>JAVIAB010000001.1:23952292-24552292 GCA_032433765.1 Megaustenia siamemsis
GGACATACACATTCTTTAACTGCGTAGTCAGTAGCTTAAAAAAATAACGAATCGAGCGAACGTTGATAGTTTCAACAGCTCGTTTGCAGCCCAAACAACTGATGCACATGCATACGCACGTGCGCTCATACACACTCGCACGCCAGCGCATATATATACATGTATGTGTATATGTTTGTGCATATATATATATACACATACGAGATGTGTGTGTGTTCATTCACTGGGTGCCGTCTTCACATCGAAGGTAGACTACCATGGAGCACCAATTTACTCTGTCTTTTATCTTGGTGGTACACGTTGTCATAGGCTCACATGACCATCTTTTGATTTTATCAATCCACTTTATTATATATATATATATATATACACACACACACACACAGGCAGAAGCAAAAGTAGGTGGATAGTAAATGATAACATTTATATTGATATATATTGACTAATACAATTAAATGTTAATAAACTATTATTACATTACAATTATATGTTATTTCATACAATAATACATTGCGAAAGCTCTGAAAAATATAATATAGTTATAAAATGAAATATAATATAACACAAACACCATAACATAAATGTATCATTTACTGTCCACCTAATTTTGGTTCACCATGTACATATGTGGGAGCCGCGATAACTCAGTGGTTAGTGAACTGGACTACAAAGGAAAAGGGGTAGGGTTCGATCCCAACCGACGGCTTCAGGGTTCACCCAATCTTAAATTGGTACAGGATTTTTTTCTGGGAAAGTAAAGCAGCACGGGCGTAAATACCGACCACATTACCCCTAAAATCATGTGCTGAAGGTCTGTAAAATATAGGGTTACTAACACCATATTTCCCTATACGCCACTTGGCGTGACGGGGGTACTTTACTTTCTTTTTTATGTACATATGTATATATGTTTGTAGTTGATGTCATGGCATGGAAAAATAATCAAAAACACAGTCGATACGATGCACTGTGGATAGAAAATTATGGAAGGACATGATCGCCTACTCCAGTCGGTATGGCACATGATGATGATGTAGTGTGTGTGTTTTTTTCGTAACAGCTTATTGCTAAACTCCTGATTTTATATCCACGTTTAAACACGGCACAATTAATATTAAGCAGAAGACTATTTTTTACATTGAAATGACTCACTTTTCTAAGCAATAAACTGTTCCCACATCTTTGGAATTCCGGTTGTCATTCACCTCGAGGAGCTGTCAGATAAAGCGTGCACGTTTTCTCCTCCTTGATATTGTTATAGATTTACACAGCAACACAAAGCTGATTGTTGATGATTCTTTAGTAAATAAAGAAGTAAAGAGCCCTCGTCACGCCAAGTGGTGTATAAGGAATATGGTGTTATTAACCATAAATTTTACAGACCTTCAGCACATGATTTTTGGGGTTGGTATTACGCCCGTGCCGCTTTACTTTCACAGAAAAAAATCCGGTACCCATTTAAGGCTGGGTGAACCCGGAAGCCGTCGATTGGGAGCGAACCCTACTCCTTGTTCTTTGTAGTCCAGTTTACTAACCACTGAGCTATCGCGGCTCATGATTCTTTAGTAGGCTAAATGTTATCAGTTCTGAAATATAAGTTAAGCATAACTCTGCTATTAAAAAAAAAAAGTAAAGAGCCCGTCACAACACGTGACGTATATAGGAATATGGTGTTAGTGACCATAATTCTTATAGACCTTCGGCACATGATTTTTGGAGCAACGTGGTCGGTATTACGCCCGTGCGCGCTTTATTTTCGCAGTAAAAAATCAGGTACCCATTTAAGGCTGGGTGAACCTAAAAGCCGTCGATCAGGATCGAACACGACCTCTTGTTCTTTGTAGTCCAGTTCACTGACCACTGAGCTATCGCGGCTCACATTTATACACGTAGCAACGTTCTAATGAGTATAACCAGAATACTACTTCGAGGTTAAAGAAAGAACGTGTTCAGCAAGAGTTGAAGCTTCGAGGTGATGATGTGTGTTTTCACTGGCCGCTGCAGTAAAGAGGCGTTGGAAAATAATTGGTGCATTAACTCTTTCCATGTGTTTCGACGCACCATGCGTCAAGCCAATTTCTGTCATGTAGCCACACAGTGCGTCACTCTCAATTTGATTAGTGTAAACTGTCATCAAACCATATTCTTTTTATATGTCTTGTATTATCTTGGTTTGGGTGAAATCTAATTCCATGTTTAATTATCCAAAAATTCATATGTAATATGTTAAGTATTAGATAAACATGAAGATTAATATTTAAAAATATGAAAAATGTTGTCTCTGAAATCTCTACCGCTAAATTGATAAAAAAAAACCTTCCGTGCTGAAAGAGTTAATCATGAATGAGTAATGGTAAACGGATGTTGTGATGAAAGTCGTTGGAATTTTCGCATGTGCAACCTATTAGAGCTGCATGGTAGTCGATGTTGTTAATAGAATTTGCCAACGTTCTTTGGAAGGAGCCGTGATATGTGATGAGGCGGTTATTGGAAATGCCTGACTTCACTAAAACTGATTCCATAAATAGAAGAGAACGAATGTTAATATATTTTTATTCCTGAATTGGTTGGCATAATTATACTAGGCAATATAAGAAGGTGGTTTGCCATTCCTTTCCATCTTGGCAGTGACTGTACTAGTCGGAGATCGCAGCCATTGTCTCTATATATCAGATTAAAAGGGAGCTCCTAAAAAACATCAGAAAGAAACAATCAACATTGTTCAGGCACATCATGAGAAGAGGAAAGTTGGAATGCTTGGTTACAACAGGCAAAAATACAAGGAAAGAGAGATCATGGACGACAAAGAGAGACAATACTAGATAGCTTGGTGTCATGGCATGGAAAACAGTCAATAACAGAACTGATACGATGCAAATAGAAGATTGTGGAAGGACATGATCGCCTAAGCCAAACGGTGTGGCACATGATGATTCCTGAATTTTTTTCGCAACTCTTCTGTTATAATCGTGAGTACACATGCCTGAAAGACATCACCGACGATAGCTACTTTTATTACATAGTTCAGTTGGCCGGGTGCTCTACCGTTGTTTCTCGTTGCAGGGCGCTGTGCCAATTTTACGGGTTCTATCCTGCTTCGGACTGTTTATTGTTCTTTGTCATTTTCTGTTGTTGATTGTATGTGATTTTTTTCCCCCGAAAATTGTAAACATACCTCTTCCTCTGAAATTCGCTGATCTATGGCCTCGGAAGTTTCCCTCCATTATAAATGTTAATTTATTACTATTTGTCGCCTGTCTGGACAGTAATTCCACTGGGAATTACTATTCGTGCTGTTTCGTCCTATAACTGTTTGCTCGCAACGCAAGTATTCAACCCTACCCTAACTGGGAGATACTTGTTTTAATAGGAAAATGCAGATATACAATTTTTATTCCCGGGTTGTGTTCGTAACGGGGAGCCGTGATAGCTCAGTGGCTAGTGAACTTAACTACAAAGGACAAGAGGTAGGGTTCGATCCCAACCGACGGCTTCCGGTTCACCCAGCCTTTAATGGGTACCGGATTTTTTTCTTTCTGGGAAAGTAAAGGTGCACTGGCGTAATACCGACCACATTATCCCAAAAATCATGTGCCGAGGGTCTGTAAAATTTATGGTCACTAACACCATATTCCATATACGCCACTTGGCGTGACGGGGTACTTTTTTCATGTTCGTAACCCTACGCTATAGTCATCGGTAAGTATGTGTGAAAGACATCGCCAATGATAGCTACTTTTATTACGTAGTTTAGTTGGCCGTGTGCTCAAGCGTTTGTTTCTCGTGGCAAGACGTTGTGTCGAGGAGTACGAGTTCGATCTTGCTTCGAGCTATCTATTGTTCTTTTTTCTGTTGATTCCTTGTTATTTTTGTCCGAGTCTTGTAAAAAATATACCTCTTCCCTTGAAATGACAGCCATCAGATCAAGTACTGTATGGCGTCTTGAACTTTATAAACTAGTCCGTTTGCAGACAGAAGATTGCGAAATGACCGCATTTAGCTCATATAAACATTTACATTTTACTGTTTATTATGTTCATAAAGAGTTTATTTATTAATACTATCTTTGCTTTTAAAAACATGAATGGTTTACTTATTTTCCTTAATGTGTAATTATTGCAGCCATATATTTTAAAATTATTATGTTGTTAGCGTGGCCTGAAATTAAAGACAGTACTTGATTTATTTGGGAGCCGCGATAGCTCAGTGGTTAGTGAACTGGACTACAAAGGACAAGAGGTAGAGTTATATCTCAACCGACGGCTTCCGGGTTCACCCAGCCTTAAATGGGTACCGGATTTTTTTTCTGGGAAAGTAAAGCGGCACGGGCGACCGAATTACCCCAAAAATCATGTGCTGAAGGTCTGTACAATTTATGTTCACTAACATCATATTCCCTATACGCCACTTGGCGTGACGGGGGCTCTCTACTTTTTCTTTTTTTTTACTTGATTTAGTTCACTGACACACACACACACACACACACACACACACACACACACACACACACACACACACACACACACACACACACACACACACACACATATATATGTATGTATAGTTTGTGTGTGTGAAAGTGTTGTGTGCATGAGTCTATTTTGTGGTGTATTTTTACAAGATAACACTGAGACACCACAAGCACAAATATCTCATATTTTACTGCAAAGTAGCGTCACAATGAATAGGTCGACCTGGCAGAAGCCACGCTCAAGTTCAGCATTAGAAATATGGATGACGTTGATATTACTAATTAAATGGTTATGGTTGTTTGCGTTCGCCCGATGACTAAAGTATTCTATAGTATCGTGGTAGACTAGAATATTCCTCTTCATCATCCGCCCTTACAAGGACGTAGTGGACGTGTCTACGTTGTGTTGTGGTTTGCAGTATAACTGTTATATTTGCGCCTTTCGGCCCAACACATCCGACTTCAGCACGACATTTTTGAGTACCGTATTGTCTTCCCTCTTCGATCCCTGCACGCGTGGCCAGACTTGACAGGTTAGTCTGTTATTGGTGGCACCAGATCCTGGCGCAAGCCATCAGCTGTGGGTCGCTGACAACTTCCAGCTCTGGTGCTGGGAGGCGCGCCTTCGCCTCCGTACTAATTAAATGAAATAGAGATGGAGATTGGGGGGGGGGGGGGGGGGAGAGAAATCACATCCATGTTCGCTAGGTCGTTGGAAAGTGCAGTCGCTAAAACCGTTTGTGTGTGTGTTGTTTTGACAGTTTTTGTTAATGTGTTTTTTTTTGGTGTAATGAAAGGACAGGAGCAATGAAACAAGTGTGTGTACTCTCTTTTCAGTGATGTCTTTTGAAATTGTCGCCTATGCAGTTGATAATGCCTTGCACAAAGTTCGACCTTACCAACGGCATAACAGAAAATGGCGGTCCAAGATATTACCGGATTTTTGCAGAAACTAATTTGTCGTTGAGACTGTTTCGGCTGCTCTGTTTTCACTGTGTTTTGTTTTTTTCCCGAGGAAACTGGAGTGGAGAAGTGACTGTGCAAACCAAATACTTTTTTTTCGGTGAAATGCGTTTTAAATCGCCACCTGTGCAGTCGAAGAGGATGTGAATGGAGGTTGACCTTGTCACCAAAATTTACAGACTCGTCCAGGGAGATTCTGTGAAATGAGGAGAACATGAAGAAAGGAGAATTTCCGATTGTATTTAAACTAATTCTGTTGATAGAATAGAACAGTTGGAGTGGTGCGGCAGGAATTTCTTCTCTGTTAGGAATATTCAAACAAACAAAAACTCTTACAGACGGTATTTCTTGAATTTAAAGCATCATCGAGTGCCATCTCCGCAACGAAGGTTGGCTACTGTGGAGCCCCATTCTGCTGTCTCATGCATTGATGATGCAGGTTGTCATAGGCTGACTTGTCCATCTTTTGGTCTTACTCGTCCATGTTAGTCTTGGTCTGCCTCTGCCTATTTTACCTTGTATTCTCCCCTCCAGGACTACTTTTAGTAGGCTTATGTGTCTTTTGACATTGCCAAAAAATCGCATTTGTCTTGTTTGAATTGTATTTAGTGATTCTCTTTTAATTTTTTGTTGTTTTAAGACTTCATCGTTTCTTTTCTTTTCTTTCCATCCAATGTCACGTGAATCTTTGTAGTCACTGGAATTAAAGAATAAAATTACGTATGTTGAGGCACTCTAACAGATGTAACTAACAAGTTTCAAGAAATAGTGAGTCATTAAAAAAATGCCTACCCTTCTTGGCGATGTTCACTTCGTATATTTCAGTACAACATATACATCAAATTACGTTATACAACTGCATGAAACAGGCAGTTTCAGCTTTCGTTAACCTGAAATGTACACTCAGGAAATATCATGGGTGCAGTCTCATTTAGGTATTAAACGCGCTAATTTGTTTCTTCTTCTACATTTGATCTAATATTGTCTCATTTATTCACAGCTGATCTCATCGGCTACAACTAACTTCGATAGATCTTCTTTGTCCAAAATTAGCCTCAACATGTCTCCTTTGTCTAAAATTGGCCTATATATTTCTCATCCGTCCATAATTGCCTTCAGCATATCTTATTTGTTCATAATTTGTCTCAAAATGTCGCATATGACCTTAACTAACATAGCATCGTTTTATTAAATCCATAATTGACTTCAGTATGTCACCCGTGTCCATGATTGGTCTTAACAATGTCTACATTGTCCATAATTGGCTTCAGTATATCTTCCGCGTCCACAATTGGCCTTAACATGTCTACATTGTCCATAATTGGCTTCAGTATATCTCCCGTGTTAATGATTGACCTAAACATGTCTCCTTTGACCGTGACTGCTCTCATTACGTCTGATATGTCAATAATCACTTTCCCTGCTGTGAGATCAACCTGCCAATTCTCTCTCTCCCTCTCTCTCTCTCTCTCTCTCTCTCTCTCTCTCTATGTGTGTCTGTCTTTGTTTATCATTTACTTGCTAATGCTCAGAACAGAAAATCCATAGCTGTCCCTGAAGGATTGGATCATCTCAACCAGTTTCCTAAAATGTCAACATAGGCAGCTCCGAGGGACAAGATCTCTTCGGCTCTAAGGAAAACCCGGCGGCCACGGTACATACGTGTATATCACGTATCAAGATCACAGGATCTTGTCATTGATGTATTATATCCCAGCCCAACAGGGGAATGAAGACGTATTTTTAAACCTTTTTCGAGCTATGATCTCATTCTATAACAGACAGGAATCCGGATACATTCAATATAAATGCATTAAAAAATAATTTGAAAATGGCAGAGAAAATACATTACAATAATATAATGTTGTTATGGATCCAGCGGCCTGTGAGCTGACGCCCTTCGGCCCAAAGTTACAACGATATTTTACAAAAATTATATAATTTTTTTTTATTACATTCCAATGTAAAATTTGGGAGCCGCGATAGCTCAGTGGTTAGTGAACTGGACTACAAAGGACAAGAGGTAGAGTTCGATACCAATCGACGGGGTCCGGTTCACCCAGCCTTTAATGGGTACCGGATTATTTTTTCTGGGAAAGTAAAGCGGCACGGGCGTAATATCGGCCACATTACCCCAAAAATTATGTGCCGAAGGTCTGTAAAAATTATGGTCACTAACACCATATTCCTTATACGCCACTTGGCGTGACGGGGGTAATTTACTTTTTTTAATATAAAATTTAATGTGTCTTCTTCTACTGCGTTTGTTTCAGCATTACTTCTCTTCGCGATGAAAAAAGTAGACGGTTGATGATCGCAGAAGAAGAGGAGAAAGAAAAATCAGAAGAAAACCTAGATACAGTGTGTGACTGTAGTTTGATACTACCAACGTAGCACTTCAAAAACTCAACCACTAGAAAGAAACAAGCTACACAAGTAGCAAAAATAGGATTTTTTAAAGAAAGTGACGGGACAAATATTGATTTAAAAATACTATATTAGTGGTTTCCAAACTGTTTCTCATCACTACCTCCTTTTATTGCAGCTAAAATATCCTCGACCCTGCACCCTCTTCCCCCATATCAGTAACTTTACAATGACATTTTTTTACCAATTTCCCTATTTACCATTATGGAATTACCATTATTGCCAATTATGGAAATGTTATGTAAAAATTATGTAACAATGAATTGTCCGGCGTGTTGCAGTAGTTACTATAGTCCGTTCAGATTCGTTTGCCGAGATGTTATGATTTATAATTCAAAAAGTTCTTGATGATTTCACATGATTTTTGGTAATACGGTGTTAAAATGTCCATGTCACGAGAACATATGTGTTACTCGATGTCTAGCTATAACGGTTTTCTTAAAGCGGCGAATTCCTTTGATCTTTGCCCATGTAACTATTACTTTGACCCTAATCAAAATGTTTTACAGTAATCTAGTGCAACGATGACCCATAGGCGTGTCCATAAAATTGTACTTGGTGGCAAGTATACAAATTTTAAATTATATATAGAACTTTTGTTCGTAGAGTCAATTTGATATAGTTCCATGCTCTTGGTGTGAGTTTCCCAAATGTTGTCGCTGCCTTTCAAATACGTACATTTAGTTCCTCATCTAAGGAAAGTGTGGCTGTAATAGTGGATCCAAGATAGCTGAACTTCTGTACTGACTCAAGCAGGCTTCCATTCAAAGTAATGGTTGTTGGTTTGCTTATAACATATTTGTGATTGCTTGGGTGGTCTTGAACAATAAACTGTTTAACAAATCAACTAGGAAATTTTGCAAATCAAACTATTTATCTGTAGACTTAATCAGAGTAATGATCATTCAGAATCAGACGAGTCAAATAGGTCGATTACTGCTTTCGGCTGAACAAACAACAAACCATCCTTTTTTCCAATATTCCTCTTCTTGTCGTAACACATGATCCTCACATTTTACCCAGTAGTCTTTATTTATATTTGATAGAGCCTGATTTGTAAGTGTCTCAACATCGCATAATTTGAAAGTTTTATTTGTATATGCTACGTGTCCTTTAACTTTTGCCCAAACTAGTTCTATAGGATTTAAGTGTGCATGATATGGAGGTAGTCTCAAACATCTATGGCCATGTTCTTGAATTAACTTGTCTATTTTAAATATCTTTGTACGTTGTGTCTGTTTTACAAGGCTAAGCAATTCGGGTTTCAAGTAGCTGTCGTTAACTTGTATGTGTTCTTTTATGAGCCACGTTTTGATTGCATCTTTTGTACTTGATGATGTTGGGATTCTATCTTCTACGTTAACTACGTTATGGTATGAAGCATTGTCCATTATCAGACAAGAAGGTCGATCTAATATTGGAAGGATACTTTTCTCGATCCAGTCTTTAAATATGTGCCCATTCATTTCGGAGTGGTAGTCTCTATTGTCTATGGATTTTGAAATGAAAACGAGATGAGCATTCTGCAACAACCCATTATGTCTGCTACCTGCATGTGCAACTATCAAACGTTGCCCTTTACTGCTTGGTACTGATCTTTTAATACTTCCATCTGCTAACTGCCATTCCTTTTCATTTGTATGATGAGCGTTGATCCAAGTTTCATCTAAATAAACAATATCATAATCATTTTCGCGCATTTCCTTCACTTCACGTAAATACTTGCTTCTAAGAGCTACTAGATGTGGCTTCTCACAAATAATGTTTTTTTCCACCAGCATACTTTCTAAAGGTGAAGCCTGCACTTCTTAATATTTTCCATAATGAAGTTTTTGATATTTCAATGTCGTTGTTAGTTTTCAGCCAAAGCTTCAACTTTCTAAGTGTCACTTCTTCGTTTATATCAAACATTCGACAGATTTCTCTTTTTACTAGGTCCTTATCAAAACTGTCTAACGTTTCTTTCCTTCCTTGCTTTCTTGCATTTGTTGGCAATAAATATCCGCTTCCTTTAACTATTCGATCAAATGAACGTTTACACAAACCTAAAATATGCATTGTTCTCTTCTCAGGGTTTGATAAAGAACAATAAAGATGTCCCTTTTTACGCTCTCTGCAGAAGTATTGATAAATCTTTATAGCAATGTTATGCTCAGTAAAATAGTTTGCCTTTATATTCATTCTTACATAGACTTGCAGAAGATAATATGGATAGTGCCGCCTCCTTTCTGTAAATATTGAGATTTGCCTCTGAATTATGACTCGAACTCGAGTCTACGGCCGTGATTTTGACGTCACATAATTTCCGGTTTCTGCTAAAATGTCATTTTGTGCTAAACGGGAAATTTCATATGTAACATTTCTTTAGAAAAATTTATCGTGGAAACATAACTATTTTAGGACGGTGCGCATTCAGCCGTGAAGGTCATGCCTATATGTTAAAGAATCAGCTGTGAGATGTAAGCATCTACATAATCCCGCCGGTGTTTATAATATCGATTAACTTTTTTTTAATATAGGTTAAATAAGGCATCTTTGAAACTGGATCACATTTCTTTGATAAAAAATATTTTTATAGCGACATTAGTATTCTAAACCTAACTTCAAAAGATCAATGCAAATGAACAATAAGTTTTTGAAAAAAATTAATTAATGTCTAGGCAAACGAATCTGAACGGACTATAGGTTCGGTGCTCTGTGCACACCGTTAGCTCGGTATTTCATCCGTTTTGATCATGTTTCGATATTCCTATTGTTTACGATCAATAATGATACTGTATGACAGGGAACAGTTGGCTGTGTTTACTTTCTGTGCGGTTTCGCCTTGTGTCTTTTGGCGTGTGCTAAGACTGCTATGATGGGGACTAGAGCTACCTTTCTTTGTTTTGGAGATGAGTTAGTAATTCGGATGATTCCACTGACACGGGCGGTTGAGCAATTATGGATTTTAATTCGTTTGCAGTGATACCGAGGCCTTCCATAACCAAAGAACCAGTAACTTTACATTAAACAAAATAAGACTTTAGAAAAGAATGACGTCACTGCAGGCAGGGCGTTCCCTTATCTGCTCAGTTCCGTCCCAGCAACCAACAAAATGTTTATCCTGATAGTTCAGATTGTTCTAGTGAACATGTTGCCGTTTAAAAAAATAGGTGCGCAACTCATAATGCGCACTCTCATGTCGCTGTAACGGCCATCGCGCGCAGCACGACCTCCATGCGCCCGCGCCAATTCCACGTGGACTTCATGATCAGCGAGAGTGCCCCAAGAATTGCTGTAGCAACAAATGAAGTCAGACCTCCTCTTCGGTGAAAAACTCGATGCAGTCGATAACAAATCACACATCCCGTTCCAGGTCAAAGCCAGGGCATGGTACCGTTCCACTTCAATTAAAGTCAGTCGCCTGCAGAACAATCTGTGCGCCGGCGCAACAACCATGTCGATTTTGTGGTCAGTTGAATTCGGCCGACCCAACGCTGATTCTGCAAAGAAAAATCAAGACCGGAAAGAGCCATCTGAAAACACACATCAGCAAAGATGCCACCAGATCATTTAGCATGAATTGACTAGGCGGCCAACTTGGCCTGCCGCACCGACCGGAAGTTCAAACAAAATAAGATAACGCACTAAAGTACATTCTGTTGAATAATTTGTTCGTTATTTGTTTATGGAAGGCCCAGGTATCACTGCAAACGAATTGAAATCCATAATTGCTCAACCGCCCGTGCCAGCGTAATCATCCAAATCTGATCTCCCAAACAAAGAAAGGTAACTGTAGTCCACATCGTTGCAGTCTCAGCACACGCCAAAAGACATAGGGCGAAATCGTGCAGAAAGTGAACACATCCAACTCTTCCTTGTCATACGATATCATCATTCATCGTAAACAATTGGAATATCTAAACACGATCAAAACGGATGAGACACACAGCCATGGTATGCACAGAGCACTTAACTCAGTAGCTCCTGCAACAAGCCGGACTTGGAATATGAGGAAACTGCAACAAGGGACACTTTACATGCATAGCTTTCAATTGTTCCCGCCGCCTATCCACCATATACCGGAAGTTCCTCTGTTGAATAAATTATAGCACATTATTTCATTAATCTATAGCGTTCACAAATGCTTACCGTTGCAATTTCTTTAATTTCTCAACATTTACTTTTCTTAGAAACAGTTTTTTAGCATCGGGTCCTTTTTTTTTTTTTTTTTTTTTTTGTCCCAGACTTAATATATTAATCACAAATGTTTGGTAGTCTGTACAGAATTATCAAAACAGTCATTTTCTTTGTTATTCTTCTCTGTTGCTTAATCATTGGTGTATCAACAATTTTATTTACAATAATCTATCTATTTATTATCCTTTCGAGCAGGAAACGGCACGAAGAGCCGAAATTCTAGACTCTTGTGTGCGGAGATCTTTGTTATCACATGTCAGACCTTGCACGGGACCCGCATTGTATCTCGCTATACGGCTCTGTTCTGGACGAATCTCTCAATCTCTTTACAGTATTACAGCATATTTATTTTATTTCACTAACCAGAAGCGTATATGCAACTGTTCATCTGCAGGTTATGCTTGCTTACGTTCGCCCGATGACTAAAGTATTCTAGAGTATTTGTAGACTGTAAAATTCCTCTTCGTGGTCCGCCCTTAAAAGGACGTTAAGTGGACGTGTCTGCGTTGTGTTGTGGTTTGCAGTATAACTGTTATATTTGCGCCTTTCGGCCCAACACATCCGACTTCAGCGCGCGCAGGTTATAAATACATAAAACGGTTATGGATATGGCAATGGCTTGATTCTGTTTCAGTAAAATTTTCAATTTCTTTGGAGTCAGTAATTCTCTTCTGTCCAAAATCTATAAATCTCTCGTCACTTCCGTGTCACAGTTATCCCATGTATATTTCCGTTCTCGCCCTCATTTGGTTTGTGTAGAAACATTACACTTCTCATTCAGCCATCTCCATAATGGGGCCGCGAACTCAGTGGTCAGTGAACTGGACTACAAATGACAAGAGGTAGGGTTCGATCCCAACCAACAGCTTCCGGTTCACCCAGCCTTTAATGGGTTGCGGATTTTTTTTCTGGGAAAGTAAAGTGGCACGGGCTTAATACCGTCCACATTACCCCCAAAAATCATGTGCCGAAGGTCTGTAAAATTTATGGTCACTAACACCATATTCCCTATACGCCACTTGGCGTGACGGGGGTACTTTACTTTACTTTTAATTTTAGCCCTAGTGTTATTTGTTTTGCTGTTAGTATATTTTTCAGAGTACTAAAAATTGTTTAGTGCAATTCCTATTCTTTTGTTTATTTCAGTTTTACTTTTTCCATCACTGGTTATAGCATGTTCAAGGTACTTGTAGATCTGAACTATCTCCAGGTTTATTCCTTCAACATTGATATCCACTTGTAAGTTTGGAGTATTATCTTTATTTATGATCATAGATTTAGTCTTTTTTGATATTCATAACTAATCAGGATTTTTTGTTTGTCCTGTCTATTTCATGCTGTCACCAGATTTGTTTAATATTTATAGTGAGATTATTTTAAAATCCATAAGGGACATGCCTGGAATAACATTTGGAGGTCATAATATAAATAATCTAAGGTATGCTGATGATACAGTCTTAATCGCTAAGAGTGAAAACGAGTTACAAGAAATGTTGGACATTATAGTGAAAGAAAGCAAAAATAAAGGACTCAGCCTTAATAGCAAAAAGACAGAGGTAATGGTAACAACAAAGAAAAAGACATCACCTCAGTGCAAAATAAAAACAAGTGGAACAATATTAAAACAGGTAAATGAATTTAAATATTTGGGAACTTTGTTAACCTCAGACGGAAGATGTACAAAAGAGGTGAGATGCAGAATGGCTCAGGCAAAAGCAGTTTTCCAAAAAATGAGGAAGATACTATGCAATCCATTTTTGACAATAGAAACAAGACAAAGAGTTCTTAAATGTTACGTAGAGCCAGTCTTAACATATGGATGTGAATCATGGACAATAGGACAACAGACAAGAAAATCAATGGAGTCTGTAGAAATGTGGTTTTACAGAATAATGTTGAGAGTACCATGGGTAACTAAGAAGAGTAATGAAGATGTTCTGAGAGAGGTCAAAGCAAAAAGAGAGCTAATTTCCAATATTAGGAAGAAACAATCATCATTTTTTGGCCATGTAATGAGAAGAGAACAACTGAAATATATTGTAACAACTGGAAAAATTGAGGGACAAAGAGATAGAGGGAAGCAAAGAGAAAAAATAACAGTCAGCTTAAGAGAATGGCTTGGCAGAAGGTCAACAACAGAAATGATAAATATCTGCCGAGATCGAAAGTTGTGGAGAGACATGATCACCTACGCCTGTAGGTCCGGTACTTGATGATGATGTCCATTTCATTAAGTAATTGTTGTAGATTTTTTAAATATTCTGTTATTAATATAGTATCATCAGCATATATTATGTTATTGTTTATCTTTCCATTAATGTTTAGGCCTGACATTTCTGTGATGTTTTTAAAGATTTGCTTAGTGTATAGATATTGAATAAGCTTGGTAATAGCATCCTTTCTTCCATCTTACTCCTTTTTTTTATATCAATAGGTGTAGAGTTCTCTTTCTTATATGTTATTATTGCTCTTTGTTCCTAGAATAAAATACATATTGGTCTTATGTCTGTGTCATCTAGAAGCATATGTTTTAGGCTGTCTATAAGTTGTTGAACTACAAGAAATGATAGACATAATAGTAAAAGAAAGCAACAAGAAAGGTCTCAGCCTGAATAGTAAGAAAACAGAAGTAATGGTTATATCGAAGAAACAATCACCACCATCATGCAGCATAAAAATAAACGAGACAAATCTGAAACACGTGCAACGTTTCAAATACTTGGGCACAATAATAACATCAGTTAAGAGATGCACCACAGAAATAAAAAACAGAATAGCTCAGGCCAAAATAGCATTTCAGAAAATGATAAATTTCTTATGCAAAAAATCTATGTCAATAAAAATTAGAAAGAGAGTTCATCGGTGCTATATAGAACCAATTCTGACCTATGGAAGCGAATCATGGACAGCAGACAAACAAATGAAAAGACGATTAGAGACCACAGAGATGGGATTTCTCAGAAGAATGTTGAAAGTTCCCTGGACAGCTAAAAAGACCAATGAGGAAGTTCTCAAAGAGGCCAACACAAAAAGGGAGCTCTTAAAAAACATCATAAAGAAGCAATCAACATTTTTTGGGCACATCATGAGAAGAGGAAAGTTGGAATACTTGGTTCCAACTGGCAAATTAAAAGGAAAGAGAGATCGCGGACGACAAAGAGAGAAAATAGTGGATAGCTTGGTGTCATGGCATGGAAAACAATCAACAACAGAACTCATACGATGCACTGTGGATAGAAGATTGTGGAAGGACATGACCGCCAACGCCAACCGGTACGGCACATGATGATGATGATGATATTTTGATACGAAGAAGTGTTTCAAATCATTCTGACAATGATACGTAGGAACAAATATAAGGGGGGAAAAACACAGAAAGCAAGCATGGTCAAATTGTGATGACTAATACATAACATACCCGAACTGAGTTAGCATTTACTTTTTTTTCCCGCTGATTAGATGCAATGCACAATTTTATTTTTTTTTAAAAACAAAATCAAGTATCTCTTGAAGCGGAGCAGGTGTCTTACTGGAAAAGGTATTTGGATGGTTCGTTCGTTCGTTCGTTCGCTTTCGTCAGCTTTGACCTCTGACGAAGTCCCACCCACTCAATTTTGTGGGACTGAATTTTGCGTGTAAAGTCTGTTTTATCCCATTACAGGATGCCCCTCGCCATGCAGGCAGATTTACTCCGACTTCAGAGGTACTAATTTTTAGGGAATTAGTAAAACCCAGGTGTCCTCGCCAGGGTACGAACCCCGGCTGTTGCCGTGGTAAGCCAACCGTTTGGATGGTTCATGCTGTAAATATATTTTTCTTGTATGGGGCAGCTCTTACACTTTTGTCCAAAAGACCGATTTTGATCACAGAATTTCTGGTGCTACATCTGTACAATTCTCACAGACGTTTTCCAACTGCGGTCTTCGAGTTTTAAAAGGGAATTTTTCTTTCATGTCTTTAATATCTTCTCATTTTGTATGAGATTTGAGTGCATTGGGTGTTATTTGAATTATTATATTTCACGTTAGCAGACAACTCAGTACATAAACTTTACTTTTGTTGACTCAACAACTTGAACTTCGAGGTGCTCGTGGCCGTGCCGCTAAAACCACTGTTCCGCTGACTGAAAAGCCAAACAATGTCTCCATTGAAGAAGAAATAAATTCCCGAATAGGAAAGGCAGCTTCTACATTTGGCAAACTTAAAGATAGAGCATGGGCCAACACCAATTTAACACTCAGGACTAAGATTCAAATTTACCAAAGTTGTGTGCTTAGTACACTTCTATACGGATCAAAAACTTGGATTACCTATGCAGGGCAGGAGAAAAGGTTTCATGTACGTTGCATTCGCAAGATTATGAACCTTAAATGGCAGGACAAAGTAACTAACTCTAATGTCTTACAACGAGCCAAACTCCCATTGATTATGGCAACACTTAGGATTCGTAGAATAAGGTGGCTGGGCCATGTAAGAAGAATGGCAAACAATCGTATTCCCAAACAAATATTGTATGGCGAACTTAAGGACGAAAAGAGACCAAAGGGCATACCAGTGCTGAGATATAAGGATGTTTCCAGGGCTTCCTTGAGGGAATTTTCTATAAGTGAAAGAAACTGGGAAAATGTGGCTGCGGATTGTGTCACATGGAGAGCAAACATAAAAAATGGCACAGCAACTTTCGAGACAGCGTTGATGTCAAATTCAGAAGACAAAAGGCGCAAGAGAAAGGAGACAAGGCCAGGTACCGCGGATACACTTTAACGATCTGTGGATGGATCTGTCTGTCCAGGATTGGAAAATTCAGCCACGAGAAAAGATGTTCAGTAAAGCAGCACCCAGTATGAGACACTAATGCTTTACCAAACTACTTACTTATCATGATTGCTTACTACAAACCGTCTGTCAAGACGCCAAAGGCCATATATATATATATATATATATATATATATATATATATATATATATATATATATATATATATATATATATATATATATATATATATATATATATATACATTTTCAAGGGTACCGGATTTTTTTTTCTGGGAAAGTAAAGCGGCACGGGCGTAATACCAACCACATTACCCAAAAAATTATGCGCCGTAAAATGTATGGACACTAACACCATATTCCCTGTACACCCTTGGCGTGACGGGGGGGGGGGGGGGGGGGGCACTTTACTTTTTTTTTTACGTATACATATACATAACATTTAAGAACTATTTTTCTTGCTCCTATTGTCAAAAATGGTTTGCACAGTATTTTCCTCATTTTTTTTTTAAAGCTGCTTTGGCTTGAGTCATTCTGCATCCTAAATCTGTTGGCAATAACCAAATAATAATAGGAGAAATACCTCTACTACATGTATAATCTTACATATATCTGGACAGTAATATAGACAAAGAAGGAGGAACATAAAGTTATATCAAAATAAGGATATCGAAATCAAGAGGAGCGTTCGTTGCACTGAGAAACATATGGAAGTCCAACAAATTTAGTTAAATATAAAAATTAAAATTGTCAACTCCAATCAGTCCTATTATATGGCTGTGAAACATGGTGAACAACAAAAATGATAATCATGAAGATATAGACCTTTATTAATGGATGTTTGCGTGGAATAAAAGGATGGAAATGGCAGGACAAAATCACTAACATAGAATTATGGAAATGTACCAGTAAAATACCAGTGGATAAAGAGATACAGCGAAGACGATGGCGCTGGATAGGACACAGACTGATATAGCCAACTGTGAGTATTACACAACAGGATTTTTTTGGAATCCCCAAGGAAAAAGACAAAGAGGAAGACCAAAATATTCTTGGCGATGACAGATAAGATGGAACCACAGATGAAGATGAGGAGGAAGGCATGGAATGATCTTAAAAGAATGATAAGAAACATAACGGCTTGGAATGTGTTTGCCGAAGATCTATACTCCACAGGGAGTTGAAATGTAGAAGAATCATTTGCGACTCTGAATAAAATCGGTGACAAGACACATCCTTGTTTCACACCAGTTTCTACTGGGAACCAATCAATGTTGACCTCTGTTCATTTTAAATGGAAACCAAAAAAAAACAACTCTAGAATTTCAGTAAAAAGTTGCATTAAAAAAAATTGCGACGGAATGGGAGAGAAGATATTAAATATATAAACGTTTGATAATATGTTTGACTGTCACTTAATGCATTATTGAAATTAAACAAATACACGTTATAATACCATTAACACAACTATAAAAAAGTAATTCAATTATTATCTTAATTATTCTGGTTTCCGTCAAGATCATCAAAGCGGCAGTGCAGGAGATTAGATGGTAACTTTTTAGAAGTCAGAGAAGTCGCTGGTTTGCTTAAAATATAACAAAATAAAATAAAACGCTGTCAAAGAAAATAATGTTAAAATTCAAAGTCTTTGAACACAGCTGTCAGGAACCGGTTTTAAAAAACCAACGCCAAGGATTATGGGTAATTTCCTTTTCTTTTAAATATTGTCCCAACCTTTGATGAATAGCCATGCTACGTGAAAAAAAAAATAGTTGAAAACGTTTGTGTAAAATTTTTCAATAAAAATAATTGACATTTAAAATGTCTCGGCGACCCCACAGATAGCACAACGCGACCCTCTTGTGAGGCGTGACCCACATTTTAAGAGCACAGCACTAAGTGATACGGTATCTCTATTTCACTGCGTCAAGTGTCAGGTCTGAAGATTTCTCCCATGACCTTTCAGATTTGCATCTTGCTAAACTTTGACTCCCTATATGTTTTATTATAAAGTGATATTTTATGTCTTAAGATCTTACCAGTAACACTTTTGTTCAAATGTGTGCCTTTTTGTGTGTTTGTGATTGGGAAAGATGTGGCCTACATTAATTATGATTTTGTATGGAGTCACAGAGACTATTGTTGGCTACACTAATTATGATTTTGTCTGGAGTCACAGAGACTATTGTTGGCTACACTAATTTTCATTTTGTCTGGAGTCACAGAGACTATTGTTGGCCACACTAATTTTCATTTTGTCTGGAGTCACAGAGACTATTGTTGGCTACACTAATTTTCATTTTGTATGGAGTCACAAAGACTATTGTTGCCTACACTAATTTTCATTTTGTCTGGAGTCACAGAGACTATTGTTGGCTACACTAATTATGATTTTGTATGGAGTCACAGAGACTATTGTTGGCCACACTAATTTTCATTTTATCTGGAATCACAGAGACTATTGGTGGCTACACTAATTATGATTTTGTCTGGAATCACAGAGACTATGTTGCCCTACACTAATTTTCATTTTGTCTGGAATCACAGAGACTATTGTTGCCTACACTAATTATGATTTTGCCTGGAGTCACAGAGACTATCGTTGCCCCACACTGTTTTTTTTCATTTTGCTGGAGTCACAGAGATTATTGTTGCAACCAACATGATGACGGGCACAGTAAACCCTGCCTTAGATACAATGTGGTTTACAAGATGGCTGATCTAGTCCCCGTCCTCTCGATCGCTGCAGAAAATGCACCCAGGGTCTGATTAATTTTGGATCTTCTTTGCACTTTTCTGAGTAAAAGTCAAAATGATTATATGCTTGATACATCTGTGTCGCTAAAGCGAGGTCGTAGGCCGACAACAGTCCGTTTTTGACGAATCAAGTGTTGTGAGTGAGACCTTCCATCGTCTAGACTTGATCTGCGCTTTACGTCACATTAGTGCTGCTCAGGACCGTTATTTGGATTCTTTAACGCAAGTTTCCATGTTACACATTAATGTAAACTACTTCGTCGGTCGCAGTTTTGTCTCTTTGGGGAAGTTGCTTCGTGTTTTGTTCGTCGTAAGCTGCTTACAATTGAGTAATCAGACTAAGTCTAAAGGTATCGAGATTATGAGTTTGGCGACATTGTGTGCTACGTCATCGTATTGGTTCCCTAAACCGGCCGTGCGCAAATCTTACGGTCTGCTGTTTGATGTGCAACGAGGATAATCTGATGACTGACTGTGTGTCTCTATGTCCGGAATTGGAGTCATCAACGATGGCCTAACATCATCAAGTGCAACGATGATCATCATTTTCAAGAGGACGTGACTTACCGGTATGTGGGGATAGGCGGCGGGAACAAATGAAGGCTATGCATGAAAGGTGTTCCTTCTTGCAGTTTCCCCATATTACAAGTCGCATGTCTGTGTTAGTCACCTCTAGTGATTCGTGCAGATGGTGCTCGTAAACCTGGGAAGGCCTACCATCTAAGGGCAGAATCCCCCGACAGAAAAGATCAACTGCTGCCTTGCAGGAAGATTGGGGACAATCAAAGGCTAAGGAAAGCAAACCTGAAAAAATGCTAGCTGAAATCGGATGCACTGGGCCACTGGCGCAGAACACAGTGCAACGTTTTAACGGGTACTCAATCGGAGTGGATCTAACAGGCTTAAACAGACAGCTGTCTTCGTATGAGAGTCTGGACGTCCTACTCTGATTGAGTCCTGATCGCAGAGAGAGAGAGAGAGAGAGAGAGAGAGAGATACAATGTCTCGAATCAGACGATAGTTGCTCATTTATATCTCACTATGGGGTCTAGAGTGACAGTAAAGGGAGGGGTGAAGAAGGTTTGGTAAGAAAACGGGGAGGGAGAAGAATACATGAGCAGAGATTAACTTAAAAAATTGGAGACAGCGTCCATTCACGTCAAACAGGAAATTGCGACAAACCGGCGATACCCTCAAGATTGACTAAAAATAAATAACTTAATATCTATGAGTAGATATTATATACCAGAGTAAATATCTATGAAGATACTGTGCAATCCATTTTTGACAATAGAAACAAGAAAAAGAGTTCTTAAATGTTTTGTATAGCCAGTCTTAACATATGGATGTGAATAATGGACAAGATAGGACACCAGACAAGAAAATCTCTGGAAGCTGTGGAAATGGGGCTTTACATAAGAACGTTGAGAATACAATGGACAGCTAAGAAGAGTAAAGAAAACTTTCTGAAAGCGGCCAAAACAAAAAGAGAGCTAATTTCCAATATTAGGAAGAAACAATCATAATTTTTTGGCCATACTATGAGTAGGAAACAGCTAGAATATATTGTAACAACTGTGAAAATTGAGGGACAAAGAGATAGAGGGAAGCAAAGAGAAAAGATACTAGATAGCTTAAGAGAATGGGGAGCCGCGATAGCTCAGTAGTTAGTGAACTGGACTACAAAGGACAAGAGGTAGGGTTCGATCGGCTTCCGGGTTCACCTAGCCTTTAATGGGTACAGGATTTTTTTCTGGGAAAGTAAAGCGGCACGGGCGTAATACTGACCTCATTACCACAAAAATCATACGCCGAAGGTCTGTAAAATGTTATGGTCACTAACACCATATTACCTATACGCCACTTGGCGTGACGGGGGTGCTTTACTTTTTTTTTTCTTTTTAAGAGAATGGCTTGGCAGAAAGTCAACAACAGAAATGATAAATAATTGTCGAGATCGAAAGTTGTGGAGAGACATGATCACCTACGCCAGCAGACATGGTACTTGATGATGATGAAATGAAGTATCAAGGGCATGGGAGACAAGTATTAACCGAGTTAGAAGGCAGTTTGCGTGGAAGTTTTAAGGAGTGAAGGCAAAGAAATGCAAATGAATGCAAAAAATGGGAAGCTGCAGTAAAGTTGAGTGTGAGAGAAATTTGAAAATAAATATAGAAAAAATTGTATGGTAAAAGCTTTACGTGATTAGTAGACGACACAGATTTGAACGACGTTTTGGCTCAATAGGCCTTCAGCAGGAACAAACAAACAACACGCACACACAGATACACAGTTTTCGATGTTTCGTTACTAGTTAGATATGTAGGAGAAGTTTTAAGGAGTTGGAATATTCTAAAGTTAATTAACCTTAGTACAAATTATTATTGACCAAGGAAAAGATGTTCAGAGTTCAAATCACCGTTCTTAGATTAGAAGAAAAACAACCCAGTACAGCTACAAATATTCAAATAATCGAGAATAAATAAACACTGGTTGAACTTATGGTTATTGTCCGATCTGTTTAGACTTAAATAGCAGGCCGTGGAAAAATCCAGCATTCATTGTTTTAATTTTAGATAGTAACCAAAAAAACAATATCGTTGTCAGGGAAAGTATCCACGGGTCATTGTATACAGTCAGTTTAGAATAAAAAGGCCAGAAAACCAAGTAGCACAAATCTTTAACCCGGCCCTAGTTAAATAACCACACACAGGAAGCAGAGAATGTATAAACAGGATACATTGAACTAGAGACAATAGTCTAATGGACAATTAGAAACCATTAGACAGAAGAAATTTTGACAAGTAACATAATAAAACCAATACAACGAAAATTTAGTTTACAAACAATTAAAACATTTACGGCAGCTCGGACAGATGAGTTAGATCTAGATTAGTATAGAGAAACGACAATCTGGCAACCTAGACATCACATGAACATTAGTAGAGTTGACTTGCCAGAGAGATGTTAGAAATGGATAACAAACTGACTGAGTATAACTTTACTCTAAAAGTATAACTTTACTCTCAAAGTATAACTTTACTCTCAAAGTATAACTTTACTCTAAAAGAAGATGAACGCAACCCAGAGGGGGGAACTGGTTGGTCTCGAGGCGAGACGCCGGTCTCGAGACAGAGAGGTTGTACGTTCAATTTCGGGCTGCACAGTTGGGATTTTTATTTGTGATTTCTCTCTGCAGCAACCACCCTTGGTCTCAAACAGCGAGGCCCGGCTTGAAACGACAGTTACTAGTCGACGGAAATTATATGAGTCTCTCCGAAGTCGGAATTATCTGCCTGTGCGGTGAGGGACCCCTGTGCACACGGCTGCCATAGGGAAAATGGATTAACTCACAAAATTCAGTTCCTGGTTTCTAGGGACTTCCCCACAGGTGAAAACCTACGATCGCAAAAAAAAAAAAAAAACCTAGAGATGTTAACTTTAAGCCCATGACTGTATTGACAATGAGATAATTATGTACGATCACACAACTCCTAGGAAGCCGCTATAGCTCAGCGGCTAGTGAACTGGACAACAAGAGATAAGAGACCGGATTCGATTCTGATCGACGGTTTCCAGGTTCATGCAGCCTTAAATGAGTACAGGATTCTTTTTTTCTGAGAAAGTAAAGAGACAAGGCGTCCCGAAAAATCATGTACTGTAAACATTATGGTCACTAACAACATATTCCCTACCTGTACGCTAAGTGGCGTGACGAGGCACTTTAGTTTTTTTTCTTTATCACTCCTGACATTAATAGTCTGTAGAAATGTGGTTTTACAGAAGAATGTTGAGAATACCATGGACAGCTAAGAAGAGTAATGAAAACGTTCTGAAAGAAGCCAAAGCAAAAAGAGAGCTAGTTTCCAATATTAGGGAATATCAGGGAAAATCATCACTTTTTGGCCATGTAATGAGAAGAGAACAACTGGAATATATTGTAACAACTGGGAAAATTGAGGGACGAAAGTACTATACAAGGGTCCAACTGTGTCGTATTCGTATTTGGCCCGTACATTAACAAAGATATATAGTAGGCGCGAAATGCGCCTAATGTACTCAAGGCGCAGGCAGAGTTGATCGTGACCTCTCGTGTCGGGTTGTTGACCTCGCGTATTGGTGACCCCCGAAGTGACCTGTTTATGTCTGGTGTGTGCTCTTTGGAGTTTGGATGTACTGGATCGATAGTGATAGGTTAGTATATTATACAACATCAATGCTGATAAGGCGGCCAGGTGACCTTGTTATCTCGATGACCGTAAGGTGTGACCGTATTTTAGCTTCCTTCAGGGTCTTCCCTCCATTATAACACTTACTCATTCTCTCCATTTACACATATAATCTCTCCTTCTTCCTAGACTTCTCTCTCTCTCTCTCTCTCTCTCTCTCTCTCTCCTCTTCCCTCCTAGACTTCCATCTATTGTAACACTTAGTCATTCTCTCCATTTAAGCCCATTATCTCTCCTTCTTATCTAGACTTCTCTCTCACTCCTAGACATCTCTCCTACCATTCCATCTTCCCTCCTCTCTATCCTAACATTCCGCCTTCCATCGTATTTTTAGCTTCTGTCAAAGACTTCCCTCAATTGTAACACTTACTCATCCTCTCCATTTAAGCCCATTGTCTCTCCTTCGTTCACTTAGGTTTCTCTCTATCGCTCTCACTCTTCTCTCTCTCTCTCTCTCTCTCTCTCCTATTCCCCCCTAGATTTCACTCCAGTGTAACACTTACTCATTCTCTCCATTTATGCGTATCAGCACGCCTTCCTTCCTTCTCTCTTTTTTTCTCTCTCTCTCTCTCTCAATCTCTCTCTCTCGCTATCTCGCCTATCCTCTCTTAGACTTCTAAACTTTTCAGTACACCCTCCCTCCTCTCCATTTACATCTCCCGCATAGTTCCGCCCTCTCTCATATTTTAGCGTCCCTCCTATTGTAACACTTAATTATTCTCGCCATTTATGCCTGTCATCTCACCTTCCTTCTCCTAGAATTCTCTCTTTTTCTCTCTCTCTCTCCTAGCCCCTCCTAGACTTCTCTCCTACCATTCCATCCTCCTCGTTGTGTCTAACTAGTATGAGTATGGGAGTAGATTTTTATGGTTTTGAGATCGAGTTTTTGCTTATGAGCCTAAATTTTTGTGTTCTGGGGTAACATTTTTTGTAATTTGGCTTAACTTTTTGGACTTTGAATATAATTATCTGCTCGTTTTGTCTAACTAGTATGAGTATGGGAGTAGATTTTTGGGATTTTCCGATCGACTTTTTGGTTATGAGTCTAAATTTTTGTGTTTTGGGGATAAAATGTTTGCCATTTGGCCTAACTTTATGGACTTTGAATATAATTATCTGCTCGTTGTGTCTAAATAATAATGACTATGGGAGTAGATTTTTATGATTTTGAGTCCAATATTGTGACTATGGGCTGAAATGTTGGGGTTTGGCAGTAAGTTTTCTGACCTGTAATAATCACTTTTAATGTTACCTGTCATTCATTGAGGTAGAAAACATTGGTATTGCAACCTACAGAGGTCAAAACGATGTCATGGAACTCCTCTGGTATTGCATCAGGGCTCAAAGCGCGTTCAAGTAACCCACCACCTGTATTATTTCCCCCACCGATGACCCGACATGTGGATTGTATCAGGGACTGAATCAAGTTAAAGTAACCCAGTAATGAGTCAGACTCGACACTACTTCAAGTGGAAAATGAGGTCAGTTATCACGATAACTGTAATCCTCTTCTCTGATTGGTTAATCCAGAGGTCAGTCATTTCGTTTTTCGGGGTCTGTTAGAAATACTCTTTTCTGATTGGTTAACCTAGATGTTACTCGATTGTGGAATAGTGTCATTCAATTTTTATTTACCAGATTATATTTAAACTAGCCGCATGTGAAATTTCATGTTATATGCGCGATTGATTCAAGGGAACTTATTTTAATACTACTGTTCAGTCTAGTGCCGTGTGTTGAGAGTATAGTTTACGCTGTAAGTTGGAATATTTTAATGATTTTCTCTTATCTCATAACGAGGTGATAAGGTTTATTAATAAAAAGATATTCAATTGTATTAATGGTAATGTGTATAAAGTACGTATGGTAAGCCTTGTTGAGTGTATTATTCTTTCGTTTTTCATGTTTATCTTATTGGTTGCTTAAAAAGTAGATATTTAAAGTCTTGTTGTGATTGTTATTCATTGTTATTAATGTGTTACACTGGGGGGAAGCTAAAAATACGAATGAGGGCGGAACGCTATGAGAGGGAAAGAGAGAGAGAGAGAGGGGAGGAAGGATGGAATGGTAGGAGAGAAGTCTAGGAGGGGCTAGGAGAGAGAGAGAGAGAGAGAGAGAGAGAGAAAGAGAGAATTCTAGGAGTAGGAAGGTGAGATGATAGGCATAAATGGCGAGAATAATTAAGTGTTACAATAGGAGGAACGCTAAAATATGAGAGAGGGCGGAACTATGCGGGGGATGCAAAGGGAGAGGAGGGAGGGTGGACTGAAAGGTTAGAAGTCTAAGAGAGGATAGGCGAGAGAGAAAGAGAGATAGAAGGAAAGCGGGATGATTGACATAAATGGAGAGAATGAGTAAGTGTTACAATGGAGGGAAATCTAGGAGGGAATAGGAGAGAGAAAGAGAGAGAGAGAGAAGAATGAGAGAGATAGAGAGAAATCTAGGTGAACGAAGGAGAGATAATAGCCTTAAATGGAGAGAATGAGTAAGTGTTACAATGGAGGGAAGTCTATGACGGAAGCTAAAAATACGATGGAGGGCGGAATGTTAGGATAGATAGGAGTGAAGATGGAATGCTAGGAGAGAGGTCTAGGAGTGAGAGAGACGTCTAGGGAAGAAAAGAGGGACGTCTAGGGGAGATAATGGGTTTAAATTGAATGACTAAGTGTTACAATAGATGGAAGTCTAGGAGGGAATAGGAAAGAGAGAGAGAGAGAGAGAGTGAGATAGAGAGAGAGAGAGAGAAGTCTAGGAAGAAGGAGAGATTATATGTGTAAATGGAGAGAATGAGTAAGTGTTATAGTGGAGGGAAGACCCTGAAGGAAGCTAAAATACGGTCACACCTTACGGTCATCGAGATAACAAGGTCACCTGGACGCCTTATCAGCATTGATGTTGTATAATCTACTAACCTATCACTATCAATCCAGTACATCCTAACTCCAAAGTCAGCACACACCAGACATAAACAGGTCACTTCGAGGTCACCAATACGCGAGGTCAACAACCCGACACGAGAGGTCACGATCAACTCTGCCTGCGCCTTGAGTACATTAGGCGCATTTCGCGCCTACTATATATCTTTGTTAATGTACGGGCCAAATACGATACAATTTCACCATTGTATACTACTGACGAAGAAATAAGAGGAAAGCAAAGAGAAAAAATACTATATAGCTTAAGAGAATGGGTTGGTAGAAGGTCAACAACAGAAATGATAAATGACTGTTGAGATCGAAAGTTGTGGATAGACATGATCACCTACGCCAGCAGGCCTGGTCCTTGATGATGATGATGAGGAGGATGATGATGATTGATGATGATGATGATGATGACATTAATAAAGATTGCCGTTTAATTAGACAGCAGCAAACATAACAACTTAGAGAGAAGGGGGAACATGACTTGAGTGATAATTTAATAAAAATGTATATGATATGAGTTAAAACGTTACATGTTGTATAAGATGTTTGACAGACATTAATAAACGTGACAATCAAACTGTCTGTCATTACATAATAAACGTGATGGTAGCGTCTTGTGCTATAACAAACAGTAAGTTTGTTCAGCTTACTCAAAGCGAGGTACGACGAGTGGACTGTCGCTCTACTACGATCTCTCATTCATCATAATTGCATTACACAGCTGCCACGAAACAAGATCCACAATGGGCAACTCATCATCATCGAGTGCCATCTCCGCAACGATGGTTGGCTACCATGCAGCGCCATTCTGCTCTGTCTCTTGCTTTGATGATGCAGTTTGTCATAGGCTGGTTTGTCCATCTTTTGATGTTACTCGTCCATGTTAGTCTTGGTCTGCCTCTGCCTCTTTTACCTTGTATTTTTCCCTCCAGGATTACTTTTAGTATGCTGTTGTGGCTTTTAACATGGCCCAAAAATCACATTTGTCTTTTTTTGGATTGTGTTTAGTAGTTCTCTTTTCATTTTTAGTTGTTTTAAGACTTCATCGTTTGTTTTCTTTTCTTTCCATCAAATTATATCTATTCTGCTATATATCCACATTTCAAAGGCTTCAATTCTCCGTTCTGTTTTCTTGTCTAATGTCCATGTTTCTGCACCATATAGGAATTTTGAGAAGACATAACATTTTTCTATTCTTAGTTTTAGCCCTGATGATATTTTTTTAAATGTTAGTGTGTAGTATGATCAACTAACTAGTTTTAATGAGCACACTGGGTGGTGTAGAGGTACGACGCAGGCCTTTAGACAAGAAGGTTCCCGGTTCAAATTCCGTCACAGGCATAGGCAATTTTTTTTTTTACTTCGAATCCGTGGTTTCTTCCGACGAATATTTTTGTAGAGATATTCAAGGTCCAGCCCTATTGGATAACGCCAAAAACAAAGAATGCCCCGTGTGCTTGCTGCACATGTTAAAGAACCCTTAGTCATTGGAAATCGAAATGGGACAAAATTGACAGGAAAAAGCTATTCCCCCCCCCCAAAAAAAAAATGTCAAAACTCTCAAAAATAAAAATAATGAGAGTACCTCTGAAATCGGAGACCATCTGCCTGTATAGCGAGGGACACCTCAGTTGAACTGTTGTCGGTGTGAAACTGGGAAAACGTGATATTAGCGCAAAATTGGGACTTCATTAGATATATATATAATAAATATATATATATATATATATATCTGTGTGTGTGGGTGCGCGCGAGCCTGTGTGTGGCGTACGCTAACAACAAGGTACCCCAAATTGATATGACAAAGCTTCTTCATCCGACTTTGACCCGAGTGAACACAAAGTTTGCATACTCCCCAACTTGAAATGCCATAAACCTGGCAGTGGTAGAAAGGCATTGGCTCACAAGGCGCTAAATTAAGAACCAACGGACCATTCATTTCTGTGTTCTACGGAGGTGGTTCTATGTTCACATATTGTTCGTCTGGATTTATTTCAGTGTTTTAGGACTGGGTGGTATAGAGGTAAGACGTCGAACTCTGGATAAGAATGTCTTGGGTTCGAATACCACTATAGACGGTGGCAATTTTTCAAAGATCTAATTCGTGGTTTCTTAGTGGCTTTACACTCCCCTGGTCTTTGGGGAGTGGGATGTGATGTCCAGTTCTCTTGGATAACGGCCAATATGGCGGATAGGCGACGGGAACCATTATTGGCTGTGTCTGAAAAGTGTTCCTTGTTGCAGTTTCCTCATATTCCAAGTCCGGCTTGATGCAGGAGCTACTGAGTTAAGTGCTCTGTGCACACCGTGAGCTGTGTCTTTCATCCGTTTTGATAGTGTTTCGATGTTCCGATTGCTTACGATGAATGAGAATGTCGCATGACGGGGAACAGATGGTTGTATTCACTTTCTGTGCGGTTTCGCCTTATGTCTTTTGGCGTGTGCTGAAACTGCTATGATGGGAATTGCAACTAGGTTTCTTTGTTCGGGGGAAAGAATATTAATTCGTATAATTCCACTGGCACGGGCGGTTGAGCAATTGTGGATTTTTAATTCGTTTGCAGTGAACAGGGGCCGTCATAACCATAACGACAAAAAAAAAATACATGTCCCGTGTGCACTCTGAGCACGTTAAAGAATCCTTGGCGGCTGGAAAACAAAAATAGTAGTCCGAAAAGGCCTCTGCCCGGGCAAAATCGATAAGAAAAAATATACCCAAATTGTCACAAACTAATATAATATACTGGAGTCTTATCTAATCTAATACTATCAGAG
Organism: Megaustenia siamemsis; assembly: GCA_032433765.1. NCBI lineage: Eukaryota > Metazoa > Mollusca > Gastropoda > Stylommatophora > Ariophantidae > Megaustenia > Megaustenia siamemsis. The sequence goes on from JAVIAB010000001.1 coordinate 23,981,793, forward strand.
CCTAGACGTCGACAGCCTTTTAAGAGTTACCTCATCTTCGAAAGTGACTTCTCATATCTAAAATGCGACTGTCTCCTTCGATCTCTTGAGAGCGTCTCTCAATGTCTAACAAAAAGAACTGGCTTTCCGCAGTTTTGTCACGTGATTAACTTGGACCATAACTCTCACGTGATGAACTTCAACTGACCGTTAATAGCTATTCATATGTCTTACAATCTTCAAGGTTACTTCCCCCGTTATGGTCAGAAACCTATATTTTTGAACTTACTAAACTAAACTCTGGTACAAATCAACAACACAACCTCCAAAACAACAGAGAATCTTTGTAGCTTAAATTATTTTTAGTTTAGTTTAGTTTAGTTTTTAGACAGATGGCCCCGCTACAAATGCCAACAGAAATGGACGAGGAGGTGTGTTCCTCAGACTGAATAACCAGAATGAGACCACCAAGTCAATAGCTACTGGGAAATTCTCAAACAACTATAAAACAGAAACTGAAGCCCTCAAAGATGCTGCAAAACTGGCTATCCAACACAAAAATACTGTGGACAATAAATTGGCAATACTGACTAATGTACTGTCAGTCCTAACAGCTCTAAAAAAAAAAAACCCCAGGAACAGTGAGCTAGATGACTTGAGAACAACCCTAGACCAACTATACAATAACTTCCAGAAAGTGGTCATCTAGTGGATACCACTGTAATAAACACGGAAATAACGCGCAGACAAATTAGCTGAAGAGGGAGGTAGATTACCACAAGAGAACCATCAGATCAGCTACGACGAAGCCAAATCCATCATCAAAGGCCAGTATCATGAAAAATGGAAACGAGAACACCCAAAGTATAACGAGAGGGACGGATACCTCCAACTATCAAGGAGGGATCAAGTCATCATACTTCGCCTACGCACTGGCCACAATAGAATGAGAAACCACATGTTCACCAAATTCAAAATAGGTACAACCAGCCTATGCCACTGTACACTGGACAACATAGCATGTTCTACAAGATTGCCCCCAGGATACAGATCTGAGAAGGACAGTGTGGTCCACACCCAACTCCCTGAAAGAGAAACTATACAGGGTCCCCAAATCACTTAAAAGATAGCTGCCTTCATAAGAAAGTCCGGAATCCTACACTGAATGAGCCATGATCGCAGAAGAAGAAGAAGTTTAGTTTAGTTTAGTGGTTACATCTCCTCACTAGCACGTCCCTCTGTCTGTGGAGACTGACGACTCCCAGTTTTGTGTTGATTTTTTATTCTTCTATGCCTCCACGCATAGCGCTCCATTCTACCACCTTCAGTTTTGATCCGATGTTTATGTAGTCTGGACATGGTTGTAGATTCATGATCATTGACTGAATCGTTAGCTCGTCCTATCTGAGGGTCTACCAGAATGCCAGGCTCATTCTTTGCCCGTCCGCCATCCACGACACCCATTCCAGCCAAGCTATCACCTCATTCACTTCCTTTAACGCCACGAGTGTCAAAAGACGAAAATGAGACATATCCCTGACAATCGTGAGTTCTTTAGTGACACCAACCATGATCTTCAAGCCCAGTCCTCTTTGAATTTCCTGAGCATGCTCATTGAGCCGCGACAGCTCAATGGTTAGTGAACTGGACTACAAAGGACAAGAGGTAGGGTTCGATCCCAACCGACGGCGTCCGGTTCACCCAGCCTTAAATGGGTACCAGATTTTTTTTCTGGGAAAGTAAAGCGGCGCGGGCGTAATACCGACCACATTACCCCAAAAATCATGTGCCGAAGGTCTGTGAAATGTATGGTCACTAACACCAGATTCCTTATACTATACGCCACTTGGCGCAATTATTTTATTTTTGTTGTTGCTTCGGTCAGCACAAAGTTCCATCCGGTTCGGTTCTTTAACTCTAGTAACGAAGAGCTACACAGTAAAACTTGGTGCTACAGAACCAAAGTGTAGTCGCCAATTTGTGTTCTGGTTCCTGTGAAACTGGATTAATAATAAACTTGAATAATTGTAATTAAAACTATTCTTTCTGATTGTTTTTATGGTCAGTAGTGTCATGACTGTGTCTACTGTTAGTGGCGTAAGTTCAGTTGGCTGAGTTCAAGTGAGTTGGATAATTTTGAATTTAAATCAATCTTATTAACTTTTTTATTAATATTTTAATAATTTATTTTATTTATGAATTATAAAATTCAAAATTTGCTACTATAACAACTTAATGTCTTAAACGTAAACATCAGAATCAGCCGAGCGAGAAAAAAAGCAAATTGGTTGAGGAAGTGACACTCATAATCAATCATTCACAATAATTTAAATTTACAATCATTATTATATATAAGTAGTGAGTAGTAAGTGAGTAGTGGATTAAGATGATTTATCATTTTATCATTATGACAATATCCAACACATTAAAAATAAAATAATAATTAATAATTATTATAATAATAAAAAAAATATTTAATTTAAATTCGTAGAATAAGATATAGGATATAGATAAGACTAAGATATAGAAATTATTATTTAATTAATAGTTTAAGTTTAGTTTATGCACCAACAGCAGACCAGACACAGTCTTAGTCTAGATGAAACAATTGATAAATTTTACGACGAGTTAAATAAGGAAGGCACTACTTCGTGAATGCAAACACCATGAAAACACCATAGTTCTACCTGTTCTAGGGGATCTTAATGCAAAAGTAAGGAAAGAGTTGAGGAACTACTAGTTGCTTAGTCCCTAGTTGGTCATTATGGCTTAGGCGAGAGGAATAAAAGAGGTGAGAAACTTATTGACTGGGCAGGAACAAACAACATGATGATAGGAAACACCTGGTTTAAGCAACATCCAAGACGTCTGTGGACATAGAAAGCCCAGGGGACAACGCACGTAATCAAATTGATTATATAATGATAAGCAATAGATTTAGAAACAGTCTGGTGTGTGTGAAAACTAGACCAGGGGCAGATTGCAATAGTGATCATGTACCAGTTGTGGGAAAGCTTAGAGTAAAATTAAAAACAATAAAACGAGCCTCAGTTAACATCAAGTTAAATTTAGATTTACTAAAATCAGACAAGAAGCTGCAAGACAAATATAAAATCACAATTCAGATCCGGTACAATGCAATAGAGAAGATACAAAGCATTGATGAACAGTGGGAAATGCTAAAAGAATCAATGCAACAAACATCAAAAGAGTTCATAACACCAGTGAAGACAAATTTAAGAAAAAAATGGATGACAGATGACATTTTTCAGCTAATGGATACAAGAAGAAGAAACAAAGAAAATAAAGATGAGTATAAGAGATTAAATAAAGAAATTGTAATAAAATGCAATGAAGCAAAAGAATCATGGCTAAAAGAGAGATGCAAAGAGATTGAAATGCAACAAAAAGGAGGTACTAAAGCTATATACAAACAAATTGAAGAATTAACAGGAAGAAAAACGCAATAAAAAACTGGATGTTTAAGATCAAAGGAAGGAGACCTGTTGATTGAACAAGAAAGCATAAGGGAATGATGGACAGAATACATTAAAGATCTTTATAATGATGAACGAACAGAAGCAAATATTAAGTATAATGGAAAAGGACCAGAAATACTCAAAGAAGAAGTGGAAGACGCCTTTGCGCAATATGATCACAGGAAAAGCTCCTGGACTAGATAATATAACTAATGAGGAAGATACTATGCAATCAGTTTTTGACAATAGAAATAAGAAAAAGAATTCTTAAATGTTATGTAGTGCCAATCTTAACATATGGATGTGAATCATGGACAATAGGACAACAGACAAGAAAATCACTGCAGTGGAGTCTGTAGAAATATGGTTTTACAAACTAAGGCTATGACTGAATCACCAAAAGAAGGCATCATTTAACTGTGGAGAACTCACAATGTTACAGAACGGGATTATCTGATAACACCAACACAATCCAACAATCCATGGATAAATCAGAGGCTCAGCCAACAGCTTCAAACCCATTGTGGCGAACGCCCATAAGCAAAATTCATTGATTAGACAAGCCATGACATTAGGGTACCATCTAATCTGATTATAACATTTGCGACATCAGACATTACTGAATCACACATTTCCATCATTTATAGGTCAAAGACAATTCAAAGGAAACCTGAGTTTTCCATTCTGACATATCATTGTCAACTAATATCAGCACCTGATGCATCTCAATGTGTAGAGTTGCTCCGTGGTAATCACATTATTATTTGCTAGAGTGCAGGGGCAGACACCTGCTAAATCAAAGTGTTTAAGTAAGTGCAGCATGAAGAGGTAACAAGTCACTTGCTTGCTTGCGTTCGCCCGATGACTAAAGTATTCTAGAGTATTCGTAGACTATAGAATTCCTCTTCGTCATCCGCCCTTAAAAGGACATTAAGTGGGTGTGTCTGCGTTGTGTTGTGGTTTGCAGTATAACTGTGATATTTGCGCCTTTCGGCCCAACACATCTAATTTCAGCATGAACAAGTCACTTAAGACTGCCAACCCCATGAATAGGACTCTCAATGGTCTCTAATAAGTAGGTTTATGACATACATTTTTGACTGGTTATGGATAGTAGTTGCGATGAGAAGTTTCATGCAGACCAGAGCCCCATCTATTATATATTAAACTTTATGTGAGCCTTTAAGGGTCTAGATGTCACAATCCAAGCATAAACACTCCCCCCACACCCACCTTTGGGTAAAGATGAGTGAAGGACTTGCTTGACTGGGTTGACTTCCTGATGATCAAATTGCCTCCTGTTGCAAGGCTCTGTAGCAAGAGTTTCCTATCATTCGTTGTCCTTCAATTTTTAACTTGTGTTGACAAGTGTTCAAGTATTGTTATAGTTTAAACAATGCTGGCTACTTTCTATAGGATGTAGAGATTAGATTTTATCCATAATTTAGTCAGATTTTAGCCATAAACAGAGCCATAGATTTTAGAAGCAGTGATCTCTGCGATATGTGCCATTTTGGCACGCAAGGTTTCTGTTTTTGAGATTGTGGTTCTGCCCTATGTGCTGTCTTCAGCTCGAAAGGACAATAGATAGAGATTAGAGCATTAAATATAAATGTTAACAGATCTAATCAGTTATGAGAGCAAAGAAATATATCCATGCAGAAAAATTAGCTGAAATGTATACAACAGCAAAACCATAATAAAATATCTATTAAATATTTTAACAGAATACTTTTGTTTGTACCTAACGACCACATTTGTTTGCATCATGATTTTCTTTTTCTCTTTTCAGATAATTGAATATGATCGATATTAATTTTGTCTGCCTTTTTGACTTTGTTTCATAAAGTATACTTGTCATGGAAGACAAACAAGTAAATTCTGATTGTGTGACTTTTGTTACAGAAGGGAAATCCGTAATTCCTTCTAAGCAGGATTGCACCATTACTAAGGAAATATTTGATTCTGCAGCCAAGTTCCGAACAAAACATATGCTGGATAAAGCCCTCCAGATGCAAAAATTTCGCTCAAGTAAAGAGATCTTAGATAATGAGAACATTATCAATTTGAATGACACTGAAGATTTTAAAGAAGTCCCAAAGTTTAGAAGAAAATTATGCCTTAAGACAAAAAGTTCATCATCAAATGCCATTTTCTCAGATGTTATTGTAATTGATGATAAGAACTCTTCACAAAGTTTGCCTGAACCATTGGAAAACAAACATATTTTGTCAGTAGGGTGCAAAGACAAAATTGCAATTGAAGAATTTACTCATGTTAAAGAGGTATCAGCCACTTGCTCGAAAGAGAACACAAACCCTGAAAATGGCAGTGTGCAGAAAAGTTCACTTCTCAACTCATCAAAACTATCCTCAAACCATGAAAATTCTAATCTTCAGGCATGTTTGGTATGTGGCAAGGATATTGATGTGGTCATTGACAAGACACATCGTCTAAATTGTTTAAGACAGAATTTTTCAAAACAAGGTGAGTCCAAAACATTTTTATTACCTGCTTTTGGTTGTGAATTTTTTAAATTCTCATTATTTTATTCTAATTTCAATGTGAGCAGGCAAAATGAATTGTTTTACCATCTCCCTTGACCTTGATATTCATGATCTATCTTTCCAGATACATTTGTTATCACATGACATTTACTGAAGACAGTTGTTACTGCTTTATTCTCATTTCTGGGGTATGCCAGGGGTTTTCAACGGGCTTAAGGATAAGGGCATATACCCAGTGCAGTTACCAGGAGATGTTTGGGTCAGAGTTTTAATTTCAACTCATAAAAATGGCTTTCTTGCTTATGTGATTCAAACCCTGGTCAACTTATTTGAGGAGCTACACGATTATATTTTACAAAAGCCATAAACCAGAATCTTTTTCTTTTTGTAAATAATGTTTATGGGAGCCGCGATAGCACAGTGGTTAGTGAACTGGACTACAAAGGACAAGAGGTTGGGTTCGATCCTGATCGACGGCTTCCAGGTTCACCCAGCCTTAATTGAGTACCTGATTTTTTTCTGGAAAAGTAAAGCTGTACAGGTGTAATACTGACCTCATTACCCCAAAAATGATGTGCTGACGGTCTGTAAAATTTATGGTAAAAAAAAAGTAAAAGTAAAGTACCCCCGTCACGCTAAGTGGGGAATATGGTGTTAGTGACCATAAATTTTACAGACCTTCGGCACATGATTTTTGGGGTAATGTGGTCGGTATTACGCTTTACTTTTCCAGAAAAAAAATCCGGAGCCATTAAAGGCTGGGTGAACCCAGAAGCCATCGGTTGGGATCGAACCCTACCTCTTGTCCTTTGTAGTCCAGTTCACTAACCACTGAGCTATCGCGGCTCCCAAACTTTTTGGTAACTAACACCATATTCCCTATACACCACTTGGCGTGACAGGGCTCTTTACTTTTTTTTTAAAACAATATGTATTAATTTTCTTAGTGTCTGCTTTATTTTTCCCTCTTTTTTGTCACATATAATTTTGTTTGTTTTGTCATGAGCACAGATAAAGCACTGGACATTGAAAAAACAGTACAGGTTAAATGCCATATGTGCAGCAAGAACATAACTCACATGAACTCTCAACTCAGAGCACAGCACATCAATAAGTGTATTGATAAGGTATCATATGTGTCCTTGTTTTGAGGATATGTATTTTAAGTTTTTTTTTTTTAATGATTATCTTTTTGTGTGGTTTTTGCACTTAATGTTGGTTATCCTTGAACAAACACCAAGTGATTGAAAAAAAAAAGCCACAGCAGACAAAAAAGGAAAAATGCTAACAGACAATAAAGATATTATAGTTAGATGGCAAGAATATATAACAGAACTATTTCATAATCAAAGGGGCAAGAAACCAGTTATAAAATGTACATCAGGCTATAAAATCTTAAAATCTGAGGTAGAAAAAAGCTATAAAAACAATGAAAAAGGGAAAAGCAACAGGACCTGACAGCATACAGATAGAGATGATACAGGCACTAGAAGATTTTGGCATTGAAGTGATTACAGACATATGCAACGACATATACCATACAGGATACATACCAAATGAACTAAAAACATCAACTTTCATTGCATTGCCTAAAAAGAATGCTGCAGGTTGAATGCAGTGACTTTAGAACAATAAGCCTAATGAGCCATGTTAAAAAAATCTTGCTAAAAGTTATACAAGGAAGGATTCAGAATAAAATCAATACTGAATTAGATGAGCAGCAATTTGGATTTAGGAAAAATAGCGGGACAAAAGAAGCCATATTCTGCATGAGAACATTAATTGAAAAGTACACAGAAGAAAATAAACCAATATATGCCTGCTTCATAGACTACACCAAAACTTTTGATAGAGTACACCACAAACAACTTATAGAATGCCTAAAAGAGATACATCTAGATAACATGGACATACGACTAATATGTAATCTATACTGGTAGCAAACAGCAATAATAAAATATAACAAAGAGAACTCTACACCTATTGATATAAAAAGAGGAGTAAGACAGGGATGCATCCTATCACCAAGCTTGTTCAATCTATACACTGAGCAAATCTTTAAAAACATAATAGAGATGCCAGGTCTACAAATTAATGGAAAGATAATCAATAACCTAAGATATGCTGACGATACTGTACTACTAACAGAAAATCCTAAAGATCTACAACAATTATTTAATGAAATAAAGATGACGAGCAAAAAATATGGACTAGATATGAATATCAAAAAGATTTAAACTAAGATCATAAACAAAGAAAATTCTCAAAACCCACAAGTGGATATCAAAATAGAAGGAATAGACCTGGAGACAGTTCAGAACTACAACTACCTTGGACACACTATAACCAGTGATGGAAAATGTACAACTGAAATAAACAAAAGAATAGGAACGGCAAAAAGTAATTTTAATGTCATGAAGAACATACTAACATCAAAACAAATAACACCAGGGCTAAAACTAAGTATAGCAAAAGGCTATATCTTCTCAACATTCCTATATGGTGCAGAAACATGGACATTAGACAAGAAAACAGAACAGAGAAGTGAAGCCTTTGAAATGTGGATATATAGAAGAATAGGTAGAATTGGATTGAAAGAAAAGAAAACAAATGATGAAGTCACAACTAAAAATTAAAAGAGAACCACTAAGCACAATTCAAACAAGACAAGTGCGATTTTTGGGCCATGTTAAAAGACACAACAGTACTACTAAAAGTAATCCTGGAGGGGAAAATACAAGGTAAAAGAGACAGAGGCGACCAAGACTAACATGGACCAAAGATGGACAAATCAGCCTATGACAACCTGCACCATCAAAGCAAGAGACTGAGCAGAATGGCGCTCCATGGTAACCAACCTTCGTTGCGGAGACGGCACTCGATGATGAGACCTAGAGAAATACTGAAAAAGAATAATGAGGTGAGAAGCAATAAGAGCAGGCATCAGCTTTCTTATCAAGACTGAGAAGCTTGTCCAGAACAGGGATGTTTTAACAAAATACAATACAGGTCCTATGAAAGATTTAACACTTGATAACACAGATCATTGGACATGGAGAGTCTAGAATATCTGTCCTTTGTGTTATTGACTGTAAAAGAACCATAGCTAGATCCTGGAGTGCCATTTCACTCTATCTCTAGCCTTAATGATGTACACTGTAATAGGTTCTCCTGTCTTTCTCTTGATGTTATCACTCCACTTTAGTTCTTATCTGTCTCACCTTATTTGCCTTGTATTTTCCCTCCCAAAAAGACTTGTAAATCATTGTGTCTCTTTGTATCCAAAAAATTGTATTTGTTTTGTTTAAATTGTATAAAATAGTTCTTTCTTGATTTTCCCCTGCATTAAAACTTCATTATTTTATAGTGTTTTTGTCATCGTGTAAAATTTTGAATTTATAGAAATCAGTCTGTCGATGCTTTATGTTATTGATAAATTGTTATTTCTGTATATTTTCAATATTGAAGTTCATTCCCTTTTTTTTGTTTTGGTTGAAGACAATGGCATATCTGTCTCAGCACAGGTCCTTTGTATGGTGTGTTGTTTTCTATCTATTGTCCTTTCGAGCCGAAGACGGCACATAGGGCAGAACCACAATCTCAAAAACAGAAACCTTGCGTGCCAAAATGGCACATATTGCAGAGATCACTGCTCTGTTTCCATAACAATGCTTTTTACAATGACAGCTTGTCAAGCCATCGATCAACCTCCTTAGTCGCCTCTTACGACATGCCTGGAAGGTCACAGTGTCACTATTCTTTACATCCCACGTAATGAGGCCCCGGTAACACACTGGCGCGTGTTGTTTTAGCAGCTTAGAATTGTCTTTAGTGTATTTTTATTGTAGTTATTTAGGTTATTTATTTTACTTTCTAACTGTATACTTTAATCATTTAGTAAAACAGAATTTAATAAAATGCTATTGGAACAGTATATAAGTAATATGAAATTGAAATTAATTGTAATTCTTAAATTTAAAAATGAGCTGAACCAACATGTAATAAAATGTAATTAAAGAATATGTAGCTAAAATTAAATTGAACCTTTATGTAGCAAAAATATAATTAATCCAGTATGTAATTAAAATATTATTTGACCAACCTGTAATCTTATATGACATTGCAATGTCATTCAAATAGGAATTAGACAAAACTTTTTATTTTCTTTAGGATTGTGCTGCAAAGCAGGAGGAGATAACTTACCAGCAGATGTTATTGGCAGCAAGAACAGCAGTACTGAATTGCCCTATGTGTGGGAAAAAGTTCAAAGTTCAATCAGTGAGTGATGTTGTTTGTGCATGTGTTATAATATGATTATTGCTGTTTGTTTCTTAATGTTCACTCCATTGTTATGTACTCACTCAGATATTAACATAAATGTATGTGGATGAAACATTAAATACTGATACATTAAATGAGCTGACAAAAAATTGTGTTTGTAGCCAACTTTTGGTGATAAATTTGGGAATCAGAGATTACAAGAGCAGGAAGAACTGGGTGGTCTTGAGGTAAGACAATAGCCTCTGGACAAGAAGAAGATCCAGGGTTCTTCTTAGTGTTCACCCATTAAGTAGGTATGGATGCGTTGTGTTGCGAATTTACCTTAAAGCTGCTATGTCGACACCTTTTGGCCTGACACATCTGTTTTTGGCATGGTTGAGCAGATTTGCTTAACAATTTTTGCCCAGACAGTGGCCATTTTTGGTCCACTCTTTAAACTGCCAAGGGTTCATTAACGTACCTAAGTACATACGGGACCTCCTGTTTTTCGCTGTTTTTTCTAGAAGACTAGATATTGGATCTCTCTACGAGAGACCAGGGGAGGCTAAAGCCATGAAGAAACCATGGATCCGATTTTTAAAAAATTCCACCGCCTAGTGAAGATCAAACCCGAGACCTTCTTCGTCCAGAGGTCGACGTCTTACCTCTGGATCATCTGGTCCAGGGTTTAAACCCCACCACAGATGCTGCAATTTTTTTTCTTCAAATCCGTGATTTCTTCATGGCTTTACCCCTCCACCCTCCCCAGTCTCTTGATAGTGAGATCCAATGTCTGGCCCTGTTGGGTTAAGATGAAAGACAGGAGCTCCTTTTGAGCACTCAGCATGGGGATAAAGATATTTTTATAGTTAAATTACAATAACTTGCTGTGATAAAGTGGTGTCAAGTCAAAATACCTTAACTTTGCTGTAAGCTGCACTACAACGCAACAAATGCCCTTTAGAAAGGACAACAAAGAATTGTTTTAGATAAATCATTAGCAACAATTTTTATAATGGTGATTTTATAAATCATCTTTAAACCAGGGTTTAGTGCTTAGGTCATATTTTTAACTCTAATGTTGACTTTATTTTTTAACTTTCTTTCAAAAGAGTCGTCAGTCCCATTTAAAAAGATGTGCTGTTACGAACAAGATGACAGTTGATCAAGTTAAAAATTTAGTCAGACAGCAGGAAGAGGAACATCAAAGTAAACTGCATGCTGGGATCTTGCCTGAAGACTTTATGTAATGTTTTGTCATCAGTTGTAATATTTTTTTTTAGTATTAAAAATATAATTTTTCTGTTTTACTAAGTCTTTTCTGTAATGACCTTAACTTTTAAAATGTCAGTCATGTAAATTCCATTTATTTTTATTCCTTTAATTAATTATCATTGTGGGCTGAGCAGAAGATGTCATCAAACAGGTCTGTGGGCTTACCAATATCAACGCTGACGAGGAGTGGATATCTGTGCCTACGTCATTCAGGGGGACATTCTCGTGTATTGTCACACTCGACAGGAAATGTAAGGAACAGAACTCAGACGTGGTCAATGTGGAGGTCAATTGTCTCGTCTGGGATAACACTGATGATAAAGATGCAGTCATCTATACAGACGGATCTGTAATACGACACCAAAGGAGAGCGTGGGCATTTACAGCACGCTCAGCAGGCAGAATAGTCAAGGAAGACAGTGGTGCATATGTTATGACCACGAGTAGCATGATGATGGAGGAGATGGCAGTGACCAGAGCATTCAACTGGTTAGAGTCACAAGACTACACCCATGCCTGTATATTGAGTGATTCGATGAGCATAATAAAAAAAGTGGAGACGGGCTCAGTATGTATGCAATGGATAGTGTCATTGCAGAAGTAAAAAATATGTAAGGTCACCTTTGTCTACATCCCAGGACAGTACGGGGAAATGAAAGAGCCGACAGGTTGGCTAGCTGCGCTATTGTTGAGGACGGTCAACCAATGGATTGGGCGGACATCATCAATGCCCTCTGGGAAGTGGGAAGGACACAGTACTCCGACAACCATGAGTCCACGTCACTACTATGGATGAAAGAGATGGGAGTTAAGTTTTGGTACAGCTAAAAGCAAGAAACCTTGTGGGCATATTAGAAGACTAAACAACCAACGCAGAACTGGAGTCGTCAGTCGCTGGACACTGCAAGACCTGCTGAGGAAGGGATCTGAGCACCTATGGACATGGTCGGAGTGCAATGATGATGACTCACAAATAACTCAATTATCATTGTAGATATATTTAATATTTTATTATTACATAAATATATATATATATATTTATATAATTCATTATTAATATTATGTACAGTATTTAATATAACTGGGACCAAAACACCCATCCAGCTGACTGCATGTGTCAGAAATGGCGGTGAACAACAGAGCTTATCAAGACTCTGCTCCACACTCCAGCAGTGCTCCTGTAAACTAAGTAGGGATCGAAGAGGGAAGGCAACAAGGTACTCAAAAACGCCATTCTGAAGTCGAGTGTGTTGGACTGAAAGGCACACAATACAGCATATCTAAAACCCACTTAACTTCCTTTTAAGTGTGGATGATAAAGATGACTATAAAGTCCTTTAGTAGACGTCGGTGAACTCCAAAAATAAGAAAGTTCCTACAAAGTAATATAACGTAGCAGTGGTTATTTACATCATTATCATCTAGCTTGTCATTATTGGAACTTGGCTACCATAACAGTCACTCTGAAGTTTTCTGCGTCCAACACAAGATGTCCAGCTACTGCAGCAGTTAATCTCAATTTGCCTGCAATATCTTGCACTCACCTTTTTCTAGGTCTCCCTCTCTGCCTCATTTACCTGGAACTATACCCTCCATAATTATCTTCTCTAGGCCATTATTCTGTTTTACATGACCAAAATATTTTATTTTCTTTCTTCTTTCTTCTTCTTCTTTTCTCTTTTCACTAATACCTAAAAGGTGTCGTGGTTTATATCATTTGTTCTTGAGCTGCTCGAACTGTCTGAATTAGTGATTTTCCTTTGTTGTTACATGTCTCTGTCACTGCATCTATCCATCTTCTTCTGGGTCCTCCTCTTGGTCTTTTTCCATGCATTATTTTCCTTGAATGTGTCATTTACAAAATACAGTAGACTCTTGATTATCCAGAAAGAATGGGAAATCCCGGATAACAAAAATTCCAGTAAACTATTATACATTATAGTATGTATACGAAACTGAAAGAGCAAGTACATTATTTAAAAAGTTAGCGCTTACTTAATTTATTACTGCTTGATAATTTTAGTTCGTCTTGAAATTACTTTGCTTTTCCTGCTTAAACAGCACTCGATACAGGAATTCCCTCTGCCCGTTGTTGGTTGAACCACAAAACCATTGTTTTATCTAGTTCATTAAATGTTGAGGTTTTCACTGTTTTTCTTTCAGACATACCTCAATTTCTGCTGTCAGATGTTGCTTTTGTTTGTTTCTGATGATGTCGCATACAGTTTGGTCTCCTACATTATATTAATTCATTAACGATTTCACTGTTTAACCATTTTCAGATTTATTAATTATTTTCATTTCTTGAGTTATCGAAAGAACAACTCTATTATGCTTGCACATAACCACAACACGTTTTAAAACATTATTTAATAATGTCTTTAGCATCAGCAACGCAGGAGAGGTGTCCCTTCAAATCTTATTCCAGAAACACACTGCAATCACATCACATGAGCTCATGTGCTATCATGTGAACTCATGTCACAGGCAACATTGTATTTCATTGTACATGTAAACATGTATATCAGAAACATACTGTAGTCACATAACTGACTTCAGGTGTGATATGTACATATATATAACGATTTTATTTTCCTAAAAAGTACATGTTTGGTCACGTTCCCCACAATTTGCGCCTTTTCCTTCTCCTCCTCATTTCTTGTAATCTCCGCCTCCTCATGGCTACAAGCTCATAGATTTGTTTCAGTTTGATAAATTTATTTTAAAATAAGTAATTTTTATTTTTGACATTTTTTAAGTTTTTGATGAAGGTATCCCGGATAATCCACTCCCAAATAATTCAGTCTACTTTATTGCAAAAATATTTTTCTTTAATTATTCATTACACCAGTTTTGTTTTCTTCTTTACATAAAAATCCACATTTAATTTACAGCTCATGCCTTTAATTTTAAGCATCCTTAACACATTCTATTAATTTGAAGAAGAAAAAATGTTTTTTTTTTTTAGTTAGATAAAAATTAGTTACTGCCTAAGCAGCATACATAATTTAACTCAAGTACAAAATTAAATTAAATTCAGAAGCAATTACTGTCAACATTTTTATTTTAAAAATGGCTGGTAGAATGTGTAGCTCAAGAGAAGGGATCATGTTTAATTTATATTTTGATAAAAATTCAATTTCAGGGAAAAGTATTTTGTTAATTTGAATTATCTGGTTGGCAGAGTTAAATTATGTAGGCTGTATTGAACTTACTGTTTTGTATTTTAAAAACCTGGTAGCAACAGTAGGTAGGAAAGTTAACATAATAAACCAAGAAATATGTAACTGGTTTTTTAAAAATATGAGATGTATATTATGTAACTAACCTTTGTCAATGGAAACCCAAAAAAAATATATAATAATATTATTTTTTAAAGTTTTCAATTTCTTTTAGGCCTTCAAAGTCAAAATCATTACAGATGAAGTCTTTAAAGACTTCCAGATCTAAGAGGTAAATATTTGTAACATGTTCATCTGTTTAAAGGGTGACTTTGCTTTCTTTATAGCATTTGATGTTGATTTAGTTATTAAAATAATAGTGGGAATGGCAAATTACTTTTTTATATTGCAAGGACAAATCTGGTCAAGCAAACAAACTTTGATGTGCTGATTTCATAACTTTAATAGCAGAGACGGAGAATTAACTACAAGAAATGATAGACATGACGGTGAGAGAAATTAACATGAAAGATCTCAGTAAGGCAACAAAAGCAATGGTCCTGTAAAAGAAAGACCATCACTATCATGCATATCAACCAGCATAAAAATAAGGTGAGAAATCTTAAACAAGTGCAGAATATCAAATACTTGGGCACAATAATAACTTCAGATGGAAGATGCACCACAGAAATAAATAGCAGAATAGCACAGGTCAAAGTAGCTTTTCAGAAAATGAAAAATGTCTTGTGCAACAAGTCTATGTTAATAATAGTGAGAGAGTTCAGTGATGCTATATAGAACCAATTCTGACTTATGGAAGTGAATCATGGACAGTAGACAGACAAATGAAAAGACAATTAGAGGCCACAGAGATGGGATTTCTCAGAAGAATGTTGATTGTTCACTGGATAATGAAAAAGACCAAAAGGAAAATCTCAATGAGGCCTACACAAAAAGAGAAACACAAAGAAACAATCATTTTTCAGACACATCAAGAGAAGAGAAAAGTTGGAATGGGAATACGCAAATAATTGCGATGCTGCGGTAAGCTGGTAGCAAGGAGCCAGTGGTGGGGAGTGTTAAACACTCCAAGGTATGAAGACAGCTTTACAAGGGAGGAACACAACACAATACTGACGTTTCGGCCTGTGGCCTCTCATCCTACCTCCCCTCATGTAGCTTTTTTCATTTTTCTACATCCTACTTTCTTCTTTTCTGTCCACCTCTCCTTTCTTCAGATCATGTAGTTATAGATAATTGTGTTTCACCGTTTGTTTTCGTTGTCCTTGTAATCTAAAGATGGCCACAGGCCAAAACGTCAGTGTTGTGTTGTGTTCCTCCCTTGTAAAGCTGTCTTCATACCTTGGAGTGTTTAACACTCCCCACCACTGGCTCCAAAAAGTTGGAATACTTGGTTACAATCATCAAAATACAGGGAAAGAGAGATTGTGAATGACAAAAAGAGAAGATACTAGATAGTGTGGTATTGTGGCACGGTAAACAGTCAACAACAAAATCGATAGTGCCCTGAAGACAGAGATTATGGAAGACAATGACTGCCTATTGTACCGCACATGATGATGATGAAGTAATAGTATCAATAGTGAAACTGAGTAATTAATGAAGCTAAACATTCTTTAATATTTTATATACTTTTTAATTTGTTTGGCTTGTCCTTACTGAATAAGGCCTCTGACCGTCATGTGGAATATGTCTGTCTTTGTTTACTGTCTTGTACTATGTAGTTGTGTTCAATTCCTAGTCCTGGTGGATTTATGTTTGGACCTACAGGGTTCCGGGTTTCACCCAACATCTAGAAATGGGTACCAAAGATTTTCCTTGGAAGTAAAGGCTGCCTGGCATAATACTGACCACGCTCCCTAAAAGTGTGTTGTTGTCATAGAAAAATATGTCCTCTAACACAATATTTCCCATACACCTAGTAAGACATGAAGGGAACCTTTACTCATGTACTATGAAGCTGTAACAATACATGTTTTTTTTAAATTTTATTTTGTCTGTCACAAGTTTTACTGCAACTCTACACAGTTTTATGCATAGCCTTATGTATTTTAACATTAACCTTTCTAGTGTAAATAGTTTTTTTGGGTGCGTTGGTTTATCTATGTGTTGTCCTTTCAACCTAAATATGGCTCATGGGGCAGAAATAAAAGACTCTCCATATTTGACAAGTTTTGCTCTTAAGCTCAGACTTTGCACAGAATCCACATTGTGTCTCACTACACATCTCTGTTCTGGGTGAGCCTCTCTATTTCTGCAAGGGAGCTAATATCTGCTGTTGTTGCCTCTCACCTCGGTGCTTTTCTTAATATTTCTTTAGTCTGAGTTATTTTTCTTTTGTCCGCTGTTATCAATTTAAGAGCTTGCTTTGCTAGTCCCTTGTTATCTCTTCTCATAACATGGCTGACATGTCCACCTTCTTTAGTAAAGACATCATGTCTATACAAATTTAATAGTTTCAGTAGTAATTGTGACAGAATTTGTAAGAATAATAATATAATCATGCAAGAAGCAGCAATATTTTTTTTGTGTGGAAAGAAAAGATTATTACAACATTTTAATGAGGAGGGGGTTATTACAGTCTGGTTGGACATAAAGGCTTGGATAATACATAGATTAAAAAATATGACACACAAAATGCCATCAACAAATGCTACAAAAACACCAGCGGCTGAAAATATGGATTTAAGGAAAATTAGAAATGCTAAGAAACAACTGCAGAAGTCTCCAAAAGAAAAGCAAAATACAAAATTCCTGTTGATGCTGAAAGGCAAATGAAGAAGGAATGAAGCAAGCAGTTGGTAGGTATGGAATGAATTCATTGAATTCTAGGCTACAGTATCTCCTAATTGAGCACAGTCAGTAAAAATAATTGTTCAGACCTAGATGAACAGAAAATCCCCAGACATTTCAGTGTAACTGGATTAAGCTTTGTTATTTAACTGTTTTATCCATCTATTATTCTTCTGAGTCGGAGACAACACGTAGGGGAAAAATTCAAGACTCTGCATGTGTGATGGACGATCCTTGTATCAAGTGTCAGACCTCGCACAGGTCCTGCATTGTATTGTGCCACACATCCCTGTTTTGGACACGTTGCCCGAATTGGCAAGGGGGCTGATGTGTACTGTTGTTGCCTCTCACATCAGTGTTCTTTTTTAGCGTTTCTGTAGATCTGCCTCTTTTTCTTTTATCCTCTGGTTCCCATTGGAGGGATTGCTTTGAGATTTTTTTTTCCCTCTCATTTCATCACTTAGTGAATATATATGACTTTTGGTTAACTGTTGTATTATTTTAATTGTCTCATGCTTGTAGACATTTTATCATGAACATTGAGTCTTCCTAATTTACTTCATCTACTTATTGGTCTCTACCAGACAAGTTTGTCACCCACACTTTATCATGAACATTGAGTCTTCCTCATTTACTTCATCTACTTATTGGTCTCTATCAGACTAGTTTGTCACCCACACTTTATCATGAACATTGAGTCTTCCTCATTTACTTCATCTACTTATTGGTCTCTATCAGACTAGTTTGTCACCCACACTTTATCATGAACATTGAGTCTTCCTCATTTACTTCATCTACTTATTGGTCTCTATCAGACTAGTTTATCACCCAGATTTTCTTCTTCAGTGGTCTTTTTTTGAATCTCTATGCATCCTTATAAGTACATTCTTCCTGCCGTTTATCATGCATCGTGGTTTGTGACTTCCTCATTCTTCTTTTTGTGGCCTGTGAGTATAAATAGTAGTAGGAAACTCTTTGTACAGAGCTTTGCTGCAGGAGACAATCCGATCATCAGAAATGGACCTCCTGTCGAGCAAGTGTTTCTTTAGCTTCTTGACACTCTAGGGGACGTGTGCCCACCTGGGTCATGACTCCCAGGCGTTGACCTCCTGCTGCATTGCCTGTATGTTTTACACTATATACCCGGCACAAGATAACTACACTTAATACACAACACTCAAAAATAGTTTAACTTACCTGTCTTGGCCTAGTCTAGCAAGTTGCTGTGCTTTCCAGTCGAAATGACGTGGCTACTGCTAGTACCGTTTTTTTATAGACCCATCGGCCTGGGGACTCCTTGCGCCCACCCAGTGTCTGACTTATGTGGGAATTTGGAAGTCACGGTGTACATTAGCACCTAGTTGTCTGGCCTTCAGGTTAATGGGGACTTTATTGTTTGAACTGCCAACGCCCGGCATTCTCCCCTACGGTTGATGATGTAATTTGTATCCCTTATTGCCGTGTCTCGACCAGACTGGCATCGAGCATCTTATATGTACATCCCTCGCCAGCACATAAAATTATAATGATTGATAGAAGATTGAAGAAGAAATAATGGTATTAACAATTTTTCAGTGAATTGTTTTTTTTTTTTTTTTTTTTAAAGTGACAAATTCTTTTTCTACCTTTCAGCTCCCTGCGGAGCATAAGTCTTCAACAAACACTTTCCAAGTCGTTCTGTTTCTTGCCATTCTTTTAAGATCATTCCATGTCTTCCCCATCATCTTCATCTCTGCTTCTGTCTGTCTTCTCCAAGAATTTCTGGGTATTCCTCTTTGTCTTTTCCCCTGGGGATTCCAAAAATGGACCTGTTGTGTAATACTCTCAGTTGGCTTCCGCAGTTTGTGTCCTATCCAGCGCCATCATCTTTGCTGTATCTCATTATCCACTGGTATTTGACTGGTACATTATGTTATGATTTTGTCCTGCCATTTCCATCCTTTTATTCTGCGTAAGCATCCATTAATGAAAGTCTGTATCTTCGTGATTGTCAATTTTGTTGTTCTCCATGTTTCACAGCCATATAATAGGACTGACTTAACATTGGAGTTGAACATTTTTATTTTTGTATTTAACCTAATTTCTTTGGACTTCCATATGTTTCCCAGTGCAACAAAAGCTCCTCTTGCTTTTGATATCCTTATTTTGGTATCATTTTCTGTTCCTCCTCAGTTAATTGTTTAAAAAAAAAAAAAAGTGACAAATAGGGCTGTTTAATATGTGTTCACTTTTGTATGTTTATTATTTTGATCTTGTATGTTTACTACAGTGAACTTGATGAAGACATGCAGCTTGCTCTAGCATTGTCCACTTCCTTGGTTGAAAATCAGAAAGAAGATTTTGGCCATTTAGACAGTGCAGGTAAAGAGGATCAAGCAGTGGCAGGTAGAGTGCATGGAAGGAAAAAGAAAGGAAAATTGTGAGCACTGTTGTAGGATAGTAATTTTGTTAAAGCACATTTTTACTGTGTTTTCATTTTGTTGTTTAGCTAAGAAGTGAAATTAATTTTTAACAAATCATTGATAATTAAATTGAGGAGCTGGGCTTGACATAGGAGTCAAGAAGAATTAATAAACATACAAGCATGGTAGACAATTAGGGAAGACATGATAGAAAATAGATGCACAGGAATCAGAAATATTTTTTTTTTTTATTTCTTGGAGAGGAGATGAATTGGGGAGGGAGCATTAACAATTTAGTGTAGTTTTTGGTGAGCCCAATGTCCTCATGGGGACTGCAATAGCTCAGTGGTTAGTGAACTGGACTATTAAGGACAAGAAGTTAGGTTCGAATCTGATCAATGGTTTCCAGGTTCACCCGACCTTTAGTAGGTACCAGAATTTTTCAGGGAAGTAAAGCAACATGGGTGTAATACTGACCTCTATAAAACAAATTATAATAATGTTTTTAAATACCTTATACCCAGTACGGCGGACTGGTTGGTCTTGAGGCAAGATGCCGGTCATGAGACAAAGAGGTTGTGAGTTCAAATCCTGGCTGGTTCAGATGGGATTTTTATTTGTGATTTCTCTCTGCGGCAAAAAACCCCCATCTCAGCAGTGAGGCCCAGCGTGAAACATCAATTACTCATTAATGGAAAAAAATATGTGTACCTCCAAAGAAGTTATTTGCCTGTGCGGCTAGGGATCCTTGTGCTACCGCATAAAAATGGATTAACACACACAATTCTAGGGACTTCACCAGAGATGAAAGCTGGCGAACGCGAAAAAAAAAAATTACTTTTACAAAGTCATCTTCATGCAAAGTATCTTTCTACACAAAAAAAACATTTAAAATCTGTTTTAATGTTATTTCTAAGGACAACTATGTATGGGTTTGCTTTATTCTAAAGGTAAATTGATACTTTCAACAACAATGACATACATAGATTTTTCTCTCTCTCTCCGCAGTGACTAGCTGTAATGGTGCCGTTGTGTTATTAATGAACAAACAAATATCTGTTTTAAAGATTTAATAAATTATAATTAAAGACTAGTTATATCAGTGGCCTTTTAGTCAGTCTGATAATTAATTGTAAATTCATATGAAAATTTCAAGAAATCAAGTTTTTAAAAAGTGTTCAAAGTTTATCAGGCATTGTCTTCCAATGGTTTCTTTCATCATAGTTTTCAGAAATGAAGATCTATCTGACTCCTTGTTCAAAGCTGGAGATCACATGTAATTATCCATTTCTTTATTGAGGGGGAAAAAACCCATCATCATCATCATGTGCCATACTGGTTGGCGTAGACACTCATGTCTTTCCACAATTCTCTATCCACAATGCATCACATCAATTCTGTTGTTGACTGTTTTCCATGCCATGACACCAAACTATGCAGTATCTCTTTGTCGTACACGGTCTCAATTTCCTTCAAAATTTCCAGTAGTAATTCAACTTTCCTTCTTCTCATAATGTGCTTGAAAAATAGAGATTGTTTCATTCTGATGTCTCTTAGGAGCTCCCTTTATGTGTTGGCCTCTTTGAGAATTTCCTCGTTAGTCTTTTTAGCTGTCCAGGGAACTCTCAACATTCTTCTGAGTCAACATTCTTCTGAGAAATCTCATCTCTGTGGCCTCTAATTGCCTTTTCATTTGTTTGTCTGCTGTCCATGATTCACTTCCGTAGGTCATAATTTGATCTATATAGCACCGCTGAACCTTCTTCCTCACTATCAATTGATATAGATTTGTTGCACAAGACGTTTTTCTTTTCTGAAATGCTATTTTGGCTTGAACTATTCTGCTTTTTATTTCTGTGGTGCATCTTCCATCTGATGTTATTATTGTGCCCAAGTTTTTGACTCTCTGCACTTGCTTTAGATTTTTCCCGTTTATTTTTATGTTAAATGGTGGTGATGATTGTTTCTTTGATATGACCATTCTGATTTCTTACTGTTCAGTCTGAGACCTTTCTTGTTGCTTTCTATCACTATTGTGTCTATCATTTCTTGTAATTCATTCTGACTCTGATATTAGCAAAAACCATAATTTCAGTTAATAAATCTTTTTCCGTAAAAGACAGAAATAAATAGGACCCCAAAAAAATGAGCATGCTATATATAATGTCATAGAGTTATGAAGTTTTGAACTTCATGGTACCAGACCATAACATTGAGAGTTGATGATGTAATTCATATTACTCATTGTTATTACCTGTTCCAACTCAGTCAACCAGGAACTAATTTTGTGTGTGACTGGAGATGTCAGGCTAATATTGAACCCACATTGAAACACTAAGTCTGCCTGTCTCTATGCTGCTGATGCTCCCTAAGATAACAGAGAAAGGCATGAAATATGAATCGGCACCGTAACAATGGTAGCAATACTATAAAGTGCCATGTCACCTTTAAGTTTCATATGTCAACCAGAAACTCATGACGGATGTCACTTCCAGTACAAACACTAAAGCAGTGACAACATTCCTCTATTTTCTGGTCCATATTTTGCCTAGTGACTAAGTGGACCACAGGAGCAATTTTTTTTTGCTTTTCACATACCTTGGATGTTGTAAACGGCATTTGAACCTGGATTGACTGATTGGTGAATGAAACCTTTTTGCAGCTACACTACCACGACTTCCACTCTATAATGAAAAACAAAATCGTGGAAAGCTTTAGAAGAATTTCAGAAAAGTCTTTTTCTAAGAACTCAACTTATATGGTAAGCAACATAAACAAACAAAAGCAATTGTCATAAGTAGGCTTACATATTATTTTTTTATGTGGTGATGATGAAGGTCATTTTAACTGATTGGTCTAGACTATAATTTGGGTAAAATTTGTGTCTAATTATGCTCATTATTTGACAGGGCACCATCCACTAGTTTGCTTATGACTCTATCCAGAGAGGAAGCCATGGAAAGAATATCTAACAGGATTACCCGCTACATTTTCTCTGCTGTAAGTTTTTGTTTTCTAAAAAGGGATATAAAAATCATTGTGTAGGATAGCTCGTCTTCTTATATGCCATATCATTATCAAGTACCTTGCCATCTGGCATAGATGATCACAACTTGCTATCCTAGCAATTGTTTTTAATTTCAGCTGTTGGCTATTGGCTATGTCTTTGTTTTTAAGTTGTTGATATTTTTTTCTCTCTCTTTCCTTCTATCTTGTATTCCTTTACATAACATTAGGATTATTCTCTCATGATGTTGGTAATAAGTTCTCATTTTAATTAATACAGAATGTTCTTATAAACTTTTTTTTAGCTGTTCACAATTCTGTGCAGCTTCCTTCCAAGATTTATGGTTTAGCTTAGTCAACAGATCATCCTCATTGCACATCAGACTCATCTATAAGTGCTCAGATCTTCCCAGTATGTGTTCCTCAGTTTATAGAGACTGGTGAACTCCAGATCTGTGTTGATTTGTTATTCTTCTGTATAGCACTCCATTCTGGCATCTCCAGTTTTGACCTTATGTTTGTGCAGTTTGGACACCGTTGTATTTCATGATTGTTGACTGAATTATTAGCCTACCCTATTATTACCTCCCTGAGTGCATTCAGAATGTGAAAACTCAGTGAAATGCACGTCCACCATCCATGACAGCTGTTCCAGTCAGACTGTCAGCTTTTTCTTTTCCTCTTGCATCTAAGTGTCCAGGGATGAAAATGAAACAGATTCCAATCCGTGTCGGTTAGTAACACCAACCACTTCTTTCATGCCCAGCCTCCTGTTTTCCTCAGCATGCTCATTGAATCACTAAAAAAACACACTTGAGTAAAAGGTTGGGTTACTAGCTAGGCCATTGCTTAAAGATTGAAAGTAATAAACTGAAAAGCTAATCTAAATAAAGTTTTGTATTTAATTTAAAATGCAGTCTAAAGAGACATAATTCATCCTATAGCTCTAGAGTGGGCAGTTCCTATGTTCCAATGAAAGATATCCTTATTTTGATACATTAAAATAGGGACCAAGATCCCATCAACACCTGGGGTGAACATGATCAGTGACTTATAGCTGACTGATTGCATCAACGAACGAGAATTGATCAAGATATTATAACGCTTCCCAATTCTGGGCCTAGAAATGGGTTAACAATTCTAACCAGTTAAACATGGAAGGCAACCTGATATCCAAAAATGCCATGTTGAAGTCGGATGCCTTAGGCCAAAATGCACAGATATGGCATCTTGCTGTGAACCACAACACAATATATCAATGCTCATTAATTTCCTTTTATAGCAGGCGGTGAAGAGTAGTTGTCAAGGATCAAAGACAAGAAAAAAAAAGATATGTTCTCTCTTGCCTTTCAACACTGAAGGGGAAGATGGAGTCTTCAGATTGATGTTCTATTATGACTCTCCTACATGATAGTCATCTTGATTTCTGCCATTTCATTCATTCATTGTCTACTAGTCTACTTATTTATGTAGTGCAGTAACAGCAGGAAACGGCATCAAATCTCTTGTCTTTGTATGCTATGATTGGACCCAAGACACCCAACAACAGCCAGGCTGTCAGTCACTCTTAGCTGACTGCTTGCGTCATCATCATCATGTGCCATACCGGTTGGCGTAGGTGATCATATCTTCTATCTACAGTGCATCATATCAGTTCTGTTGTTGACTGTTTTCCATGCCATGACGCCAAGCTATCCAGTATTTTCTCTCTTTGTCGTCCGTGATCTCTCTTTCCTTTTATTTTGCCAGTTGTAACCAAGTATTCCAACTTTCCTCTTCTCATGATGTGCCCAAAAAATGTTGATTGCTTCTTTCTGATGTTTTTTAAGAGCTCCATCAGGATCAGTAAAACTGAACTGATCAAGATCCGACTCTTTTTTCTGACATGGGCCAGGAAACTTTCTAACTAGTCTGGCCAAACAACAATAGAGTAGTGATCAAAGAAGGAAGGCAGACTGGAGCCAAGTAAAGAAATGCTGAAAAACAACAAAAATACTGCAGCTTGTTGTATGTAAAGTACAACATGCTTCTGTTTGACATCCTCTTAATGGTGAGCAATAAAGAGGAATACTTATCAGACAATGCAACAAAATAATTATATTATAGTTCAATGTTTTGTTACAATTGCTCATGCTCTTAGAGTGGGGGAGACTATCACCATTACTTATGGACTGCATTTTCATCATTAGTTTACATAATACCACACAGTTTGGTTGGCAAACTTGTATGTATTTCTTTAAAATACAAAAAAAATGCATTTTGTATGAGAGTGACAGAATTAATATACTAAAATGAAAGTAAAACAATTTTTATCTTCTTACATTTAATTTTTATGTTATTATGTTTAATTTTTATTTTATTACGTTTAATTTTTATCTTATTAAATTCAATTTTTTATCTTATTACGTTTAGTTTTTTATCTGAGTACATTAAATTTTTTATTGATATTTTATTACACTCTATTTTTTAGAGTGTAAATTGTTCAGTTCCAGATACTCAACTTTTTAAAATGGGGAAAAAATCTTCATTCTCAACAACATCCTCATCATCATCTACCCTGTGGTCTAAAGCCTCCCTAGACACGTCTGCTTTAGGGTCATCACAGACATTAGTGGAAAGAAGTGACGATCTCAGTTTCTATGTTAAAGAACTGATGCCTCCGGTGAGGATGAACACTGTGTTTGCTGGAAGCAAACTCAAAAGGGTCTCCATCATCCCTGGAAGGAGGATGTCTGGGGAGATGAAGCAACACATTGAAAATGTGAGTTAATTTTGTTTTTGCTGCTGTTGTTTGAGTCTGCCAACTTTGTATCTCTAGCAAAGTCTTGAGAGACAGAATGCTGCATGAATATCACTTTTTCCTATTTTTTGCACCAACAGCTGTGTGTTCAGGTGTCCCTCACCATACAGGCATTTATTCTCTGACTTCTGAGATAATCTCATTTTTATCGTCAAGAATTTTCGACGTCTTGGGTAGATTTTCACTCATAGTCAGGCTTTACCTGGGCAGCAGCCATTTTTGGCCTATTTTTTTTTTTATTTCCTTCTCCCAAGGGTTCTTTAATGTACACAGAGTGTATACAAGACCTCATTTTTTTCCTTCGTGTTGGATATCACTGCTCAGAGACAAGTACAAGGTAAAGTTTTGAAGAACCAAGGGTTAAATTTTTGAAAAAAAATTCCTACTGCCTGTGGTGGGATTTAAACATAGGTTGACCTCCTTGTCCAGAGGTCAACACTGTACCTCTAGACCACCCAGCCCCAGAGAGCCGCGATAGCCCAGCCGTTAGTGAACTGGACTACAAAGGACAAGAGGTAGGGTCGTTCCCAACCGATGGCTTCCGGGTTCACCCAGCTTTAATGGGTAACATTTTTTTCTTGGAAAGTAAAACAGCACGGGCATAATACCAACCACATTACCCCAAAAATCATGTGCCGAAGGTCTGTAAAATATATGGTCACTAACACCATATTCCCTATATGCCACTTGGCGTGACGGGGGCACTTTGGATTTTTTTTACCACCCATCCCCACTGTGAGCTATTTGAATTAGTGCCCTTGCATGCGTGATGATGAGCTGTTTGTTGTTAATTCACAGGATACACATTCTTCTTAGCATTTAAATTACTTTGTTTTGAATCATTACTAATTCATTTTACATTTATTTCTAAACATTGTTAATTCAGATTAAGTGAATTTTTACCATTGTTAATTTAGCTTTAATGAATTTTTAAATACATGTTGATTCCGTTTAAAAATTTAAAAAACATTGTTACTTCTGTTAAAATGAATATTTAAATAATTGAACCTCAATTTATACTGTTTTCTTCAGGTGGATGACTTCTAAGTTCACCTTTACTTTAAGTGGGTACCAGATTTTTTTCTGAAAAAGTAAAATGGCCTGGGCAAACCAGTTGGTATCGAGGCCAGGCGCTTGAGTCGAGTTCAAATCCCTGCTGCACCATTTGGAATTTTTATCTGTGATTTCTCTCTGCTGCAACCACTCCTGGTTTCAGCAACAAGGCCCAGCTTGAAACATATTTACTCATTGACAGAAAAAATATGAGTACCTCTGAGACAGAGTTATCTGCCTGTGTGGCATGGGACCCCTGTGCACATGGCTTCCAGGAAAATAAACGGATAAACACGCAAAATTCAATTCCTAGTCTCTAAGGTCTTCACCAGAAGTGAAAGCTGGCAAACACCAAAAAAAAAATGGCACTGGAATAATGCTGATAACCCTAAAAATGTGCCAGTAGTAACAAATGATTGGCACAAATACCATATTCCTGAAACGCCATATGGCGTAATGAAGTTTTTTTTCTTTTATTCTCTCGGCACGATTATCACATAAACACTTATTACCATAGTCTCTCAAATCTGACAAAATACCACCATCACTTCAAGTGTTTAAGTATATATATTTGGCCACCATCTTTTCTATCTTTCTATTGACACTTCAAGCCATGGCCGCCCTTAGGGCATAGACTCAAATACACTTTCTCTTTTTCTAAATTTTCTTTCTAACAGTCTCAGTCCTTGCAGAGATTTTTTTATAAAATCTCTCCATTTGTCTCTGTTCTGTGCAAACAACTCGATCTTATTGAGGACCCGATTCCTGCTACTTTATCTTCAATTCACCATCTTTTGTCAATATTGTTTAGATCAATTTTTTATTTTCTGGCTTGTGTTTAATTTGTATAGTTTTTTTTTTTATTATACCTGACGAGAGCTTTTGCTGAAACATTGTAGTTTGTCTTGTCTTTCTATTGGTTTAGCTGCTCCATACCATTTTGTGTTTATTTTATATATATATATATATATATATATATTTGTTTAATTAATGCTACAGATCTTGTGTATTGTTTGCTTTCTTTTTACTTGAATCAATGTTTGTTTGTTGCCACTTCAGAATAATACTATTTATAATAATTACTCGGTATTTTTTTTATTATAAAAACTGATTATTTTGTGAATTCAGGAAAGCAATATTGACAACAACAATATAGCTTCACCACCACCATCTCAGACTGTGGAAATACTCACGAGACTGGCCTTAGAGTGTGACCAGGATATGGAGGATGATTCTGATTGTAGACTTTCTGGCGTAGAGTGCAAGCCAGATATTACTGATGAAACCTGTGACCTGCAACCTAGTGGATTCTGTCAAGAGAGTCCCGTAAAAGTATGTATACTTGAGTAATGGCTGTATAATATAGTCTCATTTATAGTAGTATGATCTCTTTATCAATGATTTGAATGGACAGAATATTCCAAGACAAGACAAATTACAATGCAGTCAAACTCAATCAAGACAAGAGGGGATGAACATAAATGTGTGAAACTGCTGTAAACTTGATGATAGGACAGTAAAGTAAAAAAACAAATTGTAATTGTATTTTCTATATTCTATTTAGGGATGTTCATTCTTCACTTTGTATAAAATGTAAGACTTTTAAGGACAGCGCAGGGATAGGAAGTTACAAGCACAACATAAAAGACTCACATAAATGGAAACAAAAATTAATTCATTGTAATTTAGAAAAATAGATGTGAAACTTTTAGAAACATCATTAAGGTTAATATTCACAACAACTGGTGCAAAATATTAGAAAATATACCTACACACGTATAATATGTATCTACATACTTAGATAATATACCTTCACATATAGTCTTGTGCTATCTGTTATCTTTGTAAAGCTATAACTAGATTGTTTTTTTCATTCAGTTTTCTTATCCTTAATTAAAACAAAACCTCTTGCCATATAGAAAAATGTTCGGGTGCACAGAAACATAATAGGTTAGCTGGCTTACCATTCCTCTCCATCCATTCAATGAGAGCAGTTTTGGTTCATCGAGTTTGTCAGAATTTGTGGGTTTGACTGCTTGAAGGTGGGTATTGTCTTTTAAATAAATTATTTTCTGTCTCTAAAATGTGAAAAAACTCACTAGAGCAATGATCTCTGCAATATGTGCCACTTTGGCATGCAAGGTTTCTGTTTTTGAGATTGTGGTTCTGCCCTATGTGCCGTCTTCGGCTCAAAAGGACAATAGATAGATAGATATAATACATGATATGCCCAGGTTCAATGCACAGTAGAGTAAAAACATTGTTTCTGGCAAGGTCAAAATAAAAACTAAGCATTTCCTTCAAGGGAAATAATTTATTCAAAATAACAGATTCAAATGCCTAAAAAGTAAAATTTGTCTAATTCTGTTCAGACCTTACCTACGCACATGAAAGCTGGAAAACAACAAAAGAGATTGAAAGAAAATTAAACGCTTTTGAAGACAGATGCTAAGAAAATTAATGAATTCAAGACTAATATAGAGATAAGTGAAATGGCCATGCAACCAACAATCTCATCCAAAATTAGGAAGAGAAGATGGACATATGTCGGACATGTCTTGAGAAGAGACAAGAAAAGATTTCCAAAACAGGGTCTTCTATGGGAAACACCAGGATACAGAAAAAGAGGAAGACCTAGAGAGATTTAAAAAAAAAACACTTACAAGAGAAGCAAATTTGGCAGGCATAGACTCATTAGATAAGATTGAACATTCGCCAAGAATAGAGATGGGTGGCCAAAAAACACTACAAGCCCTATGTGACGTCTAGCAGTCCTGGAAGGATTAGTAAAAGTAAAGTAAACTACCCTCGTCACGCCAAGTGGCGTATAGGGAATATGGAGTTAGTGACCATAAATTTTACAGACATTCAGCACATGATATTTGGGGTAATGTGGTCGGTATTACGCCTGTGCCGTTTTACTTTACCAGAAAAAAATCTGCTACCCATTAAAGGCTGGGTGAACCGGAGCCGTTGGTTGGGATCGAACCCTACCTCTTGTCTTTTGTAGTCCAGTTCACTAACCACTGAGCTATCGCAGCTCCCACTGGAAGGGTTAAGAGAGATCAATTCTGTTCAAAAAGCCTAGATTTTATTTTATTCAAGACATTATTTTCTGCAATTTTTAAATTTTAGCTTCACAAAGTGAAGGAAGGAACATATTTTCTTTCATTGTGTTTGATTGCAGGTTGAGTCGAACACATCAGAGATTTCAGCATCCTACCTCAACCTGGTTAACTGTCCTACGTTCAGTGACCTTACAATTGTAGCAGGTGATCAGTCTGAAATACATGCTCACAAGATCTTCTTGCATGCCAGGTGTCCAGAATTATTAGCTGTGAGTGCACTGCTTGTTTTTGCTATGATTTTTACATGTTTTATAGTAGATCATTATCTTGTGCCAAATTTTGAGCCATTGATAATTTGCTCTGTCATGTTTATGGAATCAGTTTTACCGCAGTCGAGAATTTCCCATATCTGCTCCAATCATGTCACAGCACCTGCCAAAATGTGATGAAAAATTCTGTTGACAAAATCAACAACTGTGCAGCCATAATTGGCAGAGGCAATGATTCCAAACAATTTCTGTTAAATGGATAATCATGATCTATGATAATCATTTCCTTTAACAAATATCTGTTTTATCAGCATTTTAATACTTTGAATGACCTTTGTTTTCTTAACTATGTTGTCATACGATTTCCAATATTTTCAGCTTTACCTTCATGTGCTTCTTTAATCTTCCATCTTTCATGTTATCACTATGTTATTCATACCTCCGTATTAAGTATACATGTAATTCTATTGTCCTTTCGAGCTGAAGACGGCACATAGGGCAGAACCACAATCTCAAAAACAGAAACCTTGTGTGCCAAAATGGCACATATTGCAGAGATCACTGCTCTAAAATTCATGGCGCTGTTTCCATAACAATACTTTTTACAATGACAGCTTGTCAAGCCATCGATAAACCTCCTTAGTTGCCTCTTACGACATGCCTGGAAGGTCACAGTGTCACTATTCTTTACCTCCCTCATAATAAGGCCCCGGTAACACACGGGATTACATGTAATTAACTTTGCAATATTTTTGTTTCTAGTTATCTTTGCTTTCTTAGTGTTGCTTCATTTTTTTCATATCTGTTTAGTACTTGTTTTCTAGCTGTCCATGATATCATCATCGAGTGCCGTGTCTGCATCAAAGGTTGGCTACCATGGAGTGCCATTCCACTCTGTCTCTTGCTTTCATGGTGCAGGTTGTCATAGGCTGACTTGTCCATCTTTTGGTGTTACTTGTCCACTTTAGTCTTGGTCAGCCTCTTTTACCTTGTATTTTTCCTCTAAGATTACTTTTAGTAGGCTGTTGTGTCTTTTAACATGCCCCAAAAATCTTATTTGTCTTGTTTGAATTGTATTTAATAGCTCTCTTTTCACTTTTAGTTGTTCTAAGACTTCATCATTTGTTTTCTTTTCTTTCCATCCAATTCTGCCTATTCTTCTATAAACCAACATTTCAAAGGCTTTAATTTTTTGTTTTGTTTTCATGTCTAATGTCCATGTTTCTGCACCATACATAAATGTTGAAAAGATATAACATTTTGCTATTCTTAGTCTTAGCCCTGGTGTTATTTGTCTTGATGTTAGTATATTTTTCATGGCATTAAATTACTTGTTGCCATTCCTATTCTTTTGTATATTTCAGTTTTGCATTTTCAATCATTGGTCATAGTATGTCCAAGGTAGTTGTAGCTCTGAATTGTCTCTAGGTCTATTCCTTCAATTTTGATATCCACTTGTAGGTTTTGAGTATTATCTTTCTTGTGATCATAGTTTTAGTCTTTTTGATATTCATATTTAATCTGTATTTTTTGCTTGTCACGTTTATTCCGTTAAGTAATTGTTGTAGATCTTTAGGATTTTCTACTAGTTTTACAGTATCATCAACATATCTTAGGTTATTTATTATCTTTTCATTAATGTTAATGTTTAGGCCTGGCATCGCTGTGATGTTTTTAAAGATTTGCTCAGTGTATAGATTGAGCAAGCTTGGTGATAGGATGCATCCCTGTCTTACTCCTATTTTCATATCAATATGTTTAGAGTTCTCTTTCTTATACTTTATTATTCAGTAAATTAGCACCCTGTATGAGACACTAATGCTTTACCAAACTACTGACTTATCATGATTGCTTACTACCAACCGTCTGTCAAGACGCCAAAGGCTATACTTTATTATTGTTGTTTGCTTCATGATATCTGAAACATTTTTCCTGTAAACCAAATCTCTGTTTATACAAGTGGTCTTTCAGTTTTATAAAATCATGACAAGTCATAAAGTCATGATTGCTGGGAAGCATTGATCATCAAAGTCACAAATTGATCTATCTATCTATTGACCTTTCGACCCATAGGGCATAGACCCAGATACTCTTTCTCTTATCTAAATTTTTTATTATAGCAGTTTTCAATCCTTGAAAAGATCTTTTATCAAATCTCACCATTTGTCTCTGTTCTGTGCAAGCAACTCTATCTCATTGAGGGAGCCGATTCCTGCTGCTCTTGCCTCTCAGATCAATGTTTTCCTCAGTGTCTCTAAGGGGTAGTTGATAGTAGAGCAATATTTTGTT
Source organism: Megaustenia siamemsis (assembly GCA_032433765.1). Taxonomy (NCBI): domain Eukaryota; kingdom Metazoa; phylum Mollusca; class Gastropoda; order Stylommatophora; family Ariophantidae; genus Megaustenia; species Megaustenia siamemsis. Next base: position 24,014,155 of record JAVIAB010000001.1, read on the forward strand.
TTAAATGTATGAGTATTTAAATGTCACTTTGTTGAGGAAATGAGTTTCACTTCTTCTTTTTATGCCCTCCCTCAGACATATATGTGTTAGTTTTTTTTATTAAGGTACATTCCTCTATAGTTTTTTTTTTTAAGGTACATTCCTCTATTTTCTTAATTTATCATACAAATATATATTTAATACATTGACTTATAACAAATTAAATTTCTTTTCTTTTTTTTTTTAAATCTTTTGGTCACAGATGTCTGTGATGAAAGATGGAAAAGAAGTAATTGACCTGAGATCATATGAAAAGGAAAGTATCATCTGTATGTTAAATTATGTCTATGGTGGTCAGACATTGCTGTACCCATCATGCCATACAGACGTGAAACAGTTAGCAGACAGGTTAGTGTCTTGAACTATATTTTTATTCTTCTCCATAGATAAATGTACACATTTTTACTATATTTGCTATATTTTTTTCATCTCAGTTGTATTTTATGTTTTAATAAAAGGCACACGAAATATTGTGACAGCTGCCGCAACTGGTACAGCTCAGAACAGTGCCTGTTAACACACAAGAAAATATTTTATGAAAACATTTTCCATCTTGAGCTGTCATTGCCACTAAAATATCATTCAGGACAAATCAGAAATACGAGTTTGTTTTCTTCTTCAACGTTCAACTGTTAGGTGAACATGTAGCTAGCTAGTTAACAGCAAGCAACAGCAACACATATGTCTTTTGACCCAATGCATCGTTCTTCTGCCTGTGGTGGCATTTGAAATTTGGGATTTCTTGTCCAGAGATCGATATCTTTCCTATAGACCATCCAACCTCTTGGAAGTTAGGCAAAACAAAATAAATTAAGTTTAAACCAAAAAAGTACAGCTGAGGTGACTAGAATAGACAAATAAATTTAGATTTTGAAAAATTATACAGTTTATGTGGCTAGAAGAGACAACAGAAATTTAAGTTTAAAAAAAATATACAGTTGAGGTGTCTAGAAGAGACAACAGAAATTTAAGTTTAAAAAAATATACAATTGAGGTGTCTAGACAAAACAGAAATTTAGGATTTTGATTAAAAAAAACAGCGGGGGTGACCAGAAGAGACTTGATTAGTAATGATACCAACTAGAACCAAAAAATGGCATAGAACTTGTCTTGAATAACAGGCAGAGGCAACATATAAAACAGTTACCTGAAATGATTCCATATTGTAGAAGGTAAATGTATACAATTTTATGCATAAGGAGCAGAACTCAAGACAGGCTCAAAGTAAAAATAGAATGGCAATATCAAGGAAACTGGTAAACTTTCTTGTAGCATACAACGGCATTGGTTGAAGCTGCCAAAAGAGTAGGAGCTACAGTTGTGTATTTTCCTGATTACTCAAAGAGATGTAAGAGGAAAAGAAGAAGCATATTTGAATGCATTATATTTGTATTACCATTGTTCAATCATTGATATCAGTTTGTAATCCTGGCATACTCTTATTATTTCTTTTATCTAGATTTTCCTTATTTGGACTGAAAGCTGCTGTTTGTTCTGCTGCTGAAGAAAGCCTTAATGTGAATGACACGACAACAGCAAGAATTGAATGTAACATTGAAAGGGATGTAGATGAAAGTGGCAACCAGCTGGAAGAAAGAAAGGAGAGCTTTGATGACAGTGATTGGCTGGATATTTTCCAAACTCAACGAGATAATTTGAAGCAGAGAACAGAGTCTGTTAAAAGTGAAAACATGGAAGTGATGGATCAGTTTGAGGGCATGCCTGCAAACTGTCATGAAGAAAATGAAACTGTTATTGTTAAAACCGAAGAAGATATGACAGATGTTCAAGTAACTAACAATTTAAATGAAATTGATGCAGGGACAATTCACAGTAATGAAACAAGTAAGATACTTGAGAACACTCACCAAACAAATAATATGAATTGTAGTAAACATGTGAAAACCTATAATAATAATAATAACAAAGATTTTAGCGCGAGGAATAGAAATGAAGAAAATCACAAAAAAGCTTTATTTCCTTCCAGTGAGAAGATGCAGATGACTTTCCCTTGTAGACCACAAGTACAAGGATATAATTTGGAAAAGGCTTGCACTGATATCAAAGACAATAATCAGAGTACACAATCTTTACCTGAAATTATAACAAAAGGAAGGGAGAGAGATATCACAACTACTGGTACTGGGTTAAATAGAGTGGGACTCAGTCTATTGGAAAGACCATTGCTGGTGGATCATGGGATACAGGAAGCAGATGAAACCAAGAAAACAGTGGAATTAAATACACCTAAGTGCTTAATGATGCCTACAATTATAACAAATGAAATGACGAGAAATAAAACTGCTGTTGATGCTGATTTGGAATTAGAGGAAAAAAATATATTGGGAAATTCATTGTTGATGGATCATAGTTCACATGAAGCAGAGGAAACCAAGAAACAAATGGAACTAAATACATCACATAGTTCATTGGTTGATGTTAGTCAACAAGAGGCAGAAACTAAGGAATTGATAGAACTATATACATCAGAAAACTCATCTTTAATTGAACATAGTCATCATCCAGACATAACCAAAGAACCAGCAGCACAAAAGAAATGCGCAACTGTCAAAACACAATTACGAAAAAAGAAAAGGAGTAAAGTTACCCAAAAAGAATTCAAAACCCTTGTACACAAAGCCCTATCTTCTATTTCTGACACACATACAGATCCTTTACTCAAGCTCCAAGATGGCTTAACTGATGAGGATATTAATAGGATTCAGATTAAAATTGAGCAGGGTCTGCAAGTTATCAATGATCCCAATGATAGTGTCTATATTCCAAATATACTAGAGGACACAGGAGAGGATCAGAATGAGGTAATAGTCACACATGCTGATATTAAAGTACCCTTGAAGAAATCAAAATGTAAACAAAGTAAGAAATCAAATTCAAAATCTCCAAAGAAGGGCTCACTTTTTCCAGAACTACTGGCACCAACTAATGAAAGTCTTTGTGCAGACAACGTACCCATAAATAATGAACACAAAACACTGAAGACTGATTCAGTCCAGGAAAAAAGTACTCTGCCAGTTTCATTAAAAGCTGCAAATTCTGGTCCGATGACACCTCAGAAATCTGCTCTCTTGAGAAATTGTAGTTTAGCAGAAATGAGAGCAAATATTTCACCATTACAAGTTTCATTAACATCAGCATCTGAATTTTCAGGCCCAGTGATCGATCATACATTTTTACAACAGGAAAATTCAAGTAAAACAGCTCAGTCTTCTCAGACTGCAGACATAAAATCACAGCGTGTCCAAAAACATGACTCTGAACCAAAACAGTTGAGTCCATCTGCATATATTCAATGTTCAGGGAAGTCACCTATGGCCGGTTCTCTTCAAAAATGTGTAAAATCCTCTAGTAAAAGCACCCTTCATAATTCAACACATGGTTCTCAGTCCAGTGATATTTTTATAAATCATTCCTTACAACAGGAGCACACATCTTTCGGTAGCTCAAGAAAAAGCTCAATCGGAAACAAATCCTCACTTAGCTCACAAAATTCTAGTAAGCTTAATGATAATGCTTCCCAGGAACTTTATAAAGATAAAATCACAAACTGTCAAGCACAAAATGCTTCATCTCTAAACAACAACCTTCTGCATCCAAGTCCTTCTTTCTTGTCCACAAAGTCAACAGATGCTGAGTATATCAGTGGAGAAGATCTTTTTTCTGATGAGGAAGACTATTCTGGACCATCAGATTACAAATTAATGCCATTAAAGTGGCAAAGTTTTTCAGATTATGAAGAAGATGGTGAATCCCAACCATCAAATTCCAAAATTCTTACTACAAATGTGCTTAGTTCATCAGTTGTTAATGAAAGAGAACCCAGGCCATCACATTCCAAAGTCCTTACCACAAATTTGCTTAGTTCATCAGTTGTTAATGAAAGAGAACCCAAACCATCAAATTCCAAAGCAATGCCTGTAAAATTGCTTAGTCCGATAACTGATAATGAAAGAGAAATCCAACCATCAAACTCAAGAGCACTGTCCACAAAATTGCTTACTAAAACAATAGATAACGAAAAAGAATCCAGACTATCAAATTCCAAAGCACTGACCATAAATTTGTTACGTTCATCTGTTGTTGATGAATTGGAATCCAGCCCATCAAATACTAAAGTATCGCCTGCAAAATTACATAGTCCATCAGTTAAAAAACTATCCAATTCCAAAACACCATCTACAGAACTGCATGACCCATCAGTTAAAATACTATCTACAGAACTGCACAGTCCATTGGTTGTTGATGAAAAGGAGTTCAAATCATCAAGTTTTGAAACAAAATCCTCAAAACTGCCAAGTCCTTCTGACCCTTCATGGATGCTCACAACACATTTAATGCCCTGTTCTCTGGCCTTAAAAGAAACTGCTAACAAAACAATCACACAAACAGAAAAGCTTGTTCGCAGAAACATTTTTTCACCGGACAGTTCTGGAACTCCACTAGGTGTCCTTCATTCGGCCAGCTCTTCAGTGTGCACATTGGAGCAAAGTCACCAAAGGGTGATAAAGAATGATAATTCAGCTGCAAAATCTTATCTAACCCACTCTGTGATATCTTCTCTAAATACTCCTTGCTCTAAAACAGAAAAAGATTTAACAACGAAATGCAATTTGAGAGATTCTTTGGCTGCTAAATCTTCAGCAATAAATATTTCCCAGTCGTTGAACACATTTCCCACACTTTCTAAAACGTCTGATAACATAAAGAACACAGCTTCCATTAAATCAACATCTACTCAAAGTCCTGATGATATACTGGTGACATCTATATTAAAATCACAGGTTACGTCTATGTTAAAACCACAAACATCATCTGTATTAAACCCACAAATTACATCAGTGTTAAAACCACAATTAAAGATACATTCTTCAAATATAACAAGTCCAAGCAAGAAAATACCAGAGCCATTTGAGCATGCAGAAAATAAGTCCAACTCTGTTAAAACCACTCAAAGGCAAGAAAATATTGCTAGTCCTCCTTATTGTGACTCTTTTAATGTTCTGGTTTCATCTATACAAGGGACATTATCAGCAGTAAAGAATAAAACCCCAACAAAACAGCCAGAGATGTGTGAAAAGTCTCAGAAAGTCATGAATCTTTGCCAATTATTTACATCATTGCATTCTAAAAGTCCTCTGAAAAACAGTGGTGTTTCTGATCACACACAATCAATAAACGAAGTATCCCCAGGTAAGATGATCCCACTTTCCAGTCACATAGAAACTCATCTTACAAGCGGGTCAACACACTTTCAACACGAGAAGACTTCATTAACAAGGGAACCGAAGCATAATGCTAAACTTGTAAGTATTTCTCATATGAACTGACAAGCTGATTATGTGCTACATATTTTTAATGTTTAGTCTAGTAACATCTTGAAATCATATAGGACTTAAAAGGTTTTTTAAAAAAATGGAAAGTTAAATAGTTAGAAAAGGTAAAGAGTTTTTGTGTGTGTTATCTTTGCAAGATAATGAACATCAAATGGCAATACAAAGTAACCAACTTAGTGTCTTGCAATAAGCCAAATTCCCATTCATCATGGCAACACTTGGTGGCTGTGTTACGTAAGAAGTGGAAAGAGATCAAAGAGCAGCCCAGTGCTGAGATATATGGATGTTTGCAGGGCTTCCTTGAGTGAATTCTCTGTCAGTGAAAGAAACTGGAAAAGTCTGACATCAGATCGTAGCACATGGAGAGCAAAAACGGCACATCAACGTTCAAGGAAGCATTGATGTCAAATTCAGATGACAAAAGGCACAGGAGAAAAGAGTTGATGCCAGGTACCACACCTTGTTCATTCTGCAATTGGATCTGTCTATCCAATATTAGCAGATTCAGCCACCAGAAAAGCTGCTCAGTAAAACAGCATCCAGTATAAGTCACTAATATATTACCAAACTACTGAGTAATGATTGCTTGCTACGAACCATGTGTCAAGACAGACACCAAAGGCCATATATATATATATATATATATATATATATATATATATACACACACACACACACACAGAAACACCCAATGGCATCCAGACTGAAAGTAAATGGTGACTCTTAGTTGACTTTACATCAGAATAAGTGATCCAGAAGTGATCAAGTTCCAACTCTTTATCTTTCCATGATGGGTCTAGAAACAGACTAAGCGACCTGGCCCAGGGCCAACTTTAGAGAGGGCCTTTGCTCAGCCCAACTAGTATGACATGTTCAACTTTGCGAGCAAGGGAGATTGTAGGTAGGATCCTGTCAGCCATCTATAATTCACGAAGGTGAACCTTGACTAGTAATGTCATGCTGGTAGTAGTATTGCACACATGCTTTTTCTAAAGTTGGCTTCAGTCTGGCCGAATGAGTGGGCATTAATTATTGAAAAGGGAATGCAAAACAGTACCTAAAAATGTTATGCTGATATTGGAAATGGTGGATCAAAATGTGCACTTATAGCTTGCTGTTAAAAAAAAAAAGTAAAGTACCCGTGCCACACCAATTGGCGTATAGGGAATGTGTTGGTGACCATAAATTTTACAGACCTTCGGCACATGATTTTTGGGGTAATGTGGTCGGTATTATGCCCGTGCCGCTTTACTTTCCCAGAAAAAAATCCGGTACCCATTAAAGGCTGGGTGAACTCGGAAGCTGTCGGTAGGGATCGAACCCTACCTCTTGTCCTTTGTAGTCCAGTTCACTAACCACTGAGCTATCGCGGCTCCCCTTGTAAAATAAACACAAAATTATATCAAGCAACTAAAGTAGTAGAGAGGCAAGACAAACTATGACATTTCAATAAAAGCCTTCAGCAAGAACAAAAAAACTAATATTCTAAGACAACAAATTTAAACGGTTATCAGGTACAAAACAAATATTCTAAAACAACAAATGTGAACAGTTATCGGGTACAAAACAAATACACCAAAGCAACAGATGTGAACAGTAGAACACTGATTTGCAAATGGTGGAATAGAAACAAAGGTTAGATTTACATGCCAGTTGGTCATGTGAAAAAAATCAGTAAGGCAGATAGGACCTCAAGGGCTGAAATGTCAAGTAATGCTGTAAGTTTGTCTTGTCTCTCTGCTAGTTTAGCTGCTTAATAAGTTTGTCTTGTCTCTCTGCTAGTTTAGCTGCTCAATAAGTTTGTCTTGTCTCTCTGCTAGTTTAGCTGCTCAATAAGTTTGTCTTGTCTCTCTGCTAGTTTAGCTGCTCAATAAGTTTGTCTTGTCTCTCTGCTAGTTTAGCTGCTCAATAAGTTTGTCTTGTCTCTCTGCTAGTTTAGCTGCTCAATAAGTTTGTCTTGTCTCTCTGCTAGTTTAGCTGCTCAATAAGTTTGTCTTGTCTTTCTGCTAGTTTAGCTGCTCAATAAGTTTGTCTTGTCTCTCTGCTAGTTTAGCTGCTCAATAAGTTTGTCTTGTCTCTCTGCTAGTTTAGCTGCTCAATAAGTTTGTCTTGTCTCTCTGCTAGTTTAACTGCTCAATAAGTTTGTCTTGTCTCTCTGCTAGTTTAGCTGCTCAATAAGTTTGTCTTGTCTCTCTGCTAGTTTAGCTGCTCAATAAGTTTGTCTTGTCTCTCTGCTAGTTTAGCTGCTCAATAAGTTTGTCTTGTCTTTCTGCTAGTTTAGCTGCTCAATAAGTTTGTCTTGTCTCTCTGCTAGTTTAGCTGCTCAATAAGTTTGTCTTGTCTCTCTGCTAGTTTAGCTGCTCAATAAGTTTGTCTTGTCTCTCTGCTAGTTTAACTGCTCAATAAGTTTGTCTTGTCTCTCTGCTAGTTTAGCTGCTCAATAAGTTTGTCTTGTCTCTCTGCTAGTTTAGCTGCTCAATAAGTTTGTCTTGTCTCTCTGCTAGTTTAGCTGCTCAATAAGTTTGTCTTGTCTCTCTGCTAGTTTAGCTGCTCAATAAGTTTGTCTTGTCTCTCTGCTAGTTTAGCTGCTCAATAAGTTTGTCTTGTCTCTCTGCTAGTTTAGCTGCTCAATAAGTTTGTCTTGTCTCTCTGCTAGTTTAACTGCTCAATAAGTTTGTCTTGTCTCTCTGCTAGTTTAGCTGCTCAATAAGTTTGTCTTGTCTCTCTGCTAGTTTAGCTGCTCAATAAGTTTGTCTTGTCTCTCTGCTAGTTTAGCTGCTCAATAAGTTTGTCTTGTCTTTCTGCTAGTTTAGCTGCTCAATAAGTTTGTCTTGTCTCTCTGCTAGTTTAGCTGCTCAATAAGTTTGTCTTGTCTCTCTGCTAGTTTAGCTGCTCAATAAGCTGCTTGTACCAATTTGTTATCGCTCACAAATGTTTGTTTTCATCTCAAAGTGGCAGTTCTATTATTGGAAATTTAGCAGCGTTTATGGATGAGGATGTCCTGAGCTTAATACATTCCTCACATTCTTAAAATTTATATTTTGTGGAAGTGGTTTCAATTTGTGACATCACACACAAATCGTGAAATAGTTTGGCTTAAGTCAATATTTATGTGTGAATGGTATTTTAATAGTTATATTTTCCCCAGATGATAAAGGGTTTCTAAGATTTGATCTATAATTTTGTTGATATTTTCTCCAGATGACAAAGGTTTTCTAGATTTGATCTATAATTTTGTTGGTATTTTCTCCAGATGACAAAGGTTTTCTAGATTTGATCTATAATTTTGTTAGTATTTTCTCCAGATGACAAAGGTTTTCTAGATTTAATCTATAATTTTGTTGGTATTTTCTCCAGATGACAAAGGTTTTCTAGATTTGATCTATAATTTTGTTGGTATGTTCTCCAGATGACAAAGGGCTTCTAGATTTGATCTAAAAAATTTTTTGTATTTTCTCCAAATGACAAAGAGTTTCTAAGATGTGATCTATAATTTTGTTGGTATTTTCTCCACATGACAAAGGTTTTCTAGATTTGATCTAAAATTTTGTTGTTATTTTCTCCAGAAGACAAAGGGTTTCTAAGATTTGATCTATAATTTTGTTGGTATTTTCCCTGGCTAGCAAAGTTTTTTTTTAACTTTGATCTATAATTTTGTTGGAATCTTCCCCAGTTCCCATGTCTGGTCTTATTACATTTCCAAGATAAGTGAATGTGTTTGCTGCATCATGTTCCTTATTTTGATCAGTAGCATGGTTTCTATATCTTTAAGATTTATTATCTACCTTTATGTTATGTATCTTTATACATGTCTGTCTATTCTTAAATGTGTTTTGAAGGAATGATGTAGTAATGTGATGCCCTATGTATTTAGTAAATCTTCACATATGGAAAACATCTTCTATTATATTTCTTTATAATTATTTTATTTGTTATGTACTGAAAACAAATTTGGTACTCATTTTCAGAAATAGTGAAGAAATTAAAGCTTTAAAGATATATGTTTACAGAAGAAATTTATTATTACTGCCATAAGTTATGATACATCTTGGTAATCTACATACTATTTTATCCTTGCGTTCTCTTATTACCAGTCAGCATGCTTCTTTTCTTTGCTTTTATCTTCTCTTATTACAAGTCTTTATCTATCTTGGAAGTCACATTGATCGAGAAGGGGATACGAGCAAAGAAATTAGAATCAGACTGGCTAAAGCAGCAATGTCTTTCAGAAGCCTTGAAAAGTTGTGGAAATCAAAACTCATTAGCACAAACACAAAACTTAGGCTATTCAAATCAAATGTACTATCAACCCTTACGTATGCGTGTGAAAGCTGGAAAACAACAAGAGATATAGAAACAAAGTTGAACGCATTCGAAAATAAATGTCTAAGGAAAATACTTGGTATAGAATGGAACGAATTCAAAACAAACGAGGAAATTAGAGAAATCGCCAATCAACCACTAATATCTTCAGTAATAAAGAAAAGACGATGGTCATACGTTGGACATGTGATGAGAAGAGATAATAATCGAATAGCAAAGCAAGCCCTCATATGGGAAACAACAGGTAAAAGAAAAAGAGGAAGACCCAGGGAGACACTGAGAAGAACATTGATGAGAGAGGCAAGAGCAGCAGGAATCGGCTCCCTCAATGAGATAGAACTGCTTGCACAGAACAGAGACAGATGGCGAGATTTGATAAAGTATCTTTAAAAGAAAACTGCTAGAACAAAAATTCATATAGGAGAAGGTGTATCTTGGTCTACGCCCTATGGGCCGGTTACGGCTCGAAAGGTCAATAGATAGATAGATAGATTACAAGTCAACAATTTCCTTCGCTCTCTCCTTGTATGTTCTCTTATTATAAGTCTACAGGCTTCTTGTTCTTTTATTATATACAGTACCAGCTAGATTTTGACATTTTTTCACCAGATAAACTTGTATGAACAATGATAAGTCCATCCTCAGATTGATGCAGATGATCTTCTTCCACTTCGTCAAAGACTTGGCCTGTCCAACCCCTTTCAAAGAGTCAGTAGCCAGCTTGTAGGGTCAAAGTCAGAACTGAGCAAACAACCAGGGTCCAGTGGGAGCACAAGAGTAGAAACTATTGTTCAAAGTACAGCACATGATAAAGCCTTAGAAAAACTAAATATAGACATTCTAGATCTAGATGATTCTGTGTGCATGGATGACTCTGTAGTTAATGATAACTTACTAGAGGATTCACCAGAAAAGGTAAGTTATGTCAGTGTTTTCACTTTGTTCATATTTGCAATTAAAAAGAAAATGAAATGCTTTTTTTTTTATATTTAACTACAAATTTCAGTCATTTCATAATTATTGTGTTGTAGTGAAGTAAATGTACGGCCGTGAAGGTAGAATACATGTGAAGTTTCTTTGTTTTAGGAAACAAGTGAAAATTAGGTTCTAATGTTCACAAGAAGAGTGAAAGTTCTAAATTACAAAGACATTAGTCTTCTTGTCTTGTTGCAGTTTACAGTACTTAATTTCATTACAGTTTGTTTTACCTCTATTGTCTTTTGTAGCCGAAGCTGGCCCATAGGGCAGAAATTTTAGTTTCTCTATTTCTGATGATCTTTTGTTGCCAAGGGACATATCTTGTACAGGATCCACATTGTATCTTGCATCACATCCCCTGTTCTGGACGAGCCACTCAATTATGGCAAGGGAGATGATGCCTCTCGCATCTCCTGCTCACCTCAGTATTCTTGTTAGCGTTTCTCTAGGTCAGCCTCTTTTTCTTTTACACTCTGGTTCCCATTTGAGGGCTTGCTTTGAGATTCTCTTGTTGTCTCTTCTCATCACATGGCCAACATATGACCACCTTCTTCTCGTGATTATAGATGATATTTTTGGATGCTTTGTCATTTCTCTTATATCTGCACCAGTCTCAAATTTATTTCATGGTTTATGGCATTTTTCCCCTGTAGCATTTGTTTTCAAATGCATCAAGTTTATTATTTATTTCTTTGGTTGTTTTCCAGCTCACACATGCATAAGTAAGGATGGATAATAATTTGATCTGAAAACCCTGAGCTTTGTTTTTGTGTTTCCTTAATGACCATAATAAAGTGAAAGTTTTAAATTGTAAATTAAATTAATTAAGTTGTAAATGAAATATCTCCATTCTCCCAATCATAAAATAACTAGCCATAAACATTCTTTCTCTCATTCTGGTTAATTTTAAGGAAGCCAGTCTGTTTTGACAATTGCCATGTTTAACACAAATGAGCTTACTTTTTACAAATCTTTATTTCATGTGCTCAAGACATCTTAATCTTTATTTTTAAAAATTGAGGAAAAAGTCATCTCTCATTTTCTCTTTTTTTTTTCCTTTCCACAGTCGAGTCACGCCAAGTGGCGTATTAGGGAATATGGTGTTAGTGACCATAATTTTTATAGACCTTCGGCATGTGATTTTTGGGATAATGTGGTCAGTATTACGCCAGTGCCGTTTTACTTTCCCTGAAAAAATCCGGTACCCATTTAAGATTGGGTGGACCAGGAAGCCGTTGATCAGGATCGAACCCGACCTCTTGTCCTTTTTAGGCCAATTCACTAATCACTGAGCTATTGTGGCTCCCTTCTCTGTTTTTAAATTAGCCAAAAAATTTAGCCAATCACATTTTAACCATTTTTTTCCCCCTTTAAATCCAGACACGTAATATGAAGACTCCACAACATCAGATCTCAAGGAAAATAAAGAATAAGAAGAGTATTTGGAAGGAGCCATCACCATTTACTCCAATGGCTCCTTATGATGAAATGACTACCCCAGAACTGAAGGTACTAGAGTGAGTGTGAATGTCAGATAATTGGGCATAATTATTCATTTTTACTTTCTGTCTCGTAAACATCGGGGCCATTGGAACATTATTGACAGCAACAACTAGCTTCCTCCATTCTTCACTCATTTGTGCTTATTGGGAGCTGATGAAGTCAAAACTTTTCCTTTCTTTTGAGTTTGTCTTCCCAATTTTCTCTTCTCTTTCTGATTTTGTCAGGTTTTGATGAGCAGGATAGATGACTATACCACCTAAGTTAATGTTTTGTCATGGAGATCAGAAGTTCTTTCCATGTGTGATTACTGCTGTGCACTGAGAAGTATGAATACCTAAGTTAATGTTTTGTCATGGAGATCAGAAGATCTTTCCAGGTGTGATTACAGGTGTGCACTGAGAAGTATGAATACCTAAGTTAATGTTTTGTCATGGAGATCAGAAGATCTTTCCAGGTGTGATTACAGGTGTGCACTGAGAAGTATGAATACCTAAGTTAATGTTTTGTCATGGAGATCGGAAGATCTTTCCAGGTGTGATTACAGGTGTGCACTGAGAAGTATGAATACCTAAGTTAATGTTTTGTCATTGAGATCAGAAGATCTTTCCAGGTGTGATTACAGGTGTGCACTGAGAAGTATGAATACCTAAGTTAATGTTTTGTCATTGAGATCACATTGAGATCAGAAGATCTTTCCAGGTGTGATTACAGGTGTGCACTGAGAAGTATGAATAAATAAATGATATTGATTGAATGCCATGGGGATTGATATGATCCATTGGCTCATCACAGTTGTTTGTCACTGATACTTTAGTTGATTGGTGATGAAGTTTATACTAGAAGTGTAATAGACCTTAGGCAGAGTTCTCTTATCTTACATGTTTGTAAATGCTTATATGCTTATATGCTGATGTGAATTAGTCGTATCAATATTGAATTTCATTTTAGAAAGCTGTATCAAAAATTGGAGTTCGACCGTTCGGGAAGAAAAGAATGAGAGAATTACTCAAGCATGTATATCAAGAAACACATCAATGTGAGTCCTTTCCTGTTTTTAGCAGTAACTAAATATAGTTCTTTTTATTTATTTTTCTTTCAAAAATTTCTTCTAGTTGAACAACATTGATTGACAATTTCACTTTAGTTATTATCATCATCATCATCATGTGCCATACCGGTTAGCGTAGGCGATCATGTCCTTCCACAATTTTCTAGCCACAGTGGATCATATCAGTTCTGTTGTTGACTGTTTTCCATGCCATGACACCAAGCTATCCAGTATTTTCTCTCTTCGTCGTCCGTGATCTCTCTTTCCTCTTATTTTGCCAGTTGTAATCAAGTGTTCCAACTTTCTTCTTCTCATGATGTGCCCGAAAAATGTTGATTGTTTCTTTCTGATATTTTTTGGGAGTTTTTTTTGTGTGTGTTGGCCTCTTTGAAAATTTCCTTGTTGGTCTTTTTAGCTGTCTAGGGAACTTTCAACATTCTTCTGAGAAATCCCATCTCTGTGGCCTCTAATAGTCTTTTCATTTGTTTGTCTACTGTCCATGATTCGCTTCCGTAGGTCAGAATTGGTCTAATATAGCACAGATGAAGTCTCTCACTTCTATTGACACAGATTTGCTGTATAAGATATTTTTTATTTTCTGAAATGAAACTCTGGCCTGAGCTATTCTGCTTTTTATTTCTGTGGTGCATCTTCCGTCTGATGTTATTATAGTGCCCAAGTATTTGATGCAATGTACTTGTTTCAGATTTGTTCTGTTTATTTTTATGCTGCATGTTGATGATGATTGTTTCTTTGATATGACCATTACTTCTGTTTTCTTACTATTCAGACTGAGATCTTTCTTGTTGCTTTCTTTTACTATTATGTTTATCATTTTTTGTAGTTCATTCTCTGTCTCTGCTATTAAGACTGTGTCATCCACATATCGCAAATTATTTATGTTGTGACCGTTGACTTCAATTCCTTTTTTTGTCTAGTATTGATCTCATAATATGTTCGCTGTAAAGTGAAAACAAATCAGGCGACAGAACACAGCCTTGTCTGACTCCTTGGTTTATATATCGGAATTGTCCTGTTTGGTTGCTAATTCGTATAGCTGCTGTTTGTTGCCAGTACATGTTTTTTATGATTTGCAGATCTTTGTCATCAATGTTTAATTTCTCCAGCATATTTATTATTTCCACATGCTTTACTTTGTCAAATGCTTTTGTGCAGTCTATAAAGCACATATATAGATTTTTCTTTACCTCTATAGCTTCTTCTACCAATGTTCTCAGGGCGAATATTGCATTATTGGTGCCCTTTCCTTCCACAAATCCACATTGTTCCTCACATTTCTGGTTTTATTTTGTTCCTTACACGTCTCATGATGCTTCTTAGTAATATTTTTGTCATATGGCTCATGAGACAAATAGTGCGATGGTCTTCACAATCAGTGGCGCCTGACTTCTTTGGTATGGCTACAAAGATAGATTTTAGTAGATCTTCAGGTATGTGTCCAGTGTTATATATGTCATTGAGTAGTTTTCTTATGACTTGTACTCCCAGCTCTCCTAATGCATTTATCTCTTCGATACTTTAGTTATAGTTCCTGTTTTTATGCAGATTTCAGGAACATAAACCAGCATCCATCATCATCATCTGGTTGGCCTGTCCATTTGAGGATATTGTTCTTCTAAATGCCAGTCTGAATGTTTTTTTTAATAGTTAATTATCTTGGTAGAATTTCTATTTATTGCAAATATACAAGATGGTGACTCATCATTTTGATATTTTAGTGATGGAATATTTCTTGATTTTCTACCTAGTCTTGACTAAAGACATTGTACCTCATTGTATGTTTATAAGTAAAAATTAAAAGTTCCCTCCATGCCTTGCTAGGTATATGTTGTTAGTGACCATATTTTTCCATGACCAATGGCACATTTTTAGGTGATGTGGTCGGCATCATACCCAGCATCCTTTACTTTCCAGAAAAATCTCTGGTGCCCAATTTTAGAGGCTGGGTCAACCCTAGAGCTTGTTGGTCCAACAAAAAAAAAATCATCAGGAAACAATCACACTAATCACTCAGCCACCAAGGCTCCCCTATAGTTTGTGTTATCTGTGAAATCTTTCACCTTTACTGTTCCTGCCTCTTCATTTGTGAAGTGAGGGTAGCCTCACACTTTCTTGATAGTTGACTGAAGCTTGTGAGGTGTCAGTAGAATTTGGAATTAGATGGTTTTGCATTAGCATAGAAGTTTGAGTTTGGCAGCAATCATATTACATGCTTTCTTTTCACCATTACTTCATCAGACAATCATCATTCATCATTGAGTGCCGTCTCTGCACCAAAGGTTGGCTACCATGGAGCACCATTCCTCTCTGTCTCTTGCTTTGATGGTGCAAGTTGTCATAGAGTGACTTGTCCATCTTTTGATGTTACTCGTCCATGTTAGTCTTTGTCTGCCTCTGCCTCTTTTACCTTGTATTTTCCCCTCCAAGATCATTTTCAGTAGGCTGTTGTGTCTTTTAACATGCCCCAAAAATTCCATTTGTCTTGTTTGAATTGTGTTTAGTAGTTCTCTTTTCAATTTTAGTTGTTTTAAGACTTAATTGTTTGTTTTCTATCCTTTCCATCCAATTCTTCCTATTCTTCTGTATATCCACATTTCAAAGGCTTGAATTTTCTGTTCTGTTTTCTTGCCTAATGTCCATGTTTCTGCACCATACAAGTTTCGACATCAGACAATATACAACAAAATAAACTGCTTCATTGCCGCTCTGTAAATAATATGTCTGTTCACATGTTTTCTTAAGTACTGATTTTATATTTGTTATTCTTCATGTGAAATCATATTTTTTCGTTTATGTCTTCTAATTTTAAGACAAAAAAAAAACATCTCCTTCCAGATGAAACTGACAGTGATTATGATGGAACCCCAGTTAAACACAAGCGTGACAATTCCCAGGCTTCTGAGCTCAGCGTTAATGCTAGGCTGTCACATCTACCAATTTCATCATTAGGAACGACTCATGCTGTCAATAGAGTCAAACCAGCAACAAATAAAACTGACCCAAACAAAGCCAGACCAGCAGCAAAAAAGGCAAATGTAAAAAAACTTGTACACACTGAAGAGAGAAAAACAAACTTGAACACAAATAGATGTGAGCTTTTAGACTCGCAGTATAGAAACCAGCCACAGTCTCAAGCTAAAAAAGCTCCTGATAAGAGATCTCCAGAGCGTAGCAGAGATCGTGCTTCAGTGCCAGAGGACATTGGAGAGAGCCAAAATGAAATCTCTGGTTCTCAAGACTCAAGTTTCAGGTAAGATCATAAAGGGGAGAAAACTCCACCCCAGTTAACAAAGTGCTCATCTAAAATAAGAAGAAAAATCTGTCATTGATGTGTGGTATGTAAGGTGTGAAGTATTAGTGCCCATTTTTTTTTTAATAATCAGAACAATTTTTGGGGGCAATGTGGACAGCACTACATCAGTGTTGTCTTTCCCAGGAGAAATTCTCCAATACTCATTTAAAACTTAAATGAACCTAGAAAATATCAGGATTAACCTCTGATCTCTTGTGCTTAACAGGCCAGTTCACTAGCCACTGCTCTACCAAGGCTCCCAGTGATTCAAAAAGCTGTTTATTTCATCACAATTAAGATCAGCAGTTCAAAATGAAAAGCAACATGTGAGATAATATATGAAACAATGAAAGCATACGTTCATATCCCACTAACATGTTTGGAACATGCTGAAAACATGTGTCAAATACTTGGACACAATAATAACATCAGATGTTCGGAGTGCAATGATGATGATCCGCTAATAGCTCAATAACATCTGATGGAAGATGCACCACAGAAATAAAAAGCTGAATAGCTCAGGCCAAAATAGCATTTCAGAAAATGAAAAACATCTTATACAGCAAATCTGTGTCAATAGAAATGAGAAAGAGACTTCATCTGTGCTCTATAGAGCCAATTCTGACCTATGGAAGCAAATCATGGACAGTAAACAAACAAGTGAAAAAACAATTAGAGGATGCAGAGATGGGATTCCTCAGAAGAATATTGAAAGTTCCCTAGACAGCTTAAAAGACCAACAAGGAAATTCTCAAAGAGGCCAACACAAAAAGGGAGCACCTAAGAAACATCAGAAAGAAGCAATCAATATTTTTCGGGCACATCCTGAGAAGAGGAAAGTTTGAATACTTGGTTACAACTGGCAAAATACAGGGAAAGAGAGGTCGCTGATGACAAAGAGTGAAAATGCTAGATAGCTTGGTGTCAAAGAGGATCTTTGTATCTTGGAGATAAAAAGTTCTGGTTCTTACCCTTTTGGCAACTTTTTCCAAATGATGGTTCTGTAGCATTTCTTTTACAAACGAGGAAATTAGAGAAATCGCCAATCAACCACTAATATCTTCACTAACAAAGAAAAGACGATGGCCATATGTTGGACATGTGATAAGAAGAGATAATAGCAAAGCAAGCCCTCATATGGGAAACAACAGGTAAGAGGATGAGAGAGGCAAGAGCAGCAGGAATCGGCTCCCTCAATGAGATAGAGCTGCTTGCACAGAACAGAGACAAATGGTGAGATTTGATAAAATATCTTTAAAAGAATTTTAAACTGCTAGAATAAAAATTTATATAAGAGAAGGAGTATCTTGGTCTACATCCTATGTACGCTACGGCTACGGCTCGAAAGGTCAATAGATAGATAGCATTTCTTTTTATGAGTCATCTTTCTCTGAGTCTGCCTCATGCAGTCCTCTCTTCTTCTCTTATATATACTTTGTATAGTAAGGAATCACGCAGCTTTATTTATAGATGGGCAAACCATTTTATTTGTTGTTTCTGTATGTAGATTAGGATTGGTTCAATACCTACTCTTTCCCTTGTAATATCGTTTCTGAATCTGTCTTTTTTGGTCATTCCACACTCATTTCTCAAACTCTCTTATCTCTGTGATGACAAGCTTTTTTTTTTAAACCATTAGTGCATTATTTTTTGGACAATGTGCTCAACACTAAGCCAGTACTGTCTTCCTTAGAACAAAATTGTCTGGCGCCCACTTAAGAAAGGTTGAACTTAGGAACTTGGCCTTTTGTCTTCAGCAGACCAGCTCACTAGTAATTATCTTCTCTTGTGTTCCCTCTTCTGCTTGGTGAATTCAATTAGCTTATTACATCAATTTGGAAAATTAACATAAAATGGTATTAACTCTATAATACAATTCCGTCGTAAAAATTACTAACTCAAAATACACATTTTTTTTAATTTGACAGTTTGCTGCAAATAAACATACCTTCCTAATTTCTACTTCTGGTGATCTCTGAGTGTTTGATTTGTTTCCTTTAATGTTGGTTTTTTTTTTTTTCTCAAATAGAACATGCTCTGCATAAAAGTTACTATGGTATCATAAGAATCTGACTGTGCCATTTTATAATTTCGCCAAATTTCAAGAAATTAGTTTTTATTCTCATGATGGGGGGAATCTCATTGGCCTTCAGTGAGACATCAAAGAAACCTTTGCGACATGGAATAGATGGCAAACAACATTTTGAGGGAGCCAAACGTACAGGCTGAACTGTTGCCAGGCAGCTGCCGTGTGAATAGACAAAACGTTACTTCTCTGGTAGCCTAGGAAACATAACAGCAACAGAGGCGAACAGAAGAGCAATACAAATTATATCTCACCATTACACTGAAAAGCAAATGAGGAAAGAAATTGACTGTAACTGAAGGAAATGATTACTGGGGGTCCAATCCCCCAGTGTTGTCTTGGGTTTACACAGCTGTGTAGCAAAAGTTCAAAGAAAATACTATTTTAGTTACTCAAATGTAATATTTAAGTGGTAGTAATTTTTACTGTGGTATCATGAAAACATGAACCCCACAGATACAAATTGTAATCTAGGGTTAAGCAACTAAGCCCGTAGAAAGACAAGACATAGTTTGTCTCGTTTCTCTACGGGTTTTGTTGTTATATCATTTTATGTTTATTTTCAATGTTTTATGAAACACTTCTTGCAACTCCATATGATATTTAATATGTGTGCTGATCTCTATTTGCATATATTTATTTTCATTTAAAATCATATAGTTGTCAAGGGAACTGGTTGGTTTCGAGGCAAGATGCCAGCCTCAAGACAGAGAGGTTGTGGGTTCAAATCGCGGTTGATTGGAATTTTTATTTATGATTTCACTCTGTGGGCAACCACCCCGGTCTCAGCAGCGAGGCCCGGCTTGAAACGTCAATTATTCATCGATTGAAAAAAATATGAAGGTACTCTGAGTTATCTGTGCGGCGAGGGACCCCTGTGTACATGGCTGTCAGGGAAAAATGGATTAACATGCAAAATTCAGTTCCTAGTCTCTAGGGACTTCATCGGAGGTAAAAGCTGACGAACAAGAAAAAAAAAATATAGTTTTCACATAATATAAAAGCCGTAATATTAAAATCTCATTGTTTAGTGATGAAGCTGACCTACCAGAGGAGAGCATCCTGCAGGGCTGGCCAGAAGATGATGTAGCACCCTCTCAGTTGGTAAGAAAAGTGTAATATATTATTGATTGTGGCATTTATTAAAATAAAAATGTGATATTTCTGGCTATTGTATTTTTAGTTACTATATGTGTTGAAAATACTCTGGTACAATAATAACAGATTGAAGATACTCAACAATACAATCTTCATGCCAATGTTGTGCTACCAATGCCAGTCCTGGCCCCTAGATGCTGAGAAGAAATGTGTTAGATGAATGACAGGAAACAGCCGGAGAGATAAGATCAGAAATGAAGAACTGAGAAAAAAGCTAGGAATAACCCCCGCAATAGAATATATAAAGAGACAACATATAAAATGGTTTGGCCACATTACAAGGCAGAAAGATCAAAACACAACACAACGAGACTTCAATAACGTTGCGAGAACACCATACCCAAGGGCTGACCACGAAAAAGATGGATTGACGTAATATTAGAAACACTAGGAAACATAACAGCAACAGAGACGAACAGAAGAACAACACAAATTATATCTCCCCACGACACTGAAAGGCAAATGAGAAAAGAAAGAAGATTGGAAATGCACCACAGAAATAAAAAGCAGAATAGCACAGGCCAACGTAGCATTTAAGAAAAAGACAAATATCTTGCGCAATAGATCTATGTCAATAGAAGTGAGAAAGAGAGTTCATCATTGTTATATTGTACCAATTCTGACCTGTGGTAGCGAATCATGGACTTTAGACCAACAAATGAAAACACATTTAGAGGCCACAGAGATAGGATTTCTCAGAAGAATGTTGAGGGTTCCCTGGACAACTAAAAAGACCAACGAGGAAATTCTCAGAGGCCAACGCAAATGGGAAGCTTTTAAAAAACATTAGAAAGAAACAATTGACATTCTTCGGGCACATCATGAAAAGAGGAAAGTTGGAATATATGGTTACTACTGACAAAATTCATAGAAAGAGAGATCGCGGATGACAAAAAAAAAAGATACTAGATAGCTTTGGTGTATGACGTGGAAAACAATCAACAGAATTGATATGGTGCACTGTGGACAGAAATTATGGAAGGGAAATTATGGAAGGACATGATCACCTATACCAACCGGTATGGCACATCATGATGATAATTTGTATTGAAACAAAATTTCAAGTCTGATTGCTTACAGATTAAAAAAATGTCTTTAACTCTACACATAAGACTTCACTCTTCACTTTTTGTCCCTATTTCTGTTTGCAACATTTTGTCTCGAGAGTAGCCTGTTGTCACAGTTTATTTTCTGACAAATTCAATAAGGGATAACTGTCATTACTAGCGGCATATGGGGAATATGGTGTTAGTGCCCAAATATTTTCATGACCTTCATCACATTTTATTATTGATGTGGTCAGCATTATGCCAGGTTGCCTTTCATTTCCTTATAAAATCTGCGGTACCTATTTTCAATGCCTAAGCAAACCATGAAGCCTTGTCTGTTTAAAAAAAAACCTGTAATGATTGGGAATTTTTCTTCTTTGTCATCATATACCTGTAGATGTCAGTATTAATCATTTCGAAGAAAGTGTTCGTCGGCACAAGACTGGTGATATCTCTATACAGCTTGTCCTGGTTTGGTACTGGTGATGGCCACAAGAGCCTTCTCTGTTTCCTATGTTGGGCGTGATTATAGCAGATGTTCAGCTGTCATCTTGTCTGTTCCACAGTCACATTCATCAGAGGTTCATATCCCTAGGGTGTTTAAAAGATGGTACTTGGCAAATGGTCATCAGGTCACAGACTGACTGGATCCATAACAACAACAAAAGGTGGTACTTGGCCGATGGGTGTCAGCTCACAGACTGGCTGGATCCATAACAACAAAAGGTGGTACTTGGCCGATGGGTGTCAGCTCACAGACTGACTGGATCCATAACAACAACAAAAGGTGGTACTTGGCCGATGGGTGTCAGCTCACAGACTGGCTGGATCCATAACAACAAAAGGTGGTACTTGGCCGATGGGTGTCAGCTCACAGACTGGCTGGATCCATAACAACAACAAAAGGTGGTACTTGGCTGATGGGTGTCAGCTCACAGACTGGCTGGATCCATAACAACAAAAGGTGGTACTTGGCCGATGGGTGTCAGCTCACAGACTGGCTGGATCCATAACAACAACAAAAGGTGGTACTTGGCTGATGGGTGTCAGCTCACAGACTGGCTGGATCCATAACAACAACAAAAGGTGGTACTTGGCCGATGGGTGTCAGCTCACAGACTGACTGGATCCATAACAACAACAAAAGGTGGTACTTGGCCGATGGGTGTCAGCTCACAGACTGACTGGATCCATAACAACAACAAAAGGTGGTACTTGGCTGATGGGTGTCAGCTCACAGACTGGCTGGATCCATAACAACAACAAAAGGTGGTACTTGGCCGATGGGTGTCAGCTCACAGACTGACTGGATCCATAACAACAACAAAAGGTGGTACATGGTCGATGGGTGTCAGCTCACAGACTGACTGGATCCATAACAACAACAAAAGGTGGTACTTGGCCGATGGGTGTCAGCTCACAGACTGACTGGATCCATAACAACAACAAAAGGTGGTACATGGTCGATGGGTGTCAGCTCACAGACTGACTGGATCCATAACAACAACAAAAGGTGGTACTTCAGTCAAATTGGGAATTGAAACTGGACCATCTCCTCTGTAAATTAGTGCACCACTCACTTTGCCACCACTGCTTTAAATCTCCTAAAACACCAGCTATCACAGTTACCTTGTTTCAATAACATTTTGTTCAATTATATTTTGGTCCCATCAACAGATACAAACCAATTCCCAAGCAGTTAAAGACAAGTTAGTTCACTTTGTACACCACAATAAGGATGTATATGAGAGTATTCTTATGTATGAGGTTTGTATGAATGTAGTTAGGTTCTATTACTTTTCTTTTGTGTGTCTGTCTGTGTGTCTGTCTGTCTGTTTTTGTTGTTTTCTGAGAAAGACCATGTGTAGGCCAAAATGTCATAGTTTTGTACTGTTTAGCTGTCACAAAACTCTGTTAACTCTGCTCAATAGCTTTATTGCAATTACTTGCCTGCTCCCTGTTTTTATGAATCCAGAAAGTTGTAATTTCTTCTACATAAATTAGATAAAATTAATACTTGTATTCATTAATTCATATATAATTAGTATTGTCATATGAGAGCTAATTTCCTATATTAGGAAGAAATAATCATCATTTTTTGGCCATGTAATACGAAGGGTCCAGTCTTAACATATGGATGTGAATCATGGACAATAGGACAACAGACAAGAAAATCACTGCAGTGTGTAGAAATGTGGTTTTACAGAAGAATGTTGAGAGTACCATGGACAGCTAAGAAGAGTAATGAAGAGGTTCTGAGAGAGGTCAAAGCAAAAAGAGAGCTAATTTCCAATATTAGGAAGAAACAATAACCATTTTTTGGCCATGTAATGAGAAGAGAACTGGAACATATTGTAACAACTGGAAAAATTGAGGGACGAAGAGATAGAGGGAAGCAAAGAGAAAAAATAACAGACAGTTTAAGAGAATGGCTTGGCAGAAGGTCAACAACAGAAATGATAAATCGCTGCCGAGATTGAAAGTTGTGGAGAGACATGATCACCCATGCCAGCAGGCCCGGTACTTGATGATGATGAATACGAAGCGAACAGCTGGAATATATTGTGATAAATGGGAAAGTTGAGGGATGAAGAGATAGAGGGAAGCAAAGGGAAAAGATATCTGACAGCATAAGAGAATGGCTTGGCAGAAGTTCAACAAAAGAAATGATAAATAACTGTCGACATCTAGAGTTGTGGAGAAACATTATCACCTACGCCAGCAGTCATGGTGCTTGATGTTGATTGTTATATGGTTGTACAGCATGCTTGGGGACATGAAATGGTTTAGTAAAATCATTAATTTATGAAATCATTAAAAAATAATCAAACGACAACAGTGGAAGAATTTAATGTGGCGATGGTTATAACATACATTAGAGTATCACCAGCTCAAAGTAATTTTAAGATGAATCTCATTTGGAAGTCCATTTGGAAATGGAAACAAAAGACACATGAAGCAGAGTTATGTAAGGACGGAGGATGTTGATAAAATTGGAAACATTAATTGAAGACTGGAGCAAATGATACAGATTTGTTGAAGAAGTTGATAATGAACCTAAATTTGATAAATACTGAAGATGCTGTGGAGGAGCAAAGGTGACGCATAGTTGACTGACAAAAGGTCTTTTAAAGAAACACTGATGTAAATCTAACAAGTTGGTAATAAAGATGTTGAGAAGGAGCTGATGGTAACTCATAGTTGACTGACATTAGGTCTTTTAAAGAAACACTGATGTAAATCTAACAAGTTGGTAATAAAGATGTTGAGAAGGAGCTGATGGTAACTCATAGTTGACTGTGAATTAGGTCTTTTAAAGAAAAGCTGATGGAAAATCTACCAAGTTGGTACTGAAGTTGCTGTGAAGGAGCAACATTGACTCATAGTTGACTGTGACAAAGGTCTTTTAAAGAAAGGCTGATGTTAAACCTAACAAAGCGGTACTGAAGATGCTGTGAAGGCGCTAACAGTGACTTATAGTTGACTGTGGAGACTGATGTTGGTTACAGCTGATTTGGTTTTAATCTGACAGGTTTCTGAACATTTTTTTTAAGTCCACACGTAACACTTACTAAATCTTATATGAGGAAATTATTGGAACATCTCACATTACATAAAATAATTGTTTAATTATTGTGCATGTTTTATTGAGCAATTTGCATATTTTAAAATGAAATTTCACATCTGTAATCTATTTCAGCCACTAGAGTTGGATGTGCTCAAGAAAAGATTATCAGATGCAGCCATCAAAGTTAACCTCTCGCAGGTTATGGACTTTTTGGATGAAAGAGTGAGCATCTTCCACATTTTTACATTGTCTTTATAACCGTACATTCCTATGAAAAATGTAACAACGTAAAAAATTGTGATGAGATTTTTGTAAGCTATTGTTTATGTATCCCGTGTGTTACAGGGGCTTCATTATGAGGGAAGTAAAGAATAGTGACACTGTGACCTTCCAGGCATGTCGTAAGAGGCGACTAAGGAGGTTGATCGATGGCTTGACAAGCTGTCATTGTAAAAAGTATTGTTATGGAAACAGAGCCATAGATTTTAGAGGTAGTGATCTCTGCAATATTACCATTTTTGGCATGCAAGGTTTCTGCTTTTGAGATTGTGGTTCTGCCCTATGTGCTGTCTTCGGCTCGAAAGGACAATAGATAGATAGATTGTTTATGTGGTGGCTATACCAGGAGAGGGGTCTGCAGACATTACTACTTTTAATCTATAGACATCATCCACCTCATGAAATAGAGATTATTGCACCATTTTTCAACATGTAAACTTCCTGAAACAAATTTGGAAAACAGACTGGATGGAGTTACATGGAAAATATGAGCCAGAACATGACAAACAAACTCACCAGACATGAACAGACCAATATATTCAGACTCAAAACAGGTCACTGTCACCTGAAACCACACCTCCACAAGATAGGACTCCGTGACTTTGCAACATGTGACAGCAAAACAATCTCCAGTACATTTCCTACAGGACTGCAGCACTCTCAACACAAATATGACCCACAGAAACAGCCCTGTATGATAAGTTATGGGGAACCAGTGATGACATCAAACGCACCGTTTTACTCCTGATCCATGCTGGTCTAAATGTCTGAGCACATAGTAATAACTGATCGCTGAAGAAGAAGCATATAAACTCAGTTAACTACTAGGAGATGAAGGTGTGCATCACAGCAGCAGAGCTGGAAGTTGTCAGCGACCCACAGCTGATGGCTTGTACCAGGATCGGCGAACTAGAACCATCCAGACCCTGCTTCACCTCTCCGTGGTGCCTCCAGTAACAGACTAACCTGTCTAGACTGGCCAAGCGAGTAGGGATCGAAGAGGGAAGACAACCTGGTACTCAAAAATGCTGTGCTGAAGTTGGATGTAATGGGCCGAAAGGCACAAATATTAGTTATACTGCAAGCCACAACACAATGCAGACACACCCACTTAACATCCTTTTAAGGGCAGATGACGAAGATGTATACTCCTTTAGTCATCGGGCGAATGCAAGCAATTAATCACTTTTGTTCCATCAATCTTATACATAAATAGCTTTCTGAATCATTGAGACCCCTCAAAGCAAAACTGCTAGTACTTTCATTATCATTGGCAAGAAAATGTCTTGAAAGTTCAAACTTTGACTCATGGACTAAGTCTGATACTTGTTATCCAGTCTTCCAACAGATTGTGTTGTGTTGTTTTGCAGCTTGCAGTTCTTCCATACATCTGTCATCATCACACATTTATTTAGAACTGCCTCTTCTAACTTTTGGTCAGCAGTTGTTTGTAGTCACAGCTATATTTCCTAATTAGGTTTATATTCAAGTGTTCATTCCCTGAGTATTTCCTAATTAGGTTTATATTCAAGTGATCATTCCCTGAGTGTTTCCTAATTAGGTTTATATTCAAGTGATCATTCCCTGAGTGTTTCCTAATTAGGTTTATATTCAAGTGATCATTCCCTGAGTGTTTCCTAATTAGGTTTATATTCAAGTGATCATTCCCTGAGTGTTTCCTAATTAGGTTTATATTCAAGTGATCATTCCCTGAGTGTTTCCTAATTAGGTTTATATTCAAGTGATCATTCCCTGAGTGTTTCCTAATTAGATTTATATTCAAGTGATCATTCCCTGAGTGTTTCCTAATTAGGTTTATATTCAAGTGATCATTCCCTGAGTGTTTCCTAATTAGGTTTATATTCAAGTGATCATTCCCTGAGTGTTTCCTAATTAGATTTATATTCAAACTTTCATTTCATGAGGAGATTCACTTGAGGTGGCTTAAAAGAACTGATGGAGGACAGACAACCGAGATCCATTGGTTATTCTGTGTCTACATCTTCCATAACCCTGAGGGTCGTTGGGGCACTACTGACAGACTTCATCAACTTTTTCTATTCATCTTTATCCTTATTCTTTGGGACTCTGTGAAACCATGGCCTGTCTATTTTTCTTTGATATTATCTTCCCATCTCTTTCTCAGTCTACCTCTCCTTACTCCTTTCACAGTTCACTGCAGAATGGTCTTTGCCAGGTCAAATGATTGAGATTCATGGCCAAACCATTTCATTTTGCATTTCATCACAATAGTCAAAATATTGATCGATCGTGGTTTTCAGAGATAGTAACTAACCCTAATGTTTGAGTCCATGTGTCACAGATTTCCATCCTCATATTGGAGGTAGCTACACATAGGCTCAAACATTTATGTACAAACAGCGGCCTTAAATGTCATCCTAATGCATTAGAAATGTATCTATGTTTCGTTTGCCCGAAGTATTGTCTATATCTGCAATGTCATTTCCTCTAGTGGTTGGGCCCTTTCGAGGCTGAGGGCCTGGCGCTGCACCTGCCTGAGTGTCCATCACAGGGCGAGTGCCATATCGATTTGCAGTTATGACATACTTCCCATTGGCGTGAGTGCGTGCCATCCTGATTGTTGTAGTGCGCCTTTTGGCTGGTTGCCTCCGACTTCAGCACTTAAACTTGCTAGAGCAGACTGTGGTCTTGCTCGGGTGTAGGAGGGCCTGGCCAGTCTTGGTTTTCAGTTCCTGGTGACTGTTAAGCCTGCCTCATCCCCACGACAAGGAGCTGGCCTTGATGAGGATTAGAAATGTATAGAACAAAGTGTATCAGAATATGTATATATACATATATATATATATATATATATATAAACACGCACCTTAGCTGCACCAAAGTTACTCGTGTCCTTTGGACCAACACTCATTACGGCTTGAAGTGTTATGTTTAAATATTAGGATGAAATAACAAAATTAATTATTCTTCTTGCCTTCATCATTAGCCTTTCAGTGTCGTGGGAATATATTTATTTGTTTGCTTTTGCCAGCTTTCACCTTTGGTGAATTTCCTAAAAACTAGGGACTGAATTTTAAGTGTTAATCCATTTCTTCATGGCAGCTGTGTGCACAGGGGTCGTCCCTTCCCGCACAGGCAGATAACTCTGTCTTCAGAGGTACTCATATTTGTTTTCATCAATGAGTAATTAGTGTTTCAAGCCGGGCCTCCCTGCTGAGATCAGGGGTGGTTGCCATAGAGAGAAATCATAAATAAAAATCCCAACTGGTGCTGACGGGATTTGAACTCACAACCTCTCTGTCATAAGGCTAGCTTCTTGCTTTGAGACCAACTAGTTGTTCCCCCCCCCCCCCCAAACCCCGTAGGAGATTTAATTTGTGGTCATTTTTTCTTCTGTTGGCCTCTGCAGCTGTCATGGTTCCTAGTGTTTCTAATATTCCATCAGTACATCTTTTTCATGGTCTGCCTTTGAGTCTGGTGTTTTCACAACTTTATTAAAGGTTCATGCTGTATGAACAAAGCAAAAAGAGAGCTAATTTCCAAAATTAGGAAGAAACAATCATCATATTTTTGCCATGTAATGAGGAAGGAACATCTGGGATATATTGTGATAACTGGGAAAATTGAAAGATGAAGAGATAGAGGGAACCAAAGAGAAAAGATACCACACAGCTTAAGAGAATTTCTTGGCAAAAGTCCAACAACAGAAATGATAAATAACTGTTGAGATCGAAAGTTGTGGAGAGATGATCACTTATGACAGTAAGCATGGTACTTGATGAGGATATCTTATCACGTGACCAAACCATTTTATCTGTTGTTTCTTTATTCTATAACTGGGAATTATTCATAATTCCTAAAAATAATTTCTGTCCAAGTAATTTGGTTTATACATTGATATGTTTTAATTAGGAATAAAATGTATACAACTTGAATTTGATATCATTAGGTAGTTTGCAATATGAAGGCAGTTATGTCCAAACTATGCTATTAATTACAGAGTTAGAAAGTTAACACTGTTATAGCTGACTTGTTTTTCATAATATTAACTTCTCAAAACAATAAATTCTCTTCCACCAAATGTAAAGTGCAGTAAAAGTAAAGGTAAAGTACAAGACTTGAGCTGCCATCTTTGCACCCGAGTTTTCACCCATATGTGCTCGGCCGCGTATCCAGAAGTGTTCTGAATAGTGTTGTTTCAAGCATCGAAACTCGCGATGTGCAGCGGCATTCCTCATCGTCACCCAAGTGCGGTATTAACATGTTAACATCTGAGTTATTAAGTATTGGGCTGAACTGTGTCAGCTCACAGGAACCATGACAACAAATAGAACATTTACTATATTGAACAGAATAACTATCCCTTGCTGCTTGCTTGCATTCGCCCGATGACTTAAGGAATGTACCTCGTCATCATCCGCCCTTAAAAGGACGTTAAGTAGGCGTGTCTACGTTGTGTTGTGGTTTACAGTATAACTGTGATATTTGTGCCTTTTGGCCCAACACTAACTATCCCTTGAAATGTAATCTACTTATTGTCATCAAACTGTCATATATTAAACTAATGAAGGGACTATGTAGTGAGATATTAGCCTCAGAACAAAAAAGGTCACATGAGTTCCACTCCCTTCATGGGCAATAGAAATTTTCTCTCTGTGATTTCTTCATGGCTTTACCCTCTGATGTCCTGCCCTCTTGGGTAAAACCATAAAATAGAAAGTCCCACATGCACTTATCGCATACATTAATAGAACCCTTGGCAGTTCAACTCAAAAAGAGTAGGCCAGATGGCTGCTGCTCATGCGTCATTTTAAACAATACAAAATTCTACCAGGCTGACACCAGATGTGTTGGACCGAAAGACATAGATATGACAACTTGCCATAAACTAGCTACATAATCCATCCATGCTCCACGCCCACATAGTGGTAGATATCACAACTTGCTATAAACTAGCTACATAATCCATCCATGCTACATAGTGGTAGATATCACAACTTGCCATAAACTAGCTACATAATCCATCCATGCTCCATGCCCACATAGTGGTAGATATCACAACTTGCCATAAACTAGCTACATAATCCATCCATGCTCCATACCCACATAGTGGTAGATATCACAATTTGCCATAAACTAGCTACATAATACATCCATGCAACATGCCCACATAGTGATAGATATCACAACTTACCATAAACTAGCTACATAATCCATCCATGCTCCATGCCAACATAGTGGTAGATATCACAACTTGCCATAAATTAGCTACATAATCCATCCATGCAACATGCCCACATAGTGGTAGATATCACAATTTGCCATAAACTAGCTACATAATACATCGGGTACAAATAATAATACATAAATATTATTATATGGGGAACTTCCGAGGCGATAATAGGGAATAATAGAACAAAGAAGTATGTGTTAGCACTCGGAAAAATTGACAGACAAACAACAATAGAAAAAAACGAAGAACAATATATGGTCCGAAGTGGGATCGAACCCGTACTCAGTGGCACCGCGCCTTGCCACGAGAAGCCGAACGCTTGGTACACTGCCACGCAGCCAACTAAAAAATTGGCTATTGCAGTAGTATCTTGCACGAAAGGCGATCTCAATGACTATAGCATAGGGTAACGATCACAGACCGGAAATAAATTGTATATTTGTACTTTCCTATTAATGCAAGTATCTCCCAGTAGGGCTGAATACTTGTGTTGTAGACAAACATTTATTGGAAAAAACAGCACGAATAGTAGTTCCCAGTGGTTATATACTGGGTACAAATAATAATACATAAATATTATTATATGGGGAACTTCCGAGGCGATAATAGGGAATAATAGAACAAAGAAGTATGTGTTAGCACTCTGAAAAATTGACAGACAAACAACAATAGAAAAAAACGAAGAACAATATATGGTCCGAAGTGGGATCGAACCCGTACTCAGTGGCACCGCGCCTTGCCACGAGAAGCCGAACGCTTGGTACACTGCCACGCAGCCAACTAAAAAATTGGCTATTGCAGTAGTGTCTTGCACGAAAGGCGATCTCAATGACTATAGTACAGGGTAACGATCACAGACCGGAAATAAATTGTATATTTGTACTTTCCTATTAATGCAAGTATCTCCCAGTAGGGCTGAATACTTGTGTTGTAGACAAACATTTATTGGACGAAACAGCACGAATAGTAGTTCCCAGTGGTTATATACTGGGTACAAATAATAATACATAAATATTATTATATGGGGAACTTCCGAGGCGATAATAGGGAATAATAGAACAAAGAAGTATGTGTTAGCACTCGGAAAAATTAACAGACAAACAACAATAGAAAAAAACGAAGAACAATATATGTTTCGTTCGTTTTTTTCTATTGTTGTTTGTCTGTCAATTTTTCCGAGTGCTAACACATACTTCTTTGTTCTATTATTCCCTATTATCGCCTCGGAAGTTCCCCATATAATAATATTTATGTATTATTATTTGTACCCAGTATATAACCACTGGGAACTACTATTCGTGCTGTTTCGTCCAATAAATGTTTGTCTACAACACAAGTATTCAGCCCTACTGGGAGATACTTGCATTAATAGGAAAGTACAAATATACAATTTATTTCCGGTCTGTGATCGTTACCCTATGCTATAGTCATTGAGATCGCCTTTCGTGCAAGACACTACTGCAATAGCCAATTTTTTAGTTGGCTGCGTGGCAGTGTACCAAGCGTTCGGCTTCTCGTGGCAAGGCGCGGTGCCACTGAGTACGGGTTCGATCCCACTTCAGACCATATATTGTTCTTCGTTTTTTTCTATTGTTGTTTGTCTGTCAATTTTTCCGAGTGCTAACACATACTTCTTTGTTCTATTATTCCCTATTATTGCCTCGGAAGTTCCCCATATAATAATATTTATGTATTATTATTTGTACCCAGTATATAACCACTGGGAATTACTATTCGTGCTGTTTCGTCCAATAAATGTTTGTCTACAACACAAGTATTCAGCCCTACTGGGAGATACTTGCATTAATAGGAAAGTACAAATATACAATTTATTTCCGGTCTGTGATCGTTACCCTATGCTATAGTCATTGAGATCGCCTTTCGTGCAAGACACTACTGCAATAGCCAATTTTTTAGTTGGCTGCGTGGCAGTGTACCAAGCGTTCGGCTTCTCGTGGCAAGGCGCGGTGCCACTGAGTACGGGTTCGATCCCACTTCGGACCATATATTGTTCTTCGTTTTTTTCTATTGTTGTTTGTCTGTCAATTTTTCAGAGTGCTAACACATACTTCTTTGTTCTATTATTCCCTATTATCGCCTCGGAAGTTCCCCATATAATAATATTTATGTATTATTATTTGTACCCAGTATATAACCACTGGGAACTACTATTCGTGCTGTTTCGTCCAATAAATGTTTGTCTACAACACAAGTATTCAGCCCTACTGGGAGATACTTGCATTAATAGGAAAGTACAAATATACAATTTATTTCCGGTCTGTGATCGTTACCCTATGCTATAGTCATTGAGATCGCCTTTCGTGCAAGACACTACTGCAATAGCCAATTTTTTAGTTGGCTGCGTGGCAGTGTACCAAGCGTTCGGCTTCTCGTGGCAAGGCGCGGTGCCACTAAGTACGGGTTCGATCCCACTTCGGACCATATATTGTTCTTCGTTTTTTTCTATTGTTGTTTGTCTGTCAATTTTTCCGAGTGCTAACACATACTTCTTTGTTCTATTATTCCCTATTATCGCCTCGGAAGTTCCCCATATAATAATATTTATGTATTATTATTTGTACCCAGTATATAACCACTGGGAACTACTATTCGTGCTGTTTCGTCCAATAAATGTTTGTCTACAACACAAGTATTCAGCCCTACTGGGAGATACTTGCATTAATAGGAAAGTACAAATATACAATTTATTTCCGGTCTGTGATCGTTACCCTATGCTATAGCCATTGAGATCGCCTTTTGTGCAAGACACTACTGCAATAGCCAATTTTTTAGTTGGCTGCGTGGCAGTGTACCAAGCGTTCGGCTTCTCGTGGCAAGGCGCGGTGCCACTGAGTACGGGTTCGATCCCACTTCGGACCATATATTGTTCTTCGTTTTTTTCTATTGTTGTTTGTCTGTCAATTTTTCAGAGTGCTAACACATACTTCTTTGTTCTATTATTCCCTACATAATACATCCTTGCCCACGTAATGGGGTGAATGCTGAATAAGAAATTTATTAAAATGTATGTTTGTGATGTTAGTGGATGAAACAAAACAAATATAATTTAAAAAATTTGACATGAAAAATGTATTTTATACTTCATATCCTCTGATTATAATTTTGTTCTCTCTGTTGGCTTCATTTAATAATTTTTTTTTACAATTTGCTTTTGAATATTTTCAGTGCATAACTTTCACAATGAAGAACATGAGCTCAAGAAATAACAATCGTCATAAGAAAAAAGTTGTGACCATTCATTCAGGGAAGTCACCCAAGAAGAGCAAGTCTTTGTCTCAGAAAATAGTTGGTTCACAGCAGAAAAATCACAAATAAAGAAATGCAACTGATAGCTAATTGGTAATTGTTTATGTGTTCCTTTTTACATCTTGTAGGTAGGCGGATGGTATTTGCCTGGATGATTGTTATGTAATTAGTCATTACTCATGCATGTTACTTCCCCACTCCATTGAATAGGAACTGGCACCAAGATGGACGCTTGTTTGCGTTCGAGCCATGATGTAAACAATGTTGACTTTGCTTGTCTCCAATGGTTTGTCTCATTCTATTTGAGAACATCACGCTATCTGTTATCACAGCGAGTTGGCGGATTGTTAGAAATGTAATCACGGGTTTGATAATAAATGTTTGTACACAGTTCGTTAACCATCGCTGTAGATCAAGTCTTTATTCTGCTGGCTTCGTTTGCGGCTTTGGAAGCTAATGACCTAACTTGTGTAGACGGTTGGTTTTGGGCAAATTGTACGCTACAATGTCACTGCTATAATGACTCCATTTGTGACAAAACTACAGGGACGTGCCCAAACAATGACAGTTGGCAGCATGAATACTTCGGACCCCAGTGTCAGTACTTGGATCTCGTGTACAAATACGCCCACAAATCTGAACCTACTTTCCTGTTGGATAATAACGGCACCACATGTATTTCGGACACAAATTCTACATCAGTTGAGGCAACTCTCAATCAATCTTTGCCGTTCTCCTGGTTTAGGATTTATGTGAATGACTTAACATATCCGGACAGTTTCACTGTAAAACTAAATGGTTCTGCCTCATGTAACAATGAATCAAGGTTTGTAGTTAGTCAGCACAAGATTGATGTCTTTTGCTCTGGGGCTGGTCTGATCAACAAGTTACGGATTGAAGGGGCGATAGTTGCAAATATCTGCTCCATCTACATTGGCTGGGGTCGGAATGTGGCTCTCAAACAAAACACAAACCAGACCGACAAATTTAATGCTTGTTATACATGAGACGGATGTGGACCAGAGGCCGCAGTTAATAGCAAAACAAAGACCAATCTCTATGACAATGACTGCACACACACAAAATTGAGAAGTGGAACCAATCCTGTTTACTGGTATCTGAACTTTGCCACGCCCCAGAAGACTCACACCATTCGAATCTATCATCGAGCTAGCACTATGATACGGGTAAAGAATGCCACTCTAAAGGCTTTCTTTGACAGTGGCGGCATAGTGTTTCAGTATAATGATATATCATACCCTAATGTTTCTGTGAACACTATTGTTGTCACCACACAAACGCCAATGGCATGCATTAAGATTGAGTTCTCACCGACCATTTCGCAGGCCAACTGTGCACTGACGGTGTGTGAGGTGCAAACATTTACAGACACCTATTGTCTGGATGGGCATTCTGGGTTGTTTTGTGAAGTGTGTAGTAAAGGCTGCAACGTCATCATCGGTACGTGTCATGGCAACTGTTCACATGGGATCTATGGACACGACTGCTCCAGGTCTTGTCTTAGTGTCTGTCCTTTATGTGAGAAAAAATCTGAAAATGCCTTCAATGTAAACATCTTGCCTATACCTGTAATGACACTTGTCCCGATTGATTTTGGGCTACAGTGCGAACAGATGTGTTCTGATGGCTGTGACATCATATGTGACTCGGAAAGTGCAGACTGTACGTGCAAGGAAACGTGTTACGGGTCAGACTGCACTCTCAAATGTCCGGACAACTGTTTCAACGACACCTGTGAAGTCAACCGGGAACTGTACATGCAAGGGAACGTTCTACGGGTCAGACTGCACTCTCAAATCTCCGGACAACTGTTTGAGCGGAACCTGTGAACAGTTAACTGGGGCCTGCGTCTCGTATGTCAATGATTCCCACGTTAAGAAGAGTCTACTGACTACAACAAACCCAAACATATGGATACCTTTCGCGATCGCTGCTCTTCTACCTCCTCTTGAATTAAGTCATGGCTCAATTCTCAGTGTATATCTGTGATAGTCGTAGCTCATATCTTAGTGGGTGTCTGCGATAGCCATGGCTATCTTAGTGGGTGTATGTACTCCATGGCCCATATCTTAGTGTGTTTCTGTGCTAGACATGGTTCATATCTTGGCGTGTTTCTGTGAAGCCATGGCTCATATCTTGGTGTGTCATATATTGGTGTGTCCGTGTTAATCATGTCTCATATATTTATGTGTGTCTGTGTTTAGTCATATCTCATATCTTAGTGTGTATCTGTGTTAGTCATGTGTCATATCTTTGTGCATTTCTGGGTTAGTGATATCTCATATCTTTGTGTGCATGTTTATGATAGTCATATCTTTGTGTGTGCATGACTGTGTTAGTCACATCTCATATCTTTGTGTGTGCATGTCTATGTTAGTCATATCTCATATCTTTGTGTGTGCATGTCTATGTTAGGCATGTCATCTTTGTGTGAGCATGTCTATGTCAGTCATATCTCATATCTTTGTGTGCATGTCTATGTTAGTCATGTGTCAAAATCTTTGCGTGTGCATATCTCTGTTAGTCATATCTCATATGCATGTCTATGTTAGTCATGCCTCGTATCGCTGTGTGCATGTCTGTGTTAGTCACCCCTAGTGACTTGGGCAGATGGTGCTTGTAAACCTGGGAGGGCCGGCCATCTAAGGGCAAAATCCCCCTACAGAAAAGACAATCTGCTGCCTTGCAGGAAGATTGAGGACAATCAAAGCCTAAGGAAAGCAAATCTGAATAAAATGCTGGCTGAAATCGGATGCACTGGCGCAGAACACAGTGCAACGTTTTAACGGGTGTTCAATCAGAGTGGATCTGGCAGACTCTAATTATGATGTTCTGTCTGTGGGGGCGATCAACACACTTATGACCTTATTTCTCAGGCCATTTCCTGTCATGCATCCAACACATTTCACTTTGGTAGAGGTTCCTTATTGTTCTTTAATTTTTTATGTGGGAGCAGGAATTGGATATGCTTTTCAGTCAGGTGGAAAATGTTCTTATTCTGATCTTTTTGTTATGCAAATTTTGTATCTCGTGTTCTGTTGTCACTCTGAGGATTTGAACACCACAGGTGTTAGTTGCAGAGCAGTGTTACTCTTGAGGCAGGGAAAGGAAGCGTTTCTGATTCTTGGTACAGTCTTTTTTAATTTAAAGAATGTCTGATGTGTTCATCAAGTTCTTAAAAATGGGGGACACCTTAAAGCACCATTTCCAATTAAAGAGGATTTCCTTCAAGCTTGTTGTGGACAGTTGGAGACTCAACTTGCCACCACTGTAAAATTGATAATCCAGATAAATGGTATAAGTTCCACAGGGGAATATTTTGTTAGTGATTATCTCTATGATGGAAAAAAAACATAAATTTTTTTGGCCATGTAATGTGAAAACTGGGAAAATTGAGGGACTAAGAGATAGAGGGAAGAAAAGATACCAGACAGCTTAAAAGAATGGCTTAGCAGAATGTCAACAACAGAAATTATAAATAACTGTCGTGATCAAAAGTTGTGGAGAGACATGATCACCTACGCCAGCAGGCCCTGTATTTGATGATGATGAAAGCCATATATGAAAAAGACTGGAAGTACACGTCATGTTCTCAAAAGTGGATGAAAACTTCCATGCTAGTCTTCATGCAGATGCCAGATGGTAAAAAGAAAAATCAAAACAAGGAAGATCAAAAGAAACTAAAAACATTACTAGAGAGGGTTTGGGTTCTACTATGGGTTTAAAACAAAACGAGACCTACAAGTGCATCAGGCATGGTGAGTTTTCTATCCTGTGTGTCATCATTGACCCTGGAGGGAAAACTACAGCCACACACCGACTGCTTCAGGATCAATAAACTGGAACTTATCCACCTCACAGGAGATCTGTGACAAACTAAATTAATTCTGCAAGGATCAACAGGAAAGGCAACCAGGTACCCAAAAATATCCAGATGTACAAATTGCCATTAACAACAAAGCATCTGTACAATTTAAACATTCTTTTAAGGGTAGGTGGGTCCTAAGACAGCCTGTTGTGCCACACTACCCACAAATATACCAATGGACATGAAAAATAGAGAAGAAATAAAATTGACACTGACAAATGCTAATAGCAATCCTTTGCTGATAATATTAAACTGCACAATCCATTTTCGTTCATTAAGGTCTATATCTGCAAAGTTGCCTTTTTGATGAATTTACTTGACATAGCTCATATAAGGGCAGTCAAAATTTTTACTTGGTTTAGTTCCCTTTGACCAAATGTGCTTTTCATGTAGCTTTGCACTAGCTGCAGTCTTGTATGATGGGTCTGTTGCGCTTGGTTCACATTATTTCCAATCTTGAAACTTGATTCTGGTATAGTTTGTGCACCAGTTCCTAGCTGGGAAGTTCCTTCCCATCAAGTGGATATTGCCCCATTGGGATATTGTTTCTGGTCCTTTCAAATCATATAGACTTTTTTAGTAGTACATGATAAATAAGCTGTTTCATATTGCTACTATCTTTAGCCAGGATGCCACTAAGATGGCATCCAGTGTAATACATTTATTTGGCTGGCTACATACTTTTTGTAATATTCTATCAGGTCTGATAGTTTTTTTTTTTAATTGTAGTCTATGGTAAACCCTTTGGACAAATCACAATCATACACAAATGTGGTGTAACACTGCTGCAGTTTCATATGTAAAAATTCACATTCATACCACGTATTACAGGGACAGAACAAAATGTCATAAGATGCCACAATGTGAATAAGAGAATAACATAGTTTAATAGATCATTTCAGTTCAATCTTTATTGAATCCTTTAAACAGTCTCTAATACAGGTGGTTCGTATCCATCCACCCGGTCGACTTTATCTCCACCTTCTGCAACTGCTTTTGTGGAGGTTGTGGTTGTTCCACCTTCACCGTGGAGCTCCATCAGCTTGCCAACTGTGGAAACAAAAGATTTATATCAGCAGGAAACATCATCTACACATGAATAAATTGCACTGCACACCATAAAAAAATAAAACAATCACTCCTGAAATTATTTCTAACGTACCATTTTATTTTCTGATAATATGCCGAAATCTTAAAAATAATCTACATACTGAGAATTTGCTACAAACATTAGAAATGAAAAATTAGGCTAAAACTTATTTCTGCAATCAAAACTGTAAGCAGTCTTGTTCAGACTGGGATTTCAGGTTCTCTAAGTCTGCAAAACAATTTCTCTGCCAGGGTAATGTGTCACACGTTTCACCTTAAGTCTGCACACTATTTTCGGCACAGGTGGTTCGTTCGTTCGCTTTCGTCAGCTTTTGATCTCTGACGAAGTCCCACCCACTCAATTGTGGGACTGAATTTTGCGTGTAAAGTCTGTTTTATCCCATTACAGGATGCCCCTCGCCATGCAGGCAGATTTACTCCGACTTCAGAGGTACTAATTTTTAGGGAATTAGTAAAACCCATGTGTCCTCGCCAGGGTACGAACCCCGGCTGTTGCCGTGGTAAGCCAACCGCCTATCGATTGCGCTAACCGGACACCCTGGCACAGGTGGTATCTCGTTGTAACCCGCATGAATGCAGAATATAATAACTTAAGTCTCTCGCTGGGCACTGATAAATCTTCAAAAGTTTTGTACTTTTCTGTCAAAGTAATTGTGATGTTTCTGGGGACAAACTATCATCAATATTTATACTAACCATCAAATTTGGGCTTCTTTAGTACTTTAACCTTGTGAATAAGAACATCATGCAGTGGGTAGATGCCTTGGCAGACTTTTTCAATATCTTTGCCAATGCTGTCTGGAATCCTGAAATTAAATTTAAAAGTAAACCAGATAAGCTAATAAAATACTTAACTGACCACTGGTGCTTAATATAATCTTCACCCAGTAACGGTGTGTTTACATATTGTATTTACATTTTATGTGTTTAATTTTTTAGCTTGATTTTATGATTTATATTTCTCATATAAAAATTTTATAAAAATGGTTTAATATGAAATAAAAATATTAGATAATGCAAAGCAAGTTTACTTTCTTCCTGTTTAGTGTGTAATTTATTTAACCCTTAATTATAACACGTGGCGTTCTTCGTTACATTCCATAGTACAAAATACTACCTTAATTGTAACATTAGCACTAAAATTAGTATTTTCTTTAGTATTTTCTCTAACTTTAGACACACAACTGTGTGTTTACCAAGTAGAAACACAGGGAACTAGGATTTCCTGTCTCATGTTGATTTAGGACTCAAAATGTACCGGATGTTTTATTATGTCTATTCAGATGTATGAAATGAATTTGTCAGTATGTTCGGCTACGTCAATGCATTATTCACTTGAAGTTTCCCCTAGTTACAAAGCATTATTTGATGTCACTGTCAAACGAGGAAATTTCCCTGTGTGTTTGTGTGGTTTTGGGGGGGGCGGGGAGGAGAACAAATTTGGTGATATTTTTTTCCACCACATTATAGGACAAATGCTTTGTATCTAACAAAATGGGAAAAAAATCATGACCAAAAAAATGGTGACAGCTGTCCAATGATTTAACAAGCTTTGTTGCATCTTGAGTCTATTTCTGCTGTTTGTGAATTGTCATTAGACTTCCAGGGTATTTTAATTCCTCTACTTGTTTTAGTTGTCTGCTATTTATAGTTATGATCTGTTACTCTTTTGGGATGTTCATGGCTTGTTTTGTTGATTTTCATGTATTTTGTGCCTAAGCTGTTGGGTCTAAGTGTTTTTGTAGGTCTTCTACCTTCCATGTATTTGTGCTTCATCATCTGCAAATAGAAGCTCATTGATCTCCTGTCTCTGGTGGGTTGGCTAACTTGTATAAATAATCCATGTATGTAATAAATGTTTGTACAACCTCATAATTTCCCTACTATTTTTATTTTCATGATTAGTACTTCAATACATTCAGGGTGGTCGTTAATGAAAATGCAGTTGAACTCAAGAATGCAGACACAGTGTGCATATATAGTCCATGTATGTAATATTAAATAGTAGGGTAGTATGCAACCCAGTGTTACACCTGCTCTAACTTTGAAGTGGTCTGTTTAAACAAGCTGCTGTTCTGACTGCAGCTGCTGTTGATGTAGAGACTTTTAATTAGGTTGGTTAGATGGCTTACTCAGGGTTCACCAGAAGTAGTAACTAAAAAGGGTGGTAGTGTTTGAACATAGCAAACTATCAAATTTGAAAGAATTTGTGTTTTAATGCAGTAAATTTAACTATAGGTATTGTAATCTAAGGTTAATGTATTGAGAAAGTTTTATGTAGTATTTACAATTTACTAAGTAGCATTTATTGTGAGATTCTTGTAGTCCTCCAGCATAATATGGTTTAATAATTTTTGTTAACTGACTTTATGAAGTATTTGTACAAAGTGATTCAACCTTGTCATATTCATCAATGTCTGACCAGCTATTATTATGCAGCACAAATAACAGATATAACTACAAGAAGCAAAGAAAGCCATAAGTGGGACACACAATTACAGAGAGACAGTATAAACAAGCTGAAAACACAAGTGTAGTCAAAGATATTCAGTTTACAAAATAGATCATTGTTGCCTCAGATCACACCTTTACAAAATGGATATCAGTTAGGCCACTCAACAAATTTTTTTTTTATTCATTACTTGATTGCATAGCAATCAACAGTCAGATAAAGAAAGGATTTGTCTACAGAAGACTTCATTGACAAACTATGGGGAACCACAGGACAAAAGTGCACTGTCCTGATCACTATCCTTGCTAGTCTTGGTGGATGTGCAGTTAATGTTGGTAATGAAGCAACAACAACAACAAAAAAAAACAAGGACAAAACATCTACAAGTACAGAACACTAGGCTTAAAATAGAAAGCTATGACATGACACAAAGAGATGTACAACCAATGGCATCATATCTTACAGTTTGTTGACGACTTCCTTCATGTCATTGGTAGACACCTCTCTTGTCACAATCTCCACCATCTTTTTTCGGATAGCCTTGACCTAAAAAATAAAACGTATTTTTTATATTAGCATGTGTTTGTGTTTTTCAAGTGTTAAGAGTAAAATATTAGAATCTTAATACAATTAATCATTACAAGTTTACTAGCTTCAGTCCAAGAATATATGTTTTTTTTTAAACCCCATATTCTATCTATCTATAAATACCTTTCGAGCTGAGCCAGTCCATAGACCCAGATACTCTTTTTCTTATCTAAATTTTTATTCTAGCAGTTTTCAATCCTACTAAAGATATTTTATCAAATCTCGCCATTTGTCTTTGTTCTGTGCTTACAGAACCCTATATTGAAACACCATAAAAAATTTACCAGGGCAAAATAAATTTTCTACCACCTTGTCTTACCTTCCTTTTTTTTACATTTCAGCAATGAAAGGATATATAATTTGTGGTATTTTGCTTGTTACGTATTATCAACCCTTACATGCGCATGTGAGAGTTGGAAAACAACAAGAGACAAAGAAACAAAGTTGAATGCATTCGAAAATAAATGTGTCAAGGAAAATACTTGGTACAGCGTGGAATGAATTCAAAACAAAGAAATTAAAGAAAATGCCAATCAACCACTATCTTCAGTAATCAAGAAAAGACGATGGTCATATGTTGGACATGTGATGAGGACAGATAATAACCGAATAGCAAAGCAAGCCCTCATGTGTGAAACAGGTAAGAGGTCAACCCAGAGAGACACTGAGAAGAACATTGACCAGAGAGGCAAGAGCAGCATGAATCGGCTCACTCAATGAGATAGAGTTGCTTACACAGAACAGAGACAAATAGCGCGATTTGATAAAATATCTTTAGAAGGATTGAAAACTGCTAGAATAAAATTTAGATAAGAGAAAGAGTATCTGGGTCTATGCCCAATGGGCTGGCTATGGCTCAAAAGGTCAGTAGATAGATTTTGCTTGTTTGCTTCTGCTGCTATGTTTCCTAGTGTTTCTAATATTCCATCAATCCATCTTTTCTGTTGTCTGTTCTTGAGTCTGGTGTTCTCACATTTATTGACGGTTCGTTGTGTTGTGTTTTGATCTTTCTGCCAGGAATTATTATAGTGTTTTTTTTTTCTCAGTTCATTTCTTATCTTATCTTGATAAAAGCAAATATTTTCCAAGTTGTGCTTAGTCTGTGTGGCCACACAATTTACACACCACCAACAAGCACGGTACACACCGTTAACAATTGTTTTTTCTGGCTAGGCAAATTTTAAAATATAACAAAGTAGAATTAAAAAAATAAGTGATAATTATCATATCAGGATTCTTGTTATAAGTGGCTACAACTGTACACACATACGAGCTTATTTGATGTCTGCAGTGCATCACCTATCTTAAACTTTAATAAATGTCTTTAAAAAATTAACACTGAACAACACTTGCAAGTTTGATGCCTACCTGAGCATGTTGGGCATAGCAAGTTTTCTTGACCTGGTTGTTTCTCTTTTTTGTGAAGCCAATCACAAACACTCGCAGTAAATATCCATCAGTTGTCTTTACATCAAGATTAGCCTCAATCAGGGTCTGGAAAATTAATATAATTTTAATTTTAAAACCTGTTTTTAGACATAGAAAAATATATTACTAATACTATTTATGGTATAAACTATTTTTTTTAAATAAATGCAAATACAACATAACAAAATGCAGCATCTCAGTGTCACAACAAAATAAATATGAACAGTTTATATTAACATAATCAACACACCTGCCATTTCTTAACCATAGAGCACATCTTGTCTCTGGTGAGGGACATGCCATGGAAGTTGGTCAATACATTCCGCCCTTGAACCTCTTCTGCGATCAATTTGAATTTTCTGAAGGTGACCTCATCATTTTGAAGATCAGCAAGACTCACTTCAAAGACACGGCCTTTCAGGTTATCACTTGCAATTCCTATAAACAATGGAAGAAATATAAGATGCAACTGTCAATCATTTCTTCTATAGCATTAATACAAATGCTGAATTGTGCTAATAGCTTGCAGAATATGTTCGCACACTACATTTTATAAAATTTGTTGCCACTTTCTCAGAATGCACCCTCTGGTATTACACCTTTGGTCCTCAGCATACTCTTATATGTTCATTTCTATACATGGTTAATTTTGTTAATCTAACAATGACAAATATATAACACAACCAAAAACAGGTTAATGCAGTGGTACAAGTTACATTACAGATTAAAGTTACATTATAAAGTAAGAAGGCCCAAATCAGAATGCTGCAACATTACACTTACCAAAAACATTCACATTATTAGCCTTAACTTACTTGTGCCTTGAGAGCGTGTAACAAGTGTCTTTCCAATTTGTCTCACAAGAAACATGGAGGGGGCTTTGACATCGTACCATTCTTTCTTTGAGAATGGGTCAACGCTGTAACAGTTAAAAATTAATATTAATAGTTAAGAATTACTAGAGTTATCAACTCAGCTTCATACATATATGTATCATTCATCACATCATTCAACCAATCATTTTGGACAATGGATGTCTATAAATGCAAGTCTTATGCAAAATTAAGCACATACATTGTTAAACAATGTCAGGAATAAACACAATACTTCTCTTGACTTATTTACAAGGTGCTGGTATAACAATCAATGTACATGTGCTGGGCGGTCTGACTACCCACTTCAGTCTATCCAGTAGGCCTAACAACATTTTGGCTCCCCATCGCCCTACACTTACAGGTGACTTATCTAGCTAGCCATTCTAGGGGCCGAGATAGCTCAGTGG
The DNA here is from genome assembly GCA_032433765.1 of Megaustenia siamemsis. Classification (NCBI taxonomy): domain Eukaryota; kingdom Metazoa; phylum Mollusca; class Gastropoda; order Stylommatophora; family Ariophantidae; genus Megaustenia; species Megaustenia siamemsis. Next base: position 24,058,084 of record JAVIAB010000001.1, read on the forward strand.
TTAGTGAACTGGACTACAAAGGACAAGAGGTACTATTCAATCCCAACCGACAGCTTCCGGGTTCACCCAGCCTTAAATGGGTACCTGGTTTCTGGGAAAGTAAAGCAGCACAGGCGAATACATACCGACCACATTACCCCAAAATTCAAAAAGAGGTTAGAGGGGGCTCTTTACCTATTTTACTATCTAGCCTTTCTCTAACTCCCACCTGATCTCTGTGTTGGAATCTCCACCTAATCTCTTATTTACGAAAGAGTGTTTGCTCTGTTTTCAATGAACAAACCGGCACCTAGCAGTGCGGCCGCCTCCTACACTGGCTCTATCTATCTCTAAACTGGAACTTCCCTCTACCAACCAAACTGACCTAAGCTGGAACTTTTTAAAAATGAAATAGATTTCTACTGGACGTGCCGGCGCGGCCGCCTCCTAAACTGGACTTCTCTCTACCACCTAATTGGAACTTGTCTGGATTTTGCATTAACTCATACACATTTTAAATCAGGATGACAGTATTTTCTCCCCAAATGTTGGTCTTTAATTTCAAAGTTTAAATAAAATTCTTTCGTATTGAATACGATGTAAAAAAAAATCTAATTTGGCTTTTCATAGCTCCTGGAAGTTGCTAGTTTCAATTTATCAAAGTCCCTACGTAATCCATCCAGTATTATTTTGAAAGTCATTTACAAATAATTTTGCTTTGTGTTTTACTGGTATGATTTGTAAACATTTTTACTTGACAACCATCCATTACCGCACTCCTGTTTTTTATTTCCAAAAAAAAGTACATTTTAACCCATAAGAAAAAGACATCCTCGTGAAGAAAAGCATTGATGATTGATTTTCAGCCACAAAAGCGCTGCAATTAAATTAATTCACTCATGTGGAGCATGTTTAATATCATTAATATGGCAAATTATTCAACAGTACCATAATAGATGAAAGTTTAGATTCACGAGTGAAAATAATAACAAAATTGTAGTAACTGGTCATCATCAATGAGTGCCATCTCCACATTGAAGGTTGGCTACCATGGAGTGCCATTCCACTCGGTCTTTTGCTTTGATGGTGTAGATTGTCATAGGAGGCTGATTTCTCCATCTTTTATATTACTTGTCCATGTTAAACTTGGTAGTTGGTCTGCCTCTATTACCGTGTATTTTCCTTTCCAATAATATTCAATATTACTTTTAGCAGACTGTTGTGCTTACTGGCAATAAGATATAAGTGCCCATTCCTTCTACTGGTACAAGGCTCTAACATGTAATTTTATTCACAAATTTTACAAAAACATCCATACAGTGAGTACAGCTATTTTTTTATTTGCAAAATAATTTTGCAACAAATATCTTTGGACTGATTCATTCATCTCAAGTTAAAGTTATTTGTATGATACTCAGTTATAGGATAGGATCATAGGTTAAGTTGTTATATATTTATGACAATAACACTGCAGCGACTGCAACTAGTGCAACATTAATTTTTTATATCGAAGAAGCAAGGGGCGAGTAAGACTCTTACTTAATATGACTTACTTACCTTTACCTTTACCTACTTTTACCTTAACTGGCTTAACCTAGCCATTTATTTTGTTTAAAAAAATAAAGTTAATAACAAAATAAGAAGACATTGTCCATTTTAAACTGCTACGGAAAAAATGTCCACTGGTCAAATTTCTTTTAAATTGTATACATAACATTGTCATTCATATATACCCATGCCGAAATGTAAATAATGTATCAATTTCAAAATATATACTATCCATAATATAGGTACTTCGATATCTCCATAGACGCCGTTACCGGTTATGACGTCACTTAAGTAAATATATGTGGCCAGGAGCCGTCTGAAAAAAATCCGAATTTTTACATCGTATATGCAAATCGTTTTCCGATGATGTTTCCGGAAGCTATTTATACGAAACTTAAGTTGTTTCCTAACAATGAGAGTTCCGTCCGCCTATTTAAAAAGTCGGAAGTGATCTAAAACGATTGTATTTTGTCTTACAACGCATGTTCCAGCTACATACGACGGTCTCATCATATTTTCACCCGAAAAAAAGCATGATGCAGTAAAATAATATGGATATTTAGATTTAGCGTCCATTTTTACATAAGTGTGTGAAATTTCAAAATGATTCGAGTTAGGATGTTGCGGCAATCGCGAAAATTGATGCCCCTGCTCGCTCCATATAAATAACATGGCCGATCGTAGGTACTTTGATAAAAATTTCGAAATAATCTGTTGTGATTTAAAACAAGCTAGCTAGATAGCCCTTGATGTAAGTTAAACAATGATACCTTAATTATGGCTGTACGACAACTAGAAAAAAAGTTATTAATTTTTAAATGAATTAATTTTGACTTAAATTGAATAAGAGGAACATAGAAGAAAATATATTGGACCCGTTTGGATAGTTGTCCATGCCTGGAAAATTGAGAGTTGGCCGATTATGATGGCACAATGGTTTATAAAGGGAATAGTCCCTGCCATTTAATAATTTATTAAGACTTCCATGACCTTCCTGTGATCACTTTCAAATTTCACACACATATCCAAATGGTAAATGAATTTGACAAAACTATTGTTTTTATTAATTAGTTAAGTAATAAAAAAATATTGTTAAAAAAAGCAAAGCTATTCTGAGACATGAGATTTTGACTATCAAATATGGCGGGCGACGTGATTTCTACCCATGGAGATGCTCCCTTTAAATTATTATTTGGACGTGCAATAAAACTCAGATCGCTTTAAAATGTATGCATGCTTATATTTAAATGGATGCTGAATTTAAAAATCTGTGTTATAATATAAAATATAAATAAATTTACTGTTTTAATATGGAGAAAATCAGTAAAATTGTTCAAATAATGCATTCAATCACTAATATCTTGAAAACGGCTACGTGTATTTCAATAATTCTTTCACCAAACTGTAGGGTATTTCCTGACCTTTCACCTAACTATATATAAATAGTAACACAAGTCATGTGACATCCGGGGAAATGCGTTAAAGTGCGTGTCCCTTAGCCAATTTCGGCCAATTTCCGAAAATGGCGGCGATGTAGAAAAAAAATCAAATTTGGCTTCTCATAGCTCCCTGAAGTTACCAGTTTCAATTTATCGAAGTCCCTACCGATCGGCGACTATTTCGAATGTCGAACTTTAAGTCATTGCAGAAAAAAATCCTGCGAACGTAGGTTTAAATAATAAAGATAACCTGATTCTATAACCACTTCTACATATTTGTGGGAAATTTTAAATGGATATGATACCCCCTATTGAAATTATCGGCATTTGAATAATCTCACCATTATCGAAAATTTTCCCCATTGGTAGCATGGCGGCGATCCAGCTAGGATCAAAGACTATGTCCACTGTTGAACTTAAGTCATTGCAGAAAAAAATCCTGCGAACGTAGGTTTAAATAATAAAGATAACCTGATTCTATAACCACTTCTACATATTTGTGGGAAATTTTAAATGGATATGATAGCCCCTATTGAAATTATCGGCATTTGTTTTCCCCATTGATTAGCATGGCGGCGATCCAGCAGGGATCAAAGACTTATGTCCACTGTTGAACTTAAGTCATTGCAGAAAAAAATCCTGCGAACGTAGGTTTAAATAATAAAGATAACCTGATTCTATAACCACTTCTACATATTTGTGGGAAATTTTAAATGGATATGATAGCCCCTATTGAAATTATCGGCATTTGAACGACCACACCATCATTATACAAAATTTCCGGTTTTCCCCCATGCTTGGTCTCTTCAACCATCATCAAGTGCCTCTAACTCAGACTCACTCAACATTTTTTTTTTGTTATTATAGTTATAAGTTAGTTATATTTAATTAAAATGTAGTATTTCCAGTTGCCTAATATTAATAAATATTCCCAATTATTGAATTGAAAGTTTTTTTTTTTATATACTGTAAATACATATTTTTTTTAATGAATAAAAAAAATTAATAATAAAATTATACTTCTTATACACATAAAATAACAATAATAATGATGTGACTTCTTTAGCAGAAATTCAGTATTATTTTTATGTGAATCATAGAAATTTATAATTATTCTTACATATGATAAATTGCAGAGAATTACTGTTATTTTTGACGTAAATTCCTGAAAATTACCGTTACTTTGATATAAATCAATTTAAATGACTTATTTTTGACGCAAATCAAATAAAAAGTATTATTTTTTTTTTATTGTACACCAAATATAATGATTATTTTGAAAATGTACACCAAATGTAATGATAATAATTTTAATTTAATAAAAAAAAAATTTGGCTTCTTATTTAAAATTTGGCTTTGTTTTTGCATGGCCAACCTGGCGCTATGGTTTTTTCTTCTTTGCATCATTTAACACAGAAATAATTCACTTAAAAAATCGTAACTTTTTTTCTAATTGTCGTACAAACATGATTCAGGTATCACTGTTTTACTCACTTCGAGGGCTATTTAGCTATCCTGGTTTCAATTATTAGAAATTATTTTGAAAAAAAAGCCAAAGTACCTACATAATAAACTGACATACTCTTCTTAAGTTACTAAGAGATTTTTTTAATGACAGATTTTTTTTACAGATTTTCATCTCAAATTCAAAAATAATATGTTAACTACTGAGATATTGTTATGATTTTTCATAAGACTTTCTGCTTATCATATTTTCAAATATGTGATTTGAATTTAACGACTCTCAACATAGTGTTACATAGGCTTGCGTCTCCTAATATATAGTTTGGAATTTAGATTTAGAGTATAATCACAGATCATGATGTCACAACTACATCATTTTATATCCGTCAATTAGGTAATCATCCATATAAATCAAGGCAGTTGTTTATGTCATTATTATCTAAATTTTATTTGACAGGCACATGCAAATAATAAATATAACTTACACTTTCTTTTTTGTGCCTTTCTTGCCTCCTTTTGTTAGGCGCTTATTTTTACCCACAGCCATGTTTGCGGACTGTACAGAAAAAGGATGCGGAAATATCCACTAAGTGAATTCTGGGATCCGATTTTTCTAAAATATTTAACGTTCACAAAAACACACGACTTTATTTTTTCGTAACAACTATTCCAGCCTTTTTAATATTGCTATGCCAATTATTTGTAGCTTTAAAAGCGGTCCTTCTACTAGCAATTATGTATTATATTTGTATAACCATTTTCTCTCATCGGCTTTTACAGTTTTTACCAGAGATCTTCTTCTTTTCTCTTTTCACTGATACCTAAAAGGTGTCGTGGTTTATATTATGTGTCGTTCTTGAGCTGCTCGAACTGTCTGAATTAGTGATTTTCCTTTGTTGTTACATGTCTCTGTCACTGCATCTATCCATCTTCTTCTGGGTCTTCCTCTTGGTCCTTTCCCATGCATTCTCGAGAAGAACGCCCTTGATGGTGATTGGTAAGGGTTCATTCTGTCCAGGTGGCCCAACCATTTAAGTTATTGTTGGTCTATATTGAGTTATTTGCGGGTCATCATCATTGCACTCCGAACATGTCCATAGGTGCTCAGATCCCCTCCTCAGCAATTCCCTCAGTGTCCAGCGACTGACGACTCCAGTTCTATGTTGGTTGATAAGTCTTCTTACACGGCCACTAAGTGTCTTATTTCTGGCTGTGCTCAACTTAACTCCCATTTCCATCATCCGAAGAAGTGACGTGGATCTGTGTTGTCGAAGTCATGTGCTCTTCCCACATCTCGGAGGGCATTGATGATGTCCGCCCGATCCATTGGTTGCCCGTCCTCAACGACAGTGCAGCTAGCCAACCTGTCCGCCCTTTCATTTCCCCGTACTCCCGCATGTCTAGGGACATAGACAAAGGGGACCTTATGTATTTTGGATTTCTGCAACGACTCTACCCATTGCATGCGTACAGAGCCCGCCTCCACTTTTTTTTATCATGCTTATCGAATCACTCAGTATACATGCCTGGGTGTAGTCTTGTGACTCTAACCATTTTAATGCCTTGGTCACTGCCATCACCTCCATTGCCATGCTACTCGTGGTCATGTCGTATCCACCACTGTCTTCCTTGACTATTCTGCCTGCGAGCGTGTTGTAAATGCCCATGCACGTCTTTGGTGTCGTCTTAATGATCCGTCTGTATAGATGACTGCATCTTTCTCATCGGTGTTATCGCAGATGAGACCGTTGACCTCAGCAGTAACCACGACAGCGTTCTGTTCCCTACATTTCCTGTCGAGTGTGACAATACACGAGAAAGTCCCCTTGAATGACGTAGGCACCAGTATCCACTCCTCACCGACGCTGATATTGGTAAGCCACAGACCTGTTTGATGACATCTTCTGCTCGGCCCACCCATGATTTGCCTCTTTTTAGCCTGTCACCTTTCTCTGTGTTGAGGACGTGGTGCAATGGATACTCTGTATCTGTACTAATCTTCAGGTATGCTCGTGCTCTCCAGATCTTGATGCTGTCATCCATGGTTGGAAAGTCAAGAAGATACCTCGTTGCTACACAGGGAGTGTCCCTCGTACATCCTAGGATAATGCGCATGGCTTCATTTTGTATTTTCTCCAGCCTATCAATTTGAGTCGTACTGACAGTAAGAATTGCCAGGACATATTCGATAGGTGCGAGGACTAATCCCTGGAACAGAAAAGTAAGTAGCCTATGCTCGATGTTGGCAGCTGCCATGACCTTCAAGGCGGCTAATCCTTTGCGGGATTTTGTTATCACATGGTCGACGTGGTCCCGAAAACATAGGCTGCGATCAAACTTAACTCCAAAGTATGTCATCAACCTGTCCCTGGTCACCTCATCAGCTCCCATTCGTACTACCGGTGTGGTCGTATGAACGATATGATTGTTAAGGGAGAACCATGAAACTGATGCTTTATTAGGATTAACCACGGCACCTGATACCCCACACCAGGAAGAAATGCGATCGAGTTCGTCTTGCATTATAGAAGCGATATCCCGTCTGTCTCTTCCCTGTCGATATACCAGAATATCATCAGCAAAAGGCATAGTTCTTCACCTCCCATCCAGCTGTTGTTCCGTGATCGTTATTGTGTACACGTTAAATAGAACTGGTGACAATGGTGCGCCTTGTGGCTGCCCGGAGCAAATGGATGTTGGCTCGGAAGACCAACTTCCACATCTGAGTATCACCTTCCTCTGAAACAGTGCCGCGGCGATCCATCTAATGAGGAAGGGGTGCACCGTCAGTTTGAGGAGCATATGCATGGGATATTAAAATGGTACCCGGTTGTATGCATCCTCCAGATCTATAACAGCAGCACATGTCTCCTCTCGTCTGTGGAAGCCTTCGAAGACGTCATAGGCAAATACTGCCGCATTGAGCCGTGTTTCTTTGTTATATCTATAACCTCCGAGTGTGGGTGGGAATACACGTTTCTGTTCAAGGTGACAGGTGAGGACACGGGCAACTATTTTCTCCAGCAGCTTGCCCGCAGTGTTCTGCATTGTGATGATTCTGTAGGCACTGATCTGAGAATGGTCCTTGTTTGGCTTCGGTAGCGGTAGTAAGTAGCTGTGTAGCCACTCCTCCTTAATCTGGCCACTCCGAATGCTGGCATTAAACTCATTGGCCAGTTTTGTCAAGTCGTCGTCAGCTAAATTGCCTATGTCATTGTACCGAACACCATCTGGACCAGGAGCAGTGTTGTGTGACCTTTTAAGTGTCGTGCGAATGGTATCGGTTGTGATTGTGAGATCTTCTTCCAGCCCTACATCCTTACACAAATTTGACAAAGATCCCCGTATCCTCATTCTTACAGCCTCATTTCTTTGGTCCGTCTGCTCAATGTAGCGGACAAGCAGGACCTTCCATTTGCTCTCATCAGATTTGTGCCATATCCAGACTGTGCTCTGAAAGTCTGGTATGCCTCTGTGTCGTGGTGTGTCATTCATGTACTGATGAAGGTGCCAGAATGTGGCTAGCGATTTTTCTGAGCACACTTTTTTACAGAAGTCATCCCATTTGGCATCCTTAGTCTGCTTAGCGCATAGTTTAAAGACATCATTTTTTGGTCGACCTCTACTTTCAGACGCTTCAAGAGCTCAGGTTGTGTTATTCCATTCCCTCTGGCTTTCTGCCATGTCTTGACCGTTTGTCTCTTGCTCCGCCAAGCTTCCTCGACATCTATATATGTTCTATATATTCTTGGCAGGGTTTAGTTCCTACCAGAGATAAGCACAAATATATAAATATCGTCCAGTAAATAAGACGGTAAATAAAGGACTCAGTCTTAATAAAGTAAAGTACCCCGTCACGCCAAGTGGCGTATAGGGAAATATGGTGTTAGTGACCCTATATTTTACAGACCTTCAGCACATGATTTTTGGGATAATGTGGTCAGTATTACGCCCGTGCTGTTTTACTTTCCCAGAAAAAAATCCGGTACCCATTTAAGGCTGGGTGAACCCGGAAGCCGTCGGTCGGGATCGAACCCTACCCCTTGTCCGTGGTAGTCCAGTTCACTAACCACTGAGCTATCGTGGCTCCCTCAGTCTTAATAGCAAAATCATAATCATCGAGTGCCGTCTTCGCAACGGAGGTTGGTTACCATGGATCGCCATTCCACTCTGTTTCTTGCTTTGATGGTGCAGATTGTCATAGATTGAGTTGTCCATCTTTTGATGTTACTCGCCCATGTTAGTCTTGATCTGCCTCTGCCTCTTTTACCTTGTATTTTCCCTTCCAGTATTACTTTTATTAGGCTGCTGTGCCTTTTAACGTGCCCCAAAAATTTCATTTGTCTTGTCTTAATTGTATTTAGTAGTTCTCTTTTTATTTTTAGTTCTTTTAAAACTTCATCGTTTGTTTTCTTTTCTTTCCATCCAATTCTCCCTATTTTTCTATAAATCCACATTTCAAAGGCTTCAATTTTCTGTTCTGTTTTCTTGTCTAATGTCCAAGTTTCTGCACTATACAGGAATATTTATTGAGAAGATGTAACATTTTGCTATTCTTAGTTTCAACCCTACTGTTATTTGTTTTGTTGTTAGTATATTTTTCATGGCATTAAAATTACTTTTTGCCATACCTATTCTTTTGTATATATACTACAACCATCATTGGTTGTAGTATATCCCAGGCAGTTGTAGCTCTGAACTGTCTCCAGATGTATTCCTTCAACTGGGATATTTATTTGTAGATCTTGGGAATTTTCTTTGTTTACAGTCATAGTTTTAGTCTTTTTGATATTCATTTCTAGTCCATATTTTTTGCTTGTCATGTTTATCACATTAAGCAATTGTTTTAGGTCTTTAGCATTTTCTGCTAGTAGAACAGTATCATCAGCATATCTTAGGTTATTGATTATCTTTCCAAATAGCAAAAAGACAGAAGTAATGGTAACAACAAAGAAAAAGACATCACCTCAGTGCAAAATAAAGACAAGTGGATCAATATTAAAACAAAAAAAAGGTCAATGAATTTAAATATATGGGAGCAATGTTAACCTCAGATGGTAGGTGTACAACAAAGATGAGATGCAGAATGGCTTGCCTTAACATGTGGATACGGATCATGGACAATAGGACAACAGACAAGAAAATCACTGGAGTCTGTAGAAATGTGGTTTTACAGAAGAATGTTGAGAATACCATGAACAGCTAAGAAGAGTAATGAAAACGTTCTGAAAGAGGCCAAAGCAAGAAGAGAGCTAATTTCCAATATTAGGAAGAAACAGTCATCATTTTTTGGCCATGTAATGAGAAGAGAACAGCTGGATATATTGTAAAAAGTGGGAAAATTGAGGGACGAAGAGAAAGAGGGAAGCAAAGAGAAAAGATACCAGACAGCATAAGAGAATGGCGTGGCAGAAGGTCAACAACAGAAATTATAAATAACTGTCGTGATCGAAAGTTATGGAGAGACATGATCGCCTCAGGCAGAGGCAGACCAAGACTAACATGAACGAGTTACACTAAAAGATAGACAAGTCAGCCTATGACAACCTGTACCATCAAAGCAAGAGAAAGAACGGAGTTGCGCTCGAAGTTAGCTAACCTTCGATGCGGAGACGGCATACATTAATGATGAACATAAGACTGACATGTTTATAGGGGTGGGGGGGGGGAGACAAACAGCTATGGTAAAATACCATGAGAGGGGAAAAGGGTTGGGTTGCAGCTTTACGCACGTGAAACACAACACAATCGAACAATATTTTTTGGCCTGCAGCGAGATATATGAACAACACACAAACAGATATGTCAGCAAATAACTCATCATCATCATCACGTTGGCGTAGACGATCATGTCTTTCCACAATCTTCCATCCACCGCGCATCGTATCGATTCTGTTGTTGACTGTTTTTCGTGACACCAAGCTATCTGGTGTTCTTTCTTTATCGTATCAATTCTGTTGTTGACTGTTTTTCGTGACACCAAGCTATCTAGTATTTTCTCTCTTTATCGTCCGGATCTCTCTTTCCCTGCATTCTTCCAATTGTAGCAAAGTATTACAACCTGTCTCTTCTCATGACGTGCCAGAAAGATGTTCATTGTTTCTTTCTGGTGTTTTTTAGTAGCTCCCTTTTTGTGTTGGCCTCTTCGAGAATTTCCTTGTTCGTCTTTTTTAGTTGTCCAGGGAACTTTCAACATTCTTCTCAGAAATTCCATCTCTGTGGCATCTAATCTTCTTTTCATTCGTTTGTTTACTACTCATGATTCGCTTCCTTAGGTCAGAACTGGCTCTATATAGCACCAATGAACTCTCTTTCTCACATCTAATGCCATAGAGTTGCTGCATAAGACGTTATTCATTTTCTAAAATGCTGTTTTGGCCTGAACTATTCTACTTTTTAATTTCTGTGCTGCATCTTCCATCTGATGGTATTTTTGTACCCAAGTATTTGACGCGTTGCACTTGTTTCAGATTTGTCCAGTTTATTTTTATACTGCATACTGGCGATGCTTTTATTTTCTTTCCATATGACCATTACTTCTTACTATTCAGACTGAGACCTTTCTTGTTGCTTTCTTTTACTATTATGTCTATCATTTCTTGTGGTTCACTCTCTGTCTCTGCTATAAGACTGTATCATCCGCATACCGCAAATTGTTTATGTTGAGACCATTGACTTAAATTCCATTTATATCTACTATTGATTTCATAATAATTTCGCTGTAAAGTGAAAACAAATCCGGCGACAGAACACGGCCTTATCTGACTCTTTGTTTTATATATTGGAACTGTCCTGTTTGGTTGCTAATTCGTATGGCTGCTGTTTGTTCTCAGTCATCATCATGTACCATACCGGTTGCGTAGGCGATCATGTCCTTCCACAATCTTCTATCTACAGTGCATCGTATCAGTTCTGTTGTTGACTACTTTCCATGCCATGACACCAAACTATCCAGTATTTTCTCTCTTTGTCGTCCGCGATCTCTCTTTCCTTTTATTTTGCCAGTTGTAACCAAGTATTCCAACTTTCCTCTTCTCATGATGTGTCCGAAAAATGTTGATTGTTTCTTTCTGCTGTTTTTTAGGAGCTCCTTTTTGTGTTGGCCTCTTTGAGAACGTCCTCATTGGTCTTTTTATCTGTCCAGGGAACTTTCAACATTCTTCTGAGAAATCCCATCTCTGTGGCCTCTAACCGTCTTTTCATTTGTTTGTCTACTGTCCATGATTCGCTTCTATAGGTCAGAATTGGTTCTATATAGCACCGATGAACTCTCTTTCTCATTTCTATTGACATAGATTTGTTGCATAAGATATTTTTCATTTTCTGAAATGCTATTTTGGCCTGAGCTATTCTACTTTTTATTTCCGTGGTGCATCTTCCATCCGATGTTATTATTGTACCCAAGTATTTGACGCGTTGTATTTGTTTCAAATTTGTCCTGTTTATTTTTATGCTGCATGCTGGTGATGATTGTTTCTTCAATATGACCATGACTGCTGTTTTCTTACTATTCAGACTGAGACCTTTCTTGATGCTTTCTTTTACTATTATGTCTATCATTTTTTGTAGTTCATCTCTGTCTCTGCTATTAAGACTGTGTCATCCGCATATTGTAAACTATTTATGTTGTGACCGTTGACTTCAATTCCTTTTTTGTCTACTATTGATCTCATTATTGACTAAGATATTACTAATAGTCCGTTCAGAATCGTTTGCCGAGATGTTATGATTTATAATTCAAAAAGTTCTTGATGATTTCACATGATTTTTGGCATACGGTGTTAAAATGTCCATGTCACGAGAACATATGTGTTACTCGATGTCTAGCTATAACGGTTTTCTTAAAGCGGCGAATTCCTTTGATCTTTGCCCATGTAACTATTATTTTGACCCTAATCAAAATGTTTTACAGTAATCTAGTGCAACGATGACCCATAGGCGTGTCCATAAAATTTTACTGGGTGGCAAGTATACAAATTTTAAATTATATTTAGAACTTTTGTTCGTAGAGTCAATTTGATATAGTTCCATGCTCTTGGTGTGAGTTTCCCAAATGTTGTCGCTGCCTTTCAAATACGTACATTTAGTTCCTCATCTAAGGAAAGTGTGGCTGTAATAGTGGATCCAAGATAGCTGAACTTCTGTACTGACTCAAGCAGGCTTCCATTCAAAGTAATGGTTGTTGGTTTGCTTATAACATATTTTTGATTGCTTGGGTGGTCTTGAACAATAAACTGTTTAACAAATCAACTAGGAAATTTTGCAAATCAAACTATTTATCTGTAGACTTAATCAGAGTAATGATCATTCAGAATCAGACGAGTCAAATAGGTCGATTACTGCTTTCGGCTGAACAAACAACAAACCATCCTTTTTCCAATATTCCTCTTCTTGTCGTAACACATGATCCGCACATTTTACCCAGTAGTCTTTATTTATATTTGATAATGACTGATTTGTAAGTGTCTCAACATCGCATAATTTGAAAGTTTTATTTGTATATGCTACGTGTCCTTTAACTTTTGCCCAAACTAGTTCTATAGGATTTAAGTGTGCATGATATGGAGGTAGTCTCAAACATCTATGGCCATGTTCTTGAATTAACTTGTCTATTTTAAATATCTTTGTACGTTGTGTCTGTTTTACAAGGCTAAGCAATTCGGGTTTCAAGTAGCTGTCGTTAACTTGTATGTGTTCTTTTATGAGCCACGTTTTGATTGCATCTTTTGTACTTGATGATGTTGGGATTCTATCTTCTACGTTAACTACGTTATGGTATGAAGCATTGTCCATTATCAGACAAGAAGGTCGATCTAATATTGGAAGGATACTTTTCTCGATCCAGTCTTTAAATATGTGCCCATTCATTTCGGAGTGGTAGTCTCTATTGTCTATGGATTTTGAAATGAAAACGAGATGAGCATTCTGCAACAACCCATTATGTCTGCTACCTGCATGTGCAACTATCAAACGTTGCCCTTTACTGCTTGGTACTGATCTTTTAATACTTCCATCTGCTAACTGCCATTCCTTTTCATTTGTATGATGAGCGTTGATCCAAGTTTCATCTAAATAAACAATATCATAATCATTTTCGCGCATTTCCTTCACTTCACGTAAATACTTGCTTCCAAGAGCTACTAGATGTGGCTTCTCACAAATAATGTTTTTTCCACCAGCATACTTTCTAAAGGTGAAGCCTGCACTTCTTAATATTTTCCATAATGAAGTTTTTGATATTTCAATGTCGTTGTTAGTTTTCAGCCAAAGCTTCAACTTTCTAAGTGTCACTTCTTCGTTTATATCAAACATTCGACAGATTTCTCTTTTTACTAGGTCCTTATCAAAACTGTCTAACGTTTCTTTCCTTCCTTGCTTTCTTGCATTTGTTGGCAATAAATATCCGCTTCCTTTAACTATTCGATCAAATGAACGTTTACACAAACCTAAAATATGCATTGTTCTCTTCTCAGGGTTTGATAAAGAACAATAAAGATGTCCCTTTTTACGCTCTCTGCAGAAGTATTGATAAATCTTTATAGCAATGTTATGCTCAGTAAAATATTTTGCCTTTATATTCATTCTCACATAGACTTGCAGAAGATAATATGGATAGTGCCGCCTCCTTTCTGTAAATATTGAGATTTGCCTCTGAATTATGACTCGAACTCGAGTCTACGGCCGTGATTTTGACGTCACATAATTTCCGATTTCGGCTAAAATGTCATTTTGTGCTAAACGGGAAATTTCATATGTAACATTTCTTTAGAAAAATTTATAGTGGAAACATAACTATTTTAGGACGGTGCGCATTCAGCCGTGAAGGTCATGCCTATATGTTAAAGAATCAGCTGTGAGATGTAAGCATCTACATAATCCCGCCGGTGTTTATAATATCGATTAACTTTTTTTTAATATAGGTTAAATAAGGCATCTTTGAAACTGGATCACATTTCTTTGATAAAAAAATATTTTTATAGCGACATTAGTATTCTAAACCTAACTTCAAAAGATCAATGCAAATGAACAATAAGTTTTTGAAAAAAATAAATTAATGTCTAGGCAAACGAATCTGAACGGACTATAGAAGCGTATCTACATAGTGCTTAATTGTGGGTGTTGTTCGTTATGTGTATTTGCAAACATGAATTCAATTGGTTACAATTAGTGTGGCCGTATTTCTCAATGATTTTGTCAACATGGTACACCTTTTTCTTATTCGTATTCTTCACAAGTTGTAACAATTCGGGTTTTAAATATGTGTCGTCAAATTTGACATTTTCATTCGCAAGCAATGTCCTAATTTGCTCTTTTGTATTTGATGCAGTAGGCACTTTGTCCCATCTTGAATTCCCTAAGGAAGTGCTGATATAGTAAAACAGTAACCTTTTGCATAGTTATAAATTTGCATTTCAAACTCATTGTAATTTAGATATAAATGTTGGTATTTAAAGTCAACAAATTGTCTACTGAGTCTTCACAAAATTAATAAAGATACGCCTTCCCTTCGGTAATTAATGCCCAGGCCGTGGTGCGTCATGTCGTTCAATAACAATTCAGTTTTGTGCACGGGATTTTCCTGTACTTAGTGTTTCTGCAATAGCCAAACTATTTTACGTGAACGACCGCACCAAATTAATGTATATATCCTAAAATGGTGTCAAATTCGAACAGGGTGAATTTAATATAGCCTAAAGAAGAAAACTTTTAAACTAGATCAAATTTCTCAGAGCAAAAAATATTTCTATAACGACATCAATATTATCAAAAGTTGAAAGCAAAATAACAAACGGTTATCACGTAAAGCTAATTCAAGTGTGGTTATGAATTTCTGAACGGACTATAAGAATCATCATGCGAAGAGTAGTAAGTAAAAAAGTAAAGTACCCCCGTCACGCCAAGTGGCGTATAGGTAATATGATGTTATAGTCCGTTCAGATTCGTTTGCCGAGATGTTATGATTTATAATTCAAAAAGTTCTTGATGATTTCACATGATTTTTGGCATACGGTGTTAAAATGTCCATGTCACGAGAACATATGTGTTACTCGATGTCTAGCTATAACGGTTTTCTTAAAGCGGCGAATTCCTTTGATCTTTGCCCATGTAACTATTATTTTGACCCTAATCAAAATGTTTTACAGTAATCTAGTGCAACGATGACCCATAGGCGTGTCCACAAAATTGTACTTGGTGGCAAGTATACAAATTTTAAATTATATATAGAACTTTTGTTCGTAGAGTCAATTTGATATAGTTCCATGCTCTTGGTGTGAGTTTCCCAAATGTTGTCGCTGCCTTTCAAATACGTACATTTAGTTCCTCATCTAAGGAAAGTGTGGCTGTAATAGTGGATCCAAGATAGCTGAACTTCTGTACTGACTCAAGCAGGCTTCCATTCAAAGTAATGGTTGTTGGTTTGCTTATAACATATTTTTGATTGCTTGGGTGGTCTTGAACAATAAACTGTTTAACAAATCAACTAGGAAATATTGCAAATCAAACTATTTATCTGTAGACTTAATCAGAGTAATGATCATTCAGAATCAGACGAGTCAAATAGGTCGATTACTCATTAGTTAGTTAGTCGAAAGATCATCCTTTTTGCACAAGGGGCATACCCATAAGTGCTCCGATTTCCTTTCGAGTAAATTCACAAGTGTGTGACGGCTGATCGTGCCGGTTCGCAGTTGGTTAACCATACACCTCTGGCGTCCTGAAAAATGTTCGCTCTTAGCTGTGCCAAGCCTTACGCGACTATGCGTTAGTCTCGCCATTGCGTTTGAATCCTTGTCGTCTCGAAAGTCTGCTACTCTTCCCGCCTCGCGGATTGCGTGTAAAATGTCTGCGCTGTCCATGGCGTTGCCATCTGAAATTTTAGCCTTTTCAGCAAGCTTGTCAGCTCGTTCCTTCCCTTGCACTCCAGAGTGGCCAGGTACGTAGATGAAGACGATTTCTTTTAAAGTTGACAGCTGCAGGGATTTCAACCACTCTCTTCGCCTCCACCCAGCCTCAACCTTCTTAAGCATACTCATGGAGTCACTGAGAAAACATACTCCTGCGAAAGACTGTGTTTCGAGCCATGTCATTGCCTTAGTGACTGCTAAAACCTCCACTGTCATGCTGCTCGTTGTTTGCGAAAAAGCACCACTATCCTCATGCACCATTTGCCCTTTCACCTGCGCTGTATATGCCCATGAACATCGTTTATTTCGTACAACCGAACCATCTGTGTAGATAATAATATTGCCGGGCGTTACGTTTTCTTTGATTAAGGCCTGAATCTTATCCTCTACGACCTTGGGATTCATCGTTCTACATTCTTTATTCAGTGTTATGCAGACTTTGATAGTAATTGTAGAAATGTCATTTGGCCATTGTGTAACGTCTCTTGTACCAAAGTAATAGGTCTTTTGTAAACGGTCTTGTTATTTAAATGTTTCCACTTATCCGCTTTTACACACGTCTCATCATGAGATGAGTATCAGCATACGTCCCCTAGTTGTTGTGTTGTTGTCTTTCGGCTGTCTGGTATTGCACAGCCGTGTTGGAGCGCCTTCGACTGTCTGGTATTGCACAGCCGTGTTGTAGCGCCCTCGACTGTCTGGTATTGCACAGCCGTGTTGTAGCGCCCTCGACTGTCTGGTATTGCACAGCCGTGTTGTAGCGCCCTCGACTGTCTGGTATTGCACAGCCGTGTTGGAGCGCCTTCGACTGTCTGGTATTGCACAGCCGTGTTGTAGCGCCCTCGACTTCAACACTCGAACAAGAACTCGAGTGCCAATGGCATACCGCCAATGGGCAAACCTTCCCTTACTGTGGTCGCCCTCGCCTGGAATCGTGTTGTTTACATACAGGCCTAGCGTCCTGTACGCTCTGCCTGGCTGCCCTTTGTCCCGACTGGATCTCGAGACCGATCACTGCCACTGGCCTAGTTCGGCCGCTGTTGACCTCAACGATAAGTCAGTTTCACCTGCCGTGTATGGGGTAGTACTCCCGTATTGTAATTAATGTGACAAACCCATTTCGTTCATCACGAGGCTTTAACAAATGAATAACTACACACTCTGACAACACGTTTAAATGTAAAATCAACTAACTTTAATAACGATTGACTGCGTGGCTTGAGTACTTCTCCAAGCGACGTTCACAGTCATGTATACAATAACAATTACAATCAACACATTAGTAATTACATCCTAACCTGTCACTCCTGTAGAATTGACCGCAATTCCGTAGTGCTGCAACAGTCAATTTATCTACCTCCTCACACTTGACATGCTTTCTCCTATTTCTAACATCCACCACTTGTACTAAATTATCACCACTTGCCCACTCGACAAATGTATCAGAACCTATCCGCTAAAGTCTGATTGAGCAACAATCTCGCTGCCCTTATAATTAACATGAATCTTGCAATCCATTTACATCACTGACACTGGTGTCAATCACATAGAGTGACGTATCACAGTCTCGTAGTCCAGTGACACCCTTAACTACAATTACTACTGGAATACACTTCTAACTTGAGTGCACGTTACTAAACCGTGGATCTAAGATCAGCTTACATTTCTGCGCTAGGAATAACTGAGTTTCCACTCACTCCCATTGAATCACAATTCCCTTTTTCTACCAGAGTCCCGCCGAGTCATACGGCTTAAAGTCACCAAGACTCATGGTACTAACTATTCACTTAGTATGACCATAGCGTAGCATTATCAACCTAGTGACTTGCTACTAACTAGTTCTCATGCACACAGGCCTCCTATCGAACATAATCACAGTCCATCTTAAAGCTGGCCTAACATAACCACAGAATACTATTCACAATTATACCAACGGTCAGACGTGTTCCTTCCTCGACCGCTGGTTCTAGACTAACATATTTACAACCGTTTTCGGAGGCTGTCAGCTTACTAGCTAACGCCTTCCCCGGCACGACCTTCCTAGTCGACCGCTTGTCTTCTGACTGACTAACCTTATCTTAATCTCGTGTTTCTTTCTTTTCCCTTCGTTCTCTTGCACGAGACTCATGCTAGTCTAATTTTCCCTGCCATACTCAACATTCTGTTAATTCATACATCCCTCGTTCATCTCGTGTTTTCCCTCCTCATGTTTCTTTGTCAATCTTCACTCATTCCCCTTGACCTAATTACGGACTTCTTTATTCCTTTTCTCAATTTCTATTTTTATTTATCTTGTTCCTCCTTCTCTCCCCTTTATTATTTAACCACTCTGTTACATATATGCTACCCACCCATTTTTAGTTATTTATCTAACTTAATAACTAAACCAGTACTATCTAATTCCATCTTCTATTATACATTCCTATTCTTCTGTTGTCGTCTTGTCACTCCCGACGACTCCCTTGTACCATCCTTACTTTTCTTCTATTATCTCTTTCTTCTATTGGACAACCCCTCTACTAAGTCTTTAACTCTGATTCCCTTCTTTATTACACGCAGTCCCTTTTTTTTTTTTTTTAGTTCCTAACCTGGATATTCTCTACCCTCATCGGAGCCTCCTCCACAATTTCTGATAGGGCCCTTACAGAACTTCTGGAGGTTGCTCCTTCCTACTATATCTTCCTTTTCTATGTCCTCTACTCTACCTCCCCTATCATTTCTTGGCTTCTGTCTTCTGTTGTTTCGTAACTCTCTTCACTCTCCCACTGCTCACTCTCCTGTTCTCTATTTTTTTTCTCTTCTGGTGATTCTCCTGAAGACCACCTCCCCTGTCTCTTCCTAACGACGCTCCTATTCCTTTGCGTCTCCTCTTCCATCCTTCCTCCCCCTTGTTTTTCTCTTATTTCCTCTTGTCTTTCCCCTTCTTGTTGTCTTTGGTTTAATCTTAACCGTCTTTCCGGTATCGGCATGTCTTCCTCTTCTGACGACGTTTGCCTTTCTCTTTGTACCCTTCGTTCTTGTCTTCTATATTGACTCCTCGTGTTCCTATACGGTGGGTCCTCTTCCGTGTTGTTTCCCTCCTCTTCACTACTTTCTCCTTGTTCTTCTTCACTTTCGTTACTGCTTCCACGTTTGTTCTCTTTTTGCCCCTTTTTCTGTTCTCTTGTATTCGTATTAACCTCCTGTTCCTCTTCACTCTCGGTATACTCTGTTGACTCTTTCCCTCCATACATCGTACATTTCCTCCTTGGCCTCTCACTCTGCTCCTGTTCGTTTTCTGACCATAATGAGTCATCTTTCCTTATGTTTCTTCTATGTGTTCGTATCCCCCTTTTGCTATATATGTGCTTTATAATATAATTTGCTTCTCCTGTTTTCTTTATTATTATATATCCTTCCTTCCATTTTGGACTAATTTTAGACGTGGCTGTCTGATTCCTATAATATACTTTGTCTCCTACTCTGTATTCTATCTCTTCTTTATCTTTACTCTTCTGTTGGTTTTTCTTTTCAGCTCGTTTCAAATTTCTCCACACCATTCTTTGTGTGTCGTGCATTTGTTGCAGGATTATTTCGTGTATCTCTTCTCCCATATACCTTCTTCTTGGTTGCAACACATTATCAATTGGTAACATTGGATGTCTACCATACAACAAGAAGAACGGTGAAAATTGTGTACTCTCGTTCTTATTCATCCTAATTGCCGCCAACGCATGGTTCAGTTTTACATCCCATTCCATTTCTCTCCCTCTTGTCAATTTGGATATTATGTCATTTAGCGTTCTGTGCTGCCTTTCGTTGGTCCCGTTCGCTTGCGGATTATATACTGACGTTCTTATATGTTGGATGTTTAATTTCTTTAATGATTGTCGAAACTTGCTACTCGTAAACTCCCCTCCATTGTCTGTTAATATGCACTGTGGGCAACTATATCTCGGAATAATTTCATTCAATAGTATATCTATTATAGTGTCCGTGTTTTTGTTCGGTATTGGCACACTCTCTGGCCATCTACTATATGAATCTGTTATATGGAGGATATATTTATTCCCCGATATTGTTGTTGGGTATGGTCCCGTTATATCCATGCTTATCTTTTGCATCGCAAAATATTGCTTTTCCATTGTCATCATCGGTCCCCCTTTTTGTAGTAAGTTTCTTGTCTTACATACTCTGCATCTCTTAGCGTGCTCGTCTACCGATCTATACAAGCCCGGCCAGTAGTATTTTATTCTTAGTGCATCTAACATTTTATCTCTCCCCATGTGCCCATTTTCCTCGTGATACATTGATAACAACTGTTTCCTATATACTTGTGGGATGCACACCCTTGGTTGTACTTCATCTTCTTCGCCTATATATACTAATATTCCCCCATTCTCATCGATACTAAATTTCCTCCATTTCTTCGCCTTTCCACTCTTTATGTCCCTTATTATCTCTCCTAACTCTTCGTCTTTATTCTGTGCTTCTCTTGTTATGTCTACCTCTTCCTCTTCTGTATTATTTTCCCACTCCTCTTCTTCTTCTGACTCATTTCCCTTTTGGCTTACTCTATTGGTATCTATTATATTTATTTGGAATGTTCTATCATCCACATCCGTACTTGTTTCGTTTTGTTCTCTTGTTTCGTTTTGTTCTCTTTCTTCCCCTTCCTTCCTTGGCATTCTTGATAACCAATCCGCGCAAATGTTTCTACTTCCCTCTATATATTCCACTTTGGCTCCACTATTTTGCCATGTTAACGACCACATATCTATTTTCCTGTTTTTAATCGGCGCCTCAAGTATTGCTTTGAGTGGCTTATGGTCTGTCCTTATTACTACCTGTTGTCCGTGTATGTAGAAATGGAGTTTTTGAATTGCATAGTGGATTGCAAATGCTTCTTTCTCTATAGTGGGCCACCTTATTTGAGTCCTGCTTAACTTGTGGGATAGAAAGTATATTGGCCATTCTTGTACCCTATTTTTTCCTGTTACTTTGTCCACCTCTACTTTCTCACATACCAGACATGCACCTATTGCCACATCTGACGCATCCGTATATAGAATCATCCTTCCTTCCTTTTTCGGGTGTGCCAATAATGGCACTTTTGCCAACCCTTCTTTTAGCGTCTCAAATGCTTTTTGACATACTGTTGACCATTGAAATCTCACAAATTTCTTCGTCAATGTCGTTAGTGGTTCTGCCACTTCTGCAAACTTTGGTATAAATCTTCTATAATAGCCGCACATACCTAGAAAACTGCGTACCTCCCTTATCTTAGTTGGTGGTTTCATCTCTTTAATCACTTGTACTTTATCTTTATCTGGTAATATTCCCTCTCTATTTACTACAAAGCCTAAATATTTCACTTCCTTTCTCAGAAATTGACATTTATTGAGTTTTAGTTTTATATCATGTTGACGTAGTCGGTCAAATACCATTTTAACGTGTTTTAGGTGTTGTTCTTTTGTTCCTTTTGTAAAGATTATGATGTCATCTACGTAAGCTTGAGCAAATGTCCCTAATCCTTGTAACACCTGGTTCATCAAGTTCATGTATGTTGCTGGAGACCCCTTTAATCCGAACGGCATTACATTCCATGTAAAAGTTCCTAAATGTGTGTTAAACGCAAGTTTGTCCCTGGTACTCCGATTTACTTGGATTGCCCAATAGCCACTCTTGCAATCCAATGTTGTATAGAAGTCTGTGCCTTGAAATAGTGCCACTATGTCGTCTACCCTTGGCATTTGATAACTGATATCCTTCGTTACTTTATTCAGCGCTCTGTAATCACAACAGAATCTTTTTGTTCCATCCTTCTTCTGTACGATTACAACCGGTGATGACCATTGTGACGTTGTTCTGTCAATTATTCCCGCTTTTAACATTTCTTCTATGGTCGTTTCTACTACCTCTCTATCTTTTAAAGGTGTCCTATACGTTCTTACATTTGTTGGTTGTGCTGTTCCAGTATCTATTTCTAATTCTACTGTTTTGGTTCTCCCTAGTTCATAATCTGTCAACGCAAACATCTCATGGTTGTTGAGTACTAACTTCCGTACTTGATTCCTATCGTCCTTATTTGTATGTATTTGTTTTTCTAATTGTTCCCGTCTCTCTTTTGTTAGTGTGCTTTGTTTTGTTTTTGTGTTCTTATTTAGTCCTCTATTTCTTTCTACTTTCCTTGTTATCTCTCTTTGTTCTTGCCTAAATCTTTGTCTCACCCAACGTAGGTACTCTTGCCTTTCCTCTTCTCTCCTCTCTTTTTCTTTTCTTTCTTGTTGCACCTCTCCTCTTCGCTCTTTCCTCCCTGCATCCATCTTATCTCTACATTCCCGTCTAACCTGAGCTATAACCTTTCCCTTCTTTATTTTAATTGTTTTTCCCGAATAATTGATTAACATCACTGGCAAATTGTTCCCCTTATTTACTGTTGCTATGCCATCAATCACTCTTATGTTTGGTTCTTCCATTAATTCTGGCTTTGTTCTAGTCGTTTCTATTGTCATTCCTGGTCCAATATAATCATTTTGCTTTAGTTTCGCCAAAGTGATATGTACGTGGTGTGGTTTTAATATTACATCCTCTTTTGCTCTTGCTAATGTTGCAATATGTATGTCATCCTCCAATTGTATTTCCACCCTTCCTATCCTTAACGTTTGTGTCTTGTAATTTACTATAACTTCATTTTTCCTCATCCAGTCTCTACCTAATACCATAACCCTATTCATTCCTCTCACTACCATAAATCTTTGTTGCATATGACAATTTCCTACCTTTATGTGTATCCATGTTTCGCCTATTACTTCCAACAATTGCCCACTTATTGATTCCAGTTTATTACTTGTCCTTTTCATTCTCCTTTTGTACCCTTTTATTGCTCTATACGCAGTTTCTTTTATCACACTCACGCTGGCACCGGTGTCTATAATAGCCCTATATTTCTGCCTGTCTACTTGTACTATGCAAGAACATGGATCCTCTCTTCTACCGTATCTACCAAATTGGTCAGGCTTCTCTTCTGTACTCAAAATCGCCTGCCTGTTTGAGTACTGTTTCCGTTTCCCGCTTGTCTGTACAATCCTCCTCTTCTCTGCCTATTAGTTGTTTCTCTACATTGTCTAATAATATGACCTATCTTCCCACACCTATAACACCTTCTTGTCTCCTGAATGACATTGACTATTTGTGTTTCTCTCTGTTGTACTCTTCTCTGTCTCATGTGGTCTATTTCCATGGGGCTTTCTTGCCTAACTCCTCTACCAGTTTCCCCATATTGTCCTTCTTCCTCAAATCTTTTTGCTATGCCCTCCTCTTCTATCGCTGCGTTGATTACTTGTGAGATTGTTGCCATTTTTCTTCGTGTTAACATTATTTTCAGACCTTTATCTCTTATTCCTGTTATGAATGTTGCTATTAACAACTTATTTACCTGTTCTGTTTCTTTTCCTGCTCCAAACCCTTGTTCTGCCATTTCCCTTATCCTTTCTCCATATTCTTCTATTGTCTCACTTTTTCCTTGTTGAGCCCCTGTCAATTTCATGATGGCATGTTGCTCATCTTTGAATTTTCCATACCTCTTTGCTAAGTACAGTTTAAACTCTTGCCATGGCTCTTCTTTTATCTCCTCTATTCTTCTTCTCACGCATTTCGCTACTGCACTCTGACTCGTAGCTACTGCTAATTCCTTCCATTCTATTTGACTTAATTGTTTACTCTTTGACCAGAATTCAATGGCGTTTATCCATTCTTCAAATTTGTCTGGCTCTCCTGTGAACATCGGAATTCTTCTGATTATTTCCTGAGTTTGTAAACTATTCCCTAGCCTTTCCACTACTTCCCCCATCTTTTGCATGGCTTGCCACATATATCCCTCTTGTGTCATCCCCTCCATCTTTGTTTCTATTTCTCACGACCCTTCTCTTACTGCCTTATTCCTTTCTTTGTATTTATGTCTACCTTTTACTCTAATCCTCACCTACTTGTGCTGATATTCTACGCCCATATTCACTTAATTGACTTCTTGTTCTATCTGACTACCTTCTTGTTAAATTCTTTTCCCCACGTGTCACCTTTTGTAACCTTACTGTCTCTGTATCCGTTTGACTCCACCACCTATACTCCTTTAAGTCATTTGGACTCACCTGTAACTATACAACAATTTATACAATGAATTTGAAGCTATTTGTTCTCAATACATTTAACAACATTGCATCATAAATTTCTCTTGTATTCTAGCCCTGTGTGTCTTCTTTTCAATCCTATTCGTGTCCTTATTCTACTCCCTTTTCCCCTTCTTCAATCGTTATTCCTATTCTAACGTGTAATAAACGGTAAACTATCTTGTTATTTAAATGTTTCCACTTATCCGCTTTTACACACGTCTCATCATGAGATATCAGCATACGTCCCCTAGTTGTTGTGTTGTTGTCTTTCGGCTGTCTGGTATTGCACAGCCGTGTTGGAGCGCCTTCGACTGTCTGGTATTGCACAGCCGTGTTGTAGCGCCCTCGACTGTCTGGTATTGCACAGCCGTGTTGTAGCGCCCTCGACTGTCTGGTATTGCACAGCCGTGTTGTAGCGCCCTCGACTGTCTGGTATTGCACAGCCGTGTTGGAGCGCCTTCGACTGTCTGGTATTGCACAGCCGTGTTGTATCGCCCTCGACTTCAACACTCGAACAAGAACTCGAGTGCCAATGGCATACCGCCAATGGGCAAACCTTCCCTTACTGTGGTCGCCCTCGCCTGGAATCGTGTTGTTTACATACAGGCCTAGCGTCCTGTACGCTCTGCCTGGCTGCCCTTTGTCCCGACTGGATCTCGAGACCGATCACTGCCACTGGCCTAGTTCGGCCGCTGTTGACCTCAACGATAAGTCAGTTTCACCTGCCGTGTATGGGGTAGTACTCCCGTATTGTAATTAATGTGACAAACCCATTTCGTTCATCACGAGGCTTTAACAAATGAATAACTACACACTCTGACAACACGTTTAAATGTAAAATCAACTAACTTTAATAACGATTGACTGCGTGGCTTGAGTACTTCTCCAAGCGACGTTCACAGTCATGTATACAATAACAATCAACACATTAGTAATTACATCCTAACCTGTCACTCCTGTAGAATTGACCGCAATTCCGTAGTGCTGCAACAGTCAATTTATCTACCTCCTCACACTTGACATGCTTTCTCCTATTTCTAACATCCACCACTTGTACTAAATTATCACCACTTGCCCACTCGACAAATGTATCAGAACCTATCCGCTAAAGTCTGATTGAGCAACAATCTCGCTGCCCTTATAATTAACATGAATCTTGCAATCCATTTACACCACTGACACTGGTGTCAATCACATAGAGTGACGTATCACAGTCTCGTAGTCCAGTGACACCCTTAACTACAATTACT
The DNA here is from genome assembly GCA_032433765.1 of Megaustenia siamemsis. Lineage (NCBI taxonomy): Eukaryota > Metazoa > Mollusca > Gastropoda > Stylommatophora > Ariophantidae > Megaustenia > Megaustenia siamemsis. The sequence goes on from JAVIAB010000001.1 coordinate 24,083,820, forward strand.
ACTGGAATACACTTCTAACTTGAGTGCACGTTACTAAACCGTGGATCTAAGATCAGCTTACATTTCTGCGCTAGGAATAACTGAGTTTCCACTCACTCCCATTGAATCACAATTCCCTTTTTCTACCAGAGTCCCGCCGAGTCATACGGCTTAAAGTCACCAAGACTCATGGTACTAACTATTCACTTAGTATGACCATAGCGTAGCATTATCAACCTAGTGACTTGCTACTAACTAGTTCTCATGCACACAGGCCTCCTATCGAACATAATCACAGTCCATCTTAAAGCTGGCCTAACATAACCACAGAATACTATTCACAATTATACCAACGGTCAGACGTGTTCCTTCCTCGACCGCTGGTTCTAGACTAACATATTTACAACCGTTTTCGGAGGCTGTCAGCTTACTAGCTAACGCCTTCCCCGGCACGACCTTCCTAGTCGACCGCTTGTCTTCTGACTGACTAACCTTATCTTAATCTCGTGTTTCTTTCTTTTCCCTTCGTTCTCTTGCACGAGACTCATGCTAGTCTAATTTTCCCTGCCATACTCAACATTCTGTTAATTCATACATCCCTCGTTCATCTCGTGTTTTCCCTCCTCATGTTTCTTTGTCAATCTTCACTCATTCCCCTTGACCTAATTACGGACTTCTTTATTCCTTTTCTCAAATTTCTATTTTTATTTATCTTGTTCCTCCTTCTCTCCCCTTTATTATTTAACCACTCTGTTACAATTGCCGCCATTCTTCTCCACGCTGCAAGTCATTTAGCATGCACACCTTTTGAATGGATTTCTCTGCCCTGCCCATCCACGACTGGCCTCGCTCGAGTCTATCACCTTTTGGTGCTAGCGCTACAGAATTTAAAGGATGTCTTTCATCAGCAAGAATGTTCAGAAAAGCGCGTGCTCTACACACCTCGATTCTACTTTCTATGGTTGGAATGTCAAGTAGGTATCTTAACGCTCTGCATGACGTGTCTCTGGTGCAGCCAAGAATAATGCGCATAGCCTCATTCTGAATTTTTTCTAGCCTCTCTAACTGAAGTTTGCTGAGAGTTTGAATCGCCAAAGCGTATTCAAGAACAGAAACAACCAGTCCCTGGTATAATGTATGCAGGTGCCGCTGTTCACTGCCTGCAGCGGCCATTACTTTCATAGCAGCAAGACCCTTTTTTGCTTTCTCTATCACGTTATCAATGTGCTTTACGAAAGCAAGGCTTCGATCTAAATGAATACCTAAATATTTCATTGTCATAGATCTTGGCAAAGTGTATGAAAACATTACTACAGATGGAGTATCAATATTAACGATGTTGTTATATAGTGAGAACCAAGTTACTTCAGCTTTTGATGGGTTCACGTTGGCACCTGCCTCGTCGCACCACTTTTGTATGCGCCTGAGTTCTGATTGTAGGTCCGCAGTTATTTTGTTTCGATCTTTTCCCTGTCGATAAACCAAAATGTCATCGGCATAAGAAAGAATGCGACCTGGCCCTTCCAACCGATCTCTTGTGATTTTCACAGTGTATGCATTGAAAAGTACGGGAGATAAAGGTGAGCCTTGCGGTAACCCTGGATACATCGTAATTATATCAGAAGTCCAACTACCAGATCGAAAAACCACTTTGCGCTGAAAGAGTGCCGCTGTTAGCCAATTTAGGATGCGGGGACTGACGCCTAAATTTATGAGTTGGTTGAATAAGAAGTCAAAGGGTACTTTGTTGTAAGCGTCCTCCAGATCTATTGCAGCAGCACATGTCTCTAAACCGCGTTGAAACCCTTCATAAACATCCTGAGCAAACACGGCAGCATTTGACCAAGTCTCTCTACACGGGCGATACCCTCCAAGCGTTGATGGAAACAAGTTTGCGTTTTAAAAAAAAACAAGAAAGTTTCTTTGCAATTACCTTTTCTAAAAGCTTGCCTATGGTATTCTGCATGGTTATGATGCGGTAACCCTGAATTTTTCTGTGGTCTTTGCTTGGTTTTGGCAGCGGTATCAAGTAGCTGTGTAGCCATTCTTCATTGATTATTGCAGTCCTGATACTGTCATTGTACATGCTTACCAGTTCACCTAAGTCAACATCGGATAAGTTGTTGATATCCGCGTATCTTAACCCATCTGGGACTGGGGCGCTGTTCTTAGATCGTTTTAAAGCGAGTCTTACTTCCTCTACCGAGACATAATCACTGTTATCTGTTAAGTCAGCACCAACTAGCATAGAAATATGTTCTCTCACAACTCTTCTTTCCTCTACATTTTTGTGGTCGCACTGCTGTAGGTAGTGAGCCAACAGTGCCTTGCCCTTGCTTTCATCAGTTTTATGCCAGATAGAATCAGCATCTTGGAAAGGTCGATTACTGCTTTCGGCTGAACAAACAACAAACCATCCTTTTTCCAATATTCCTCTTCTTGTCGTAAAACATGATCCTCACATTTTACCCAGTAGTCTTTATTTATATTTGATAATGACTGATTTGTAAGTGTCTCAACATCGCATAATTTGAAAGTTTTATTTGTATATGCTACGTGTCCTTTAACTTTTGCCCAAACTAGTTCTATAGGATTTAAGTGTGCATGATATGGAGGTAGTCTCAAACATCTATGGCCATGTTCTTGAATTAACTTGTCTATTTTAAATATCTTTGTACGTTGTGTCTGTTTTACAAGGCTAAGCAGAAGATAATATGGATAGTGCCGCCTCCTTTCTGTAAATATTGAGATTTGCCTCTGAATTATGACTCGAACTCGAGTCTACGGCCGTGATTTTGACGTCACATAATTTCCGGTTTCGGCTAAAATGTCATTTTGTGCTAAACGGGAAATTTCATATGTAACATTTCTTTAGAAAAATTTATAGTGGAAACATAACTATTTTAGGACGGTGCGCATTCAGCCGTGAAGGTCATGCCTATATGTTAAAGAATCAGCTGTGAGATGTAAGCATCTACATAATCCCGCCGGTGTTTATAATATCGATTAACTTTTTTTTAAATATAGGTTAAATAAGGCATCTTTGAAACTGGATCACATTTCTTTGATAAAAAAATATTTTTATAGCGACATTAGTATTCTAAACCTAACTTCAAAAGATCAATGCAAATGAACAATAAGTTTTTGAAAAAAATAAATTAATGTCTAGGCAAACGAATCTGAAAGGACTATAGTGACCATACATTTTACAGACCTCCGGCACATGATTTTTGGGGTAATGTGGTCGGTATTACGCCCATGCCGCTTCACTTTCCCAGAAAAAAAATCCGGTACCCATTAAAGGCTGGGTGAACCCGGAAGCCGTCCTTTGGGATCGATCCCTACCCCTTGTCCTTTGTAGTCCAGTTCACTGACCACTGAGCTATCGCGGCTCACCCATGCAAAGAGTGCAAAACAAAATCAGTCCAGAAATTAGCGATGAACAGTGTGGTTTTGTTAGAGATAAAGGAACAAGCAATGCCATTTATATCATAAGATCTTTAGTAGAAAGAGCCATAGAGGTGAAAACAGATCTATGTTCCATAGATTACACCAAGGCATTTGACAAAGTAAAGCATCAAGAATTAATCAAAATTTTAGAAAGCATAAACGTAGACAGCAAAGATCTAAGAATAATAAAGAACATGTACTGGTAACAAACAGCGGCCATAAGAACTGGAAACCAATTGGGAATGTATCAACAAATAAAACAGGGTGTTAGACAAGGTTGTGTGCTGTCACCAGATTTGTTTAATATTTATGGTGAGATTATTTCAAGATCCATAAGGGACATGCCTGGAATATCATTTGGAGGTCATAATATAAATAATCTAAGGTATGCTGATGATACAGTCTTAATCGCTAAGAGTGAAAATGAGTTACCAGAAATGTTGGACATTATAGTGAAAGAAAGCAAAAATAAAGGACTCAGCCTTAATATAAAAAAGACAGAGGTAATGGTAACAACAAAGAAAAAGACATCACCTCAGTGCAAAATAAAGACAAGTGGAACAATATTAAAACAAAAAAAAAAAGGTAAATGAATTTAAATATATGGGAGCAATGTTAACCTCAGATGGTAGGTGTACAACAAAGATGAGATGCAGAATGGCTCAGACAAAAGCAGCTTTCCAAAAATTGAGGAAGATACTATGCAATCCATTTTTGATAATGGAAACAAGAAAAATAATTCTTAAATGCTATGTAGAGCCAGCCTTAACATATGGATACGGATCATGGACAATAGGACAACAGACAAGAAAATCACTGGAGTCTGTAGAAATGTGGTTTTACAGAAGAATGTTGAGAGTACCATGGACAGCTAAGAAGAGTAATGATGATGTTCTGAGAGAGGTCAAAGCAAAAAGAGAGCTAATTTCCAATATTAGGAAGAAACAGTCATCATTTTTTGGCCATGTAATGAGAAGAGAACAACTGGAATATATTGTAACAACTGGAAAAATTGAGGGACGAAGAGATAGAGGGAAGCAAAGAGAAAAAATAACAGACAGCTTAAGAGAATGGTTTGGCAGAAGGTCAACAACAGAAATGATAAATAGCTGCCGAGATCGAAAGTTGTGGAGAGACATGATCACCTACGCAAGTAGGTCCGGTACTTGATGATGATGATGATGTAGCCAACCTTCGGGCACTCAATGATGATTATGATAATACACACCCTTGCGCAACACGTTATTTTATTTGTTGGAACAATCCCAAATGACTTCCTGTTTTTGTTGCAGCTTTCTGTTGTCAGCATATATTCATATAATATATGCTTTATTATTCTTAGATCTAGGCTTTCACCGGTTATCATTTCAACAACTTTGATTTTTTCTTGATGCTTTGTCAAATGTTTTGGAGTAGTCTATAAAACAGTAGTACAGATTTGTCTTCATTTCTCTTTCTGCTGATAATCTTCTGATCCATATGGCGTTATTCATATCTTTACCTCCAAAAAATCCACATTGTTCATCATTAATTTCTGGTTCGATTTTTTGCTTCTCGCTCTGTATGATGCTTGTTAATAATAGTTTCATCATGTGACTTACAAGATTTATTGTGTAATGAACCTCACATTTCATGGTATTAGGTAAATCTCTATGAATGTAGGTTTTAGCGTATAATTATGTATATATCCGCTTTAATAGATGCCATTCATGTTGATGCTGCAATTATATATATATATATATATATATATATATATATATATACTCCAACTTCTCTTATAGCTGTAATCTCCTCCTATTAGGCAATTTTCTCATTTTACGTGCTGCATAAGGCACTCTCTTCACTTCTTCCGTGAGAGTATTTGCAGTCCTTCCATATTATCTTGAGTGTTTACTTCTTGCAGTTCATTTTCTTTGAGTTTCTTAGTGTAACCAAATGAAAATAAATAAATTATGAGCGCAATTTTGTTGGTGTTCTTTTGTAAAACATTCCAGTTGAAGTTTTTAAATATATAAACTAATATTTTACTGCTAAAATTTAGTGTACACATCTTGTGTTTACAATGAATTTGTTCGGGAATATAAAATCATATTTATTTTATTTGATCTAAAGTCTGTTGTGGGTAGGGTAGAGAGGTGGCTATTATAATATAGGGCTGTGGGCTAAATAATTATCTTGTATGCCCTTCAGAAAGAGCTGGATTCTTCTAATATGAGTGGCGTTATTTGTCAAGGTTTGTAAACTTAGACGTTTGTTGGTTGTAACAACACTAAAGTTAAGTTAACACTAACACTTGAAACAGAAACTTGAGTCGGCGACTTGAGTGATGTTTTAAACTCTCATTATTCAAGATTCTAGAAATTAATTATTTCTTTAAAACAATCACATCATAAAAAATGCTTCATTTTCAGTTTTTTTTAAAAACCATTATCTTCCCTACACCTCAAAAAAGAAAGTAAACGGACGGTGTTCTTTGATTCTCTTTTTTCATCTTCCGTTTGGTGATATGCAGATCAGATGTGTGTGTGTCAATGTGGTGGAAGGAGTTGGGGGGGGGGATGGCTTTATATATATCCACACATCCTAAATGGTGGATTTTTTAAATGGTAAAGATAAACACTCCAACAAAGATTGGGTTCAGGAAAATTATATCTATCTATCTTTCGTTCGCCTGATGTATTGTCTATATCTGCAATGTCGTTTCCAGTATACATTTTACTGTCTTTTGTAATTCTTGCAATGGCCCATATAGTTTTGTCTGTAGTGTTGTATCTATGGGCCAATGGATTTTCCTTAGTCTATTATATTCAGTGCAGTCTTGAAGTATGTGTTCAGCAGTCTGGGGCGCCTGTCCACATGTACAAGTAGTTGAGGTGCCTATCTTGAATTTTGTATACATGTGACTATGGAGTCGATTGTGTCCTGTTCTGAGGCATAGAATGATAACATGTTCATATTTATTCATATTATGAAAGGCATCCTGATTTGGGGCTTGTGATCCTCTGATTGATTTGATTATCTGTTTCTTCTGATGGTATGTAACCAGTGTATCTAGTTGTGTGCCTGTTGAACCTTCCTTTGCCAACTGATCTGCTTTCTCATTTCCTGGTATTCCACAGTGAGATGGGATCCACTGTAGGGCAACCCTGTGGTGCTTGCAGAGTTCAGTCAATAAGGTCTGCAGATGTCGTAATTTTCTGGATTGTAGTGCCTGGGTCATGTTAAAAGACACAACAGTCTAATAAAAGTAATATTAGAAGGGAAAATACAAGGTAAAAGAGGCAGAGGCAGACCAAGACCAACATGGACGAGTAATATCAATAAATGGACAAGTCATCCTATGGCAATCTGCACCATCAAAGCAAGAGACAGAGTGGAATGGCGCTCCATGGTAGCCAACCTTCGATGTGGAGACGGCACTCAATGAGAGTGCCTGGAGTTGATCTTGCATCTGTCAAAAACACTACAGGATGTGGGCTAAGATAACTGTTCAGAAGTTTGTCTATTGCCAACTTTATTGCTTGGATTTCTGCATCATAATTGTGACAATATTTCCCTGTTGCTATTTTATTCATATCACTAGTGTTATTTGGGTACTCTATATATGCACCTGCTCCCCCATTCTTTACTACATTCTGTGCTGATCCATCTGTGTACACACGAATCCATAGGTCTTGTGGGTATTCTTTATCCAGGAAACAGTTATTGTTTTTCGCTGTAGATTATTCTGTTCTTCTTTATCAACTATTCCTTTCACTTCTGTCCGTATTTGTATTGATAATCCTGATTCCTCTGTCCAGGGAGTCTGTTCTGGTATGGGCAGTAGGGGGTTAACAACTCTTGGCATGTCTCGTGTTTGTCTACTAATACGCTTGGCTTGGTGGATAAAACTGCTTCTCTTAAGTCATCCCAATGCAAGATTTTGGAATCGGTCTTTCATTGGATGTCTCTGCATGCATGCAATTTTTTCTGCATGTATCAGCACCTTTGTGTCCCTCCGTTCTCTCAGTGCTGGTATCCTCCACAATTTCTCCATCTCCAATATTGGTGTTGATTTCATTGCTCCTGTGATGACCCTAAGTGCCTGTTTTTGTACGTTATCCAGTTCTTGCAGTGTGGTGTTTGATGCTGAGCACCATGCAGATGATCCATATTCTAAATGTGGGCATATACTCTGTTGGTAAACTTTACTGAGTTTTTTCCCACTTGCACCCCATGTGGTTCCACACAGCTTTCTTAGAATAGCCAATTTCCTCCTTGCTTTTTGGGTTGCCTTATTTATCTGCTGTTTCCAAGATAGTTTGTTATCAAATGTAACTCCAAGATATGTAGCTTGTATGTCTTCTTTCTCATTGAGACTAACCAGTCCCCCATTGACTTAGAATGTGAGGAAACTGCAACAAGGAACACTTTTCATGCATAGCCTGCAACAGTTCTTGCCGCCTATCCACCATATACCAGAAGTTCACGTTCTCCCGAAAGTGATGATCGTCATATTTCTTTAAAAATGTATAGCGCTTGATGATGTTAGGCCATCGTTGTTGACTCCAATTTCGAAAATATAAACACAGTTAGTCGTCAGATTATCCCCATCGCAGGTATGCTTTGACCCATTTGTACATCCTGCTATTTACTCCATAATTTCTCAGTTTCTTCAAAAGCCCTTCCTTCCATACCTTATCAAATGCTTTCTATAGGTATATCCATGCTGCTAGTACCAGTTTCTTTTCTTGAAACGCATCCTCAATTTCCTGGGAAAGATAGGTTGCCTGATCTTCGGTAGAGTAACACTGTCTAAAGCCTGCTTGTTGTGGGACAAGGAGATTTTCACTATCCAGGTACCACTGCAGTCTGAGATTGATTATACGTTCCATTTTTTTACACAAACAGCTTGTAAGGCTGATTGGTCTATAGCTGGATGTCGTTGAACCATCTTTTCCTGACTTTAGTAATGGTATCATAATTGCTTCTCTCCATGCCTGTGGCACTCTACCTGTGATCCAGCAAATGTTGTAGATCTGCAGTAGTTTTGCTTTAGCTGCAGTTCCCAAGTTCTTAATCAGTTCATTGGACACTCCATCACTGCCTGGTGACTTTTTCATTTTTAATTTGGATATAGCCAGCTCTAGCTCTCTCTGTGTAATGGGTATTTCCATGACTTTATGTGCGGTCTCTTCTTGTCTTGCATTTTTTTGTTTTAAATGGGTCTCTTGCCGTTTCTCTAGGTTAATTTCAATATTATTGTCATTTGCAAAGGAGTCTGCAAAGTGATTTGCTGCATGCTTACCTGTTAGGATGTTTCCACCCTTCTTCAGTGTAATTTTGGTGTTCCTTTCTGTACCGGTGATAGGAATGATTTAGGAGCCCTGGATTTTGTTAACCCACTCTTGAAGATTTTTTTTCTTGGAAAGTATAGCGGTACAGGTGTAATACCAACCACATGACCACAAAAATCATGTGCCAAAGGTCTATAAAAAATATGGTCACTAACACCATATTCTCTAGACGCCACTTGGCATGACAGGACTCAACTCGTTTTTATGTCCTGATGTGTAAGAGGCCAACACAAAAAGGGAGCTCTTAAAAAACACCAGAAAGTAGCAATCAACATTTTTCGGGCACATCATGAGAAGAGGACAGTTGGAATACTTGGTTACAACTGGCAAAATAAAAGGAAAGAGAGATCGCGGGCGGCAAAGAGAGAAAATACTGGATAGCTTGGTATCATGGCATGGAAAACAGTCAACAACAGAACTGATATGATGCACTGTAGATAGAAGATTGTGGAGGGACATGATCACCTATGCCAACTGGTATGGCACATGATGATGATATAGGTTGTTTCCTGTTTCCATATTTAGCATTACATATATCTTTATAAAGTTTATAATTTTTCTGTGGTGACATTTATTTGTTAATCTCTGCATTGTGAAACTCAAATTCTCAATAACATGTCTCATTTAAAAGTCTGTACTGATAACAGTTGACCATTTTTTTGGTTCTACAGATACAGTTGGTGTTGATATATTGGCAGAATTTATTGAAGTAGCAATTCACTGCATCTTGTATAACAGAAACCTCTATCCTCAAGGTGTTTTTGAAAAACGTGTGAAATACAGTGTACCAGTACAGGTAGTGTATTTTTATCTAAGACTAAAAAGTTAAGTATAACCTTATACTTAACCTTAGATTACGATACCGATATATTAAAAAAAAAGTAAAGTACCCCCGTAAGGGGGTGACGGTGTTAGTGACCATAAATTTTACAGCCTTCGGCACATGATTTTTGGGCTAATGTGGTCGGTATTACGCCGTTGCCACTTTACTTTCTCAGAAAAAAATCCGGTACCCATTAAAGGCTGGGTGAACCCGGAAGCTGTCGGTTGGGATCGAACCCCTACCTTTTGTCCTTTGTAATCCAGTTCACTAACCACTGAGCTATCGCGACTCCCACGATACTGATACCATAGTAAAAATTACAGCATCAAACACAAATTCTTCCAAATTTGATAGTTTACTGTGTTTTCACTCATTACCCCTCTCCGTTTACCTTCCTAATAAGTACTTCTGGTGACCCCTGAATGTTTAATTTGTTTCTATTGATGTAGAATTTTTTCCCCTCTATTTTGTGCGATATGATCCTATTATGTAAAAAAATTTCGCCACATTTCAACAAATTGGTTGTTTTTCATTTTTTATTTTTCCCCTTTGACTAGGGAAATTTCCTTGGTCGTTGGCAACATCAAACAACCCTTTGTGACACTCAGTGAATAACACTTTGAGGTAGCAGAACATACTGACAAATTAACGGTGACAAAATTTAAAGACAAAATAACTAGCAGTAGATTATGCAACCTAAAAGGAATTTACAAATTTTGTCATTTTATCTTCTCTTTTATTTGTATCTGCTATCCATTTATAATGATTATTTATCGCAGTCCCTGAAGAAATATTTTTTTACTGAAATGTACCTTTGCTGTAAATACAAAGAAAAGAATTAATATTTTACAAGCACCTTAATTTTGTTGCAGATGTGCCTTCATCCTGAAGTCTGCAGCTACATTAGTAATATAATAGAGAGTCTTAAATCTCTGATGTCTAAGGGACGAGTTGACAAGATATCTGTGGTCATCATTAAAGAACAGACGAGTTTACCCATTGAACGGTTTGTTCTTGAAGTTGGTGAGATTTTGGAGAAATGGAAGGAGTAAGTTTTCACATCTTTCTTTTTTATTATCTTCTTGTTAGGATCCTCATCACTGCACAACAGACGAATCCTTAGGTGCTGTGATATCCTTTTTGAGAAACTCTGAGAACCCTGACTCATGTGCATGAACTCTGTAGTACGGCCTGGGTGGGTTTCTGCTGACAATTTTGCCCAGGCAGCCACCATATTTATGGCCTACTCTTTTTGATTTTAACTTCTAAGGGTTCTTTAATGTGCGGGAGTGCACACGGCACCTCCTGTTTATTGTCATCTGAGGGGGCTAAACATCGGATCTCACTACCCAAGAGATCAGGGGGAAGGTAACGCCCTAAGGAAACCACGTATTAATTTTTCCGATTTTTGAAAAATCACTACTGCTCATAGTGGGCTTTTAACTTGAGTCCTTTCTGTCCTGAGGCCGATGTCATACCTCTAGACTGCCCCATTATTTTCTATTTGCATTCACCTGTTAACTAAAGGAACAGTTATATCTTTTCATCGTCTGCCCTTAAAAGGACATCACGTGGGTGTAAATGTACTGTGTTGTCAGCAGTTTGGTTGAACACATCTGTGTTCAGCAAGCTATTTTTCAGTACCAGGTTGCTTTCCCACTCGATCCTTACTTACTTACTTACTTAGTCAGATAAGATTAAGTTTGCTTAAACAGACAGCTGACTTCATGACAGAGTCTAGAATCCTACTCTGATTGAGTCTTGATCTCAGAGAGAGAAAAAGAGAGATAAGATTAGTTAGTCTGTTTCTAGGGGCACTGCAAAGAGGCGGAGTAGGGTCTGGATAGCTCTGATTCATCAAATCTGTGAATTGGCTGTAAGCCATCAGCTATGAATCACTGACAATTTTCAGTTCTATTGCCCCCCCCCCCCCCAATAATTTTTATGTATATGTAAGTTTCTTACATATGTGTTCTTGTAAATGTTTATGTATATAGTAGTGTTACCAAAATGTGGAAAACTATTATTTGTAGTTGTTCATGACACTGTAGAATTTAGAAACACTTTACAGTTACAGTAGGGCTCAAATATCTGTGCATTCAACACAATGTTTTTTGTTATCAATTAATTCCTTTTTCTAGTCTAAAGCTGGCTTCAGACTATTTCTTCAGCATTCATCCATTAAGTGGACATGGATGTGTTGTGTATAAATGCATATCTGCGCCTTGAGGCCTGATACATTTGTCTTTGGCATGAGTAGAGTTTTAATTACTGAACAATATTGTCTGGGCTATTTTGGCCTACTCTTTTTAATTTTAACTGCCAAAAGTTCTTTAATGTTTGCAGAGTGATTTCTATCTAGCGATCTATTGTCCTTTCGAGGCCGAAGATGACACATAGGGCAGAACTACAATCTCAAAAACAGAAACATTGCACGCCAAAATGGCACATAATGCATAGATCACCACTTCTAAAGCAGAGTGATTTGGGACTTTAAAAAATTTTTATTTTGCTGTTATCCAAAGTTGCTAGATATCAGATCTGATTACCCACAGATTGGGGAGAGTAGTCACAAAATAACCATGGATTTGAATAGAAAAGTTTCCATTACCTGCGCTGGGATTCAAATCCAGAACCACTCAAAACTCTTAAATAGATTTGAAAGCCCATTATTTCTACTTCCTGCTATAACAGCAATTTTGGACTAATAAAATTAGGACGTGAGGCATTGTTTGTCTGTGATATAATATTTCCTTAAGTAATATTAATTGCTTTGAGTTTTATAGTATTATTATGTGTTAAAATTGATTTAACTTCATATATATGTCATTAGCCAAATAACAGAGGTATTAATGTGTATTTCTTTGCTGTTTCATAAAACTACAGGACAGATCCACATTTGTTTCAAGTTGAGCAGTCCCTTAGAGGCTTCCTACTGAAGCTCAACATTAGTGATGCATTACTTCAACCTGCAGCTAAAGGTGACAGGAAATAATAAATATCTATAGACAGTCTGATTTTTATTTTTAATCCTAGATCACGACACCTTCATAAAATTTATGGACTCAGAATACAAATTCTTGGAATTCAACAGTTTGACAGAGGCAAACATTTCCTCCCTCCTTGTACCTTCCAAATAATTGCTTCCGATAACCCCTGAGTGTTGGGTTTGTTTACTTTGATGTTAGATTTTTTTTCCAGACACCACATGCGCTTAGTAAAATTATGAAGGTGTCATAAGAATGCAGCTGTTTTTTTGTGTTTTTGTTTAAAATAAAGATTGCCAATTTTAATGAAATTCTTTTTTTCTTATGATGAGGGAAATCTCTTTGGCTGTCGGCAAGATGACATGAAACAAACCTTTTTAACATGGGATAGGCTGTGAAAAGGGAGCTGCGATAGCTCAGTGGTTAGTGAACTGGACTACAAACTACAAAGGACAAGAGGTAGGGTTTGATCCCAACCGACGGCTTCCGGTTCACCCAGCCTTTAATTGGCACCTGATTTTTTTCTGGGAAAGTAAAGCGGCACGGGCGTAATATCGACCACATTACTCCAAAAATCATGTGCTGAAGGTCTGTAAAATTTATGGTCACTAACACCATATTCCCTGTATGCCACTTGGCACGACGAGTGTACCTTACTTTTTTTTTTTAGGCAGTGAAAAATGCTAAGAGGAAGCCAAACATATGGCTCAAATAAAGGCCAATGTGTGAATAGTCAATGTAATACCTCCAGTAGCCACAGTACCATGCAGTTGAATTTCAGGCCATAAATTGAACATAAGTCAGGAAATGATTACAGCATCCAATTCCGATGTCTCTTCTAGTGTAAACACACAACCGTCTGGCAAAAGTTCAAAGAAAATACAATTTTTGGAACTCCAAATTTAGCATTTAGTGTTAGGTAGTTTTTTTAAAAGTGTCATAAAATTCTCATGCGTGCCGAGACATCCAGTGAAGGACTGATTCCAAAATCTTGCATTGGGATGGCTTAAGAGAAGCAGTTTTATCCACCAAGCCAAACGAATTTGTAGACAAATACCAGACATACCAAGAGTTGTCAGCCCCCTACTGCTGATACATGAACAGACCCCCTGGATAGAGGAATTCAGATTGTCAATAGAAATATGGACAGAATTGAAAGGAATACTTGACAAGGAGGAACAGAATAGTCTACAGCGTAAAACATTCACTCTCAGTTTCTTGGATGAAGAATACCTACAAGATCTCTGGGTTCATGTGTACACAGATGGATCAGCACAGAATGGAGTAAAGAATGAAGGAGCAGGTGCATACATAGAGTACAGAAATAACACCAGGGTTATGAATAAAATAACAACTGGGAAATATTGTCACAATTGCAATGCAGAAATCTAAGCAATAAAGTTGACAACAGAAAAACTGCTGAACAGTAATCTTAGCCCACAGTGTGTAGTGTATTTGACACCTGGCACTACAATCCAGAAAATTGCCACTTCTGCAGACATTAATGACTGAACTTTGCAAGTATCACAGCGGAGAGGTGTCATAATCCAGGATTAATATAGCTTTAGGATGTCTTGTATTTTAACTGTTTAGTGTTAATATTGAATTGTATAAACATTGTATAAACATAAATAGTTGTCTAATGTTGATAAGCACAAATATAAAATATATCAAATATTATGCAGGGCCATGAGTAATGCTGCAAAGAACAAGCAAAATGAACATTAGATGGTATCAGGCATCTATACTAGCTGAGAGATGAGTCAAACTATGTTTTGACAAAAGGCTTCATCAAGTACACTATAACAAAATAAATATACACAAGAACAACCACGAAAGGCAACTGATCTCAAATCACTTCAAGGTTTCAGTAATCTACTTTCCTGTAGGCCAGATTGGGGACAATTATGAACATCAGAAATGGAAACATCTTGGAAATAACAGTACAAAGACAGTGAATAGGAAATGGAAATGAATTTGCCACAGTAAGAAAATCTGATGTCAGCAAAGTAAGACAAGCGTGGACAAGAACCCACAAAAAAAGAGAAAAGAGGGAAGGCCCAAGAAAATATACGGAGAAGAGAAGTCATGGAAACCATCAAAGGACATTGGTCTTGACCAGAAAGAAATAGAGAAAATGTCCAAGAATAAGGATGGATGAAGCTGAATGTCACTTTACAAGTTTACTCGTATATGAAGATCTACAAACTAATTCTGATAAAAATATCATCATGTTACTGTTGAAAACAAAAAAAAAAGGGCACTAATTTGTTCTTTCATTAAACTAAATCTTAATCTGCAAAGCAGAAATAAAAATTGGTTAGATGTTGCTATCGTGTATGTTTTCCTTTGTTGGAATCTCAAATATTGGCTAACTCGAAATATTAGAAAATCAGTAATAATCTTCAAGTAATCAATGTTTTCCATCATTGTTCTTTTTTAGGAACCACATGGACAGTTCATGTGCATACAAAGAATTCTACTCTAGCAGCAGTAGAAGAACAATTTATGCACAAGGTAATAAACTACTATATTGCTATAACTCAAATATGAACCATGTAGCCTACACCTCTTCATCATCCTCACCCCATCCTAAAAGGACATAAAGTCATAAGATGTTTTGTGGGAAATAGCAAACTGTAATAAATGTGCTCTACCCAATGCATCAGATTTGAACTAAAGCCAGTTTTTGTATCTCGCAGTATGGAATATTTAAGAGCAGACAAAGAAGAGTAGTCATTGGGCATATGTAGAGGAGAAGAGAGGAAAGAAAAGACTCTTACCAAATCCACTATGAAGAAGTGAAGTAGGATTTTGATTAGCAGTAACAGTGATTAACCCAATGTAAAGGACTAACACAACAGAGAAATTGCATTTCCAAATATCCAGAACAGCACTTGTGCTCAGCATTTCATATAATGAAACTTTTTTTTTTTACACTACACAAATTCTTATGGATAAATGTCTTGCCTACGTATGTCTCTCATTACACAGAAATACTCATTATGACAGTCTATAAATCTACCAAGCTGTTATTATTAGTGGTCAATTTTATTGTGTATTAAGGCAACAGCCAGTGGTATGACACTCCAGGTTCTGTAAGAAAATCAGCACAACTTCTTTGGTCAACACAATAATATAACTTCTGTGCCTAACCTGTAACTTACAGCTCTTTTTCTTATGTAATCTGTATACTCTGAGCCCTCTTTCTCTTATGAAATCTGTATATTTCTAGCCCTGATCTCTCTAAAAGTCAAAATCTCTTCCTTGAACTTTTTCTTGTCAGAAACATCATGCTCTTCCTTTGAAACAGATTTTTCTTAACAATCTTCCCCAAACTTTCTTAAATAATAGCTGAGTAGTTAGTACACTCGCTTACTGATCAGAATAGTACAGGTTCAATTTTCAGAAGTGGCAGATTTTTTTTGGATCAAAAAGGCTCAGGGGTTCATCCAACCTCTAAGAATGGATACCAGAGATTTTTTTGTGGGAAATCAATGCGGCTTGGCGTAATGCTGACCACATCACCCAAAAAGGTGCTGTGGTCATGGAAAAATGTGGTTATATGGCCATATTCCCCCATACATCTGGTAAAACATAGAAGGACCTCCCCCCCCCCCCCTTTATGCTTGAATGCTGTTCTTTTATAATCAGTACTTCAAGTATGTTATATCAGCACCATATGGGTGCATCATTTCAGATGTTTTAATACCACATTTTACTATTCAGTATCTATTGTCCTTTTAAGCCGAAGACGGCACATACGGCAGAACCACAATCTCAAAAACAGAAACCTTGCGTGCCAAAGTGGCACATATTGCAGAGATCGCTGCTCTAAAATCTATGGCGCCGTTTCCATAACAATACTTTTTACAATGACAGCTTGTCAAGCCATCGAACTCAGTATCTAAGGTGTTAATGAATTACAAGAAATGTTAGATATTATAGTGAAAGAAAGCAAAAATAAAGGACTTAGCCTGAAGTTGCTACCCACTTTCATCTCAGGTGCTGTTTGGTGCCTCGATGGGACAACTGAGAGAAGAGATAAACTATGACTATACATACTTCGTATAATCTGCTATGTATCTGTCTGCTTTAATGAATTAAAATCAATTCTATTAATTAGTAATCAGTTTAATACTCATAATCATTCTTGGTCTCCTCAATAGACACCATATATCCAAGATAAATACACTTTTATTTATAAAATAAAGATTATCAGCATGAAGTGAAGAATGAATTATTACACTGGCTGTATGATGATAACCTGTTATTTTTTCTGAAAAGGATTTTCCTTGGACAGAAGCAGAAGAGAAACAAAAGATAATAGAAAATGCCAAAATGGTACCTCTAAGAAGCATGTCATCTGACATATTTAATGTGAGTATTTATCAATTAGTAGCTCCATCAGTCATAGTTCATCATCATGTGCCATACTGGTTGGTGTAGGCGATCATGTCCTTCAACAATCTTCTAACTATAGTGCATCGTATCAGTTCTGTTGTTGACTGTTTTCCATGCCATGACACCAAGCTATCCAGTATTTTCTCTCTTTGTCGTATACGATTACTCTTTCCTTTTATTTTTCCAGTTGTAACCAAGTATTCCAAATTTCCTCTTCTCATGATGTGCCCGAAAAATGTTGATTGTTTCTTTCTAATGTTTTTTAGGAGCTGCCTTTTTTGTGTTGGCCTCTTTGAGAACTTCCTCATTGGTCTTTTTAGCTGTCCAGGGAACTTTCAACATTCTTCTGAGAAATCCCATCTCTGTGGCTTCAAATTGTCTTTTCATTTCTTTGTCTACTGTCCATGATTCGCTTCCATAGGTCAGAATTGGTTCTATATAGCACAGATGAACTCTCTTTCAGTCATAGTTGACTATGGAATTTCCAGCGCACCTAGAAATGTTATTTTTTCTTTTCTTTTGCAGTCTATTCTCTTTTTCTATGAATCTGTTTCTTGTTTGAGTTGGAGCTTTAAAACTAGCAGGACCTAGTTCTTTTGCCATCTGCCAGTTGTCCATAGAGTATATCTTTTGGTATGCGGCCATCTTTCATACGGTGTACGTGGCCGAGCCAGCATAACCTAACATTGTTTGAGCAGCATGTAGATGTTCAGTAGGTCAGTGTGAGCATTGACCTCCACGTTTGACACTTTATCCTTCCAGGTGATACCAAGAATATGGCGCAGACATCGCATATGCGTTTAACCTTCTCTCATGTTTTGTATCAATTTATCAATTATACATGCCCATAAGGCATTTTAGAATGTCACAAAGTATGTTGGCATCAACTACCTTATTAGTCTGTGGCCAAAGACAAGATAGATTAGATGTTATTGTTCTTCAGTGTTAACACGGCGACTCCTCATTTTCATTGACCTGTTTAAAAGGACATTTGAGTGTGAATACTTGTATTATGATATGGCAAAGAGCAATATCTGCACCTTCGGCCCAGATGCCTGTCTTTGGCAAAGCATTTTTGGGTACCACGTTGCCTTCCCTCTTCGATCTGTACTCACTTTATCAGACTAGACAAGCTTGTCTGTTTCTTCAGACATGTGAAGAAGTGGAGTAGAGTGGTTCTGGTTCACTGATACTAGCGAAGCCATCAGCT
Source organism: Megaustenia siamemsis (assembly GCA_032433765.1). Lineage (NCBI taxonomy): Eukaryota > Metazoa > Mollusca > Gastropoda > Stylommatophora > Ariophantidae > Megaustenia > Megaustenia siamemsis. The sequence continues at coordinate 24,102,009 of JAVIAB010000001.1, forward strand.
GTGAGCCACTGACAACTTCCAGCTCTGTTGCTGTCAGGCCCCTTGCCTCCATTTATAGATATAAAAATATAAACAACAGATAAATATTTCGCCTTCAACAGCCAGAAAATGAAAACATGGAGAAACAACCTGACATGGCAATTTATGGGGAACCATTGAGGACATATAAGCATCATCTTCTCTGTGTACCTTCTGTCTAGAGTATGGCAAAACATTTATAGTTAAAGAAAATAATTTGCAAGATCACTTGCAGAAATATTTTTTTTCCTCAGAAAAAAAAGAAGAATTATACATACTTATTGTTAAGAAATAAAATATGGAAATATTGCAAGAAAACAGCATTAAAAAAATCATGTATAAAATAATGCAAATACATATATTTCGGAAACAAGGTAAAAAAAAATCTAACAACAGGAGCAATAAAGGAAGACAAAGGAAATAATTCGGACAAAATTATTGAAAGTCCGGTAAAACAAAACTGTGTAAAGCCTTGAGTACTTTAGAGAGAGAAGGTTGCTTTGAATAATACACTTCAAACACGATATATGATGATGATCAAACAACCCAATATGTTGTATATACGGTTGATTCGGCTCACTCTCTAATATTATGCAGTACATAGTTATAGGGGGAGCCGCGATAGAGTGGTTAGTGAACTGGACTACAAAGGACAAGAGGTAGTGTTCACCCAGCCTTTAATGGGTATAGGATTTTTTTTCTGGGAAAGTAAAGCAGCACAGGCATAATACCGACCACATTACCCCAAAAATCATGTGCCGAAGGTCTGTAAAATTTATGGTCACTAACACCAACCATATTCCCTATACGCCACTTGGCATGACGGGGGTACTTTACTTTTTTAAAATTTACATAGTTATAGGGTCTTATAATGATCACGGAAGAATAGTATAGAGCTACTGTCACCTGCTATGTATGTTGCATGAGAGGACCAAGTAAGGATGGTTTGTCATCATACTGACCCGTCATTGAGTGCCTTCTCCGCAACGAAGGTTGGCTACCATGGATCACCATTCTACTGTTTCTTGCTTTAATGGTGCAGGCTGTCATAGATTGACTTGTCCATCTTTTGATGTTACTCGTCCATGTTAGTCTTGGTCTGCCTCTTTTACCTTGTATTTTCCATTCCAATATTACTTTTAGTAGGCTGTTGTGTCTTTTAACATGCCCCAAAAATTGCATTTGTCTTGTTCTAATTGTGTTTTTTAGTAGTTCTCTTTTCATTTTTAGTTGTTTTAAAACTTCCTCATTTGTTTTCTTTTCTTTCCATCCAATTCTACCTATTCTTCTATAAATCCACATTTCAAAGGCTTCAATTTTCTGTTGTTTTCTCCATGTTTCTGCACCATACAGGAATATTGAGAAGATGTAACATTTTGCCATTCTTAGTTTCAGCCCTGCTGATATTTGTTTTGTTGTTAGTATATTTTTCATGGCATTAAAATCACTTTTTGTTATAACTATTTTGTTTATTTCAATTTTACATTTTCCATCATTGGTTATAGTATGTCCCAGGTATTTGTAGCTCTAGACTGTCTCCAGACGTATTCCCTCCACTGTGATATTTAATTTTAGGTCTTGAGAATTTTCTCAGTTTATGATATACTGACCCACATACCCATAAACTGTTCTTTTGGTCATAAGAAATATAAACACTATCACTATATTTCCTATAAGACATGAAGGGAGCCTTACTTTCTTCATTAAGTCCAAAGAAAGCATTGGTCGACACAAGGTTGGTGATATCTCCATACAGCTTGTCTAGATGTGACATCCAAAGTCATCTGTACAATATATGTACCAGGTATTCATTCAGTCATCATTTTGCTTGTACCACATTCAGTTGAGTTTGTAACATGCCTGCTACAGGGATCTTTTTATAATTTATATATAATATTTTATCTTTTTTTTTTAAACATTTACAGCTACAGCTTTATGTTGAGGAAGCTGGCGATGTAACCTGACATGATCCAACTTAGGAAATAGCCATAATATTTCTGTAAAGCTCTCAGAACTTCTAAAAAGAAAGTATGAGAATTAATTTAAAACACTTTGCTTGCTTTCACTTGTTTTATAAATGACACAGAAGAGACATCTTCACAATGTTTGAATAAAGAAATGTTTATACCGTTTCATTTTATTATTTAATTTAAAATAACTATTGTTAAATCTGGCATTAGTTACAAACTAACTTTAAGAATAATTAATATGCAACCTATGCAATCTGGGAGATTCTTCCAGTGCAATGTAAAAATAAATGATGGTATGAAGGCTGAATATGTTCAGTGCTTTTGTATGGTTCTGGAAGCCAGAAGTCAAAAGAAGAGAAGGTGGACTGGTTGGTCTCGAGGCAAGACGCTGGCCTATAGACAAAGAGGTTGTGGGTTCAAATCCCGGCTACACCGGTTGGGATTTTTAATCTATGATTTCTCTCTGCGGCAACCGCCCCTGGTCTCAGCAGCGAGACCCGGCATGAAACGGCAATTACTCATTGACGGAAAAAATATGAGTACCTCCAAAGTCGGAGTTATCTGCCAGTGCGGCGAGGGACCCCTGTGCACATGGTTGCCAGGGAAAAATGGATTAACACGCAAAATTCAGTTCCTAGTCTCTAGGGACTTCGTCAGAGCTAAAAGCTAGTGGAAAAAAAAAAAAAAAGAGAAAATATAATTACTTATTTTAAACATGCCTTAAGAAAATAAATTATCAGAACTTTTGGTGGAACATAAATCAGTGAACAAAAGAAAATGCAGATATAGATAGATGTCAGGAGTTTGTTCCGAAGATACCCAGAAACTGTAAAGACTAACACATGAGTTTTTGTGGTGTATATTTGGTCAAGTTGAAGACCTACTGCGCAGAAACGGCATTCTGGTTTGTGTTGTCCACTTGTTATGTGAAGCTTTAACCATACCGTTTTTTCCTTCTTTTTCTTCCCAATGACTAACACATATTTCATGTTGTTGCTGTCCTTTGTTGCGACTAGTCTATATGTTGATTATTAGGAATCCACCATAAAAACTGTGTCTATAAAGAAACTTCCTGACCAGTGCTCTTCAACCTGGGTGCTACCGCCCACTAGTGGGTGGTTTTGACTTTTAGGTGGGCGGTAGCAGAATAGTTACATGTTTTATTATACAAATTTTTATATAAATATACACTCAGTGGATGATTGAGAAATGTTATTCTCTCTCTAAACAATTACAAACAATGAAGCATAATACATTTTATTTGGCAGGGATTTTAAAGAAATTTAATGAAATTTTAATTTAAAATTTCAAGCAGCCAGTGTGACATTAAATAATTGCAAAGGTGCTGTGTCATTCTTTGTAGAAAAACTTGGCCCTTCCCAACATCATATTCAGAAAAGGGAACTTCATTATTTTAAGACGATGTGACTCCAGAGGAGATAGAAAAATACAGAAGTCACATTCTATCTATTGACCTTTCGAGCCATAGCCGGCCCACAGGGCATAGACCCAGATACTCTTTCTCTAAATTTTCTTTCTAGCAGGATCAATCCTTGCAAAAAAACATTTATCAAATCTGGCCATTTGTCTCTATTTTGTGTGAGCATCTCGATTTCATTGAGGGAGCTAATTCCTGCTGCCTTTGCCTATCTGATCAATGTTCTTCTCAGTGTCTCTCTGGGTCGGCCTCTTTGTTGTTGAGAACAAAGTACTCCTGCCTGTTGTTTCCCACATGAGGGCTTGCTTTGTTATTCAGATATTATTTCTTCTCATCACATGTCCAATGTCTTTTTTTTAATTACTGATAATATTAGTGGTTGATAGGGGATTTCTCTAATTTCCTCATTTGTTTTGAATTCTTTCCATGCTACACCAAGTATTTTCCTTAGACATTTATTTTTAAATGCGTTCAACTTTTGTTCCTATGTCTTGAGCTGTTTTTCCAGCTCTAGCATGCACATGTAAGTGGCCACATTAATGAATTTAAATTAAGGAGAAATGATTTAATAATATTTTGAACTTGAAAGTATATGGGTGGACAGTAAATCATTTTAATGCCAACATTGTTGAGACTGATATAACAAATCAAGAAGAACTACTGCATCTTAAATATGATGAAAATAGCGATTCAATTTTCAATAATAATCGACACCCAAAAATATGACAAAATAAAAAAATTGTATGCCTTATATCCAAACATGCGGAAAGTATTATTAAATTTATTGCTACTATTCCCTACCTCGGAGCCGCGATAGCTCAGTGAACTGGTCTACAAAGGACAAGAGGTAGGGTTCGACCCCAACCGACGGCTTCCAGGTTCACCCAGCCTTAAATGGGTACCGGATTTTTTTCTGGGAAAGTGAAGTGGCACGGGCATAATACTGACCACATTACTCCAAAAATCACGTGCTGAAGGTCTGTAAAATTTATGGTCACTAACACCATATTTCCTATACGCCACCTGGCGTGATGGGGGCTCTTAACCTTTTTTTTTGACATTCCCTACCTTATATCTAGTGGAATCAGGTTCTAGTGCGGTGAATCTTATTGTCACCAAACACAAGCACTCTTTGAAAGTCACTGAGAGAGACCTACACTTATTGCATACAAAAGTAGAACCAGATATCAAACATTTAGTTGCTCAGCATCAGGCTCAAGGATCTCATTAACTGAAAGGAAATTAAAGTGAAATTGTTGAAGCTTCTTCAATTTAGACTTTAGTGGTGGGAGGCAGAGAAAATATGTTCGTGAAAAAGTTAGACAAATGAGTGCTAGGCATAACAAGGTTGAAGAGCATTGATCTAGCCTATTGCCTACACAAACGAGCTATGATATCGCAGTGTTTCTTTTTTTGGGGTGGGGTGTGTAACAAGCTGATATTGTTTGTTAACACACTTATTTCCATTCACAAGATGCTGTACGGAAGGGTAAGGGTTTGAATCTAACTTGCACTGCCCACTTGTTTCTGTTCTTCTGTTTGTTATTTTCCCAACTCTAGTTCAAATACCTGAGTTAATGCATCTTTGATGTGTAGAAACAGTCAACAAGGGCTATCATGCAGTAGTATCATAAAGGAAAAATAAAAGCTAGAAAAACAAAACACAATTGTCCGCATGCTTTTCATGCTTGTTGCCACTAGGTACACTCAGTCTGATAAATTACAATGGACAAGGTAAAGTGTAAGCCAGAATCTATGAAAGATGGTAGTGGATGGGCTAGATTCAGGAGTTTTGCAGCTGCCCTACATGATGCTATTAAGAGAGTCAGTCATTGGTTGCTGCTCGTTTGCAGTCAAGCCAAAAAGACCGTAAACTAGAGATAGCATTGCTAAAACAGCAGCAAACATTCAGTAAACAAATTGATCCATGTTTTCCCCACTTTAATTTTTAAAAATTTATAAAAATATGTCAAGTGAGTTACAACAGGAAATACTAGTACAAGATACTATCACTCAAGGTTCATCTATAAAAGCTCAGCATTTTTTGGCAAAGTTTAAATATGCTCCTAGTACTAGAGGAGATCCTGAACCACTCTCTAATTCAAAATGTTAGGTACTCATGTACATCTGTACTGATTGGAACATGTAATGTGTAGTCAGTCAGCTTGGATAACCTCCTCAACCATTGTGTCCTCAGAGTCCAACAAGTCAGTCTCACCTTTCAGGACATGAAGTTCAATAATGCCATCCTTGTTTGAAGCAAGGCTATGAAGAAGTTCACTAGAAACTGTTAATGGGGCCATTGTAAATTCTTTACCTGTCATATTGATGAATGCAGCCGTGGCATCTGGCGTGGCATCCAGACCATCATGAGATGTAGTTATAGCCATAATAGGCAATTCAGAGATGCCTGTGTCTAAATGAGATGATGTCATTGTCGCAGATATATGCCTATGGTCATAAGTAGGTGAAGCCATGTCTGGTGTTGCTGGAGTTGTATTGTGTGTTGAAACACTTAAAGATTGTTCACTTGATGGAAGACGCTGGCTAACTTGTGTTCGAGAAAATGGCTGAAATTTTCCACGCCTAGAAACTGAATCTCCAGCAGAAACACGTTGGACCTTCACCGACTTTCTTGCAGCATCCAGTGAGTTTATAGACAGACTTCGTTGGTGAGCAGCTGTGGTGAGTAAATCCTTGGACATTATACCTAGCTCTTCAAGCACATCTTTCAGGGCTTGAATTGTATCTAGCGCCGTTTGCAAGCTACTAGTTAAATCTTCCTGTGATATTTCTGTCACCTCAGTAACCTTACTACAAAGTTCACTCAATATAGACAGGGCTTCGTCAGCCATGCTTACCCCTAACCGCGTGAAAAGTTTATCATACACAGCCACTCTAGTCTGGGCTACTGCATTTTTGGCCAGTTTGCACAAGCCACTGCCCATAATTTCTACTGACTGGTTTGAGACTCCGCTAAGTGGTTCTGGGTCTGTACAAAACAAGGATTCAAATTTTGGATGCAGGATATACTTGTTAAGTAAATGTGGAGGTACAGCTGGTATACTTGGTTTATCTGCCAACTTTTGGAATTCTGAAAAAGTCTGTAATTCTGGCATGAAACAGAGTGACTTATTACTGCTTTCAGTCAGACAGACATCTTCAAAGACAGTAGCTTGCGACAGAATATGTTCAAATCGCTGTGTATTTGATCTAGTTATTGTGAAGTCAAATTTATCTTCACTAGTATAATCATTTGAAAAATTTGAATCCTCATCCAAACTTTCTGTTTTGGGTATAATCCCTGAAAACTTTTTCCCATCATCATCTGTTGATATTTTGAAATGGGAAAGATTACTTTCATTCACCAATAATTTAGCAGAACGGTTAACTCCCAGCACAAAAGAATTTTCCACTTCCATATCGGGGCCATAATTCTTTGGTTTTCTAACTCTCTTACTCTTTCGTATCCCTAATGAGTAGTCAGTATCAGTGTCCTCATTATCATCAGAATGCTCATCCTGTTTGCGTTTACGTCTCATATCTTTCAGAGCTTTCATTCTCATTGCCACCATTTTTTTTCGTCGGATGTTGAACTGTTCTGCAGTCATAGCCTTGCAGTGTTCACAGCTGTGTTCATGAATGTGATCAGGACCTAAACAAGATAAACACTGGCTATGACCATCGAGTGGTGATATGTACCCCCCACATTTAGTACATTGTTTAGTTTCTGGAAAAGTGTAACTTTCTTCAGTTTTAATTTTTACAGGGGATGAAGCAGTCGGGGAAGAAGATTTGGCCATGATTTTTCCAAGAGGCAAACCTTTTAATAATTCTTGCAGATTAGTGCCTGTATGAGTTACCTCACCTTCAGGCAGTGACACAGTTACAGTGTACGAGCTCTTGACTCCATCATCAACATCTTTGCCAAGACCCTGGTTGTTGACTGTGAGAACAACAGACTCTGAGCTGAGTCCCGCCGCAGCTAGAAGCCCAGACAACCCACCCATGTCTCCATTGCTGACATCTTTTATTTCACCTGTCAGTGAATCAGACCCTTCCTCCAGGTGATCATTAATGTCTCCTATGGTTACTGTAAATCCTGAGTTGTCAGCATCCCCTGAAGAACCAGCCTCTCCACCTCTCTCAATCTTCATCTTCTTCTCTAAATCTGAATTATGAAATGACTCTTTCTCAGAATACTCCCCATCCTCATCTAATTCAGATTCAATAAAACCAGCTTCGCTTTGAGCTTCCCTTTTTGCTATCTGAATTTCTTTGTAAGTTTTTCTACGCCTTGGGCCCATTTTTGGTTCATCACTTTTCAATCCTAATTTCACTGCTTTAATATGTGTTTTTGCATTCTGTAAATCTTTTGGAGTCACATGTCTCCCAACAGCAGATTTGATCTGAGAAGTTGGAACACCCATTTCCATCAGAGTACCAATCATCTTCCTCTCTTCCTTTGTCATGCGCCGGATCTCTGGATATGAGTTGTAAATTTCATCAGTGCATGGATGACTATGAATATGGTAAGAGTCTCGGACAATCAGATAGTTTTCTTTCCGACATGCACTTACACTGATGAATGCCTTGCAGTTGATTTTGTAGCTCCTATTTGAAAAAAAAAACAAAAAAAAAACAAGATATACATATGTGATAAACACATACAAATATGCAAAAGCAAATGATTCATATAAAATATTACATTCAATACTGTCACAATTTACTGAGAATAATTTATGGTAACAAATGTTTCACGTTAAACAGTACCAATTTTTTGGCTTGTTATATTTGCTGCACTGACCGTACTGTAAAAAATAAGGTGCAAAAACTTCACAAACATGGACATGTCAAAGACAAGAAATAAAGCAAATCTGCCAGCCAGGAAAGACAATAGTTCTCTGTCTAAGATTACACGACAGGCCCTTTTTTGGATTCCCCAGGGGAAGAGACAAAGAGAAAGACAAAATTATTCTTGGAGAAGACTGGTGGAAGTAGAGATGAAGATAATGGGGAAGACATGGAATGATCTTATAAGAATGGCTAGAAACATAACAGTTTGGCAAGTGTTTGTTGAAGACCTATGTGTAAACGGAGAATCCATGGGCTGATGTAAAGAGATACTGGTTGGCTCTTCACCTGCCTGCTGATATTGTGAACGGGACAGGAATGTAAACACACACACGTCGTCGCCTGTCTGGTCTGCGACCATGACTCTGTCGCCCTTTGGCGACCACCTGGTTCGTGCTGTAAATACGTGTCTGCTTCGCACTGACCAGACACCCTGATATTTCGCCATGAATCGTATATTTATAGTACTTCACGCTGATTTGTTGATGTGCCGGTCCCGTTAACTCTGCTTACCAGATTTTCTGCCTTCTCAGTGTTCGTTCGCCACTAGTCCAAAACACCTGCTGTGCCACTGATGGAAGAATATGACTCAAAGCAACACCACATAAAAAACTGTACTTACTGTTTATTTCATACAACTTCTGCCGTTAACACCAGACAGTATCTTGTTCATTCAACCACATTAACTGGATTTATATGATTGTTAGCATCAGCAACAATCCTGCATGCACGATAACAATTCTGCATAATCATGCCTCTAACTGTTCATATCTCTAGCACAATACAGTACTGTTTAAAATTCTCTACTAATTTCCGTCCAGAGAAATGTTCTCGGTCTCATGGACCACAGGACTGGCTAGCTAAATGGTTCAGCTCTAACTAAGCTCAGAGTAACATTTCTTGTCCAACGGACTACAGAAACTACAACTTGACGGCTCCACCTGTTCTCTGTCTTGTCTAATGTCTTCTCCTCTAAATTGTGAACAAATTGCTAGTTAGTGGCTTAACACGATCTCCGTCTTGAATGTCTTCTCTAAAGAATGCCAATTAGTGGCTTACACGAGCTCAGTCCATGTTCATGAAACTGCTCATCTGACCAAGTCTTGTCTCTTTTTGCGTATGTCTTTTCCCGTCAGCCAATCATATCACTAACTGTCCTTTCTCTTACTAACACTCATTCATACACGAGACTCATGTTTCTGTCAAGAGTTCACTATTCTCATTTTCCCATGATTTTCCTTTCATTCACTCCTCCTTCCATAATCCCGACCCACTGCTACATATGCTCCATAGTTGATAAGTAGAAGAAGATGATATATGCTACATTTTGAAATAATGAATGCTAGGTAGTTTGTTTAGAGCTAAGATGTTGACATCTGGACAAGAATGTCCTGAGTTTGAAACCTGCAATAAGTGGTGTGGATTTTTCTCTTTGAATCTGTGGTTTCTTCATGTGGGCTTTACCTTCCCACGGTCTCTGTGTTAGGAAATCTAATGTAAGACCATCTCCATGATAATGGTAAAAAACAGGTTGTTTAGTGTGCACTCAGAGGACGCCAAAGAACCCTTGGCAGTAAAAAATCTAATAGAGTAGGTGAAAATGACAAAATTTGTGAACAACTACAAATAAAAATGTGCTCATGCAGAAAATAGATGTGTACATCTGAAAGGCACAAACATCATGGCCTCCATAAACTAGTGACAATACATTCACAACCCACTTAATAGATGAATGCTAAAGGAGAAGAAATAATAAATTAATTACTATAATAGACAGGAATAGTATCATAATCATGCATTTATTATTTTAAGATTCATTATAAAAATGATTACTAAAATAAAAAAGCAAATTAATGTTTTCAAATTAAAGGAAATTACAATAAGTTAAATAAAAAAAGATCCAGAGAAACATGAAGAAAAAACCAAAATAAATTAAGACGCTAAGAAGAATTGGCTTTTAAATATGTACAATATTAAAGCAGAGCTTATGTGCAAGTAGCACAACATGATTTTTTAAAAAAATCAATGATGCCAATCACATTGTGAGGTGTATCAGGAATATGGATGGTGAGGTCAGCAGGACATCATATAAAATCTCTGGTAATCATTTTCAGAGGTTAGAGCCATGCTGATTGGGGGAAAAAATATGCTACTTTTGGGAGATGAATAACAGACCAGCTGCAAAAAATGAGTGTGTATATATTTTTGGATTTTTTGGTGTTAGCATAGCAAGTAGTTTTAAGCAGTTTAAAAAAAAAAATAATAAAAATGTATAATTAACCTGTTGCCTATAAGAGAACACAAACTTAACTCAATCAAGAGTAAGAAAACAGCAATTTAGTGAAAATAGATTATGTAAAACTACGCAAATCCCAACATTGTGCTACCTGGACTACTTCCTAGACTCAACAATAAGCAAAATAACCGCAACTTGAGATGAAATGTGTTAAATGATTGACAGAAAAACAGCCTGAGAAATAAAATCAGAAATGAAGAACTGAGAAAAAAAGCTAGGAACAATTTCCACTATTGAAAACAAAGAAACAACAGATAAAATGGTTAGGCTGTGTAATAACACAGAAAGATCAAAATACAACATAATGGGCCTGTAATAAACATTATAAGAATACCAGACTCAAAGACCGACCTTGAAAATATGGATTGATGGAATAAAAACAATAGGAGACATATCAACAGAGACCAATGCCAATAGAAAAGCAAACTATAGCACCTCTCGACACTGAAAGGCAAATGAGAAAGGGGTAAGAGGGGGAAAGAAGGACTATGTAAAACAAAATTATTATGCTACATACCTTTGTTTGGGTCTCATTCCAGTGCTGAGGCTTTTGTAGGAACCAAAGTGTTTGCACACAAGCATACATGATGCATATTTTAGTCGAATGTCAAAATAAGGCTTTTTCTTGAGCAGGTTGTTAGCCTGCTCCACCGTCTTGGCATTGCTGATATTGAAGATGACCTTGTTTGTTGTACAATGAGCATCCAACGCATCCTTAAAGTCTGTCCACGTGTTATAAATTTGACCAGGTTCCATGTGAAGTGGCATCGTGATGCATTATAATGTAGATTGACCACCCCTGAAAACAGCATTTTAACAACTTTAAATTTATTTCCAAAATAACAGACTATAATCTAAGAAGCTAGAATAGGAATCTGTCACACACAATAATATATTCATTTTCATTTAATAACTACAATATCAACTATTTGTAGTCTATTGCCAGTAAAAAATGTTATTGAATTTTATAGTAATAATAACAATAGGTCTTGTCTCATAAGATACTGACTAAAGCATTTTCTCTAATTATCTTTGGACACAGCGCTTGCTGTGACTGTGCAGACCAATTTTGGAAATACAAACATGTCCTTTAGAATGGAAAAACTAACATGTCTGACACACTATACCTTTGTTCTTTCTACAGTCAAGTGCTAACAATAAGATATAATAATAAAACCCCAAGCTATTGATTATGCAACATTTTTCAACTTCAGTAAGAAATCTCACTTTACAATAATATTGTGAATTATTGTGTATGCGTAGGTATATCTAATCAATAATTATTCTGATTTGTTTCTTTTACAAAAATACAACAATAATTTAGCGTTCTAAACATTTTGAAATTAAAAACTACTGCGTCTTCACCACTTATCATAAAAGGTAAATCAACAGCTTTCAACAGCAAAAGGCCAAATTCCTTCAGTCGGAAATAATGGATTTCCTAATTTTCTTTCTATTCCACTCAAAACCATTGCTTGTAATGCCAACATATTACTTTCCTTCAGGATTGTATCTAGGTGTGCCTGAGGGAATATATTATGTTCCCTGCATATTTCTGTATTGATTTTAATTTTTTTTTTTTTTAATCAACACCATTTTCATTTCAAGTGACATGCACTTGTGTTTCTTGCCAGTACTGGAAGCCATCATGATAACAAATTTAATGACCTGTGAACAGATTGGGACAAGCAAAAAGAGAATTCTATATGCTTCAATACTCAGTCTTCAAGATGAAAGACTCCAATTAAAAAGAAAAGTCACTTCTCCAACCGTAGCCCTCATTTGTGCTGTATGCTTTGTTTCCCCTACACTATCTTATCCACAATGCATCCCTCTATGATCTACTGCCCTATGCAAATAGTCTTACTAGCCATGTTTACTTCACGTGGTCACACTGCTACACAAATTACACACCAACAAGCAAAGTACTACTTTAACAGTTGTTTTTTATTTAAGCAAATCTCACAATTTTTACAATCAATTTTGCAGGCTGGATAATAGCATTATAAAAGGTGTGTTAAAATATAGGAAAATCAAGGAGTGAGTATACATTATTCACATTTTAATTTATGCCTACCATAAAAAATTGAGGTGAGTTTAAGTAATAATCTTCAGGACATTAGTATACAATATCATCTATATCACAAATACTGAACTGGAGAAACAAATATTTTCAATTATGGTAATGGTTCCCTTGACATTTAACAACTAAATTTCTTTGTTTGCCTGACCACTCCTCATTACTGACTGTCGTTGAAAGGATCTTAATTTATCTATCTTTCGTTCGCCTGAAGTATTGTCTATATCTGCAATGTCGTTTCCTGTATAAATTAGTCTTTTGTAAATTCTTGCAGTGGCCCATATAGTTTTGTCTGTAGTGTTGTATCTATGGGCCAATGGATTTTCCTCAGACTACTATATTCAGTGCAGTCTTGGAGTATGTGTTCAGCAGTCTGGGGCGCCTGTCTGCATGTAATGTAGTTGAAGTGCCGATCTTGAATCTTGTATACATGTGACTGTGGAGTCGAATGTGTCCTAAGGTGTATAATGAGAACTTGTTCCCATCTATTCATATTATGAATCCTGATTTGGGGCTTGTAGTCCTCTGATTGATTTGATTATCTTTTTCTTCTGATGGTATGTAATCGGTGCATCTGGTTGTGTGCCTGTTACACCTTCTTTTGCTTGCTGATCTGCTCTCTCGTTTCCTGGTATTCCACAGTGAGATGGAATCCACTGCAGGGCAACCATGTGGTGCTTGTAGAGTTCAGTCAATAAGGTCTGCAGCTGTGGCAATTTTCTGGATTGCTGGGCCTGGAGTACTGATCTTGCATTTGTCAAAAACACTACAGGCTGTGGGCTAAGATTACTGTTCAGCAGTTTTTCTATTGCCAACTTTATTGCTTGGATTTATGCATCGTAATTGTTACAATATTTCCCTGTTGCTATTTTATTCATATCCCTAGTGTTATTTGGGTACTCTATGCTTCTGCTCCCCCATTCTTTACTGCATTCTGTGCTGATCCATCTGTGTACACCCGAATCCATAGTTCGTGTGGGTATTCTTCATCCAAAAAACTGAGAATTATTGTTTTATGCTGTATACTATTCTGTTCCTCTTTGTCAAATATTCCTTTCACTTGTGTCTATATTTGTATCGACAATCCGCATTCCTCTGTCCAGGGAGTCTGTTCCCTCAAGAACTCTTGGTATGTCTGGTGTTTGTCTACAAATTCACTTGGCTTGGTGGATAAAACTGCTTCTCTTAAGCCATCCCAATGCAAGATTTTGAATCGGTCCTTCATTGGATGTCTCTGCATGCATGAAAATTGTGCTGGTATCCTCCACAGTTTCTCCATCTCCAATATTGGTGTTGATTTCATTGCTCATGTGATGACCCTAAGTGCCTGGTTTTGTACTTTATCCAGCTCTTGCAGTGGTGTTTGATGCTGATCACCATGCAGATGATCCATATTCTAAATGTCGGAAAGGAAGTTAATGAATTCATATGCCTTGAGATTTGGTTAACTGCTAGCATAAGATACCTGTGCTTTTTTGGCTCAATACATACAACTTCAGCATGGTACCTGAAGTGATTACTTTTCATCTTCTTTCCCTACATGCTTGGCTGTCTGATTCAAGGACCAAAATAAGTAGGTTGAATGTGTTCAATCCAGACCCCAGTCAACATCTAATGCTACTAAAGAAATAGCACATAGGGCATGACGACTAATCTCTTTCAAAGATAAACTACACTGCTAAAAGATGAAGTATAGTCCGTTCAAAAATTCATAATCACACCTGAATTAGTTTTGCGTGATAACCGTTTGTTATTTTGCTTTCAAAGTTTGCATGCAATCTTAGAATATTGATGACGTTATAGAAATATTTTTTGCTCTGAGAAATTTGATCTAGTTTAAAAATTTTCTTTTTTAGGCTATATTAAATTCACCCTGTTCGAATCTGACACCATTTTAGGATATATACATTAATTTGGTGCGGTCGTTCATGTAAAATAGTTTGGCTATTGCAGAAACACTAACTTCAGGAAAATCCCGTGCACAAAACTGAATTGTTATTGAATGACATGACGCACCACGGCCTGGGCATTAATTACCGAAGGAAGGCGCATCTTTATTAATTTTGTGAAGACTCAGTAGACAATTTGTTGACTTTAAATACCAACATTTATATCTAAATTACAATGAGTTTGAAATGCAAATTTATAACTATGCAAAAGGTTACTTTTTTACTATATCAGCACTTCCTTAGGGAATCCAAGATGGGGTATTTATATTGTGATATTCATGACCCAGAGAGACGAACGCAACTTGCGCTTGGTCTTAATAGATCATCATTTTCTCGTTGGATTAAACAAGACTCAGAGTGCACTCATGTCAATCAAGGAAGGAAAAGGAAAGTCGACAGCTTTGACATGGATGTCATAAAACGTGACACGTGAGGATACGTGAACGGTACGATATTGTATATTTGGACGAATCATGGGTCAACGTACACCACACCTATGTTAAAGAATGGCAGTCAGTAAATGGCAAACTCAAAAGAACAATTCCGAGCAGCAAAGGCCAGCGCATTATATTAACGCATGCTGGAAGCACTGAAAACGGCCTTGTCCATGATGCAGGACTTATTTTCCAATCAAAAAGTACCAAGGTAGGGACTATCATACTGAAATTAATGGAAACATTTTCAGGCACTGGTTGGAGAATGATCTTTTACCAATCCTGGAGAGACCTTCATGCATAGCCATGGATAATGCATCATACCACAATGTCGTATCAGAGGAAGACAAAGTGCCTACTGCATCAAATACAAAAGAGCAAATTAGGACATGGCTTGCGAATGAAAATGTCAAATTTGACGACACATATTTAAAACCCGAATTGTTACAACTTGTGAAGAATACGAATAAGAAAAAGGTGTACCATGTTGATAAAATCATTGAGAAATACAGCCACACCTCTCTTCGACTCCCTGCATATCATGCACACCTTAATCCAATCGAACTTGTCTGGGCTCACGTCAAAGGACAAGTTGCAGAACAGAACAGAACGTTTAAAATAATGTGTGATGTTGAAGTTCTGACACGCGAAAGTCTCTCTCAAAAATAGACACTCCGTTCTGGAAGAAGTGTGTTGAACATGTGCTGTGGGTGGAAGATGAGTACTGGAAACGAGATGGATTACTATTTGTCCAGCCAGTAATGATTATCAACCTCTTGGAATTGTCACATTCGGAATGATTAAAATTAAGATGAATTCAATTCCAGCTGCAGTTAGGACATCCTGGGGTCTAATTGTGACCGAAGGACAAGACTAATTGTAACCAATTGAATTCATGTTTACAAGTACACATAACGAATAACACCCACAATTAAGCACTATGTAGATACGCCTCTGACAAGAATTGCAGTAAACTGGAAAATTTAACACAATTACTGTAAACTCTAAAATTTGAATCAACTTGTGTGATATCGTCATAAAAGATCAAAGGAATTCGCTGATGTGCAAAATCTGTTGTGTTTGTGGAATAAAAAATACCAAAATCTTTGCATCATCAATATTCTAAGATTGCATGCAACATTTGAAACCAAAATAACAAGCGGTTATCACGCAAAACTAATTCAGGTGTGATTATGAATTTCTGAAGACTATACTATAGACTAGAGTTGATTGTTGTGATACATTCATCAATCATGTAGATCAGTGCTCTTCAACCTGGATTGCATAAAATGGGCAACTTTAGCTTCACGTTGGTGTATTATAGTGTATACTCATATACTCACGATTTTTATACATACAGCATCAAAATTACACTCAGGAATGTTATGATAGTGGGCACAAAGTAATTAAAAAAAAAATTATAACAAGTTTTTAAAAAGCACTCTCTTACTCTCTGAGTAACAACTGCAAAACAGCACTTGTATTGTTTTCAATTTTGAGCAAAACAGTCTTTAGTTTAGACCAAGTTTAGTCTATGAAGTTCTTTAGCATGTAGTTGAATTTTAAAATTTAAGAGTTTTTAGTTTTTAAATCAATTGGATCTGGCTTAACGGAAGCTAATGAAATTACGACTAATCACTAATCTCATGTTAGTATTTTTTTTTGTGTTAGTGAAAGTGTACTGTTTAACTATTTAAATTAACTATTATTATTATATTAAATATTATTATTATATTATAATTATTCGCTGATTCAATTCATCATTGAAAAAGTAACCTTGACTTTTTGCCTCATACTAAGTTAAATCAAGACAATAATTAAATTCAATTGAATCAATGCTTTTTTAAACTTCAACTTTTAAAACCAGCCATCATCATGATCATGCATGTCGTCAGAAGAAAAAAATTAAGTGATCAATGCAAATTTAAATTTGACATTCATTTGTCGAAATCTACTTTAGTTACATACCATTACTTCTTAGCTTCGAATACTTCTATACCAATCTAGTCTATATGACTGTTTACAACATGCGCAACTTACTTAGAATAATTGCTCGACAGACGTCGTAGTGTCTTTCGTCGTGCCCGTGTGGGTAGACGCCATGTTTTCGCGAGACTAGCGTTAAATCTTCCCTGTCGTTCACTTTATTCTACCTCTAAAACTATACTTGTGGGACTAATATGAGATCAATTTTTAAACCTTATGGACAAGGTTGCTAATAAAGCACTTTAATTAAAAATAATTATTTAAACATCCAAGCACAACAGTTGTATTAGTGACCCTTTGTTGACACGATTAAACAGAAGTGTCTCAATGCGCATGCGCTAGCTGGATAATTATAACTGGCTACGATTCAGTCTCGCGTTGGCGCATACTGAGCCAGAAGCTAGATAGGAACGTTCTGTTATGCCTCTTTACTATGATGAATATACAATAAAAATCATACAATCACCCTAATTAATTGTAAAGACCACCATCCCATCATTTTACTCATTTGGCATATCACCTCCATTCCATAATCTTTTAATATCACCGAATAAGCGACTATTAAAATATAAATCCTTTCTTTGTCGTCTTTAGTGATATAATGACTGAATCACAACACTATCATGTCCGAGTCTAAAGTACCGAGCACAAGATAATAATTCATACCTTTTTAATCTTGTATATATGGCATATCACTCTTTTGGATACATGTGGCAAACCACTTCCCCTTTATTCCTTTGTCCATCTTTCAAGCATGACAAAATTTGTAGACATGTAATTATCATCCTAAAATATCTTTAAAAGAAAACTGCTAGAACAAAAATTCAGATAGGAGAAGGTGTATCTTGGTGTACGCCCTATGTGCCGGCTATGGCTCGAAAGATCAATAGATAGATAAATAGAATTATCATCCAAAGTAATATTGGAAGGGAAAATACAAGGTAAAAGAGGCAGACCAAGACTAACATGGATGAATAACATCAAAAGATCGACAAGTCAACCTATGACAATCTGCACCATCATAGCAAGAGACAGCGTGGAATGGTGCTCCATGGTAGTCAACCTTCGATGCTGAGATGGCACTCAATGATGATGATGAATTATCATCTTGGTAGGGCATGAAATATAAGTTCTGTTTTTCATGTTTTATTCTTCTGCAATTATTTTTCTTATTGTGACAGTGTTTTTCAAACCTTCTGTTCTGAACAGTAACTACCAGAACAGATGAAAACATCTTGACCATTTTTTAAACATGTATTAATGTCTTTTGTCTCAGACTAAAATTTATAAATTTGTTATCTTCTTTTTCTCTGAGGTTCTCTCCAGGTTAGAAATTTTTAGACAATTACAATCAATGTTTAAACTCGCAACGAGGACAGTATTACGAACAAAAAAAATAAGATGCTGAATTTTGTATGAATGGAAAAGACAAAAGAAAACAGACATTACAAGTACTCAATACAACATAAAAATAAACATCAAAACAGAACATCAACATAAGGAATGATGGCAGACAATAACAATTAATGGAGGGATTTAAATACTTAGGAAGTCTAGTGACAAATGACAATTCACAAACAGTAGAAATAGACTCAAGGTGCAACAAACTTGTCAAATTATCAGATAACTGTCATCTCTACTATCCAACAAGGAAATGACACTTAAGGCAAAATGGACATTCTGTCACTATCTTGATCCTAATGTTGTACTATCTGGACACTAGAATATAGAACAGATGGAGTCGTCAGTCACTGGACACTGAGGGAATTGCTGAGGAGGGGATCTGAGCACCTATGGACATGTTCGGAGTGCAATGATGATGACCCACAAATAACCCAATATAGAACAGAGTCAAAGTCACCTCACAGCAGCAGGGCTGGAAGCTGTCAGTGATCCACAGTCGATGGCTTGCGTCAGGATCAGTGAAGCAGAACCATCCAGACCCTACTTCACCTCTCTGTGGTGCCTCCAGAAACACACTAACCTCTCTAGTCTGGTCAAGTGAGTAGGGATCAAAGAGGGAAGACA
Source organism: Megaustenia siamemsis (assembly GCA_032433765.1). Classification (NCBI taxonomy): domain Eukaryota; kingdom Metazoa; phylum Mollusca; class Gastropoda; order Stylommatophora; family Ariophantidae; genus Megaustenia; species Megaustenia siamemsis. The sequence goes on from JAVIAB010000001.1 coordinate 24,121,062, forward strand.
ACCTGGTGCTCAAAAATAACAAGCTGAAGTCTGATGGATTGGCGGGCCGAAATGCACCAATTTAACAGTTCTATAGCAAACTATGAGACAACATAACTATGTCCACTTAAAGTCCTTCTAAAGATGGATGATGAAGAGGACATCAATTACTTTAGTAGTCATCGGGTGAATGACAGAAATGAGGAAGCAAAACTCAAGAACAATAAGAAAAATAACTACTACTAAAATAAAATGTGTTAGAAGTTTGAAAGGATGAGAGATAGGATCAGAAATGAAGAACTTTTTGTGCTCGCCAGCACAAAATCCCTATAGACTAGGAACAGAATTTTGCATTTTTATCCATTTTTCTCTTGCAGCAGTGTGCACAGGTGTCCCTCACCACATAGAGAGAGAACCCGGTCTTTAGAGGTACTCATATTTTTTCCAATGATGAGTAATTGACGTTTCAAGTTGGGACTCGCTGCTGAGACTAGGGCTGATTGTTGCAAAGAGAAAAGACAAATAAAAATATCAACTGGTGCTGCCGGAATTTGAACTCACAACCTCTCTGTCTCAAGATTGGCGTCTTGCCTCAAGACCAGTCATCATCATTATGTGCCATACCAGCTGGTGTAAGCGATCATATCCTTCCTCAATCTTCTATCAACAGTGCATCATATCAATTCTGTTGTTGACTGTTTTCCATGCCATGACACCAAGCTATTTAGCATTTGCTTTCTTTCTCGTCCACGATCTCTCTTTCCCTGTATTTTCTTCCTGTTAATTCATTTAACTGATTGTACATAAATTTTGTGTCTTTCTTTTGTTGTTTTTCCATTTCTTCACATTTCTGTTTTAACCGTCCTTCCTTTGCTTCTCTGCGTTTGTTTTGGATCTCTTTGTGCAATATTTTTTTGTCCGTTCTTATGTTGTCTTTCTTATGTTTTCATCTTACATCAATTAGTTCTAGTATTTCTCATCATCCATTTCTTTTTCTTGATTCATTTAGCCACTGGTATTACTTATTTTTATGTCTGCTGAATCGACTGTTTGAGCATTTCCCACTGCTCCCGATGTCCTGTATTTTCTGAATAGCAATATATCTATTTTATACTATCGTAGTGTATTAATCATTCATCTGTTTATTTACTCTAAGCATATCTAGTTCCAATTTCATAATTCTTGGGGATTTCTGTGTCTTCTACAGTTTTATTTTCATTTTTCCAACTACTGGTACCTGGTCACTATTGCAATCTGCTCCTGGCTTTGTTTTAACAGATGTTAGCCCGTTCCTGAATCTTCTCCGTACCAGTATAAAATCAATTTGATTGTGTACTTTGTTGTTTGGGCTTTGCCATGTCCATAGTCGCCTAGGGTGTTGCTTGAACCAGATGTTACCTATAATCATTTAATGTGTATTTGCTTATTCAATCAATCCACTCTGACATTCGTCTCTCCTAGGCCATGTCCTTCAGTCACATTTTGCACTTTAGCTTTTCCTACCTTTGCATTGAAATCCCCTAATATAATTGTTATTTCTTGGGATTTCCATGGTCATCTCTAGTTTGTTGTAAAAGGTGTCAATGTATTCTTCCTAGCTGTTACTTGTTGGTGCATAAGCTTGAATTATGTTGATGTCCATTGGTCTACCTCTCAATTTTACAAGCAGAATTCTATCTGATACTGGCCAAAATCCTTTAACTGTATTGCTTCTTTCTTTATCTAACATGATGCCTACTCCTCTTTCGTGTGTAGTTCCCCCAGAGTAGATTACATTTCCACTGTCATGTTTTAATAATCCTGCTCCTTTCCATCTCATTTCACATGTTGAGACCATCAGTCCACAAATAAATGAAGAACTGAGAAAAATGGTAGGAGCAAATTCTGCCATTGAATACATAAACAAACAGACAAAATAGGTTGACCACACAATAAGAGAGAAAGATAAAAAAGCAACACAATATGCCTCCAGTAAGCATTTTAGAACACCAGACCAAAGGTCGACCATGAAAAAGATGGAATATTAGAAACATAAAAAAATATAACAGGAAAAACCAAAAGAAGAGCAATAAACTGCAAACTACATCTCCCCTTGATGCTGAAAGACAAATAAGAAAAGAAAAAAGAAGGAAGTGACATAAGAAGAACTGCCTCAAAATCAAGAATTTTTTTGCCAGGAACAACATATAATGAATCTATCTATCTATCTATTGACCACTCGAGCCGTAGCCAACCCATAGGGCATAGACCCAGAAACTCTTTCTCTTATCTAAATTTTTATTCTAGCAGTTTTCAATCCTTCTAAAGATTTTTTATAAAATCTCACCATTTATCTCTGTTCTGTGCACGCAACTCTATCTCATTGTGGGAGCCAATTCCTGCTGCTCTTGCCTCTCTGATTAATGTTCTTCTCAGTATCTCTCTGGGTCGGCCTCTTTTCCTCTTACCTGTTGTTTCCCACATGAGGGCTTGCTTTGTTATTCAGTTATTATCTCTCCTCATTACATGCCCAACATATGACCATTGTATAATTAATACCAAAAAAAAAAAAATTAATCTTCTTCCTTAGTATTCTGCTAGTGATTTTACTTGTTTGTTTTGCATAGCCAGCTTTTTAAAAAAAATTTCTAGCAAATTCAAGGGAGCCTGAATTTTTTTTGTACATTCATTTTTATTATTCCCTTTGTCATACTGGCAGTTGAATTCAGGTAACCCTCACCAAAAAGGTAGATTCATAGTCATTTTGGCCTACTCTTCATTTTTCAACTGTCAAGGGTTCTCTAATGTGCACCGAATACACACATGACCTCCTGCTTTTTTTCACTGTCCTAGAAGACAAGACATTGGATCTTTCTACCTTGAGAATGGCGGAGGTGTAAAGCCACAAAGAAGTAACAGATTTGATGAGAAATTCCTCCTATGCCTGCAAAATGATTTTGAACCAGGACCTTCTTGCTCGGAGGTTGATGCCTTACCACTAGATCACCCAAACAAACACACACACACACCCCCCCCCCCCCAAATAATAAATAATACTTCATGCCTATTTTTCTTAATATTCACAACAAACTGTCTTGAGAACACCGTGACAACAGGGAATAATATTAAAAGAGAGATATGAATAAATAAAAACACAAAGCAATTTATCTACAGAACAAAAAACAAGGAAGCAGAAATTCACAGCACATGTAAATGTAACATCTTAAATACAGGGTGTCCCACTCACTTTAGAACATGGAATTTCAGGTATCACCCTGGAGCTGTGAAATCTACACCTATCGAGACTCTAGAAACAGTAACAGGTTTACAACCTTTGGAAGACAGATGGAAAACTAAAATAATGCAACAAGCCAAGAAATACAAAAGGCTCCCTAACCACCCCATGCACCAAAGAATAACCGGTTTTGGAAAAGGAAGACTAAAGAGGAGCAACTTCGCTGCAATCTCCAAAGAACTGATAACTAGTGATCCAGTACTGTCCCAAACAATGCCGAAACCGATAAATCCATCCGGTATGATTCCCCATGGGAAATATAAAAAACCAGAACTTATAAGAACTTGAGATAATAGGAATCAGGAAAAGAGGCACCCAGACACAGAGACAAAGCACATAGCAGAAAAACACATAAACGACAACTACCCACAGGACTCCTGATCACACATATATATACAGATGGCTCTGCTACAAACGTCACCATAAATGGAGGAGGAGGTGTGTACTTGAGGCTGAATAACCAGGAAGAGATCACCAAGTCAATAAAAGTAAAGTACCCCCGTCACGCCAAGTGGCGTATAGGGAATATGGTGTTAAGTGACCATAAATTTTACAGACCTTCGGCACATGATTTTCGGGGTAAAGTGGTCGGTATTACACCCGCGCCGCTTTACTTTCCCAGAAAAATCCTGTACCCATTTAAGGCTGGGTGAACCCGGAAGCCGTCGGTTGGGATCGAACCCTACCCCTTGTCCTTTGTAGTCCAGTTCACTAACCACTGAGCTATCATGGCTCCCCACCAAGTCAATAACTACTGGTAAATTCTCAAACAACTATAAAGCAAAAGCTGAAGCCCTTGAAGATGCTGCAAAACTGGCTATCCAACACAAAAATAACATGCACAAGAAATTGGTGATACTGACTGATGCACTGTCAGTCCTAACAGCTTTAAAAACCCCCAGGAACAGTGAGCTAGATGACTTGAGAACAACTCTAGACCAACTGTGCAATGACTTCCAGAGAGTGATTATCCAGTGAATACTCTCTCTCTGCAATAAATACTTAATCAGAGTAGGATGGTTCTCTTGTGGTAATCTCCCTCCCTCTTTAGCTAATTTGTCTGCGCGTTCCCATGTATATTACAGTGTGATGGTATTCACTGAATGACTACTCTCTGGAAGTTATTGCATAGTTGGTCCAGGGCTGTTCTCAAGTCATCTAGTTCATTGTTCTTGAGGCTTTTAAGAGCTGATAGTACTGACAATGCATCAGTCAGAATCACCAATTTATTGTGCATGTTATTTTGTGTTGAGTAGCCAGTGTTGCAGCATCTCTGAGGGCCTCAGTTTCTGCTTTAAAGTTGTTTGAGATTTTCCAGTAGCTATTGACTTGGTTATCTCATCCTGGTTATTCAGCGTCAAGAACACACCACCCCCTCCATTTCTGGTGGCATTTGTAGCAGAGCCATCTGTGTATATGTGGGACCAAGAGTCCTGTGGGTAGGTATCGTGTATGTGTTTTTCTGCTACATGTTTTCTTTCTGTGTCTGATTGGGTGCCTTTTTTCATGATTCCTGTTATACTTTCCTTAAGTTCTGGTATTTTATGTTTCCCATGAGGAGACATATCAGATGGGCCCAAGGGTTTCGGTATAGTTTGGGAAAGTACTGGGTCTCCAGTAGTTAGTTCATTGGCGATTGCAGCGAAGTTGCTCCTCTTTAATACTATCACATTATAATATACATGGAAATGAACGCACAGACAAACTAGCTAAAGAGATAGGGAGATTACCACAAGAGAACCATCTGGTCAGCTACATTGAAGCCAAATCCATCATCAAAGGCCAGTACCATGAAAAATGGAAACAAGAACACCTAAAGTATAATGAGAGGGACGGATACCACCAACTATCAAGGAGGGATCAAGTCATCATACTTTGCCAATGCACTTGCCACAACAGAATGAGAGATCACATGTTCACCAAACTCAAAATAGGAACTACCAGCCAATGCCACTATATTCTGGATAACATGACAACAAAACACACTCTACAGGATTGCCCCCAGCACATAGGCCTGAGGAGGACAATGTGGCCCACACCCACCTCCCAGAAAGAGAAAATATATGGGTCAACTGAATCACTTAAACAGACAGCTGCCTTCTTAAGAGAGTCCGGAGTCCTAGTCTGAATGAGCCATAATCGCAGAAGAAGAATTTCAGGTGTATAGAGTGATGTACATTCATCAGTGAAGTCCATTCGAATGATGCAGAAAAAGGACTGAGTTTTGGCTGTCATTTCAAATGGACTTTGGCCACCCCGCTCACCTGAAATTATGTTCTGTAGCGAGTGGGAGTCCCTACAACTTTGTAGAATTATGACAGCACAAATATGGTAACAAATGAAGCATCAGGTAGGCCATAAATTTTATGACATAGAATAATATGGTTACATTAAAACAGAGTGATGAAGAATAAAAAATGCAAAAACGACAATCAATGTAAACAATTATTTAGCAAAAATGACAATCATAAATTTGACAATTATCAACAATTATTGAAAAAAAAAATGTATTGTCATGTTGTCACTCGTATATTTGAACAAGTAAAACAAAATGTCTATAGATATCTGTAAGCGTTTAGACAAAGATAAATCTACAAACAGACTCCAAGTAAACACTGATTACAATTTATGAATTATGAATGCAACAATAAAGTTATTGACAAATTAAAACCAGTGTGGTATACAACTGGAATGCATTACTGACCTACTAGATAACACACATTTACAATTTACTAGAACAGAACAAATAAAATGTTTATAACATCTTGAACACACTACTAAATAACCGACAGAATGAGGTAAATTATTTTGCTTACCAAACCAGGTAAAAAATGGCTATTCTCACATTTTTGTAAATCTCTCAATGTACTAGATGATGAAACAAATACCTCTATTCAAGCTGTTTTATGACTCCATTAAGTGCCAACACTGGAGTAGCCTGGAATAAGTAGTTCCATCCACAAGTCCTGTAGGGGAACACAGCTGATGAGATTATGCTTTTTCTAGGTTATTCTGACACTTCATGTAAATGAGGTAGTGGTTCTGGATCTTTCAAGGGTATCTTGTTTGCTTATTTTGCATTCACCAACTTTTAACCTCTAGTAAAGCCCTTTTCAGTGGTCTTTTTCAGAAAGTGAAGTTGGCATGAATACCTGTTTTGTGACATTTTTAAAATGCAGAATTAAACTTTACCATCTTTAGCCACTACATCTGTAGATGACAGGCCAGAGCTCTTCCTTTATGTTATTTACTATTCCCAACTCAATAAATCAGGTACACATTTTCAGATGGGTCAGCTGGAGATCATCAAGCTAGGATTGAACCCATGTTCACTTTGTTGTCACAAGAGCATACTTCCTTCCACATTGCTACTGACACTTTCTGATCTTTCTTCCAAAGCTAGAGACTAAAACAATTATTTTTCTCTTGGTAAAACTACTGCATTTTTTACTGCTTTGCATTGCCATTTGCCATTCTCAATATACAGTAACCACATTCAAGAAATATAATTGCACAGATAATACTTAAGTTGTCCACCAAAGACATGCAAACTTTACATTAACCATAACATTAATATTTAACTTTTGAAGTTAAAATGTTTTTTTTAAAAAATGGATTTGCCACTACATAACAATCGGGCAGAAAAGCACTGACATCTCTGATTATTTTGAGAGAAAATAGCTATGACAGAATTCTAGGACTGGCCACAAGGTTATGATGATATAATTAGAGCCTACCCATGAAACATGAGAATGAAACAAAGATTAATGAAACATGAGAATGAAACAAAGATTAATGCAACATGAGAATGAAACAAAGATTAATGAAACATGAGAATGAAAGAAAGATTAATGAAACATGAGAATGAAACAAAGATTAATGAAACATGAGAATGAAACAACGATTAATGAAACATGAGAATGAAACAAAGATTAATGAAATATGAGAATGAAACAAAGATTAATGCAACATGAGAATGAAACAAAGATTAATGAAGCATGAGAATGAAATGCATTTTGATCGCACATCATGGAAAGCATGAATAAGTAACGGTATAACATCATTTGAGACTGTGCTAAGGTAAAACTTAGAAGAGAAAAGACTCATGAAAAAGGATGGAAAACCCTGTGGATCAGTAGGCCTGACTTGTTTATTCTGTGACCGCGTGTGTTTGTCAAACATTGGTAGAAATAGCCACGAGAGAAGCTGTTCGACAAAAACAAAACTTAAAAAAAATACACAATAGCCTCCACAAGACCGTTTGACAAGATGAAAAGGACCATACAGAATGAAACAAAGATTAATGAAACATTTTAAGGTGAAATAGAGAAATATAGTTTACAGAATATGAATCACCTTTCTTTTTTAAACCACTTTCACAAATATATAACATTCTAGTAGTTCTTCTTCTTCTACCTTTTTAGCTCCCAGTGGAGCATAGGTCTGCAACAAACACTTTCCAAGTCGTTCTGTTTTTTGCCACTCTTTTAAGATCATTCCATGTCTTCCCCATCATCTTCATCTCTGCTTCTATCTGTCTTCTCCAAGAATTCCTTGGTCTTCCTCTTTTCCCCTGGGGATTCCAAAAAAGGGCCTCTTGTGTAATACTCTCAGTTGGCTTCCGTAGTGTGTGTCCTATCCAGCGCCATCGTCTTCGCTGTATCTCTTTATCCACTGGTGTTTGACTGGTACATTTCCATAATTCTATGTTAGTGATTTTGTCCTGCCATTTCCATCCTTTTATCCTGCGTAAACATCCATTAATGAAAGTCTGTATCTTCGTGATTGTCAATTTTGTTGTTCTCCATGTTTCACAGCCATATAATAGGACCGCTTTAACATTTGAGCTGAAAATTTTTATTTTTGTATTTAACCTAATTTCTTTGGATTTCCATATGTTTCCCAGTGCAATGAAAGTTCCTCTTGCTTTTGATATCCTTATTTTGGTATCATTTTCTGTTCCTCCCTCTTTATCTATATTACTGCCCAGATATATGTAAGATTGTACATCTAATAGAGGTAATTCTCCTAGTTTTATTTGGTTATTGCCAACTGTATTAATTCTCATAATGTTAGTCTTATCTCTATTAATCTTCAGTCCTAGCTGTTGTGATCTCTCATCAAGTATGCTCATTTTATCCTGAATCTGTTGATGGCTGTGTGATAGGAGAGCTATGTCATCAGCAAAGTCTAAATCATCAAGTTGTTTGGTCAGTGACCACTGGATCCAATTTCTATTGTTTTGAGTTATTTTCATAATCCAATCTATGGCCAGTAGAAAGAGAAATAGAGACAGAAGGCATCCCTGCCTTACTCCTGTTCTTATTTCAAATGTCTGTAAGCTGTCCTTCATGCATCACACTACATTTCGTTCCTTCATACATTGTTTTTATCAGGTTAATAAACTTTATGGGGATTCCATAATGACTCAGCAACTTCCAAAGCATTCTTCTGTCTAAACTATCAAATGCCTTTTCGTTATCTATGGATCCAATATAAAGTGGGGATTTTAGTTCTAAACTTTGTTCAACTATTATACGTAGAGTAGTTATTTGATCAGCACATGATCCGTTCTTCCTAAAACCTGCTTGTTCATCTCTCAAATGTTTCTCTATGGCCTCTTTTAGTCTCTCCAGAATGATTCTGATTAATATTTTTCCTGGCACTGATAGTAGCATAATTCCCCTATAATTTATGCACTCCTGTAAACTTCCTTCCCTGCAACGAAGTTATAGTTATTCTAGTAGTTAGCTTTACCATATTTGCAAACTTTCACTAAAAACACAGGTAGAATTACTCATATTATTAAAAAAATATTTGCTATACAACCCCTTTCTACTGAAAACTGTGTTAAATCAAGTACCAAGCCATTACCCAACAGTGCAGCCTCACTTAAATTGGGTTGCTCAATGACATACATCTTGGCTTACTATTTCCAAGGTACGATTGCTATTTCCATGGTGGTCTTGGTAGCCCAGTTGGGAAAACCACCCGACTGGACTACCAACATTCAGACAAACTGTGCTCAATTCCCGCTGGAGGCAGTGTGAGCTGTACGTGTGGTTAGAAAAAAATACACCCCGTGGTCAACCAAGTCACTAGCGGAAATAGATACCAGATAGTAGTTTTTATTACTCTGGGAAGGTGAGGAATGCCGCCTCACATCATGAGTTTCTATGCTTGAAGTGACACTATCCAGAAGTCTCCAAACACTTCTGGATAGGTGGGCAAGCACCTATGGGTGAAAACACGTGTGTTAAGACGCTGACTCAAGTCTCGTACTTTACGTTTACCTTTACTATTTCCATTCAGATACCATATGATGGAGCCCAAGAAATCCCAAAGCTTAAAGACATTGTTTTATTCATTGAGTAAGAGAAAGTAGGTCGCATACAGGAATGTAGTGTCCAGAACAGCAGCTGTTAAGGTATTTCCCTATTTCCAGGTATTCTCCTTCTTCTTTATCGTCAGAGATAAACTTTTGCATTATATCTGGTATTAGAAATTGTACAATACACAATACATCTACTTTGGTTTCTCATTGTCATCTAAGGCATAATTCAGAAATTTACAAAAAAGTATAATATTAGGTCATAAAAATTGTTGTTTATTTAACATGTATACCATTGTCAGTCACAATGGACTTTACACAAGAATCTCAAGTGTGAAAATGGAACGCCGTTCATGTTATTTTAAAGTGTAAAATAAACATAAAATTGTATAAAGCAGCTAAACGTATAGAGTTTGCTGCTTAATATCAGTTTATGTTCATTTTACATCATTTATGAAAAACATAATTTTTTAGTGCAAATTAGTGCTAATTTATCTACAGTTGCCATGGACAGATTCCATCAGAGATCTTCAAGGGTTTTACTGTTTTATTTACAAATTCCATGTTGTGATTACACAAAGGCAACACATTTATAGATTTCTGAATCAATAAATCTGTTTTAAAATGTTTTCAATTCCTCTGTTTGTGAAAGTTTCCACAAATTTATATTCCACAGTAAATTAAATAGGTTAGGTGCATATTTTTAAAATCATTTCAGAAAGATCTGTGAAGAAATATATTTTCAAATCACAAGTTTACATGGAAATTGTGAAGTCAGTAAACCAAACATATTGTGACCGCCTTATTTTTTTTTCTAATGCGCAACTCTGACTCCTTAAAGTTCTATTATATTCTATTCTATTCTTGCAATTAGTTTCATTGCAGTTGGGGCATCCCCATTTCTGCACCACCACCTGTCTTAGTATTTCTCAAAGTATGTATAGACTCACTGTTCATTATTAAACTATGGCTGCCATTTCATCTATTATATTTTTGTTATAAAAAAGATGATGAAAGATGACAATCTAAGCATTTGAACTTCATTTTTTGCCACTTTCATCAAGGTAAATGCCACCAGGCAAAAAACATACAATAGTGAAACGATTTTTCACAATTTTAAAGTAATTTTGTAACACTCAAAAATACATGTACACTAAACAATAGATAAGAAATAGCACTTATCTTGAAGAAAAAAAAAACAACGTAACATGTAACGGTGACGATCTCATCTTGTTACTTGGTCTAGAGAGGCCAACCAAGTAGGGATCGAAGAGGGAAGGCAACACAGTACTAAAAATATGTCATGCTGAAGTTGGATAGGTTAGGCCAAAAGGCGTAAATAAACCACAATACAACATTTCGATGCCCACTTAACGTCCTTTTAAGAACAGACGATGAAGAAGACTATATGTTCCTTTGGTCATTGAATGAATGCCAGAAAGAGAAAGAAAGTATACATTGGAAATCAATCATCATCATCTAGCTTGTCCCTGTTGGAACTTGGCTCTCATGACAGCTACTCTGACGTTTTCCATGTCCTGTGTGAGATGTCCAGCTTTTGCAGCGGTCAATCCCAGCTCATCTATGGTATCTTGCACTCACTTTCTTCAAAGTCTTCCTCTCCTTCATTTACCTGGAACTATATCCTCCATAACAAAGATGAAGACCAAAATATTTTTTGGAGAAGACAGATGGAAGCAGAAATAAAGATGATGGGGAAGACATGGAATGATCTTAAAAGAATGGCGAGAAAAGAACGGTTTGGAAAGTGTTTTTGAAGACCTATACTCCACAGAGAGCTGAAAGGTAGAAGAAGATGTCCTTCATAATAATCTTCTCTTGACCATTGTGTCATTATTACATGACCAAGATATGTTATATTTCTTGTCTCTTTGTTTAGCAATTTTCTGAAATTTTAAGGAAATGAACAAACACTATCTTTATTTTGGTGCCTTCCACTTCCTCTTATAACCTTTCAGTTGTTGAAATATATATGCGAGTGAATGCTACATCAGTCCACTCCATCAGTTGTGGACTGATGTAGCATTCACTCTACTAGCAGCCTCAACCATTTTCTTGTGATGCTGTATATAATTTTCTTGGTTTTCTCCCTCTAACTATGGGTCAATATTGAGATATGTGCTTTTTGTCTCATTTTATTACTACAAGGTGGATAAACCATTTGATTGGTTGTCTAAGTATATAGTTTCAGATAGTTCTATGTCACAGATCTTTTTCTTATTTCTATTTGTGTCATTCCAATTGCTTTTCTTAAACATCTTAAATTTGTGGTAATTACCTTCTTGTTTCAGTCTTGTAATGTGTGTGATGTTTGCCAATGGTAACTTAACCCTAGATTACGATACAGCAGTAAAAAATTACAGCAAAAAAACACAGATTCATCAAAATTTGACATTTTGCCATGTTCAAACAATACACCCCCCTAATAGGGGTAGCTATTCCAGTATCTAGCTTGCTATACTGCATATAATGATTATTTCTTTGCCCATTTAAAAACACAGTTAACATTTCAATTGTTTTATCACCATTTACACATTTGAGATATTCATAATATTTTAAACAGTGCCTAACAGAAGTAATAAAAATGTAAAATTATCAAGGCATAAATAATGGAGGTAGAGAATACAGTGCTTTGTGGAATTATGCTGAAAACAGACTTTGAAGTCTGACAGCAGATAACATATTCTGTTTGTGTTGTAGAAGATGGTACTAGTTTTATATTTGTCACACTGAAAATGATCATATTGATAATCTTTGCAAATAAGAGGAGGAAACCATTGTCAGTCAAAATGGACTTTACACAAGAATCTCAAGTATGAAAATGGAACGCCGTTCATGTTATTTTAAAGTGTAAAATAAACATAAAATTGTATAAAGCAGCTAAACGTATAGAGTTTGCTCCTTAATATCAGTTTACGTTCATTTTACATGTTTCCTGCAGCTCTACTCATGGCCCCACATAGTATTTAATATTTTATATAATTTATTTGTTCTTATCTCTAACTTAAAATGGCTTTTTAGCCCAAATGTTGTCAACTCAATTACTAATTTGGACTTTGAGTCCCCGATATGAAAAGTTTGGGAGTCAAAGATAACACACAAGTTGATAGCAGTCAACAACGTATAGCTAACTGCTGGCATCAGAGCCAGGGAAGCTATGCTGCTCAAGATCTTATCCCACTTCCTTACGGATGTCCAAGAAACAGGCTACTCATATTAGCCAATGAGCTGGGATTATCACAAACAATTGTTAAAAGTGTAAAAACCAAAATGTAAACACAAGAAGAAGAAATATGGATTAAAGAGGGAAGTTGATTTGATCTGAATCAAATTGGAAGAAACAGACTGGGAAGGGAAGAAGGCTATTATATTTTTGTTATGGGGATTATGATTTTTTGTGTGCATAATTTACAGGCTTTCAGGATCCGAGGATAAATTTGAATTAATGTATAGAGACAATCATAGGTTTATAAAATATGGGGGAGAGATAAAGAAGCAGACATAAGTTTATAACAACAGTATTTAATTCCCACAGTTTTATGTACCCATAGATAAAATACATCTGTGCGCTGCTAGGGCCTGAAAGGAGAGTCAAGAATAGTGGCGCTACCATGCATGGACATAAGAGGCGACTAAGGAGGATTTGACATGGGACTGGCTGTCCCATACTGTAAAAAATAAGCTGAAAAAAAACTTCACAAACATGGAGGTCAAAGAAAAGAATAAAAGTAAAACCGCCATCCAGGAAAGATAAAGGCTCCCTGTCTAAGAGATGTATGATGCAATCTGGAGAAAGCCGTAAGGAGTCCGGGTTGCCGACTCACCTTTTGTTTAGACATATAGAAGCAAAGATGAAGATGATTGGGAAGACATGGAATGATCTTAAAAGAATGGCAAGAAACAGAACAGCTTGGAAAGTGTTTGTTGAAGACCTATGCTCTACAGGGAACTGAAAGGCAGAAGAGAGAGATAGATAAAATATTTCCACTTTATTTGCACATTGTACTTAGTATTGGCCAGAAACATCACAAGCTTTTAGAAAATGGCTTTGATTACATTATATGCTAACATCTAGCATATTGTTTTTCCTAATGCTTTAAACTGAGATAAATCTTTCATTTGATCTTAAGAGCTTTTAAAAATAATTCAATAGAAGTAGTTTAGATACAAGAGCTTATTAAACACTCAACAAAAAGTTTGATTTATTAATAACTGGAAACCTTTGAAAGTCCTGATAAATAATTTAGGCCTGTATCAAATATTTAAATACAGCAATAGTTTTTAAAAAAATGACTAGAAATATTTAGAGCACACACATTTTAGTTAGTTACAACAATAACAACACAACTTTGTTCATTTTCAGACCATTGCATAAATTAAACTAATGAATTTAACATCTCAAATAAGTTGAGTATTAACTTGTACATGAAAGGCAGCTTACAGATGCATTTGAAATAAAAACAAAAGTGAGGCAGGGATGCCTGCTACCTCCGCTTCTCTTTTTGCTGATCATTGATTACATTATAAGAGTAACACAGAACAACAAGAATGAAATCCAGTAGTCACTGACAACTTGATGGACTAGACATTACTAATGACATAGCTCTTCTCTCATATAATCATATTTGATGAGAGATAACAACAGCTGGGACTGAAAACAAATAGAGATAAAACCAAAATCATAAGGCTTAATGCAGCTGGCAATAACTAGATAGCACTAGGTACAGAACCATGTGCTACACCAGAATGTTGCTTTTTAGATGAGAGCTATTTTTAGGCAGTCATGACATCAAATAAGGCATTCCCTTTCATGAGGTCATGGAGTCGTGTTTGTCTCAGTTTTTTCTCACCCGTCATTTGTAGTACTGTAGATTTTATGCCGATCTACATATGTCTCATAGTTTAAATTTTCACTCATGTTAAAAGTCAAAAGTGACATTTACTAATGTACCAATGTAATTTCAAGGACTTTTGTGAGTAAAAGTGAAAGTTTGGCAGTTAAAGATGGATTAATTTGTGAGATTTTTATACTTTTTTCTACATTGGTAAAAGTATTTTATTTGTTTTTAATGTTTTCCTATTACAGTGCAAATGTAGGTACCAGAATATAATATTAACTGTCTTAGAACCCTACATTACGAGATCATCGTAAAAATAACAATCTAAAAAGACACATTAAGACATCAAGTTTCCCATACGTATGAGCTCTTTTTACTGCCACATACCTTCTTAATTATTCCTGTCCATGACTCATGACACATTATCACGACTAGAAATGTTTTTTTTAAAACAACAATAGCTTCATAAAAAATCTAGCCATATCATAATAATGTCTGCATTTATATGTGTTCCCGTGTGTTACCGGGGCCTCATGAGGGAAGTAAAGAATAGTGACACTGTGACCTTCCAGGCATGTCGTAAGAGGCGACTAAGGAGGTTGATCGATGGCTTGACAAGCTGTCATTGTAAAAAGTATTGTTATGGAAACAGAGCCATAGATTTTGGAAGCAGTGATCTCTGCAATATGTGACATTTTGGCACGCAAGGTTTCTGTTTTTAAGATTGTGGTTCTGCCCTATGTGCCGTCTCCGGCTCGAAAGGACAATGGATAGATAGATTTATATGTAACAGTAAGTGAAAGAGATTTTGTTCTTGGTGTTTTGTGTAGTCTAATAATGGTGAAAAAGATCATATTTAGTTGCTTTTGGCCCCTCACGAAAACTTTTCTGTCTTTGTTTAAAAAAAAAAAAAAGTTATATGTTGTGCACAAGATGTTAACCTTTGTCCTGGCTGTGCTCTTTAATTGTTTCAATTATTTTAAAAATTGCAGTTCTTCCAAAGTGTAATTATTCCCCAGCTACAACACAAAAAGCTATGATTCCACAATTCCAAAATACACAGTTCTAACAATCATAATTACGACTTCCACAACTGCAAAAAATAACAAATGTAACACACACAGTTGCAACGCACACAACCATAAAATACACAGCTACATCATATATAGTTTAAAATGTCCTCACAAATGCTATATCATCCTGGTTGTCTAAATTGCAACACACATGGCCACAATACATATGGCTGCATCATCTAAAATTGAAAGCTTCCTCACCAGTGACATACCATCCTAAATTAAAGGGGACATTCTGTGAACTTGGTTAATGTTCAGGGTATACAGTGATGGGATTGATGTATACATCAAGAACTGATTGTGCAACCTCAAGTGGATTCACTCACAAGTACATTATAGTCCTGCAGTTTATTTTGGTGACATGTTACAATCAATCTTCATTCAACCCCTTAGAGTAATCAAATTGTCCACAAAAAGTGTTGATTTATTTGTATTATTTATGGATGTGATGTCTGTCAAGTAATGATTACGTGTAATCTACATGTTTAAAAAATAAAATACTGGGCTGCCCATGTTATTGTTAATATTTTACAAAATTTGCGCGATGGACAAAAACAACGACAGTAACGCAGTATTCAGATAAAAAAAGGGGGCATTTATCAGCTTAAGATAACCCAACCACCTGAAAAAGTCATTATATTTGACAGAGACAGAAATAATGAATATAAAACCCTGAAAAAACAAATTCATGAAAATGCAAATTCCTAAATGGGATTAAAAAAAGCAGGTCAGAGCAACTTGTCTTCCAGCTACTGCAAGATTCTCCTACTTAGATTGTACCATATAAATTGCACAGAGCATGCCCCCATGTACGAGAAGTACCTTAACAAGATGTAAAATCTTATATATATCAAGGCAGTAAATATAGACAAAGAAAATGAAACAGCAAATGATACCAAAATAAGGATATGAAAAGCAAGAGGAGTCTTTAATGCACTAGGAAACATGAAAATTCAAAGAAATTAGGATAAATACAAAAATAAAAATGCTCCACAAGGAGTTGAAAGGAAGACGGGGAAAAAAAACATTAGCTTAACTTAATCCGTGAAATGTTTTAATACTTCAACATTTCATCATTTCAAATCATATCTAGGATAATGCAAAACCATTTGAGTAATTACAGAATCATCACAAACTATATTCATCCTAAATTTAAGGCAGCATATGGTATTTTTAAACAAACCAAGAAACGAAAAGTTTTAGATTTAATGTGTCAGAGCTTCTTCAGCCAATTTTTTCAGATTGGGAACATCTTTGATGACAAAATTAAGCAATTCCTGGCCCATGGCCTTGCCCTGAAACAGAATTGTTATTTAAGAAATTATTCATATATTAATTAGTTAACATAGTAACTACAATCAGTTATCAAGCTGTAATTTAATGTCAGGAGTGGTTGGTTAAGTCATGAGCCTGATTGACACCATCAACCGTTAAGCTTTTTTAAGACGCAAAAATTTCCAACAAACCTATTCTCTTTGTACCTGCATTGAGCTAAACTGCTATCATTTCTTACTCAACCTTCTTATACATTATATGTCATTGATGCAGAAAAAGAGTTCTTAAATGTTATGTAGAGCCAGTCTTAACATATGGATGTGAAGCATGGACAATAGGACAACAGACAAGGAAATCGCTGAAGTCTGTAGAAATGTGGTTTTACAGAAGAATGTTGAGAATACCATGGACAGCTAAGAAGAGTAATGAAAATGTTCTGAAAGAGGTCAAAGCAAAAAGAGAGCTAATTTGCAATATTAAGAAGAAACAATCATCATTTTTTGGCCATGTAATGACAAGAGAATAACTGGAATATATTGTAACAACTGGAAAAATTGAGGGACGAAGAGATAGAGGGAAGCAAAGAGAAAAAATACCAGGCAGGTAACAGTTCACCTATGCCCACTTAATGTCCTTTTAAGGGTGAAAATGAAGCGGACCAAGAAAAGATCTTTTAGCAGTCGGGCAAATACAAATAAACAACATAATAAAGGTACTTGATATAAATGTTTTCAGATATAACCTTTGTTTATTTGTCTTGCAATTTGATTTAAAAGCTGTTCAAAGTGTTCATATTATTCATGATTATGATAACAGAAACAAAAATTGGCATACCTCGCATAAAAATCCTGCCAAAAAAATATACAGGCATAAAAATGTTTGTGTCCATTACCTACCTGTGGATCACTACGAAGAGATGAAATACCTCCTCCTCCCAAAGAGTTGTTTAAAATAAAATTTAATGCTCCTAAGCCAGGTAAATCATATCTGAAAGTATTGTAATATAAAGCAAAATATAAAATATTATAGATATAGATAGATACATGTATGTTTGATCATTATTATAAGATTGCTGCTTGTTTTCATGCATTATTCACTCAGTCTTGAACAATTTCTTATCTGTGGTGTAATTAATTCTGAGCGAGCCGTGATAGCTCAGTGGTTAGTGAACTGCACTACAAAGGACAAGAGGTAGGGTTCGATCGCAACCGATGGCTTCCGGGTTCACCCAGCCTTAAATGGGTACCGGATTTTTTCTGGGAAGTAAGTAATTAATTCTGAACAGATTAATTAAAGAAAACTAGATGTTATTTCTGATCAATAACATTTCTAAATACGAGGACCGGTCAAAGAGTTTTGCACTTTACGAAGAAAAAAAATCAGTAAGGAAGCAGATAGAAATGCTACGTGTCAATATAACAACATACTAATGGCTGATATTGTCAGTGAGTATATCGCACATAAGGTGTTTCTTGAGTGAGAGACTAATACAGTTTTATATATTGTGGTGTCATCTTCTACCTTTCAGCTCCCTGTGGAGCTTAGGTCTTCAACAAAAACTTTCCAAGTGTTATGTTTCTCACCATTCTTTTAAGAACATTCCATGTCTTTCCTATCATCTTCATCTCTGCTTCCATCTGTCTTCTCCAAGAATATTTTGGTCTTCGTCTTTTTCCTTGGGATTCCAAGAAAGGGCCTGTTGTGTAATGCTCTCAGTTGGCTTCCGCAGTGTGTATCCTATCCAGCGCCATCTTCTTCACTGTATCTCTTTATCCACTGATATTTGACTGGTACATTTCCATAATTCTTCTTCTTCTTCTACCTTTTTAGCTCCCAGTGGAGCATAGGTCTTCAACAAACACTTTCCAAGTTTTTTGCCAATCTTTTAAGATCATTCCATGTCTTCCCCATCATCTTCATCTCTGCTTCTATCTGTCTTCTCCAAGAATTCCTTGGTCTTCCTCTTGTCTTTTCCCCTGGGGATTCCAAAAAAGGGTCTGTTGTGTAATACTCTCAGTTGGCTTCTGTAGTGTGTCCTACCCAGCGCCATCATCTTCACTGTATCTCTTTATCCACTGGTATTTGACTGGTACATTTCCATAATTCTATATTAGTGATTTTGTCCTGCCATTTCCATCCATTTATACAGCATAAGCATCCATTAATGAAGGTCTGTATCTTCCTGATTGTCATTTTTGTTGTTCTCCATGTTTCATAGCCATATAATAAGACTGACTTAACATAGGAGTATTGTGGTGTCATGGATCTGTAAAAAAAAATGTGCATTTTAGTATGATTGAGTCACAGCACATTTCTGAAATCTGGTATGAACCTTAGTCCATCCCTATATATTCATCTTTCCTAAAGAAATGCACTTCTCCCATTGCATTGCAATATCATGTTCCTGTTGTCCTGAAAGAAGAACTCCGAACACCTTCAGTTCAGAAATAAAATCCTCAATTTCTCCTCACACGGAACCCCACACATGCCATGTACTCACTGGAAATGTTAACCAATAGTGTGTCCTTACAATGATACACAGTTCTGTCTGTCTCTATATGATTTCATAGTAAATTTCAAAACTTTTTGACTGTCCCTCACATGCCATACAAAAAACGACTAGATTTTACTTCTCATTAATCATATCTTTTTAGTGTGTTTGTTATGCAAAGAAGGGAGCCACTGTGGAGCTGTACTTAATGAATTAATCTTCGAAGGACATGTCACTGAGCTCAATCTGAATCAACAGATTCTTAAATGGATATTACAGATAAGAAAGATGGTTTTTGCAACATGCCAATGATAAAAAAATGTGGGCTATATTTTCTATAAAGCTGTTTTTTTTAAATTTTGCACAGAGGTAGTATTTTCTTTTCCAGTGAACACAATGTAGATCCTAATTTTGAATTTACCAACAGTTTTGTGTGGTTTTATCTACAAGTGTGTGTTGCAATGTGTTGTGGTGAGTTTTTCAGGTGCCCGGCCTTGCTAAATTGGCTCCTTATGATTTTGGCTGCTCTCCAAGCTGAAAATGCAGCTGAAAGGGACCTGTTTTGAGTCATGAGAAAACAATATATGGGGCCCAGCTATTTATATAATATATAATATTTCCAACAATGGCAGGACCACTGGGAAAAAATGTGTCTGTCCCAAGAAGAGTACTTTAACAAGGATTAGAGTGTCAGACATCCAGGTGAAAAATTATATTTTTTCCTTTCAAAGGTCAGATACTTTTTGAACAACTCTCGCGCATGCATGTGTGAGAGTTTATATAATTTTACCTTTGAACTTTGCTCTTTGTAGATCCTGCAGTATTTTCCTTGAAGTAATGCTTAAAGAACTCTTCCACAGCTTCTGCCGTTAATTGTTTACGTATAAATGGAAGGTACACAGGATGTCGAGATATTACTCCTAAAGTATTTTGAGATGAAAAATAAAATAATTCTATTATACTTTTTAAAAATTATATATAAATTGTATCTATAAAACAAACCAAACAAACATGTATATACACTTGATGCAACAATAATTATCATTATATGGCTGTTTTTTTTTTAATTTCAAACCCAAGACTGATTTACATGCCAAAGCATTTAAAAAAGAAAGATAAGTGTAGACGAATCAATTTCAAACACACTTTAGTACTAATATGAACTCTACTGACAAAAATATCTTTCCTAAGTTGATCAGGTTCATTCATCATCATTGCGTGTTGGCTACTCATTGAAAGTTGACTACCATTGAGCGCCTTTCTGCTCTGTCTCTTGCTTTGATGGTGCAGGTTGTCATAGGTTGACTTGTCCATCTTTTGATGTTACTCATCCACGTTAGTCTTGGTCTGCCTCTGCCTTTTTTATCTTGTATTTTCCCTTCCAAGATTACTTTTGTAGGCTGTTGTGTGTTTTAAACATGCTGTAATAACCTCATTTGTCTTCTTTGAATTGTATTTAGTTCTCTTTTCATTTTTAGTTGTGTTAAGACTCCATCATTTGTTTTCTTTTCTTTCCATCCAATTCTACCTATTTTTCTATAAATCCATATATGATTAGGTTACTTTTTGATTAAATCACTAATTCAGACAATTCGAGCAGCACAAGAACGACAAATGATATAAACCACGACACCTTTTAGGTATCAGTGAAAGAGAAAAGAAGAAGAAAGAAGACTGTTTGATTTTATGATGACTTGTTTTCCACTCGATGTTATACTTTGTCTAAGGCACATGATTTTTGAATAAAGTGGGAAATGCCTTTGCATGTTTTTGCTTTGGATTATTCTGGTGGTACTCTTTAAGACAATGTTTCTGTGATTTCAACAGATTAACAGTTTGCAGAATCTATAGGCTTGATCTTCATATAATCATCCAAGTGAATTTATGACTGTAGCCGTGGGGGGAGAGACACCACAAGAAAGGAGGATAGGAAGGGAGAAAGCAGGAGTGTCTGAAATAAAGTCAACTGGAAGTGATAGTCCACGAGAAAGTGAAGAAATATATGAAACAGACATCTTGAGAAGTGCGGGTGTGTAGTAGAAAACGAGACTTGAACTCCAGCAAGAAAGAAAATGATCTAATAATCGCCTAATCTCTTGATCCTGATAATATAATTGAAAATCTACTGATAGTCTTACAACAAGAACAACGATAATGAGGTGGTACCACAGTGGTAAGAACAAGGTTGTACAACCAATAAAAGCATCATTCTGATACAATATTCCTGTATGGTGCAGAAACATGGACATTAGACAAGAAAACAGAACAGAAAATTGAAGCCTTTGAATTGTGGATATATAGAAGAATAAGTAGAATTGGATGGAAGGAAAAGAAAACAAATGATGAAGTCTTAAAACAACTAAAAATGAAAAGAGAACTATTAAGCACAATTCAAACAAGTCAAAAATGTTAAAAGACACAACAGCCTACTAAAAGTAGTTCTGGAGGGGAAAATACAAGGTAAATGAGGCAGACCAAGACTAACATGGATGAGTAACATCAAAAGATGGACAAATCAGCCTATGACAACCTGCACCATCAAAACAAGAGACAGAGCAGAATGGCACTCCATGGAAGCCAACCTTCATTGCAGAGATGGCACTCGATGATGATGATGATGAGTGAAGGGGTTAAACTGATGATGACCAGCAACTAGAACGATGTTTTGGTACAATAGGCCTTCAGCAGAAACAAACATACAACACACACACACACATACATTTGTAACATGTATATAAATTGCAATTCAATCATAATCCTACAGTCAACAGACCTATATTGCAGTCATTTCCTTTGTCCCCTGAGCGTGTATATGCCAGATCTTCTAACCGATAGGAAAACTCTCCAGATGGAAGCTCTATATCTCTACACTGTTTGTTCTCCCCATTTCCGTTGCTGTCACTAGCAGGGTATGCTTGTGTCAGATACTCAGCTGTTGGGACACTGGGTGGTTTGTACTCAACTGTTTCTCTATTCATTTCTATTGTAATCTGAATCAAATAAAGATTAAAATGTAACACTGGCTTGGCAAAAGTAGACATAGTGTTGTATTCTATATATTTTTCTTAGAAACACAAGTTATGATAATGTTACATAGATTTTAACATAAAAAGAGCGGGTGGCCAATTTGTGAATCAATAACTTGTCATGCTCCAAACAAAGAGAATGCAAAGGTTTTTTCTTTCTTTTTATTTAGCATTCGTCAGCTTTCATCTGGAATGAAGATTGTATTGTAGAGTGTCCGTTTTGCCTCTAGGGTTATTTCCTTGTTGGACAATAGTAGTGATAGCTGCCCAATGATTTGACTAGCTTTGTTGCATCTTGAGTCTATCTCTGCTGTTTGTGAATTGTCATTTGTCACCAGATTTCCTAGGTATTTGAATTCCTCTACTTGTTTTAGTTGCCTGCCTTTTATAGTTATGTTGATGTTCTGTTTTTCTTTTGCGACATTCATGACTTCTGTTTTGTTGATGTTGATTTTCATGTTGTATTTTGTGCCTGTGCTGTCGAGTCTATTTAAGTGTTCTTGTAAGTGTTCTATTTTTCCATGTATTAGTGTATGTATGTACAATAATGTATATACAATGAACAATTTATGTACAAAGAACAGTAATTTACCTTGAAATTATGGTTTGGATAGAGGAAGTTAAAGAGTTTGAGCACTGGAGATCTGGAGAATAAAATGAGAATAAATAATGAATAAACCTCTAGAGAAGATAAACTTCATAATTGAAAAATATATTGTTCAAGCAATACCAGATTCTTTGCATTTACTAACTTTTTATCTCCAGCAAAGTCCTAAGGATTGAAATTTGAATAACACTTTTCCCTATTTTTCACACTGCTCAGGTATCCTTCACCATAAAGACATATACTTTCGGACTTCCAAGGTACTCTAATTTGTTATTGTTAAGGGTTTTGAAGTTTTTGAGTAAATTTTTTTTCTATCAATTTTGCCTAGGTAGCAGCCATTTGGCCTACTCTTTTTGATTTTCAACTACCACATGCACAGAATACACAATGGACCTGCTGTTTTTTACCATTGTTTGAGAGGTCTAGACATTCATCTCATTCATGGGTCCAAATGTACTCTTTATAAAGACTTTTAGCCTCAGGCAGTCATGATGTGCCGATCGTGATCTGCAATATGTGCCATTTTGGTACGCAAGGTTTCTGTTTTTGAGATTGTAGTTCTGCCCTATCTCGTCTTCGGCTCGAAAGGACAATAGATAGATAGATAGATAGATAGTCATGATGCCATATACAGAATTCTCTCCCACAAAATCTGACCTGAATGTTTGTCTAGCCCGTCATTCCGGGAAAAATTACCCATGGACTATATAAGTTATAATATGATCTGCTTAACCCTAGATTACGGTACAGTAGTGAAAATTATTGCATCAAATCACAAATTCTTCTAAATTTGATAGTTTGCCATGTTCAAACATTCTCCCCTGGTGTATCTTCATAATTACTACTTCCTGTGACTTCTGAGTGTTGGATTTGTTTCTACTTATGTAGAATTTTGTTTCCATATTCGTGAGATAAAATCCTATAATACAAAAAAAATTTGTCAAATTTCAACAAATTGGTTATTTTTCCAATTTTTTATTTGTTGTGACCAGAGAAATTTCATGGGTCGTTGGCTGACATCAAACAACCCTTTGTGATTCAGGAAATGCAGCGAA
The DNA here is from genome assembly GCA_032433765.1 of Megaustenia siamemsis. Classification (NCBI taxonomy): domain Eukaryota; kingdom Metazoa; phylum Mollusca; class Gastropoda; order Stylommatophora; family Ariophantidae; genus Megaustenia; species Megaustenia siamemsis. Next base: position 24,145,032 of record JAVIAB010000001.1, read on the forward strand.
TAACACTGAGAGGTAGCTGAACATACTGATGAACTTACGGCAACTGTCTGAAGAGACAAAGTTTCACGTCTGGTTCGAGAGCTCAATTTCTGGTGAAAGTCATAATGTTTCAGATTGCTCCAATTTTGTGATAATTGTATTTGATGTAGATCTATATTTTTGTGCTTATGGCACAGATAAATGGGAAAGTCATAAACACTGGGCTATAAGGCAGCAATTGTTATTTTAGTAAATTTTCTAGATGAACTTAAACACAGACCAGATAGGGTGTCCGGTTAGCGCAATCGATAGGTGGTTGGCTTACCACGGCAATAGCCGGGGTTCGTACCCTGGCGAGGACACCTGGGTTTTACTAATTCCCTAAAAATTAGTACCTCTGAAGTCGGAGTAAATCTGCCTGCATGGCGAGGGGCATCCTGTAATGGGATAAAACAGACTTTACACGCAAAATTCAGTCCCACAAAATTGAGTGGGTGGGACTTCGTCAGAGGTCAAAGCTGACGAAAGCGAACGAACGAACGAACAGACCAGATAATCCAGGCGGCATTATATAAAGATTAATTGTTTTTATAGCACAAAGGCGGGACAGCTCACGTTGATAGTAGTCCTGAATGTAGGTTAGAAACACCAGACTTTTTGACAGTGGAAGGTCCCCTTGTGTCATTGTGACCCAGGTCATCTCAGCAAAAGAGCATGCCCTGAACAACCGTGCACAACCTGTACATAGCCATCAAGTGGGGACCAAAGAGGGGAGGCAAACTTGTACAAAAAAGAAAACATAAAAAATGAAGTTGAGTGTGCTTAACCATAAAGTGCAATATCATATGCATGTAGCCTGTTGTACACCACAACACAATGCATCTATTTAACCCACACTTAAGGACAAACAATGAATAGGAGCATTCATTGGGTAAATATTGCAGCAGAAAATACTTACTACACCAGATTAATATGCAGAATTAGACCAAACTAATTTTATCCACTTTTTTCACTGGTGCATGTGTACATTTTTATGCAGTCTAGGTACTTTTCAGTTTGTTCTGGTAAGTAATACATTATTTTAAGATACTGTTGGTTTCTATTCATGCTGCTGGAATGCCAACCCATTTACTGGTAGCTCAAGGTCATCGCCTTGCATACTAGACACACAATAATATCAGTTGTATATGCGATTTTTAATACAACTTATACGGTTTCTCAAAGAAATATCCTTTTATCTTTCTTGATGGCTGACATGGTAAAAAAAGGAAGAAAAGAGAAAGAAGAAAATGCAAAAAAAACACCATGTATTATGTTTGTTATAACAATACAATTATAGAAATACAAATTAAAATGTAACTATTTAACTATAGAGGAACTCTCCCAAAATTGCAGATTCTTACCCTAAGATGATGGACCAGTACTGCCACCATCAATGATGAAAATGTCTGCAATTTTTTTTTTTTTCATTTAGAAATTAAAAATATATCTCCAAAGTATTTGAGAATTATTTCCCTTTCCTTTAAAAAAAACAGTGCATATGTACTCATTTTTCAAAGAGGACATAAATTATTTGTTGTTTATTATATAGAAAATGACTTTCAAGAGAAACCCTTGTATCCATATGGATTATTTCAAAGATTACCACAGCCTTGAATAGTTGAAATATAACTTGTAGATAGTAAAATATACTAAATTTGTGTAAGCAGAAAAAATATAGTTTGTATGTATTATAGTATATATATATTTCATTGTGAGTGTGCAGTCTGTTGAAAGATAAAGATAGGATAATGAAAGTTATCTACAAAGTTTCCTTTACACTGTATCTACATCAAATGTGAAATCCACTATTAATGGAATATTCAACTAGCAAAGATATAAGTGGATTTACTTTGAAAAAATCACACATGAATTAAGTCTGCACCTGATCTTATTTGAAATTGATTTGATTTATAATTTAAAGAATTAAATTTTCAAGTTTCTTTTTCATCTTTTATTTGACTCTTTTTCAATTTGTAAATAATTACTCCAGTGATTTTATGGCATACAAATAGTATTTCCATGGTGTGAACTATTCCTTCTTTAATTTGATATAAATTATATGAAAAGAAAAATTATACAGAAGTTTTAATTTGTTTACACTGGGTAGTTCATAAATTAAAATCAGATAATTTCATCCAAATTAACTAAGTAATTCCAGAGTTAAAGAGTTGGGTTTAATGTATTAATTAAATTATTTTACCTACTTAAATAATATCTTTGGAGAGACTTAAAAATAAAAAAACAGAATTTCCCTGTAAATAGAACTAAAATGAATCTCAGATGTGGTAAAAAAAACTAGATAATTGATTACACAACCCTACTGTATTATGCAGAGATTTCCTTACACTTTTGGTCTGCCACCAACAATTCCACATAACCCTGGAGCTGAAAAAGAAAGTACAAACAATTTCAACATTTAAAAATTACTCTTAAATAAACTTACACACAGAAAAAAAAATTCACACCATATTTAATACACAACTTCTATTCTTGGCTGCCATTGCCTATGAAGCCACAGTTATGTATCGATGCATGTGGACAGAATAATCACAACTAGATCAGAAAACTTTCGTTCTTTACATGTTTGTTCATACTTTAAACTTCTAGACACCCAACAGATGTGACTTTCTGCATTTCCTGTTGCTGCAGAAGTTGGAGCTTCTCCATGCTAATTGTAGTGGAATGCTGTCTTCTTGTTTGCTTGTGTTCGCCCGATGACTAAAGTATTCTAGAGTATTCGTAGACTGTAGAATTCCTCTTCGTCATCCATTCTTAAAAGGACGTTAAGTGGGCGTGTCTGCATTGTGTTGTGGTTTGCAGTATAACTGTTATATTTGCGCCTTTCGGCCCAACACATCTGACTTCAGCACGATGCTGTCTTCTATTACCAGCACCTTTAAAAACTTTGGAAATCAAAGGAATTAACATCTCATGACACAGACCATATTCCTAGGGAAATTTTCTCATAAAATAGTGTGGATTTCATTTACTGCCAGTGATTTTTCTGAGTGACCACAATATTGTCAAGACACAAGCAATGGTTTTCAAAGAAGAGAAATACACACATACAAATTTCTCTCTTCTGCTGCATTCGTCCAATGAATACCTCTCTCACATCATCTTCCCTTAAAAAAAACTGTAAATAAATGTAGATGCATTGCTACTGATTATGCTGTGGTTTAATAGCATTATCTGTGCTTTTCAGCCCAGCATAACCAGCATCAGCACAGTGTTTTTTGGTACTGGATTGTCCTCCTCTTTGATCCCTAACCGCTTGGTCAGTTTTGCTTGTCTGTTGTCAGGCCTACTGATGCACTATTCATTGAGGATGGGCGATAATGAGAACTAGTCATCTGGTGGTAAAATTAATATTTTTTAATAAACATTTATTATTTCTACTGACGTTTCACAGATCTCTGCTTTTTTTTTTTTAAAAGGTGAAATAGAAATGTGTGAATTAATACAGAATCATTTCACATGTGTCTCCTCACCCATGCCAGTTCCGGCCGGAGCTAACTCTCTGGAGAAAAATTCCAGAGCTTTTTTGTCATTGTGGGTCACAGCCATCCATAGGACAACATCTTTGGGACCAGTCTATGGAAATGAATTGAAACTATATTTGTTGTTAGAGTTTAATTACTCATTTAGGGCTTAATTCCTAATTGAAAGGATTATTTCCCACAAATTAGATTGGGTCTTTATCTAGCTACATTAATGGCAGAAATCTAAATTAAAGCATGACTCTTCTAGTTCTTTCCTTCCTCATTTGTTTTTTATGCAGGTATAATGTGGTCTTCTGCTCTTATGCTTTTTAGTGTTTCTAATGTTCCATCAATTAATCTTGTTTGTGGTCTGTCCTTGAATCTGGTATTTCTATCTTATCATATGACTAAACCACTTTGTATGTTACTTCTTTATGTATTCAATGGAAGAAATTACTCCTAGCTATTTTTACAGTTCTTAATTTCTGATCTTTTCTCTCAGGCTATTTCTTGCCATGAGTCTAACACATTTCATTTGGTTAATTTTCTTATTGTTCTTGCACGACTGTTAAAAAATGTATGTTAATTTATTATAAAAGCAGAGGATATTTTGCTCTGACACTTATAAAATTGTCCATTTTCAGAATTTTATCTAAACTGTACATACAACAAATAGTTTCAGTCTAAATATTCAACAAAAACAATTATCAAAATGTAAAAATAAAATGGAAGCAGACTTCTTTAAAATTAATACACTTTTAAAATTTGTGTTCTTTGACAAATATTTGTCTTGAAAAATTATTACTTCTAAAAAAATTGAATTAGAAACTTGAAATTACCAAGGGTTCAGTTTTCCTCATGTACTCTGGTCGTCTGTCTCGACCTATGACCTCTATATGAACAGCAGTGAAGTCATCCATATTTAACTGATGAAAAATGCGTCTACACCTGAAAATATCCCAAATAAAATCATCCCAAGACAAGCATTTTATGAAAGGAATACTAAAGGTAGGGAATCATAGTGGTGAAATGGTTAGGGCTCTCATCTGCTTACCATGTGGTATAGACTTAACTTCAGTTGCACTCAGTTTTTTTCTCTGAAATATGTAACTTGGTGTTTCACCCTGCCTCTATAAATGAGTACCAGAAACTTCCACTGGTAAAATGAGGAAAAAAAATTATGAGCAAAATTTCTGATATACTACAAGGCTATACAAATACTACTAGTTCATTCACTTCAGTTGTCTATAAAATATGCATCTTGGAACTATTAAAATTCTAAAAGTTTATTGGAACACATTCCGAATCATTACAGCAAATAAAAAAGGCCCTGCCTAAAAGAAATAAACATCATGTAGCCACACAAAGAAAACCATCAACTAAACATACCTAGTGAGAATAGCTTTAGCAGTTTTCTCAGCTTTCTCTGTAGCCCTTGGACCACCAACCACACAAACAGCTGTAGATCTGTAGCCTGCAGCATATGTAGCACAGACCTGGCCGGTACAACATTTATTATTTATTCAACTTCATAAATATTATCAAATATTATCAACAGTATTAGTGAGACAATAAAAGGCCATTGTACAGCAGTAGTTAGTTAAATTGTCTACTGAGGACAAGAGATTAGGTTCAATATTGATCAACGGCTTCTGGGTTCACCCAGCCATAAATGAATATGGGATGTTTTTTTCTGAGAAAGAAAGATGGCCTTCACATAATGCTGACCACGTTGCTAAAAATGTGCCAATAGTTAAAAAAAACAACATATGCAGGTCTAATTCCATATTTCCTCTGGGTGTGACAGTATTCTTTCTTTCTTCATTATCGGTGAAGAAAATCAGTAATCATTTATTTGATAAATACACATAAAGTAAAAACAATGAACATAATAAAATCACTCAAGTAGCATGTACTCTGACAAATTCTGTTCAAACAAGCCTTGATTGAAGAAAGATCTACACAGCTAATTTGCCACTGCTATTTCAACTACTATTGTCTTCTTTTCTCTTTCACTGATACCTAAAAGGTGTCGTGGTTTATATCATTTTCGTTCTTGTGCTGCTCGAATTGTCTGAATTAGTGATTTTCCTTTGTTGTTACATGTCTCTGTCACTGCATCTATCCATCTTCTTCTGGGTCTTCCTCTTGGTCTTTTTCCATGCATTCTCGAGAAGAACGCCCTTGATGGTGACTGGTGAGGATTCATTCTGACCAGGTGGCCAAACCATTTAAGTTGTTGTTGTTCTATATATTCTTGGCAGGGTTTTAACTACTATTGTAGAACACTTTAATGTTAATGATAGGAAAGACAACTCTGCTGTATAGAATGAGGATGGTTAAGTTTAGTCCACAGATCATCTTCATTGCACTATGGACAACTTAATGGTGCTCAGATCTCCTCATCAGCATATTCCCTAGTATGAAGCATGCATGTCAAACAACTGGCAAACAAAAGCAATGAAGATGGCTTTCTGCTCAGATGCATGAACTCTGTAGCACCTGTGAAGGCCTTGTCCCCAAACTCCTTAGTTACCTCTAATGATATGCGAGGCAGGTGACAGTGGATCTACTCTTTCTTCCCTGACCATGGTCCTGTAGCCACATTGACAAATGAGAATGGTGAGGGTATTTATGGTCCGAACTTAAAAATAAGGTTGAGGATTTTCACCAAGCATAAAAGGGGATACAAGCAAAGAAATTAGAATCAGAATAGCTAAAGCAGCAATGTCTTTCAGAAACCTTGAAAAATTGTGGAAATCAAAACTCATCAGCACAAACACAAAATTTAGACTATTCAAATCAAATGTACTATCAACCCTTATGTATGCGTGTGAAAGCTGGAAAACAACAAGAGATATAGAAACAAAGTTGAACGCATTGGAAAAAAAATGTCTAAGGAAAATACTTCGTATAGCATGGAACGAATTCAAAACAAACGAGGAAATTAGAGAAATTGCCAATCAACCACTAATATCTTCAGTAATAGAGAAAAGACCATGGTCCTATATTGGACATGTGATGAGAAGAGATAATAACCGAATAGCAAAGCAATTCCTCATATGGGAAACAACAGGTAAGAGAAAAAGAGGAAGACCCAGAGAGACACTGAGAAGAACATTGATGAGAGAGGCAAAAGCAGCAGGAATCGGCTCCCTCAATCAGATAGAGCTGCTTGCACAGAACAGAGACAAATGGCGAGATTTGATAAAATATCTTTAAAAGAATTGAAAACTGCTAGAACAAAAATTCAGATGAGAGAAGGAGTATCTTGGTCTACGCCCTATGGGCCGGCTACGGCTCGAAAGGTCAATAGATAGATAGATAGATAAAAGGGAAGATTTAACTCTGAATTTAACATAGCACAACATGATAATAATCTTTCCAAGGTGAAGGCATGCCTCACAACAGCAGAGCTGGAAGTTGTCAGCGACCCATAGTTGATGGCTTGCACCAGGATCGGTGAACCAGAACCATTCAGACCCTGCTCCACCTCTCCATTGTGCCTCCAGTAACAGACTAGCCTGTCTAGTCTTGCCAAGCGAGTAGGGATTGAAGAGGGAAAACAACCCGGTACTCAAAAATGTTGTGCTGAAGTCAAATGTGTTGGGCCGAAAGGCGCAAATATCACAGTTATACTGCAAACCACAACACAACGCAGACACACCCACTTAATGCCCTTTTAATGGAGGAGGATGAGGAAGTATACTCCTTTAGTCATTGGGTGAATGCAAGCAAATTGGAAAGAAAAAACTATCTCAAAATAAATATTATTTTTGTAACGCTGCCACATGTCAAAACATGATTTTTTTTTTTTTTTTTTACAAAATACAAAAATAAGTTAAAGGTTTCCTTCATGTCTAGCTAGGCATATGAAGAATATGGTTTTAATTATCACATTTTTCTATGACCAAAGGACATTTTTGGGCAATGTGGCTGATACAGGACATGTTACAATGTCTATCTGTGCTGTCGTCATACATCTGTCAGTATGTTCGGCTACTGCACATCGTTATTAGCTGTGTTTCCTGGGTCACAAAGGTTTGTTTGAAGTCTGCCGATGACTGAGGAAATTTCCCTGGTCATAACAAAATAACACAAAAAAAAAAAAAAAGGAAAGGAAAAACAACCAATTTCTTGAAAATTGGCAATTTTTTTTTTCACATTAAATGATTTAATCTCAAAAAATGTTTAAACACGGAAAATTGTCAAATTTTGAGGAACTTGCGTTTTGACACTGTAATTTTTACTACAGTATCTAGGATTAATTAACGTGTGCATCAGATTATGCCAACAATACCAACCTTGTATTCCCCAGAGGGAGGAGTCCCTCTAGCGCCCTCTACATACACCATATCACCAGGAAGCTCATCAATCTCCACCTGAGTGAAATCACACACAACATCTGGTAGGAAGTAGTGGGCTGGGTCACCTATTTCATAAATCAACTGTTCACCCACTGTAGCCTTGTTGACCAGCCCACCAGTTTTGTGGGGTTTTGATAGTGTGAACTTTCCATCTGATCCAACAGACACAATAGGAAATCCAATGTGGTCCCTGAAGGGAAAAAAGAAATTAATCATAGACACCAGAAATACAAACTTACAAATAGTAAAGAATGTCCAATGTCCCGGAACAAAGAAAACTTAGTGTGGTCGGATCAGTGATGGAACTTATAATGAATTAATTGAAAATGCTTTCTATAAGGACAGTAACTAAATAAATGATCATATGTTCATAATAGAAAAAAATAGTATGGATTATAATACATTGCGTTGCTGGAAGTTACAGTTTCAATTTTTTTTATCTACCATTCTTGTCTTCATCTTCATTTTTGTTCTTTGATGCTTTATGCTGATGTTGAAAGGTTTATTCCAGCTCTATGCATTTTTCATTTAAGTGACCAGTAAAAGTTTTAAAAAAGAACACAAATATGAAGTTAACAAATCTGGTGTACCATTCTTCAACCATGTGCCAATCTGTAAAGATACCTCCAGTACTTTGAGCTCCACATTCAATTAAATGACCAGCCAAACTGGAAAAGAAAAGATTAACAAGTTCAGATTTGACTACACCAACAATAACTACACTTACATTAAATAGAAAACAAAGAAAACATAATTCTTAATTATTTTGTGTGAATATTAAATTACAGGTGTATTAACACTCGACAGAACCAAAAACACTAATAAAGACCAGGAGTGAACGGGCTACAGGCAGAAATAATCCAAGAAACAGAGGAAAGCTGTTTCAGATGATTACATGAAATCTTTAATGCAGTATGTGTAGACAGGATTGTAAGGATGTAGGGAAATAATGAAGTTAGGGACAATGTAAGGAGAATTGAGAGAACCAGCGTATGTGTGGGGAAAGTGACATTCACAGGATTATTGGTGAACTGTTTGCTTGGGTGAGTAGAGATGGGAAAATCTTGTGATTATGGGGACTGGTGAGAAGTACGGAGGAGTGAATAGACTTAAGGGAAGCGTGAGATAGAGGCTATGATGTGGAGAGATCTCATTGGCTGGGAAATTAATTAGGTAGTTTTTGATTGGCTGAGGTACGAGATACTTAATGCTAGGCAGAGGGTTTTCAGAAGAGAAATCACTTGTAAGCTAAGGAAATAGGAGACTGGCCATGCCGCTAGGGCATTGGGCCCTTATAGCAGTACCTGAGCAACAGCGCTTTGTTAGTTAGGAGTGGGTAGGGTGGAGTTTCCAAACAAGTGAGGAACTTAGATGGCAAGGAAGTAAATAGAAAGACACGGTGGATTTAAGTTAGGCTCTTGTAACAGTAGCCGAGAAAAAGCTCTTTATTAGTAGGAGTGAGTAGGCTGGAGTTTCAGTCAAAATAGATACAAGATGGAAACTAAGTAACTAGGATGACACAGTTGAGCTAAGCTAGTAGGACCAAGCCAACGCTGTTTTATTGAGAAGTGAGTTAGTGGAAGATGAGAGTCTTGAGCTTGATTACAAGAGTCGGAGATAAATGATATTTCCTTAGCATTTACTTTGATACCCGAGCAGCGATGCCAGGCCGCTGGTCTTGTTTTCTTATTGATGCATTTCTATTTGTTGGACTATACCAAAAAAGGCTTATTATTCTTTTTATTTATACAAGAGACTTGCGTGTACAAACAATTTCATGTAAAATGTATGCTGTATTCCAACACGATGAATGAATCTGACGCAACGTGAAGTACATAAATCTGACAGTCTACACCAATGACTGAACACTGTTATTGAAGAAGAGAGCGAGCGGCCAAGGTGAGATTAAATCACCAACACTAAAACCAAAGACCTCTCCACACATTAGTGCCTCTTTACATATGGACTAATCATTTACTATATATATCAATATATAATCAATAAAAAATTAATGATGAACAGTGTGGTTTTGTTAGAGGTAAAGGTATGAGCAATGCCATATACATCATAAGATCTTTAGTAGAAAGAGCCATAGAAGAGAAAACATATCTATACCTATGTTTCATAGATTATACCAAAGCATTTTACAAAGTAAAGCACCAAGAAATAATCAAAATTTTAGAAAGCATAAACGTAGACAGCAAAGATCTAGGAATAAAGAATGTGTACTGGCAACAAACAGCGGCCATACGAACTGGAAGCCAATTGGGAATGTTTCAACAAATAAAACAGGGTGTTAGACAAGGTTATGTGCTGTTACCAGATTTGTTTAAGTGAGATTATTTTAAGATCCATAAAGGGCATGCCTGGAATAACAATTGGAGGTCATAATATAAATAATCTAAGGTAGGCTGATGATACAGTCTTAATCGCTAAGAGTGAAAATGAGTTACAAGAAATGTTGGAAATTATAGTGACAGAAAGCAAAAATAAAGGACTCAGCCTTAATAGAAAAAAGACATAAGTAATGGTAACAACAAAGAAAAAGACATCAACTCAGTGCAAAATAAAGGCAAATGGAACAATATTAAAACAGGTAAATGAATGTAAATATTTGGGAACTTTGTTAACCTCAAACGGAAGATGTACAACAGGGGTGAGATGCAGAATGACTCAGGCAGAAGCTGCTTTCCAAAAAGGTCAGTCTAATAATGTTTTAAAATGATCAAGTAGAGGCAAAGGCGCACCTCACAGCAGCAGAGCTGGAAGTTGTCAGCAACCCAAAGCTGATGGCTTGAGCCAGGATTGGTGACCCAGAACCATCTAGACCCTGCTCCACCTCTCCGTGGTGCCTCCAGTAACAGACTAATCTGTCTAGTTTGGCCAAGCGAGTAGGGATTGACGTGGGAAGACAACCTGGTACTCAAAAATGTCGTGCTGAAATCGGATGTGTTGGGTCGAAAGGCACAAACATCACAGTTATACTGCAAAACACAACACAACACAGACACGCCCACTTAACGGCTTTTTAAGGGTGGATGATGAAGAGATTTACTCCTTTAGTCATTGGGTGAACGCAAGCAAGCAAGAGATGATCAAGTATGACCAGCCAGCATAAACATCGTTTCCGCTGTTCTAAAACTTTTGGGTCTGGTTAATTTCTTGATTTCTATGAACACTAATAAAGACTCTGGTATGTACTTGTAATTTCAAGCACAAGGTATATTGTTAATTAGTACTCTAATTATATGCCCTTTAAAGATAAGAAAACAGAAAGAATATAATTTTAACTTTTAACTCTTAACTCTGTCCCTAATTTTATCCTACCTGCCTGCTGCCAAAAGATCAAACTGATCCAATGTCCACCCAAACTGCAGAAAAGAATAAACACATTATCTTTCAAACAGTCAGAAAAATTTATTTTAAACAGTCAAACATATTTTATTTTAAATAGTCAAACATATTTTATTTTAAACAGTCAAACATATTTTCTTTTAAATAGTCAAACATATTTTCTTTTAAATCTATCTATCTATTGTCCTTTCGAGCCGAAGATGGCACATAGGGCAGGACCACAATCTCAAAAACAGAGACCTTGCGTGCCAAAATGATGCATATTGTAGAGATCGTTGCTCTGTTTCCATAACAATACTTTTTACAATGACAGCTTGTCAAGCCAGCGATCAATCTCCTTAGTCGCCTCTTACGACATGCTTGGAAGGTCACAGTGCCACTATTCTTTTAAATAGTTAAACATATTTTCTTTTAAACAGTCAAACATATATTCTTTTAAATAGTCAAACATAGTTTCTTTTAAATAGTCAAACATATTTTCTTTTAAACAGTCAAACATATATTCTTTTAAATAGTCAAACATAGTTTCTTTTAAATAGTCAAACATATTTTCTTTTAAACAGTCAAACATATTTTCTTTTAAATAGTCAAACATATTTTATTTTAAACAGTCAAACAAATTTTCTTTTAAACAGTCAAACATATTTTCTACTCAACCTAATGAACATTTGCACAGTGTATTTATTCTCCGTGTGCCTCAGTTGATTTTCTTCTCTTCTTGCTCTATCATCACCGATAAAAGAATTTGCTTGTTTATTTGTCGGTGTACAGCAGCTTTTAATCTCTAGCAAAGTCCTGAGGGACTGAATTTTGCATGAAATATCAATTTTCCTATTTTTCACACTAGCAATAATGTGCCCCTCATACAAAGATGTTCTCCGACTTCAAACGTATTCTACATTTTTATCGTTGAGAGTTTGTACACTTTTGGGTAGATTTTATTCTATAAGTTTTGTCCAGGCAGCAGTGACTAATTTTTGGCTTACTCTTCATGATTTCCAACAGACAAGGATTCTTTAGTGTGCACAGGAAACCAAGGATTCGAAGTGAAAAATTCCCACCACCTGTAGTGGAATTTGAACCCAGGACCTTATAGCCCAGAGGCCAACATCTTACGTCTAGAACACTCAGCACCTGGACAAATGAAGTAACAGCGATAATTACATTTTGCAAATCAACACTAAGAAAGTTTATCCTGTCCATGGCAATTCTTCTGTTCCAGTACCGTAGCACTTCTTCCACAAAGTCTTGGGTGAACCTCTCATTTGTCTTGTCTCTGATATCTGTAGCATGATATTCTTTATTTTAGTGCCAAGTCTTATCTGAGACATGGTCAAACTAATTTTTGCAATTATTTATTAAAATAGAGTATATTTCTTCTTCTTCTGTACTCAAAGTATGTTCCCCCATTGTTCCTTTTCATAAATTCTTACAAATGATCAAACGTTCAAAAATAGCCACTTCCTTTAAATCGTAAAACATGTTTACAGAGCCATTACACAACATACATGCAAATTTCTTGAGACAAAACAAAAATATATAAAAAAAAATTATTTAAAATCTTGGCAGAAAAGATAGATGGAAGCAGAAATGAAGATGATGTGGATGACATGTATTGATCTTAAGAGAATGTCATAAAACAGGATGGTTTGGAAAGAATTTGCTGAAGACCTGTGCTCCACAGGGAGTGAAAGGTAGAAGAAGAAGATGCTTCACCATGAATATGGGACTCTCTTTGATAATCTACCAATATTACATTGTTGTTTGTTTTTCATAGAATATTAAACACAACTATAGTCTTTAGATTACTTACTTCATAGATTAATGGAGCTAAAACTAATGCACTATCAACACACCGGCCTGTAATAACAATATCTGCACCCATTGACAAAGCTTGAGCCATAGGGCCTGCCCTGAAAATTCAGAACAAGAATTAACACATGTTTCTTTACACAATTCTTTTCCATGCTAAAAAGTAACTTGCAGCTTGGTACATCAATATGATTAAAAAAATTAACTAAATTAATTATTTTGTACCCTAGAGTACAGGTCATCATCATCATCATGTACCCTGCCGGTTGGCGTAGGCGATCATGTCCCTCCACAATCTTCTATCTACAGTGCATCGTATCAGTTCTGTTGTTGACTGTTTTCCATGCCATGACACCAAGCTATCCAGTATTTTCTCTCTTTGTCGTCCGCGATCTCTCTTTCCTTTTATTTTGCCAGTTGTAACCAAGTATTCCAACTTTCCTCTTCTCATGATGTGCCCGAAAAATGTTGATTGCTTCTTTCTGATGTTTTTTAAGAGCTCCCTTTTTGTGTTGGCCTCTTTGGGAACTTCCTCATTGGTCTTTTTATCTGTCCAGGGAACTTTCAACATTCTTCTGAGAAATCCCATCTCTGTGGCCTCTAATCGTCTTTACGACACAGGTAGAGTACAGGTAGGTCGTAAAAACTACTGTTTAAAAATTCAATTTTTAACACAATCTACAGTTTACAGCATGCTGCTTTTTCCCACGATGTACCTTCACCCAAGATGCGTCATTGTGACCGGACGTGTTTTTTTTTTTAATACAGTCAGGGGTGTCATATAAAAGTAGTAGTTATTGATAGCAATTTTTATTATTTAAATTTTTTGCATCAGATGGCTCTGTCACTTTATGTTTGTTCTGGTTGTACTCCTTAATAGTTTCAAATATTTTTTAAAACAGTTGTTCTTCCAAAGTATAATTTCTCCAAAGATTTGAAACAAAAAATGTTATAACACTAATTTTGTCCTATTTTGGAGGACCTCGACTTTGCTGATGACATAGTCCTCATCAGCAGTCAGATAAAAACGATGTAGGAAAATACAAATGAACTATCATCAATAGCCAGCAAAATTGAGCTTGAGATCAATCATGAAAAGACTAAAGTCATTAAAAGCTTAATTCCAACAGATGACAAATAAATGTCTAAAGAAAGTACTTGGTATAGCGTGGAATGAATTCAAAACAAATTAGGAAATTAGAGAAATCGCCACTCAATCATTAACATCTTCAGTAATCAAGAAAAGATGATGGTCATATGTTAGACATGTGATGTGGAGAGATAATAACCAAATAACAAAGCAAGCCCTCATGTGGGAAACAGGTAAGAGGAAAAGAGGTTGACCCAGAGAGACACTGAGAAGAACATTGATCAGAGAGGCAAGAGCAGCAGGAATTGGCTCCCTCAATGAGATACAGTTGCTTGCACAGAATAAAGACAAATGACGAGATTTGATAAAAGATCTTTACAAGGATTAAAAACTGCTAGAATAAAAAATTTAGATAAGTGAAAGAGTCTCTGGGTCTTTGATAGATATATTTTTGTCCAATTTACACAGAGTTTTTGAGTAGTAAATTTTATGAAAGTATCGTAAAAATGTGATTTTAAATGAGGTACCGTAATTTAAGGTTAAAATAACATTAACTTCTTAGCTCAAACAAGGTACATGCCAGCATGAAACTATTGATATGCCTGCAGAAACTTTCAGGGACTGTGTTAGTGATGATCTGCTAATGATATACTAGTTATTTATGTAAAAGAAGCTATATGGTCATTTTATCAATCCTACTTACATGTGGGACTTAATATAATATAGGCATGTGGGACTTAATATAATATATAGTCTGAATACTATCATTAATTTTTTTTAATTGGTACAATGCATACATTAATTCATGAATTAATGCAAATAGAAGACATCTAGAGCAGAGTAATGACAAAATCTTCAGTTTATCTTCATTATGTTTAAATCTCTGAGATGCCAACATGGCCAGTATAAAGTTGACATACCATGTTTCCTTACCTAAAATATCTTGAAGCAGAGGTGTTTTATGCTCATTGTCATGTGACAGTCCTTTTCTTGGTCAAAACATTGATAGAAGAAGATCTTCAGACACTCTATCAGGAAATTGTTCACGAGAAATTGTGTCCCATGACAAAAGCCTGTTCTTCAGACACTCTATCAGGAAATTGTTCACGAGAAATTGTGTCCCATGACAAAAGCCTGTTCTTCAGACACTCTATCAGGAAATTGTTCACGAGAAATTGTGTCCCATGACAAAAGCCTGTTCTTCAAACACTCTATAAGGAAATTGTTCACGAGAAATTGTGTCCCATGACAAAAGCCTGTTCTTCAGACACTCTATCAGGAAATTGTTCACGAGAAATTGTGTCCCATGACAAAAGCCTGTTCTTCAGACACTCTATCAGGAAATTGTTCACGAGAATTTGTGTCCCTTGACAAAAGCCTGTTCTTCAGACACTCTATCAGGAAACTGTTCACGAGAAATTGTGTCCCATGACAAAAGCCTGTTCTTCAGACACTCTATCAGGAAATTGTTCACGAGAAATTGTGTCACGTGACAAAAGCCTTTTGGAACAGGCTGTCGATTTAATAACTTTTAAACAACAAACACCTCCTTTTTAAAACATGATAATAAATGTATCCATTTGCTCTTGATTTGTCCTTAGATTCTTCTTGTTTTCTTTGACCTCACTAACAAGACAATTGGTAGCAACAACAAAGTTCCATCATTCAGCATATTTCATGGCCATCCTTCACAAGATGTCATTTGTCTGCCCATACTGTTTATCTCTGTTTCCTATGTTCGCCTCAAACAAAGGAAATGAACAAAATGGTATTGAGCAGCTAAACTAACAGAAAGATAAGACAAGCTACAATATTTCAGTGGAGCTGTGATAGCTTAGTGGTTAGTGAACTGGACTACAAAGGACATGAGGTAGGGTTCAATCCCAAACGACGGCTTCTGGGTTTACCCAGCCTTAAATGGGTACCAGATTTTTTTCTGGGAAAGTAAAGCGGCACAGGCGTAATACTGACCACATTACCCCAAAAATCATGTGCTGAAGGTCTGTATAATGTATGGTCACTAATACCATATTCCCTATACGCCACTTGGCGTGACGGGGACTCATTACTTTTTTTTTTACAATATTTCAGCAAAAGCCTTTGTTATATAATCAAACAATACACATTCATCACAAAATTCAGAGTTAGAAAGCACAACTGCACAGCTCTACAAAAATGTCTACTACATAGCAGTAATTCTGGGTATGTGATCTCTGTCTCCTATTATGCTGTGCATTTTTTTTTTCCATGATCACACCTCTTGAGCTGTTCTTGGTCATTCTTCTTCTTCTACTTCAGCGTTCAAGTCTATTGATTATGCAAACTCAACTCTTTGTCCTGTTTCATGATGGAGGGCTAAAAACATCATGAAACAAGATGAGCTGATCACATGATCAGTACTTCTATGTACACATATGTCCTGATTTTTTCTCTAAATCTGCACAGTGGCTGACACACTCTGCCTACAGCAGGCTGGATTTTGTTTTGATATAAGAGTTTTCTTTCTCGGCGGGAGGAAGCTGGGCAGGGCTGTCAGCCCTGCCTGTAGTTTCTGTCTAAGTGTTCTCCCATAGCCTTTCTTTCTCCTGATACAACTGCTAAGCAGCAGTGGTTTGTTTTCCGGGGTGTCCTTCCC
Organism: Megaustenia siamemsis; assembly: GCA_032433765.1. Classification (NCBI taxonomy): domain Eukaryota; kingdom Metazoa; phylum Mollusca; class Gastropoda; order Stylommatophora; family Ariophantidae; genus Megaustenia; species Megaustenia siamemsis. The sequence continues at coordinate 24,161,793 of JAVIAB010000001.1, forward strand.
TGTGCCTGAGAGCATTCTTGCTTGTTTATTCTTTTTTTTTAGTGACAATATTTTGAGTATTTCTCTTAGGAAGGTTGTATAAAATACTGATAGCCTTGAGCATTCCTTATCTGTTGTTCTCCAGCATTCAGATCCATATAAGAGCACTTCATTTCTTTTTCAGTGTTCATTCATTAAGTAGTTGTGGATGCGTTGTGTCACTAGTTTACAGCAAAGCCTCACTATCTGCACCTTTCAGCCTATCACATCTGTCTTCAGAATGAGTAGATTTGCTTAACAATTATACTCAGACATAAGCGATTTTAGCCTAGTCTTTTTTTTTTACTTTTTACTGTCAAGAGTACTTTAATTTACACAAGTGCACATGGGACCTTCTTTTTTTTTCACTGTTTTCCGCTTGTTGGGTCTCACCACTCAGAGACATGGGGAGGTTAAAGCTTTGAAGAAGCCACAGATTGAAAGTGAAAAATTCAGACAATATGATCACAGGGCCTCCCTGTCCAGCGGCTGATATCTTACCTCTATATCACCCTGTCATTCTATAAGAACAATGAGAATACAGAGCACTCAAATATCATTTGTTTGATATTTGTATACTTAAGATTTAGTATCAAGTTACTTCATTTTCTGCTGTGTGCATTCAACAGCTCTCCTCTTCATCCACTGCTCATAAAAAGACTTTAAAACAATATAGATGAATTGTGTTGTGGTTTACACCAAAGTCTATCATCGGTCCATTAAATACAACTTCAGATTGGCATTTTTGGGTTCCGACTTGCCTTCTCTCTAGATTCTTGCCAACTTGGCCACGGAAGTCAGTCTGTTTTCAAGCCCTAAGTGGTGAGGTTGAGTGGGACCTTGATTAGTAATGCTTCACTGATCCTGATTCAAGCAATCAGCTGTGAGTCCCCACTTTCAGACGAGGTGATGTTGCATATCTTTGGCCTTTCAAGTTACTAACAACTTTAACTTTCTTGGGAAATATATTTTGTGATAACTTGACAACTGCAACAGAGGATTAAATGATAATATGAATAATGCAACACAAATAATTTTAAAAGAACCTACCCAAGGTAAGCATTCATACAGTGAAGTTGCTCAGGAAAGGGTTCCCCTGACTTCATTTCGTAAATATGTTGTTTCTGAAGTTCTCTAATCTGAAATGACAAGCAGAGATATTTGTTATCAAGATTATTTTTACTAGCCTTCATCATCAACAAGTACCAGGCCTACTGGCGTAGGTGATCATATCTCTCCATAACTTTTGATCTCGACAGTTCTTTATCATTTCTGTTGTTGACCTTCAACCAAGCCATTCTCTTAAGCTGTCTGGTATCTTTTCTCTCTTTGCTTCCCTCTATCTCTTCGTCCCTCAATTTTTCCAGTTATTACAATATATTCTAGTTGTTCTCTTCTCTCACTGGAGTCTGTAGAAATGTGGTTTTACAGAAGAATGTTGAGAATACCATGGACAGCTAAGAAGAGTAATGAAGAGGTTCTGAGAAAGGTCAAAGCAAAAAGAGAGCTAATTTCCAATGTTAGGAAGAGACAATCATCATTTTTTGGCCATGTAATGAGAAGAGAACAACTTGAATATATTGTAACAACTGGAAAAATTGAGGGACGAAGAGATAGAGGGAAGCAAAGAGAAAAAATAACAGACAGCTTAAGAGAATGGCTTGGCAGAAGGTCAACAACAGAAATGATAAATAGCTGCCGAGATCGAATGTTGTGGAGAGACATGATCACCTACGCCACTAGGCCCGGTACTTGATGATGTTCTCTTCTCATTACATGTCCAAAAAATCATGATTGCCTCTTTAAATATTGGAAGTTAGCTCTCTTTTTGCTTTGACCTCTTTCAGAACATTTTCATTACTCTTCTTAGCTGTCCATGGTATTCTCAACATTCTTCTGTAAAACCACATTTCTACAGACTCCAGTGATTTTCCTGTCTGTTGTCCTATTATCCATGATTCACATCCATATGTTAAGACTGGCTCTACATAACATTTAAGAACTCTTTTTCATGTTTCTATTGTCAAAAATGGATTGTATAGCATCTTCCTTATTTTCTGGAAAGCTGCTTTTGCCTGAGCCATTCTGCATCTCACCTCTTTTGTACATCTTTCGTTTGAGGTTATCAAAATTCCCAAATATTTAAATTCATTTACCTGTTTTAATATTGTTCCATTTATCTTTATTCTGCACTGAGGTGATGTCTTTTTCTTTGTTTTACCATTACTTCTGTCTTTTTGCTATTAAGGCTGAGTCCTTTATTTTTGCTTTCTTTCACTATAATGTCCAACATTTCTTGTAACTCATTTTCACTCTTAGCGATTAATACTGTATCATCAGCATACCTTAGATTATTTATATTATGACCTCCAATTGTTATTACTAGCCTTACCGCCACCCAAGACATTTCCAAACAGTGGTTTCAGAATATTAAAACAAAGGAGTAAAAGTAAAGTAAAGTACGAGACTTGAATCTGTGTCTTAGCATGCAAATTTTCACCCATATGCGCTCCGCCGCCTATCCAGAAGTCTCAGAACACTTCTGGATAGTGTCACTTCAAGCATTGAAACTCACGATATGAGACGGTATTCCTCACCTTCCCAGAGTAATACCCTGGTACCCATTTCTACCAGTGGCTGCGTGGACCGCTGGAGTATTTGTTTTTTCCAACCACGAGTACAATTCACACTGCTTCCAGCTGCAATTGAACACTGGTTTTCCAAATGTTGGTTGTCAAGTCGGGTGGTTTTCCCAACTAGGCTACCGACGGAGGCCCCCGATGAAACTGATAATTCTTCTGGAGAAAATTCTAGGTGCTGTGTTAGTGATGATTTGCTAATTATATGCTATTTATTTATGTAACAGAAGCTATCTAGTCATTTTTATCAGTTCTACTATCAAACTTTGTATACCATAGAATGAATTTAAGGCCAGTGGAGAGAAATGAAGGAGAAGTGAAGAAAAATGACAAAGCATCCAAAAATATCATCAATAATCAAGAGAGGAAGGTGATCAAATGTTGACCATATGATGAGATGAGACAACAAGAGAATCACACAGCAAGCCCTCAAATGGGAACCAGAGAGTAAAGAGGCAGACCTAGAGAAACTCTAAAAAGAACACTGAGGTAAGAGGAAACAGTAGCAGAAATCAACTCCTTTGTGGATATTGAACAACTCACCCAGAACAAAATCATGTGGTGAGATATGATGTGAGTCACGTGCAAGGTCTGATGCTTGATAGCAAATATAGTCAGACACAAGGAGTCAAGAACTTCTGTCCTATGTGCCATCTTCAACTCAAATGGACAATAGATTAGACAGATAGACAGGCAGGCAGACAGATAGACAGGCAGGCAGACAGATAGATAGAATGGACTAAAGGTAAAGGTACAAGACTTGAATTGGCGTCTTTAGCACGCAAGTTGTTACCCGTATGTGCTCGGCTGCCAATCCAGAAGTGTTCGGAGACTCTTGTCTCATATCGCCTCAAGTATCGTAACTCATAAGCAAGGCACCATTTCTCACCTTCCCAGAGTATGAACCCTGGTACCAATTTCTGCCAGTGGCCGAGTCAACCATGGGGGTATCTTTTTTTTTCCAACCACAAATACAATTCACGCTGCTTCCAGCGGGAATCGAACACAGGTTGCCCGAAATTCAGTAGTTAGTGGGATGATTTTCCCAACTAGGCTACTTAGGCCTCCGAATAGACTATTAAACTTAATATAATATATGTGGACTGAATAATATCATTCATTCTTTTCTCCAAATTGATACAATGCATAATTTTCTTCTAGTGATTCTAATAAACTGTGTTCCACTATCCAATTATTTTTCCAAGATAAATCTGTTGATCACTTCATAAACAGGATGGATATCTAAGTGAGTGAGGTATGTCAATGGCTGGTATGCCTGGTGATGTTTTCTGGGGCATATGAAAGTTCTATACTTTGTAAAAAAAAAAAAGTTTCTGGCCATCCCCTGAGGGATGTCCCATATCTTATACATACTTATCATCTGCCAGATTTTCTTCTTCTTCTTCTTACATCTTTAGATGTCAACTTTAACATGTTCAAAGAAAGTGTTTGTCATCTCAATTCTGGTGATATCTCCATACAGCTTGTCCTGGAATGGCACAGATGATGGCCACAATAGCTTTCTCTGTTCATCATTTGTTGGGCATGATTATTGCACATGTTCAGCAGTCTGTACTGTCTGTGCCACAGTCACATTCATCAGAGGTTCCTACCCTTAGGGTGTTGAAAAGGTAATACTTCAATCTGTTGTGGCCTGTTCGGAGTCTAAAAATTGTTACTTGTTCTTTTTGCCAGGTTTTTATTGGTCTGCCTTTATTTCACCTTTTCTTTGGTGTCCACATTCCCTATTGCTCTTTAATACAACAGCAATCAGTGAGATACTCACAAGTTTGGTTAATGGTTCCAAAGGTTTCATTATATATTGTAAAATAAACACAAAATTGTATCAAGCAGCTAAACTAGTAGAGAAACGAGATAAACTATGATGTTTCGGCAAAAGCCTTCTTCAGGTGTAATTCCATATCCAATATCTAAGATACAAAACAAATATTCTAAAATAACAAATGTGAACGGTAGAACACTGAAATGGCAGAATAGGAACAAAGACATGATTACATGTTCTCTCCAGCTCTACTCGCAGCCCTGCATAGTATTTTATATTTGTGCTTATCTTCATTATAAATTGTTTACAAAAGTTAATTTTATTCCATAAATTTTTAATACAGGAAATCTCAAAGAAAAAATACACACTTTAAAGTGTAAAATATTTACCAATAAATACACTTTGATTATTCTCAATCAGATCTTTACCACTTTATCAGTTACAATTATCTGAATTATTTACATTAACCCTTTTGGAAATATCAGCATTCAGAGACTAACTAAGAATTTAGTTGAAAGGGTAAAATGATAAAAATACTAAAAGATAAAAATTACAAGATAAGGATGCATACATGTGACATAAGGTCATCTCCCTTGACAACAGCAATATTCAAGTCCACATCCTCTGCCTGGCAAACCTTACGAAGAGCCTCAGCACATCCTTGTGGATTAATGCCACCAGCATTGGCCAGTAACTTGATTCCTGTAAATTAAACAAGTCATTTAAGATATTTTGCATCTGTAATTATATTTTAGTTATATATGTGTCTGTTGTGGCGATTCATGATTGTACAAAGAAGTTATGACAGTGGTTTTCTGTTGCCTTCTGTCGGTTTGTTTACGGTTGGCTCCGCTAGCCTTTGACTAAAAAGTCTCACCCACAAGGCAGTGGAGTTGTTTTACTTCGGGGTACCCTCCCTTAGCCTTTTACTCTCCCGAGCTTACCTGCAAGGCAGCAGGGTAGCCACAGGTTGTATTGTTTACTGCATACAGTAGCAGGTAAAATTACCCGACCTGACATCAACTTGGAGTCTGTAGAAATGTGGTTTTACAGAAGAATGTTGAGAATACCATGGACAGTTAGGAGAGTAATGAAAATTTTCTGAAAGAAGTCAAAGCAAAAAGAGATCTAATTTCCAATATTAGGAAGAAACAATCATCATTTTTTGGCCATGTAATGAGAAGAGAACAACTGAAATCTATTGTAACAACTGTAAAAATTGGGGGACGAAAAGATAGAGGGAAGCAAAGAGAAAAGATACCAGACAGCTTAAGAGAATGGCTTGGCTGAAGGTCAACAACAGAAATGACAAATAACTGTAGAGATCAAAAGTTGTGGAGAGACATGATCACCTACGCCAGCAGGCCCAGTATTTGATAATGATGTGTCTGTTGCAATAATTAAGAAAATACTGGGAATGGCTAATACACAGTTTTTTTGTCTATATACCAAGAGATGAATCATGAAATAAAATATTTTTAAAACGTCTGTGATCACGTATATTTTAATTAGAGAGTTAATTTGGTGTTCTTAATAGCACACAACAAATACTTTTAGCTGTAGGTAACAACATGAAAGAAATTATTAAGCTTAACTTCTCTTAAACTTGTGAGTATGTGTATTTTGTCACACTCTACATATATGTATCTCGTGCATTATCACACTCGACAGGAAACGTAGGGAACAAAACTCAGTCGTGGTCAATGCAGTGGTCAATAGTCTTATCTGGGATAACACAGATGAGGAAGATGCTGTCCTCTATACAGACGGATCTGTAATACAACACAAAAGGACTGCATGGGCATTACAGCACGCTCAGCAGGCAGAATAGTTAAAGAAGACAGTGGTACATCATTATGACCACGAGTAGCATGACGATGGAGGTGATGGCAGTGACCAGACCATTCATCTGGTTAGGGTCACAAGACTACACCCATGCCTGTATATTAAGTGATTGGATAAGCATGATAAGAAAAGTGGAGGCGGACTCTGCATGCAGGCAATGGGTAGAGTCATTGCTGAAGTCAAAAATATGTAGTCACCTTTGTCTATGTCCCTGAACATGCGAGAATGCAGGGAAACAAAAGAGTGGACATGTTGGCTAGCTGCGCTGTCATTGATGATGGTCATCCAATGGATCGGGCGGATATCATCAATGCCCTTCAAGATATGGGAAGGGCACAGGACTTCAACAACCCATATGAGTCCACGTCACTCCTTCGGATGAAAGAGATGGGCAGAGCCAGAAATGAGAAACTTAGTGGATGTATGAGAAGACTTATCAACCAACACAGAACTGGAGTTGTCAGTCAGTGGATTCTGCGGGATTTGCTGAAGAGGGGATCTGAGCACCTAAGGACATGTTCGGAGTGCAAAGATGATGACCCGCAAATAACCAATAATAACCAAGTTCTCTCTAGCCCTTATACATAATTGGGGAGCAGCAATAGCTCAGTGGTTAGTGAACTGGACTACAAAGGACAAGAGGTAGGGTTCGATCCCAACTGACGGCTTCCGGGTTCACCCAGCCTTAAATGGGTACCAGATGTTTTCTGGGAAAATAAAGCGGCACGGGCGTAATACCGACCACATTACCCCAAAAATCATGTGCTGAAGGTCTGTAAAATCTGGTCACTAACACCTTATTCCCTATACGCCACTTGGCATGACTGGGGCTCTTGACTTTACTTACTTATACATAATTGAGTAATTATTATCATTTGTTGAAGAATTTTACTGAAAGCTGTTAACATGAGATTTGAGAAAAATAATGGTATTAGGGTAAATCTCTGGCACTCACTGTTATCTACTGATGCTTAGTGTCTTTCAAATAAGTTGTTGAAAATACTGACTAACAAAACATGTTCTCTCTAGTTTCTCTAGTGATTCTGAATTTTATACTGACCCTTAAAAGTTAGATACTCAATCGTGCTGAAGTTAGATGTGTTGGGCCGAAAGGCGTAAATATCACAGTTATATTGCAAACCATAACACAACGCAGACACACCCACTTAACATCCTTTTAAGGGTGGATGATAAAGAAGAATTCTATAGTCTACTAGAGTACTCTAGAGTACTTTAGTCATTTGGTGAATGCAAGCAAGATACTCAATTGCAACTGAATTAATAGCTATGAGGTATCAAAAAAAGTTAAAAGGTTTTATTATAATTTATTGTTGCTTTAGAGGCAAGATAAGTTACCAGACATACATTAATATAAAATCTAAAAAACAAAAATGTTATAAGAATTAGAAAATTAACTGGAAAAATTTCCCAAAATTGTACACATCCTCCAACTAATCTACTTACCTTTTGCCTTGATGTCCTTTATGAAAGGGGCCACACTTACTTGAACAAAGTCTGGCACATAGCCCATCTCCTACAAAAATTAATACCAGATTACTATTGTCTATAGATCATCATAACTATACTTTGAAAAAGTGTATTAACATTCAAATTTCTTTCCTGATGATAGAAATTTGTACAAACTGTAGCAGTAATGGATAAAGGCTTTAAGATGCATCAATATGCATATAAATGAGAAGCTTCTGTAAAGTTTATGATAATAATGAACATTTTTTAAAAAAAAGAGAAAGTGGTATAGTAACTGCTTTACGTAGGTAAAAACAAAACGAAAGTGAAATGACATTTCAGTCAAAAAGGCCTTCATTGGGCTTTCCAGCTGAAGACCGTTTTGGCTGAGACGTTGCTCCACTTTTGTTTTGTTTCTCACCTACGTAAAGCTGCTATCGTACTACTTTTTCCTTTTTTTAAAAATTCTCATCATTACAAACTGTAGCACTTGTGAGGTCTCTTAACACCCCCCCCCCCAAACTTAATTTCAGGAGCTTTTTAATTAACTGAAAAAAAAATAAAGATGGTAGGAATTTTATCTTATTCTTTAATATATGGTCCAAACAGAAGTATATAACCTTCTCTTTACAACTATCAACTGCCGATGGATCTTTTACATACTCAACTTGAGACATCCTTTTTAACAGGTCATCTCTGCCTATACCTTAGTATTCTATCTCACCATCCTTACAGTCAAGATCATTGAATGAAACCTGATTGCTCCAGATGTGATTTGTACCAGATACCTAGTAATTGTGAAGTGATCACTTTAAACTTAAAGTAACACCAATTATTATTAATTATATTATTAACATACTCTAATAAAATTAACTTTAATACGTTAAAATATATTAAGTTATCTTCATTCTGATAAAAACCAGCACAGGATAACAAAGAAACTAAATAAAAAATATTAATTATTATTTATTAGCCAAATTGGTTCCTTTCTTCTCAAATTAAGAGCAACAAATATTTACCGGTGACTTTCTTCTGCCAGCAGTGAGCAATGACATAGTGATTTCTGATAAATAGTCAAAAACTATGTAGTTTAACTTGGCCCCATAGATCAACTGTGGAGCTGGAATAAAATAGCATATATTTTTTTGTTAATGTTAAATAAAGTACTTATTGTTTGAACAAAGAGGTTATTTAAACAAATATATTAACGGTCCCATAAAAATTATATCAAGCATATACATCATGAGGGTGTCCGGTTAGCGCAATCGATAGGCGGTTGGCTTACCACGGCAACAGCCGGGGTTCGTAATCCTGGCGAGGACACCTGGGTTTTACTAATTCCCTAAAAATTAGTAGGAGCCACGATAGCTCAGTGGTTAGTGAACTGGACTACTACGGACAAGGGGTAGGGTTCGATCCCAACCGACGGCTCCGGGTTCACCCAGCCTTAAATGGGTACCGGATTTTTTCTGGGAAAGTAAAAGCAGCACGGGCGTAATACCGACCACATTACCCCAAAAATCATGTGCTGAAGGTCTGTAAAATATAGGGTCACTAACACCATATTTCCCTATACGCCACTTGGCGTGACGGGGGGCACTTTACTTTACTTTTATATACATCATGAGTAAATTCTATTTCTGTGACTATCTTGTCTTATACAGTAAGTACTCTATGCATTACTTTTTTGATGTTCTTTGTTTTAATAATCCTGTTTAGTCATTTTAAGTCATCCTGTCATGATAAGCAATGATGACAAAGTAGTAAATGCACTAGTCTGTTAACCAGATGGTTGGGATTTGACTCCGTTTTGCTGCAGATATTATTTTACCAACTGTTGACTTTATGGTTCTCTGGCCTTTGAAAATGGGTACTAATGATGTCTCTGAAATAGTTGGGTAGTCAAGCATTGATGCTGAACACATCAACCATAAATGTACCAATGATCATGGGAAAATGTGGATACAAACTCCATATTACAGAATATCTAAACAACATGCTCCGGCTAATGTTCTATGAATATCAGATCTATGAAAACCTTAACGCTATCATTAGAAGCATCCCCAATGCTGAACCTAGTATCACCTTTGCTTCAAAGCAAGAGTTGATAATATGATATGATACATGACCTTTGTGTCTAAAGCAATTCAGTTTTATGAAAATGGGCAAAGATTACAGTGTACACATATCACAACTTGTGCATAATAAAAAACGTTTTCAATGTGAAGTCCAGTCAAAACATTTCATGAAGACATCCAGGGTCCCAGCACTGGCACCAGTCAGACCTCATTATTTTTTTATATTTTTTTCATTCGCCAGCTTTCACCTCTGGCGAAGTCCCTAGAGTCTAGTAAATTAATTTTGTGTATTAATCTGTTTTTCCCTGGAAGCTATGTGCACAGGGGTCCCTCGCTGCACAGGCAGATAACTCCAACTTCGGAGGTATTCATATTTTTCTATTGATGAGTAAATGACATTTCAAACTGGGCCTCGCTGCTGAGACCAGGGGTAGTTGCCGCAGAGAGAAATCATAAATAAAAATCCCAACAGGTACAGTTGAGATTTGAACTCACAATCTCTCTGTTTCAAGACTGGCATCTTGCCTCAAGACCAACAAGTCCCCCAAACCTCATTATTACAAATGATGTAAAGCCATCAATATCATTGCATCACCATAGCTCTCACCTGTGCTTTCTGTGATGTGGATCACCCTATGAAATGAAGTAAGGTCAAATCTGGACCAAACGGACTTAAGCAGATCAAAACACAAATGTATATTCATATATTTGAACGTGGTAAGGAACATAAATCATCCCTTGCATACAGAAAGGATGCAACCAAGAGCAGGAGCCTCATGAAAATCCTGGATGTCCGAAGTGGAAGAGTCCATAAGCACAGTATTTTATCTGAGTGGCATTAGGCTATAAGGTTTGGATAGAAGTAACAGTGAAAAAAGAACAGGCTAACTGAAGTAATCATTCAGCTCGGCAGGAAGAGTCACAACTAGGCCTACGGAACTACCAAGGTCATAATTCAGGAATCCACTGAAAAAGTTTCACCACCTCAGGACTATCATCTACACGAATGGTTCTGTATCCCATGGACAGCACAGTGGTTGGGTTTTATACTATCATGGCAGGCAGAGAAGTGGCTAGGGAATCTGGCAAGTGTAACATTACAATGTCCAGCAAGAGAATGGAAATTAAAACAGCTATGGTGGTGATAACATGGCTGGTTGAAGAAATGAAAAATAAAAGGAACACTGAGGACTGAAGCAACAACAGCAGGTACCAGATCTCTTATTGGGGTTGAATGACAGGCTTACCCAGAACAGTGGCATGTGAAGAGATCAAGGCCAGTCCTGTGCAAAGTCTGACATTTTTAGCAAAGATCATTGGATATGGAGGTCTAAATAGAACATTTCTCAATTTCTAACCCTATACTGTGCAGTCTTCTTCTGTTCAAAAGACAATAAATAAATGCTAATATGGACATGACATTAAATAAAAATACATCTTCTCAATATTCCTATATGGTGCAGAAACATTGACATTAGACAAGAAAACAGAACAGAGAATTGAAGCCTTTGAAATGTGGATATATAGAAGAATAGGTAGAATTTGATGGAAAGAAAAGAAAACAAAGGATGAAGTCTTAAAACAACTAAAAATGAAAAGAGAACTACTAAACACAATTCAAACAAGACAAATGCGATTTTTGGGCCATGTTAAAAGACACAACAACCTACTAAAAGTAATCCTGGAAGGGAAAATACAAGGTAAAAGAGGCAGAGGCAGACCAAGACTAACATGGACGAGTAACATCAAAAGAGGGACAAATCAGCCTATGACAACCTGCACCATCAAAGCAAGAGACAGAACAGAATCAGAATAGCGTTCCATGGTAGCCAACCTTCGATGCTGCGATGGCACTCGATGATGATTATAAGATGCTGAGATTGTTATTGTACATTTCTATTATATTCATTCTATCCTGCCATGAAATATAAGCATCAATGATTTGTTTAGAAAACATTGTTCAGTCTAGTCTTCTCCTCTATATAATATCTAAGTTTAGTTAGTTAGCTACCAAGTGACAGATGAGCCAATAAAAGTTATTGTTATCATGATGTCATGTATGTTGCTTAAGTTGCTACATATTGCTACTACATAATGATGTATGTATGGACTCACCCGCGTCGTTTAGTAGTCTGTTGTGTTTCGGAGTGAATAGTTCATTAATAATTAGTTATCAGTGTGGTGGTGGTCTAGTATTATACTATAAATAATTATTTTTACATTTTAAAATTAATTCACGCATACTATACTGTCAATGTCATTATTGACTCATTATCATACTAAATACTAGTAATACTTAGTAGTTAACTTAGAATAGATAGTAGATAGTTAAGATAGTAGATAGTATAAGATAGACTACCTGCACAAGCCGTGTCTCCCCAAAATCCACTTGCACATCCAATCTTAACAACTTTACCCTTCAATATGTGATCGTGTGTGTATCTTTTACTACTTTTACTTTTAGACATACTGCACTTCCTAAACAAATAGCAGTGCGAGCTAAGAACATAATACATGGGCACTCTGTGACCGACAAGAAAACGTAAACATTGAACCCCAGCCATTGTTGTCAAGTCAAGGGTTGCCAGGTTTATTTACCCAGGCCAGTGAGTTCTGTTATTGTATTTATCAACATCACACACACACCATGCTCGTATCTTTGAGCAACATTTGGAAAATAAGCAAAGAGCAAATCAAACACAAATATAAAAGTTAAAGGATAGCCGGACCAGAATTCAACCCAGCAACTTTTGGTGTTGAAGGGTGCATATTGTATTTTCTTCCTTTTCTTCGTCTTTCCTTCCTCAATTTTGCCTTTCAACGTCAATTGGAGATATAACTTGCAGCATTTTGCTCTTCTGTTCGCCTCAGCTGCTGTTATGTTTCCTAGAGTGCTTCTAATGTTCCGTAAATCCATCTTTTTCGTGGTCGGCCTTTGGGTTTGGTATTCTCGCAACGTTTATTGAAGGCTCGTTGTGTTGTGTTTTTATTTTTCTGCCTTGTCACGTGGCCAAACTATTTTATCTGTTGTTTTTTTTTTAAAATATATATATTATATTCCAAGAGGGGGGGGGGGGGGGGTTATTCCTAGCTTTCTTTCTCTGTTCATTTCTGGTCGTATCTCTCCGGCTGTTTCTTATCATTCGTCTAACACAATTCATCTCAAGCAGAATAGTCAAAGAAGACATTGGTGCATACGTCATGACCACGAGTAGCATGACGATGGAGGTGATGGCAGTGACCAGGGCATTCAAATGGTTAGAGTCACAAGACTACACTCATGCCTGTATACTGAGTGATTCGATGGGCATGATAAAAAAAAAAGTGGAGGCGGGCTCTGTACGCATGCGATGGTTAGAGTCAATTCAGAAGTCAAAAATACGTAAGGTCACCTTTATCTATGTCCCTGGACATGAGGGAGTACAGGGAAATAAAAGAGCGGACAGGTTGGCTAGCTGCGCTGTCGTTGAGGACGGGCAACCAATGGATCAGGCGGACATCATCAGTGCCCTTCGAGATGTGGGAAGAGCACAGGACTTCGACCACCACAAATCCACGTCACTCCTTCGGATGAAAGAGATGGGAGTTAAGATGGACACAGCCAGAAATGAGAAACTTAGTGGGCGTGTAAGAAAACTTATTAACCAACACAGAACTGAAGTCGTCAGTCGCTGAACACTGCGGGACTTGCTGAGGAATGCATCTGAGCACCATGTACATGTTCGGAGTGCAATGATGATGATCCGCGAGTAACTCAACTCAGTTTCAGTAGAGGTTATTTTTCTTATTGTTCTCGCATCTAGGGGCCAGGACTAGCATTGGTAGCACAACGCCTGTTGTATAATAATAATATTGTGTTTTTACTGTTTGTCTCGTCTTTCAGTTTCTAGTACATAAAATTATGATAAAATATTAAAATAAAAGTAAGTTTATTTAATATTATCTTTGTTCGTATCTTGTAGCGTTTGTTGATTCTAGATAGGAGTAATGACGTCATGGGACGCACCAAGATGGACGTACCCTGCGTCCAAGCCATGTAAACAATGTTGATTTTCCTTGCCTTCAACGGTTTATCACATTCTGTTAGAGAATTTCATGCTATCTGTTACCACAGCGAGTTGGTGGATTTTTAAAAAATGTAATCACGGATTTGATAATAAATGTGTGTACACAGTTCGTTAACCATCGCTGTAGATCAAGTCTTTCTTCTCTGGCTTCCTTAGCAACCTTGGAAGCTAGTGACCTAACTTGTGCAGCCGGTTGGTTTGGGACGAATTGTACGTTACAATGTCACTGCTATAATGGCTTAGTTTGTGACAAAACTACTAGGACATGCCCAAACAATGACAGTTGTCAGCACGAATATTTCGGACCCCAGTGTCAGTACTTGGATTTTATTTACAAATATGCCCAAAAATCTGAACCTACTTTCCTGTTTGATAACAACGACACCTCATGTAATCCGGACACAGATTCTACATAAGTTGAGACTACTCTCAATCAATCTTTGCCGTGCTCCTGGTTTAGGATTTATGTGAATGACTTTTACACATATCCGGACAGTTTCACGGTAAAACTGAATGGTTCTGCCTCATGTAACAATGTATCAAGGTTTGTAGTTAGTCCGCACGAGATTGATGTCTTCTGCTCTGGGGCTGGTCTGATCAACAAGTTACGGATTGAAGGGGCGATAGTTGCAAATATCTGCTCCAACTACATTGGCGGGGGTAGGAAAGTGGCTCTCAAACAGATCACAAACCAGACCGACACATTTGATGCTTTCCATACAGGAGACGGATGTGGACCAGAGGCCGCAGTTAATAGCAAAACAAAGACCAATCTCTATGACAATGACTGCACACACACACACACAATGGAGAAGTGGAACCAATTCTGTTTTCTGGTATCTGAACTTTGCAACGCCCCAGAAGACTCACACCATTCGAATCTATCATCGAGCTAGCACTATGATTCGAGTAAAGAATGCCACTCTAAAGGCTTTCTCTGACAGTGGCAGAGTAGTGTTCCAGTATAATGATATATCATACCCTAATTTATCTGTGAACGCTATTGTAGTCAAAACACAAACGCCAATGGCACACATTAAGATTGAGTTCTCACCGACCATTTCGCAGGCCGACAGTGCACTGACGGTTTGTGAGGTGCAAACATTTAAAGACACCTATTGTCTGGACGAGCATTCTTGTTCGTTTTATGCAATGTGTAGTGGGTGTAGTAAAGTCTGCAACGTCATCATCGGTACTTGCCACGGCAACTGTTCACATGGGATCTATGGACACGACTGTTCCGGATCTTGTCTCAGTGTCTGTCCTTTATTTGAGGAAAAATCCGGAAAATGCCTACAATGTAAACATCTTGGCTATACCTGTAATGACACTTGTCCCGATAGTAATTTTGGGATACAGTGCGAACAGATGTGTTCTGATGCCTGTGACATCATATGTACTCTCAAATGTCCGGACAACTGTTTCAACGACACCTGTGAATAGTCAATCGGGAATCTGTACATGCAAGAGAACGTTCTATGGGTCAGACTGCACTCTCAAATTTCCGGACAACTGTTTAACGAAACCTGTGATTCCCACGTTCAGAAGAGTCTGCCGACTACAACAAGCCCAAGCATATGGACACTTTAATATGTTTCTGTGCTAGACATGGTTCATTTCTTGGTGTTTTTTCATGAAGCCGTGGCTCATATCTTGTCGTGTTTCTGTCCTAGCCATGGCTCATTTCTTAGCTTGTGTGTGCTGGCCATGGCTCATATCTTGGTGTGTGTCATGTTAGTCATATCTCATATCTTGGTGTGTCCGTGTTAATCATGTCTCATATCTTTATGTGTGCCTGTGTTTAGTCATATCTCATATTTTAGTGTGTACCAGTGTTAGCATGTGTCATATCTTTGTGTGTGCATGTCTATGTAAGTTATATCTCATATCTTTATGTGCATGTTTATATTAGTCATGTGTCATATATCTTGATGTGTGTCAGTGTTAGTCATGACTCGTATCGCTGTGTGCATGTCTGTGTTAGTCACATCTCACATCTTTGTGTGTGCATGCCTGTGTTAGTCACATCTCATATCTTTGTGTGTGCATGTCTGTGTTAGTCACATCTCACATCTTTGTGTGTGCATGTCTGTGTTAGTCACCTCTAGTGACTCGGGCAGATGGTGCTCGTAAACCTGGGAGGGCCGACCATCTAAGGGCAGCATCCCCCTACAGAAAAGACAATCTGCTGCCTTGCAGGAAGATTGGGGACAATCAAAGGCTAGGGAAAGCAAACCCGAATAAAATGCTGGCTGAAATCGGATGCACTGGGCCACTGGCGCAGAACACAGTGCAACGTTTTAACGGGTGTTCAATCAGAGTGGATCTGGCGAACTCTACTTGTGATGTTCTGTCTGTGGGGGCGATCAACACATTTAGCCTGACAGCTGGACTTCATGTGAGAGTCTGGAATCCTTACTCTGATTGAGTCCTGATCGCAGAGAGAGAGAGAGAGAGAGAGAGAGAGAGAGAGAGAGAGAGAGAGAGAGAGAGAGATTCTAGATATTAAATATTTTCCATTCACACTGTTGCAGCGGCATCTCTCTCCTTAGCATAGCCGACAAGACTTTAGCAAGAGTAGTCCCAAAAACGTCTGCACAGACTGACAGACCGTATTCTTCCCGAGTCTCAATGAGGTTTCAGAGCCGGGAGATCAACTATAGACATGATTTTCACACTTAGACAACTACAAAAAAAAATGTCGATAACAAAATATGCTGCTCTATAATGCCTTTGTGGATCTAAAAAAAAAAGCCTTCGATTCATTAAACAGAGATGGGCTCTACAGGGTGTTAGAAAACATAGGCTGTCCACCTATATTACTTAAGCTTCTTATGTCCTTTCGTGAAAACGTTACTGCCAAAAACCATTTGATGGGAGTTCATTAGAGATTTTAAAATCATCTGCGGAGTGAAATAGAGATGTCTCCTTGCCCCCACTCGACATATCTGCAATGTGCTAAGACCCCAACAGTCATGTCAATGCTCAGAACAGAAGTCGAATGCTAAGATGGCTGTGGCACGTCCAGCGAATGGAAGAAAATCGCATTCCTAAGCAAATACTATAATGTGAACTAATACACAGAAAAAAAAACAATTCGGCAGACCCAAACTACGATATATAGATACCTGTAAATCATCTCTGGGTGATTTTTCCATCTGTGAAAATGACTAGGAACATCTGGCAAGAGATCGCACATCACGGAGAGCCTGTATAAATAATGATTTAGCTTCAATTGAGGCTGTGCTATGGCAAAAGATGGAAGAGAAAAGACTCAAAAAAGATGGGGAAACCCCGTGACTCCGTGGGCTTGACTTGTTCATTCTGTAGCCGAATGTGTTTGTCAAACATTGGTAAAACAAACATGAGAGAAGCTGTTCGACAACAACAAAACATCCAAAAATTACACAATAGCCTCCACTAAATCGTCTGACAAGACGAAAAGGGCCATATACTCCCACTGTTTACTGTTTATTAGTACTGCTGATAATAATACTCTCTCTGTTGTATTTAGAGTGCCAATTATTTTTCATTTTCCTACTGTTGTTGCCATGGGTGTTTCCTGTAACAAGCATGTAATATATAGACGATTAGTTGACAGATTTCTCTCTGCTATTGTCTTGTAGTCATTATTTATTATATATGGAAGTGGATCATGTTCGATCGATCAGTAAACAAACAAGAAGGCACTCAGAGTCAAAGAAAATTGATTTTACATAAAAATGTTGAGAATATTATATATATTTATCTATCTATTGACCTTTCGAGCCGTAGCCAGCCTT
Organism: Megaustenia siamemsis; assembly: GCA_032433765.1. Taxonomy (NCBI): domain Eukaryota; kingdom Metazoa; phylum Mollusca; class Gastropoda; order Stylommatophora; family Ariophantidae; genus Megaustenia; species Megaustenia siamemsis. The sequence continues at coordinate 24,179,472 of JAVIAB010000001.1, forward strand.
AGGGCATAGACCCAGATACTATTTCTCTTATTTGTATTCTAGCAGTTTTCAATCCTTGTAAATATCTTTTATCAAATCTCGCCATTTGTCTCTGTTCTGTGCAAGCATTTCTATCTCATTGTGGGAGCCGATTCCTGCTGCTCTTGCCTCTCTCATCAATGTTCTTCTCAGTGTCTCTCTGGGTCGGCCTCTTTTCCTCTTACCTGTTGTTTCCCACATGAGGGTTTGCTTTGCTATTCGGTTATTATCTCTTCTCATCACATGTCCAACATATGACCATCGTCTTTTCTTTATTACTGAAGATGTTAGGGACGAAGTTCCTAGAGACTGGGAACTGAATTTTTTCGTGTTAATCTGTTTTTTTCCTGGCAGCCGTCTGCACAGGGGTCCCTCGCCGCACAGGCAGATAATTTCGTCTTCATAGGTACTCATATTTGTTTACGTCCATAAGTAATTGACGTTTCAAGCCGGGCCTCTCTGATGAGACCAGGGGTGATTGCCGCAGGAAGAAATTATAAATAAAAATCCCAACCAGTGCAGCCGGGATTTGAACCCACAACCTCTCTGTCTCGAGGCGCGTCACCAACCAGTCCCCCAGTTTCGGGTTGAAATCCCAGCACAGGTTCAAATCAAACCATCGTCATCATTGAGTGCCGTCTCCGCAACGAAAGTTGTCTACCCTGTTGCGCCATTCCACTCTATCTCTTGCTTTGATGGTGCAGATTGTCATATGTTGACTTGTACATTTTTTAATGTTACTCGTCCATTTTAGACTTGGTCTGCCTCTGCCTCTTTTACCTTGTATTTTCCCTTCCAATATTACTTTTATTAGGTTGTTGTGTCGTTTAACATGCCCCAAAAATTTCATTTGTCTTTTCTGAATTGCATTTAGTAATTCTCTTTTCATTTTAGTTGTTTTAAAACTTCATCGTTTGTTTTCTTTTCTTTGCATCGAATTCTACCTATTCTTCTATAAATCCACATTTCAAAGGCTTAATTTTTCTGTTCTGTTTTCTTGTCTAATGTCCATGTTTCCGCACCATACATGAATATTGAGAAGATGTAACATTTTGCTATTCTTAATTTCAGCCCTGGAGTTATTTGTTTTGTTGTTAGTATATTTTTCATGGCATTAAAATTACTTTTTGCCATACCTATTCTTTTGTTTATTTCAGTTTTACATTTCCATCACAGGTTATAGTATGTCCCAGGTATTTGTAGATCTGAACTGTCTCCAGATGTATTCATTCACTTTTGATATTTATTTGTAGGTCTTGAGAATTTTCTTTGTTCATGATAATAGTTTCAGTCTTTTTGATATTCATATCTAATCCATATTCAAATCGCACCACACTTAGAAATATTTCACAAAAATTGAACTGGTTTGTTCGTGGCGTTACCCTCTGCTTTTCTCTGGGTAGAAAGATCTAATGTCTAACCATCTCGAATAAGGGCAATAAAACAATAGGTCATGTGTGCATTAGCACACGTTAAAGAACAAATATCTGTTAAAAATCCAAAAGAGTTGGCCAAAAATGGCTGCTGTCGTCAGCACACCCACACCGATGCGATGGATCCAAGGTCGTGCAACGGAGATCATGCCCGTGGGTCGAGGTTCTCGGAGTTTTATCGATATTTTGAGGGGGGAGTTGGAGTACCTATGGAATTGTAAGAGTGCAGTGATGATGATCCTTATATAATAAAACTCTTAAATTCTTATTTGCTTGACCAGATTGGTTCATTTGTTTTTCAGGGACACGACTATGAGGTGGAGTAGTGTCTTGGTCTGTTCTGTTATTTGCCGATCAAGACTTATCTAGTCAGCTGTTAATCTATAACTGCTTCCCCCTCCCCATTCCCTCCGGGAGAAGCATGTTTTCTTAACATGTTACTGTAATTTGCTCGTTATTGTCACCTTCGAATTTAAGGCTGAGACCAGCTTTCATAATTGTCTTTCCTTTTTGTCTAGGTTCAGATGTTGAAAGCGTAGCCATTATAATTTAAGGGTACAGCTGAACTAATCAACAATACGCACAAACACCCAATTGGAAGAAAACAGCGCCTTCCAGACATAACGGAGAGCATTCTCGACAGGGAGCCGCGATAGCTCAGTGGTTAGTGAACTGGACTTCAAAGGACAAGGGGTAGGGTTCGATCCCAACCGACGGCTTCCGGTTCACCCAGCCTTTAATGGGTACCGGATTTTTTTCTGGGAAAGTAAAGCGACATGGGCGTAATACCGACCCCATTACCCCAAAAATCATGTGCCGAAGGTCTTTAAAATCTATGGTCACTAACACCATATTCCCTATACGCCACTTGGCGTGACGGGGTACTTTACTTTTACTTTTTTATTCTCGACATAGCGTGCAACAGCCAAAATGGGAAACAGCGGCGAACAATAACATTCAGATACATAGAAAAAGACTACCCAAACTCCCTCAGGCGCATGACGGCACAGATGAATTAGCAACCAGTGCAAAAGAAAATGGAGGATCAGAAACCTTAATATGCCTTAAAAAGTGAGCAAGACACTGTTGCATCACTTCACGGTGGTACAATTCCAAAGCACAAGTCAACGCAAGAGAAGCAACCAAACATTGTTCCCCCATCATATTGTGAACACATGAACTTAGTGGCCGTGTAAGAAGACTTATCAACCAATACAGAACTGGGCCTTAAATGGGTACCGGATTTTTTTCTGGAAAAGTAAAGCAACACGGGCGTAATACCGACCACATTACCCCAAAAATCATGTGCTGAAGGTCTGTAAAATATAGGGTCACTAACACCATATTTCCCTATACGTCACTTGGCGTGACAGGGGTACTTTACTTTTTTACTTTCACAATTAGTGAGACTCAAAACTCTCAGCTCAAAATTACCATACCACGTTTCTGCACTTGTTATAAGTGAATACTTAAAGTGAAACTTGTTATAAGTTAAGAGTCCTTAAATGTTATGTAGAACCAGTCTTAACATATGGATGTGAATCATGGTCAATAGGACAACAGACAAGAAAATCACTGGAGTCTGTAGAAATGTGGTTTTACAGAAGAATGTTGAGAATACCATGCTCAGCTAAAAAAAAAGAGTAATGAAAATGTTCTGAAAGAGGTCAAAGCAAAAAGAGAGCTAATTTCCAATATTAGGAAGAAACAATCATCATTTTTTTGGCCATGTAATAAGAAGAGAACAACTTGAATATATTGTAACAACTGGAAAAATTGAGAGGCGAAGAGATAGAGGGAAGCAAATAGAAAAAAAAATACCAGACAGCTTAATAAGAGAATGGCTTGGCAGAAGGTCAACAACAGAAATTATAAATAACTGTCGAGATCGAAAGTTGTGGAGAGACATGATCCCCTACGCCAGCGGCCTGTGCCACTGCGTCCTAGCAGACAATGACACTACTAAAGCAAAACACATACGACCTGCGCCCACTACCCTGAAAGTGAAGCTGTATAGCAGAACTGAAACAAACAGCAGCCTTCATACTTGAATCCAGAATACCAGCCTGAATGAGTCATGATTACAGAAGAAGTATAACATGCTGAGCACAGCAGAAGACATATTTTCACCCGGGTTTATTTATAAAGCTGTATCCCTACGGTTTGCAGCGCACGTGGGTCGGATACATTTAACTGTCCGTTCCTGGCATTTTTTTCAAAGACAGCAGACCATTCAAAATATATATAAATGATACTTTAATGCAAACGTTATATCGCTAAGAATATATATATATATATATGATATTCAATATTACATATTGCTTCTAAAGCATTAGGCGTCAACTCTCATTTTTTAAAGTACATAAACAATTCGTATTCAACAAGTCAGCCTATGACTCTCTGCACCATCAAAGTAAGAGACAGTGGAATGGCGCTCCATGGTAGCCAACATTCGATGCGAAGACGGCACTCAATGATGATGAATTGTTGTTTCACGCCATACGTTTTCGTCACATTTATTTATTTTAGTTAAGCAAGAGTCCCGGTATCATGTATTGTAAATTCATATATCCTTTGTAGATTGAATAAATTCATCCATTCACGGCCCATGCATAACCCACGTCGATCTTGTGCGCCGTGTAACAGTTCCACTGTTGTTCTTTTCCTAGTAGGTGCGATTTTACCATCTTCTTTGGTGAAACTTTTCTTTATCTCTTGGTAGGAAACGTCAACAGTTGTCTCAACATATACCAAACGTTAACAGTTGTCTCAACATATACCAAACGTCAACAGTTGTCTCAACATATACCAAACGTTAACAGTTATCTCAACATATACCAAATAGACGTAACTATAATAATCGGTGAACTAAACTGTAAAATATAAAATACACGTGAAATACAATGAATAAAAATTCCAAATTGAAGCGCACGAATAGGTCTGATCTGCTGTTTAAGGGTGGGATTGGGGTTGAGGAAGGAGTTGAGTGGAAAAGGGATTGTTAGAAGTCGCTCAGTTTCCCCACTTTACTACGGGACATTGAAATTCATCTATAATTTAAATTTGACTCCCATCCCAAATTGCATCGTGTTTCCAGCACAGTCACGCACCGGAAGTCATCCATTGTTAAGACATTCAAACATTTCTATGGCAGCTAAACAACAAATAATAAATAGCAATTTCATACCAACTTTGTGCTATGAAAGTCAAACATGGACCCTTTCGAAATAACATTTAAGAAAGATCAATACATGTGAGATGCGATGCTTAAGAAAAACACCAAGCAACACAAGAAGAGATAGAATACCAAATGAAACCATAAGAAAACTGGTAGGAACAAAACCCTGCCAAGAATATATAGAACAACAATCTAAGTGGTTTGGCCACCTGGTCAGAATTAATCCTTACCAATCACCATCAAGGCCGTTCTTCTCAAGAATGCATGGAAAAATACCAAGAGGAAGACACAGAAGAAGATGGATAGATGCAGTGACAGAGACATGTAACAAGAAAGGAAAATCACTATTTCAGACAGTTCGAGCAGCTCAAGAACGACAAATGATATAACCACGACACCTTTTCGGTACCAGTGAGAAAGCGAAAAGAAGAAAGACTCCACTTATGATGTATTTCTGGCCTATGCTTGTTAACAAGAAACTCAGACTACATCTATGTCAATAAGTTTTCCTGATCTGGGAGATGTTCTTATTCTCTAGTCATGCGGGGGCTTGCGCGCAAGACCAGTTATTTTGGAATGTGGGGGAAGCAATGAGCTTGCAGAGTTCTTAAGTGCAGGTACTCATAGTGCCAGAGAACACTAACATAGAAAATGTGTTTTAATATCATAGTCCCAACTGCCTGTTGTTTTCTCTTATTTTTAGAGGATATTTCTAATGCTGTAAAATACTAATGTTCATGTTCCCGCTAATGTATCTTCCCCTCAGCAATACATATTAGTTTACCTTTTATTATTGTCTTCTACTTACAACAGATGGTACTTGGCAGTATATGACAATAACTGGTTACAAATTAATATCAGGTTAAATCAATCCACTTCCTGCACAACGATTTTTTAAAAATTACTAACATGACGTGCACTTAGTTAAATGCTTATTATTTCAGTAAATCGCGGGTTTAAGGATATAATTTCTTCTCGCTCATTTATTTATCACGATTCCTGCCACGCTAGACCAAAAACTCACGCAATCTCGAATTATTTGATAGACCAATCAATAAGAATTTTTCAGTAATAAATCAGATGTAGGGTATAAAGTTACAAAGTCAGTGACCCTAAGCTAACTGCTGAGAACTCGTTCGGGGAACCTAAGTTAATTATGCTCCATGGGAAGGAAAATACAGTTTCATAAATATAAGATCTTGGACGTTTCGGGTCGAAATTAGCGATAGCTTTATTATAAATTATAACCTAACGCAATATACGAACTTTTAATTGTGAAGTAATAAAAAAAATAAATATGTAATTATATGCGTTCATCATCATCATCATTGAATGCTGTCTCCGCATCGAAGGTTGACAACCATGGAGCGCCATTCCACTTTGTCTCTTGCTTTGATGGTGCAGATTGTCATAGGTTGACTTGTCCATCTTTTGATGTTACTCGTCCATGTTAGTCTTGGTCTGCCTCTTTTACCTTGTAATTTTCCTTCCATTATTACTTTTATTAGGCTGTTGTATCTTTTAGCATGCCCCAAAATTTCATTTGTTTTGTTTTAATTGTGTTTAGTCATCATCATCATCGGGTGCCGTCTCCGTAACGAAGGCTGGCTACCATGAATCGCCATTCCACTCTGTTTCTTGCTTTGATGGTGCAGGTTGTCATAGATTGGCTTTTCCATCTTTTGATGTTACTTGTCCATGTTAGTCTTGGTCTGCCTCTGCCTCTTTTACTTCGTATTTTCCATCCCAAGATTACTTTTAGTAGGCTGTTGTGTCTTTTAACATGCCCAAAAATTTCATTTGTCTTGTTCTAATTGTGTTTAGTAGTTCTCTTTTTATTGTTAGTTGTTTTAAAACTTCATTGTTTGTTTTATTTTCTTTCCATCCAATTCTACCTATTCTTCTATAAATCCAAATTTCAAAGGCTTCAATTTTCTGTTCTGCTGTTTTCTTGTTATTTGTTTTGTTAGTATATTTTTCATATATATTTCGCATATGGATGCAAATCATGGACAATAGGACAACAGACAAGAAAATCACTGGAGTCTGTAGAAATGTGGTTTTACAGAAGAATGTCGAGAGTACCATGGACAGCTAAGAAGAGTAATGAAGAGGTTCTGAGAGAGGTCAAAGCAAAGAGAGAGCTAATTTCCAATATTAGGAAGAAACAATCATCATTTTTGGCCACGTAATGAGAAGAGAACAACTAGAATATATTGTAACAACTGGGAAAATTGATGGACGAAGATATAGAGGGAAGCAAAGAGAAAAAATAACATACAGCTTAAGCGAGTGGCTTGGCTGAAGGTCAACAACAGAAATGATAAGTAGCTGCCGAGATCGAAAGTTGTGGAGAGACATGATGATGATATTTTAATGGCATTAAAATTACTTTTGCCACCCCTATTCTTTTGTTTATTTCAATTTTACATTTTCCATCATTGGTTAAAGTATGACCAAGTTAGTTGCTTTAGAGAATAACAAAGGTACTATCTGGCAGAGCAGATATAATGTAAATCATGACACATGCTGGTGCGCATGCGTGGTCACATGACTTTGATGACCATAGTTGAAAAAAATGGGCGATGATGTGTTATGAATAATATGGATGAATTGTGTGTCAGGTGTTTATTCTTTTCATGGATTAGTGAATACTCATAACATAGAGAACTATTTGTACTATTTCTAGGACTCTCTTAATCAACAAAATGTCGGATAAATGTCTATAGAGACCGTGTATGGTACCACAAATGAAGAAAGTCATGTAATGTCGGAGAAGGTGCAGACACTAGCTGGAACTGTGTATAAAGAGTTCGAGAAAGTGATCAAAAGATATGACGAAGATGTTGTTAAGATCTTATGCCATTAGTAGTCGGCATTCTTGAAACACTAGATGCAGCTTTTACAGAAAAGCAAGAATTGGATGTGGAAATCGAGTTGTTACGTGAAGACAACGAGCAGCTTTTGACACAATATGAAAGGGAGAAACAACTCCGGAAGAGTTCTGAGCAGGTAAAATAATTTAAAATACAATAAATATAAAATATTACAATAGTAATAGTTATTTATAGTTTTGCTTGTAGACTGTAGAGTAGACTTATTTATAATAACAAAGCAAAGGAACAGCATATATTATTATTATTATTATTATTGTTTTTTTTTAATGATTCTCATGATTCTGTTGACTGTTGTTTGTGTTACAAATAACTTACATCATTTTATTTTATTATGATTTTTATGATGATTATGATATTAAATATAATATAATTATATAATAATTATAATATTATTATTTATAATACATCATCATCATATATGTGTTGTATTAAAAATAATGACAATGATAAATTTTGAAATCAGCTGTGTCTAATAGTCTAATGTTATTCCAGGAGATAAATATCAAAATAAAAAGGCATAAATTAAGACATGAAAATATAATCTACATTATAAAATTAATATAATTGAACGTTTGATACGAAAAGCGGAAAAGAAGGAAGAATGCATTCATTGTCCTTCTAATAATTTATAATTATAATAATATTAATAAATTAACAGTTAAAAAGGGCAGAAGAGATGAGAATATGAATGGAAAGAACAGAGGAAAAATAAAAGAAAAAATATTGAGCAGCTTCTCCAAATGGTAATAATGAAAGATCTTGGACTGAAATTATAATATGCATGAAGGATGAGATTATGGTTATAGAAGGCCCCAGTATCACTGCAAACGAATTAAAATCCATAATTTCTCAACTGCCTGTGATAGTGAAATCATCCAAATTAACATCTCATCTCCCAAACAAAGAAGATAGCTGCAGGCATACCCCATCATAGCAGTTTCAGCATATGCCAAAAGACATAAGGCGAAACCGCACAGAAAGTGAACACAGCCATCTGTTTCCCATCATACAATATTATCATTCATTGTAAGCAAACGGAATATTATCGGATGAGATATGTTGAGAGAGATGATTGTCTACACCAACTGGCATGGCACACAATGATGATGATGAATGTTATATTTCAATTTCAGTATTATTTTATGCCCACACATAAAGTTTCCATAAACATTAAAGGTTAAACATTAAAACATTTTTGATTACTCAACAAGTCTGAATATATCTGAAGGCTGAAGATATTAATAAATTAGTAATCATTTCAAACATAACAGTCACTGGAAGTGTGAAGTGAATGAATCACTGAATTTGAAAATTATTAATTTATTTACATATTTCATTATGCATTTCGTTGTGCTACCAATGCCAGACCTGGACTCTAGATGCAAGAACAATAAGAAAAATAACCTCTACAGAGATTAAATGTGTTAGACGAATGACAGGAAACAGTCTGAGAGATAAGATCAGAAATGAAGAACTGAGAAAAAAGCTAGGAATAGCCCCAGCCATAGAATATATAAGGAAACAACAGATAAAATGGTTCGGCCACGTGACAAGGCAGAAAGAACAAAACACAACACAACGAGCCTTCAACAAACGTTGTGAGAACAACAGACCCAAGGGTCGACCACGAAAAAGATGGATCGATGGAATATTAGAAGCACTAGGAAACATAACAGCAGCAGAGGCGAACAGAAGAGCAAAAGACCGCAAATTATATCTCCCCTCGACGCTGAAAGGCAGATGAGGAAGGAAAGAAGAAGAAGAAGATTTTATTATTTAACATAATTTCGTTATAAATAGTTTAATGCCAAGAGTTTGAAAGAGGTTTACCATAATGTTGCTCTCTGAATCTCTCTCTTTTTCTCTTGTCTAGTCTAAGGTTATAGAATAAAAGAAGGAATATATATATATATATACAGATACATATACAATCATAATGGTATATAAACTTAGTAAACTCACACATTCTTATTGAATACTCAATACTGTACTATTATTATTTATTATTATTTGGTTGGTTGATCTCTTATCTTATATATTCTTCCAGTTCTGTTTGGAAGTTGTTATCATTAATTTTTCTACCCTTGTGTATTGCAACTTTACATAATTTTTTAAATTTGGCTTTCAATTTATTTTTTCTAGTCGGTTTATATCTATATATTTTTTTCTAATGTCTTTCTGAAGAAACCCAGACAGCTCATGTATGCTATTTCACTTGAAAGATATTAAGTTTAGAATCTTTGATTTAATGAACTATATTAAATTGTATTTGGACATAATTATACTGTATATAAAAGAGGAAAGTCGGAATACTTGGTTAGAACTGGAAAAATACAAGGAAGGAGAGATTGCAGATGACAAAGAGAGAAAATACTGGATAGTTTGGTATCATGGCATGGAAAACAGTCAACAACAGAACTGATATGATGCACGTTTGATAGAAGATTGTGGAAGAACATAGCCTATGCCACCGGTATGGCAAATGATGATGATGAATGAACTATATAAGCCATAAATCTATCTTCATTTGTAATTATGATTTATGTGACTTCTAGATGTCACATCAGGCACATATCTTAAAAAAAAAGAAATACGTTATACATTTTAAAATAGAAGCAGCAGAAAATATTTGTATTTGGGTTGACATCCATAGAAGTTTTTATGAATAACAAATGTGAAGTAAAAGTAAAAAGCTCCGTCACACCAAGTATAGGGAATATGGTGTTAATGACCATAATTTTTATAGACCTTCGGCACAAGATTTTTAGGGTAATTTGGTCAGTATTATGCCCATGCCAAGTTTACCGTAACAAGTTTATTTTCCTAAAAAAATCTGGTTCCCATTTAAGGCTGCGTGAATCTGGAAGTCGTCGATCAGGATTGAACCTGACCTCTGACCTTTGTAGTTGAGTTCACTAACCACTGAGCTTTTGCAGCTCCCAATAATAGTGAAAGTGATCAGTAAATATTAGTACAAAATAGATGTCATAGGTGCACAATATATAAAGCCAGTCTTCTTCTTCTGCGATCATGGCTCATTCAGACTAGGACTCCAGACTCTCTTATGAAGGCAGCTGTCTATTTAAGTGATTCAGTTGCCCCATATAGTTTCTTTTCCAGAGAGGTGGGTGTGGGCCACATTGTCCTTCTCAGGTCTGTGTGCTGGTGGCAATACTTTAGAACGTGTTTAGTTGTCATGCTATCCAGGGTACAGTGGCACTGGCTGGTAGTTCCTATTTAATTTTGGTGAACATGTGATTTCTCATTCTGTTGTAGCCAGTGCGTAGGTGAAGTATGATGACTTGATCCCTCCTTGATAGTTGGAGGTATCCGTCCCTCTCATTATACTTTGGGTGTTCTTGTGTCTATTTTTCATGGTACTGGCCTTTGATGATGGATTTGGCTTCATCATAGCTGACCAGATGGTTTTCTTGTGGCAATCTCCCTCCCTCTTTAGCTAGTTTGTCTGTGCGTTTGTTTCCGTGTAAGTTACAGTGTGATAGTATCCACTGGAGGACCACTCTCAGGAAGTTATTGCACAGTTGGTCTAGGGTTGTTTCTAAGTTGTCTAGCTCACCCGTTCTTTGGGGTTATTTATAACTATTAGGACTGACAGTGCATCAGTCAGTATCACCAATTTCTTGTGCATGTTATTTTGTGTTGGATAGCCAGTTTTGCAGCGTCTTTGAGGGCTTCAGTTTCTGCTTTATAGTTGTTTGAGAATTTCCCAGTAGCTATTGACTTGGTGATCTTTTCCTGGTTATTCAGCCTCAAGAACACACCTCCTCCTCCATTTCTGATGGTGTTTGTAGCAGAGCCATCCGTGTATATGTGTGACCAGGTATCCCATGGGTAGTTGTTGTTTGTGTTTTTCTGCTATGTGTTTTCTCTCTGGGTCTGTTTGGGATGGCTTTTTTCATGATTCCTATTATGTCTTCCTTAATTTCTGGTATTTTATGTTTCCCATGAGGAGTCATATCAGATGGGCTTATGGATTTTGGCATTGTTTGGGACAGTACATGTTCACTAGTTGTCAGTTCTTTGAAGATTGCAGCAAAGTTTCTCCTCTTTAGTCTTCCTTTTCAGAAAAGCCTGTTACTGTTTCTAGAGTCTTGATAAGTGTAGATTTCATTTGCCCCAGTGATGATATGGGCAGCCTGGTTTTGTGTTCTGTTAATTTTGCTAAGCTGTGATTTGGAAGCTGTAGCCTAGGCAGTGACTCCATACTCTAGGACTGGTCTTACTCTTCCTACGTATAGTCGTTTCAAGATTTTGCTGTCTGCTCCCCAGTCCATTCCTGCCAATTTCTTCATAATATCTATTTGTTTTCTGGCTCTTTTATTTGCTTTGTCTATCTGACTTATCCGTGTCAGTCTGTGGTCCATGGTGACTCCAAGATATGTTGGGTTTTGGTCAATAGGAAGTGTATGGTCTTTCATCTTCAATTTTGCAGAGAGAGTGTTTCATGAAAGCCAGTCTCGTGTTTCTGTACTGTAAGAAGTATGGATGAAGGGGACATATTTAAAGAAATAAAAAAAAAATACAAAATTATTATATCAACCAGGAATAAGTGAAAACAAATGGATTGGAAAAAGGAGAATTTAAAAAAAAAAATAAATGAAGATTGCTTTAGAAACAAATGCTTTAGAAGTGAAGATGAGTAACACAACAAAAGAGATTAAATCATTCTGTTGAGAAGAAGAGTGAAAATTTACTAAATTAAGTAACAGACTGCTTAGAATACGACCTAGGAATATTCCCCAGCATAATGCTGTGCTATCTTCTAACAAATGACAAGGCAAAGGATACATTTTATGACTAAGTGCAAGTGGGAATGGAAGTCACTCTAAAACATGGTCCAGTCACAGTAATGACAGATATCAATGTTAAAGTGAGATCATGTAATGCATACAAAAGTGTAAAATAAAAAGTAATGGAGAATTTGGCACAGTAATCTTGAATGCTGATAAAATGATTACATTCTGTGATGTAAATAACAATGAAGTTTTCTTAACACATTCCATACAACGAGCCCCCAAAACTGGCTCTAGTTACCAACTCGTTTAACCCAGGAGCCAGTTTTTGCGGCTTTTAAATTTATTGGCACATTAAAAATTATTTCCACTAAAACTTTGTAATTCCTTTATTTAACTTCTTTTCTGACTTTCTTGGCAAATTGTCTGAACAAACTGCTTGTTTTGATCATCTTTTATTTTCTTGCTGTTATTTAAAATAAAAATAAAAATTGGAGAAAAGCGGTTGTGCCACAATGTGTTAAACCCTTTGATAAGGAATACATTTATTAATGAAATTCACAAACTATCATGAGACTTGCTAAATGGACAAAATGGTAATAAAATAGACTTATTAGTGATTGGGGGCAAGTGGAAACACTCTCCACAAAATGTGAAGATAAGATTATTATCGGATGTAGGAAGTGACCATATAATTGTGCATGTACTTAGTCAGTTCAGAAAATGCTTTGACAGCACACATTAAGATAACTAGTAGCCTACGGATTTTCAAACCAAATAATAAAAGTTATCAGATGTCTCTTTATTAAATTTTAATGCAGTTATCGTCACTGAAGCAGTCATTTGGAGTAAAATATGAAGTACACCAGTAGTGTCCCCTATAAACCATTTTCATTTTGACGTTTATAGACGGAAGAATTTCTGCCCTATGTGCCGTCTTTGTCTCGGAAGGACAATAGATAGAAAGATATGAATAAACTTAATATTTACTATTAATACATCAAATCATGAAAGTCTGGAATATTTGGAATGTTTTGGGTTTTTCATTCACGCTGATGCAGCTGTGCTTTTTTCAATATTTTAATAATTGCTTTTGTAGATAATATTTAAAAAAAAAAGGAACTTTGAGTTTAACACTCATTTAAAGAAAACTTTGTTAAATTTGAAAGTGATCAACTATGAAGCTACCAGCTTTACCGCAGCACTGCATTTATTTGCCCGTTCCATGATCAGATGAAGCCATGTTTAATCGGAAAGCTTTTGTTTTTTATTTTATTGCTGCTGTTTTAGTTTTTTTGCTGCTTATTGGTTGTTTCATTACTTATTTTTGTGATGTTAACTGTCTTAAACTTGCTACACAGCAGTGCAGAATGTTAGGGAGTTTTTTCAGTGATGAAAAAGATACACACTGACTGTAGGAAGTCTTTGAATGCTAACACACAAACTTCCTATTTGCACACCTGCTGCATGGACTAAAGTTGCAGGTTGTATATTGCAATGTGCAAAAGGAATCTGTAATGAGTATAATGCTAAACACTGATTTTGATTCAGATAGTTATGTAAATATGCATTTCTATGATGGAAAGTGAGTCATCATCATCATCAAGTACCGGGCCTGCTGGCGTAGGTGATCATGTCTCCACAACTTTTGATCTTGACAGTTATTTATCATTTCTGTTGTTGACCTTCTGCCAAGCCATTCTCTTAAGCTGTCTGGTATCTTTTCTCTTTGCTTCCCTCTATCTCTTCGTCCCTCAATTTTTCCAGTTGTTACAATATATTCCAGCTGTTCTCTTCTCATTACATAGCCAAAAAATGATGATTGTTTCTTACTAATATTGGAAATTAGCTCTCTTTTTGCTTTCGCCTCTTTCAGAACGTTTTCATTACTCTTCCCAGCTGTCCATGGTATTCTCAACATTCTTCTGTAAAACCACATTTCTACAGACTCCAGTGATTTTCTTGTCTGTTATTCTATTGTCCATGATTCACATCCACATGTTAAGACTGGCTCTACATAACAATTAAGAACTCTTTTTCTAGTTTCTATTGTCAAAAATGGATTGCCTAGTATTTTCTTCATTTTTTGGAAAGCTGCTTTTGCTTGAGCCATTCTGCATCTCACATCTGTTGTACATCTTCCATCTGAGGTTAACAAAGTTCCCAAATATTTAAATTCATTTGCCTGTTTTAATATTGTTCCACTTGTATTTATTTCACACTAAGGTGATTTAATTTTCTTTGTTGTTACCATTACTTTTGTCTTTTTGCTGTTAAGGCTGAGTCCTTTATTTTTGCTTTCTTTCACCATAATGTCTAAATTTCTTGTAACTCATTTTCACCCTTAGCGATTAAGACTGTATCATCAGCATACCTTAAATTATTTATATTATGACCTCCGATGGAAAGTGAATACTTGTTTGAAAAACTATTTTTAAAATGAGGTTATCTGTACAAGCATTGAATTATTAAGATTAGTGTATTAATAGACACTTTCAAAATGGACTATTTAACTTTACTAACATTATTACAATAGTAACATTATCATAATTTAACACTTTAAAAAATATAAACGTGAAAGGTTTTATCATCTGTTAGCCTTGTTTTGGTCTGGTTGGTTGCGTTCGCCCAATGACTAGAGTATTTTAGAGTATCGTGGTAGACTAGAACATTCCTCTTCATCATCTGCCCTTACAGGGACATAGTGGTCGTGTCTGCGTTGTGTTGTGGTTTGCAGTACAACTGTTATATTTGTGCCTTTTGGCCCAACACATCCGACTTCAGCACAACATTTTTGAGTACCGGGTTGTCTTCCTTTTTCGATCCCGCACACTTGACCAGACTAGACAGGTTAGTCTGTTACTGGAGGCACCGCGGAGAGGTGGAGCAGGGTCTGGATGGTTTTGGTTCACTGATCCTGGCGCAAGCCATCAGCTGTGGGTCGATGACAACTTCCAGCTCTGGTGCTGGGAGGCGCCGTTTTGGTATTATGTTTAGGTTTGTCTTACAAAATATAGAATGTATGTGAGATCATGATGATAAATTTAAAATTAAACAAGAGAATTAAGACTTAGTATTTGAAAAAAAAAACATTCCCACATCTGGAAAACTTGTGAAGATATCATAAACAAATTAACAAAGCCAAAATATTCTTTTGTTTAGTCTAAACAACATTTGGAGATCCAACCTGCACAATATAATAACCATACCAAGTGTTATGGATATATATATATATATATATATATATATATATATATATAGTTATACTGTGACCTTCCAGGCATGTCGTAAGTGGCAACTAAGGAGGTTGATCGATGACTTGACAAGCTGTCATTGTAAAAAGTATTGTTATGGAAACAGCGCCATAGATTTTAGTGCAGTGATCTCTGCAATATGTGTCACTTTGACACCCAAGGTTTCATCAATCATGATGTCATAAAAAAATGTGCTGCACAGTTCATGGTGAAGCAAAATACATTGAATGTCTGTCGTCTGCTGGAGTAATTCTTTGCACTGAAAACAGAATGATGTTATCAACGGAAGAAAGAATTTTTTTGCTTGAACAAGTGTTTCAAAATGGCAGTTGATAGCCACGGATGGTTTTTCAAAGATCTATAGCAAGATTTCCTGATAAACAACCTCCTCTTTGCATTACGGTTAGAAATTTGTTAAATAAGTTTCATGCTACGGGAAATATGGAAGATGCTCCACAATTTGACATGCCCGCTGTGCCTGAAGAAAAATGTCTAGATATCCAAGACATAATTTTGATAAGTCCTTAAGGAAAATGTTTCAACAAATGAACATATCAGTGAGCACAGTGCACAAAATTCTTAAACACCAGTTAAATTTTTATCCATACAGGATTTCTGTTGTGTCTTTGCTAAAAGAGTGTGACTATCAATCCAGCGTCAACTACTGCACGCTGTTTCAAATATTTTTAGCTGAAGAAGACGAATCGATTCTTGATGTAACATTCTTCTCTGATGAGGCATGATTTCATCTATCTGGATGTTTTAATAACCAAAATAATAGCATTTGGAGCAGCTTTAATCCCAATGCATTTCATGCAGTGCCTCTACACGATACAAAAATTGGGTTATGGTGTGCTCTCAGTAGAAAACGTTTAATTGGACCAATTTTCTTCAACAACACTATTAATGCCGATCAGTACCATACTGACAAACTGGAACCTTTTTTAGAACAGCTGAATGAACATGAAATTGAGGAAGATTGGTTCCAGCAAGATGGTGCAACTCAGATCATAGAATGGAAAATCAAATTGATCACATATGTATTAATAATAAGTTTAAGTCATCCTTACAGGATGTAAAAGTATATAGAGGGGCAGATGTAGCTTCTGATTATCATCTTCTGATAGCCAAACTTAAAATTAAATTAAAAAGGTATACTACAGCGAATAAGGGTAGAAAGTATTTCAATGTTGTTAAAGAACAAGGAATTATAGATAAATTTACAGTCACAATATCAAACAAATACCAAGTCCTCCAACAACTAGACAATACAATAAATATAGAAGATCATTGGAAACAGGTAAAAGATATATGGAAAGAGACATGCGAAGAAACACTGGGGAAAAGAGAATGCCAGAATAAGGCATGGACGACAGCAGAGACCCTGGATAAAATTAAAGAAAAAAAAGAACAAGAAAGCAGACATAAATAAAAGCAAAACGAGAAGTAATAAAGCCAAGACACAGGAAGCTTACACAGAGGTGAACAAAGAAGTGAGAAGATGCATTAAAAGGGATAAGAGGAAATATATATATGAACTAGCTAAAGAGGCAGAAGAAGCAGCAAATAAAGGGAATATGAAAGAACTGTACAACAGCACAAAGAAATAAGTGGAAAATACAAACAGATCAATGCCTTTATTAAAGATAAGAAAGGAAATCTGCTTAGTAATATAAGGGAACAAATGGAGAGATGGAAGAGCATTTTGAAGAACTTTTGAACAGACCCGGCTCAAATAATCCTCCAGATATACTACCAGCAGAAGAAGAGTTGCACGTTAACTGGAAAACCAAGTAAAGAAGAAATAATGAAAGCCATCAAAGTATTAAAAAATGGTAAAGCCACAGGACCAGATGAAATTCCTTTGGATGCCATCAAAGCAGATATTAACACCTCTACCAAGACACACACTATGGAAGCCAACTGAGAGTATTACACAACAGGCCCTTTTTTGGAATCCCCAGGGAAAAGACAAAGAGGAAGACCAAGGAATTCTTGGAGAAGACAGATAGAAGCAGAGATGAAGATGATGGGGAAGACATGGAATGATCTTTAAAAATTGGCAAAAAACAGAATGACTTGGAAAATGTTTGTTGAAGACCTATGCTCCACTGGGAGCTAAAAAGGTAGAAGAAGATGGTGCAACTGCACACACAGCTAGAGCATCACTGCATTTTTTAGATGAAATTTTTGCAAATCGCATAATATCACATGGAATTTGGCCTGCTTGTTCTCCAGATCTAACACCATTAGATTATTATCTGTGGGGTTTCTTGAAAGGAAATGTTTTGAAAAATAATGTGCGCACAATTGAGGACCTGAAAAGATCAATCAGAATTACCATTCAAGAAATAACAACAGACACGTTACAGAAGGTATTTGACATATATGAAGAGGCAAGTACAGTCATGTTTTAAAGCCCGTGGTGGACATTTCCAACACATTTTGCAATGAATATTCTAGAGGTACTTTCCAGATTGCTCAAAACAGCATTAGTCCATAGCAGTAACTTTTGTAACTAATTTAATGACTTTTTAAGCACATTTTTTAATGATGTTATCTACTTATTTAAAAAAAAATGTGTTCTGTATACAAAGTGTAGTGATATATATATATATATATATATATATATATATATATATATATATATATATATATATATATATATATATATGTATATGTTTTTTTTTTTTTTTTTTCTAATCAGTCTGTTAGTTAAATTTATTTATGAGAACTATGAGCCTTAAGTGCTTTCAGTGAATCTGAATCTGGAAAAAGAGCTGAACAACAACAAGACTGACATTATTTCTCATAGCCTGTCAGAAAAGAGAAACTTAGATTGTTTTAGTGTTAGTGAAACTAAATAGGAAATCAAGAGCTGCTTAAGTTCAACAAATAGGAAAATGTACACAGTAATAACTAGCAGATTCTGGACTTGGATAGGCTATGTATTTAAGAGAGATCCAGGAGACAACACAGTAGCTCCCATTTATTAAACAACAGAAGGAAGGTGAAAGAGAGGAAGACTAAAGATAGTTTGACAGAGAAACAAAAAATACCTAGTGTGGATCTGACTTGAAACATCCTGCAAAGAATGGTCACAGACCATGCAAGGTGGAGATAACCTGTTCAAGTTGTTGTAATCCAACAAGATGACACAACATGTTAACCATTGACTGTAACGTCAGCCTGTGACCATGGATAGAAAGAAGAATAAATTCTAGTTGAACAAGAGATTAGGAAAATAAATGTAAATGGAGGAGACATGTTTTTAGAAGGACATCCCTAGATATGCATGTATTTTGAGGCTGTCATGAGAAAATTTGTTAGCCATTTATCATAAAGTGAGAGACAGAGAGAAAATAGCTGTGAATTATAGTCCAGAACGATTTCACTTCTTAAGTTTGAACTTCTCTTACACTGATTTGGAAGAAATAGCTGCCTTCGTCTTCAAATATCAGGAATACTTTTTACGCAGTAATACCACAACTTAAACAGACATGTGTATTCTTTGCCATGGTGTCAGTCCAAAAAGCTCTTAATCGAATGGACAATGGTTCAGAAAGATAGACAACCAGTAGATATTAGGGAGGTTACACAACTTCAAGTCTGATAACTCCGATCAAAATCAGCAAAGCAACACTAGAAAGAGGGGAGGCAAAGGTGTCTCTCAGCAGCAGAGCTGGAAGTTGTCAGCGACCCACAGCTGATAGCTTGTGCCAAGATCGATGAACCAAAACCATCCAGACCCTACTCCACCTCTCTGTGGTGCCTTCAGAAACAGACTAACCAGTCTAGTCTGGTCAAGTGAGTAGGGGATCATGAGGAAATCAACCCGGTACTTAAAAATGTTGTGCTGAAGTCGGATGTGTTGGGCCAAAAGGCGCAAAATTTACAGTTTTACTGCAAACCACAACATGAAGCAGACATGTGCACTAAACATCCTGTTAAGGGTGGATGATGAAGAGATGTGATCCATTAGACATCGGGTGAATGTATACGAACAAACTAGAAAGAGGAAACTATGAGAATGAATGGTTGCATGTGTCAACTGCTAGGCATTTGATATATAATCCTAAAACTTTTGTCTATGAAACTAAATGTTGAGGTAAAGACAGAGCAGAAGTTTGTAAAGCTGAAATATTTGCCCAGGTCAAGATGATTGATAAAAATGTGACTCATACTGCACACTGAGTAAAAAAAATTGTTGCTATTACCTCAAAATTAGATTATCTTGATTATTTCTTGGGCCTCAGTAGCCGAGTTGGGAAAACCACCTGACTGGGCTACCAATGTTCGGATAACTCGTGTTCGATTCCTGCTGGAAGCAGAGTGAATTGTTCTTGTGGTTGGAAAAAAATACCCCCCTGGTCGACCCAGCCGCTGGCAGAAATGGGTACCAGGGTATTACTCCGGGAAGGTGAGGAATACCGCCTCGCATCGCGAGTTTCGATGCTTGAAGCGACAATTGTCGAAAATCTCCGAACACTTCTGGATAGGTGGCTGAGCACATGTGGGTGATAACTCGCGTGCTAAGATGTCGATTCAAGTCTCGTACTTTACTTTAGATTGTATTGAAACATTTTGTTGTAGTTTGTTTGGTTTAAATAAATATATATATATTTTTTATTATTTCAGAAATACCTCGAAATGGAAGACAATATTGAAGGAGTAAGAAAAGAATTAGAAGACAAAGTAGAAACTCTTGAATCTATTCTCCGCATGTCGGAAATCAAATCTAAAAATTCTGCAGACCATGGTAAAAACCAGCTTTCTTGTGTTTAATTGTAAAGTAACATTAGAGCAAGTGAGGAGGGAAATGATTTGTCTCATATTTTCTTCATGAAAATAGTTTGCATGTCTCAGAAAGTATTGATGGAAAAGTTAGGTTAACAATATCTTAAAGTGATTTTGCACAAAATTTGTTGTTAAAAAATAATGCTTCAGTTCTGACTTTATTCTTTATATGTTTGCTATCCTTCCTTCCTTCCTTCCTTCCTTCCTTCCTTCCTTCCTTCCTTCCTTCCTTCCTTCCTTCCTTCCTTCCTTCCTCCCTCCCTCCCTCCCTCTCACTCTTTCTTTTCTTTTTTTTCTTTCTTGCTTTCTTTCTTTCTTTCTTTCTTTCTTTCTTTCTTTCTTTCTTTCTTTCTTTCTTTCTTTCTTTCTTTCTTTGTTAAGGAAACAAATAGTATTTTTGAACTTTGTAAAAGTATCTAATAAATTTGGATAATTTATCAATATTTTAGTGAGCCGCTTGGAGGAAAAAGAACAAGAATCTAAAACAGAATACAATAAGCTTCATGAGCGATATACAGAGGTAAGTTTTTTTGGTATTAGTATTTATTTCAATTTGTTTTAAAAAAAAACATTATTTCTAAATAAAATTGAATTAATTCCTTTCCTACACATACATATGGTCTATGGCGTTTTGACAGATGGTTGGTAGCAAGCAATCATGATTAGCCAGTGGTTTTGTAAAATGTTAGTGTCTTATACTGGATGCTGTTCTACTGAACAGCTTCTTTCATGGCTAAATCTGCCAATTTTGGATTGACAGATTCAACTGCAGAATGAACAAGATGTATTTGTATTGGTTTGCCTTGTCTCCTTTCTCCTGTGCTTTTTGTTTTCTGATTTTCTGCCTCAAATGTTTCCTTGGGTTTTTCTTTTTTTCTCCAAGTGCTACGATCTGCAGCCAGATCCTACCAGTTTCTTTCACTGATGGAGAGTTCACTCCAGGAAGCTCTGCAAATATTCTTATATCTCAGGATTAGTCTGCCCTTCAGTCTCTTTCCATCATTAAGTTTGCTATACAATATTTGTTTGGGAGTATGATTGTTTGGCATAAGGCTGGTTTAAACAAGAAAATCATGTGAGAAGCAAAGCTGAAACATCATTTTAATTTGTTTGTTATTTTTTGGTATCCTACATTAAAAACACCATCATGCAGTATAAAAATAAACAGGACAAATTTGAAACACGTGCAACGTCTGAAATACTTGGGCACAATAATATCATCAGATGGAAGATGCACCACAGAAATAAAAAGCTGAATAGGATGCATCCGTCTTACTCGTCTTTTTATATCAATGAGTGTAGAGTTCTCTTTGTTATATTTTATTAATGCTGTTTACTCCCAGTATAAATTACATATTAGTCGTATGTCCATGTCATCTAGATGTACCTCTTTTAGGCATTCTATAAGTTGTTTGTGGCGTATTCTATCAAAAGCTTTGGTGTGGTCTATGAAGCAGACATATATTGGCTGTTTACTTCTGTGTACTTTTCGATTAGTGTTCTCATGCAGAATATGACTTCTTTTGTCCCACTATTTTTCCTAAATCCAAATTACTGCTCATCTAATTCAGTATTGATTTTATTCTGAATCCTTCCTTGTATAAACTTTTAGCAAGATTTTTGTAACATGGCACATTAGGCTTATTGTTCTAAAATCACTGCATTCAACTGCACCTTTCCATTTAGGCAATGCAATGACAGTTGATGTTTTTAGTTTATTTTGTATGTATCCTGTATGGTTTATGTCGTTGCATATGTCTGTAATCACTTCAATGCCAAAATCTTCAAGTGCCTGTATCATCTCTATCTCTATACTCATAATAACTTATTTAATAATGAAACAAAGTTAGTGCTCTTAGTGGTATTTTCTAACCAAGCTGGTGCAGTTTGCAAGTGTAGAGTGAATGAGTTTAAAAACTGCATAAAGTCAAAATGTATTTATAATTAAACATAATGGTACTGGATAATCTTATAATTCTTAATAACTCTGCAGCTGTTCAGAACACATATGGACTATATGGAGCGTACAAAAATTCTAATGGGTACAGACAAGTTATCTGAACTCACTGGCATGAGTCCCAGAATCACGTATGTATTTTTTTGGTCCCTGACAATGACACAATTTACCTTATCTGCCAAAAAAAAAAAGAGTAAGTGATAATATTCATATTCCATATAAGGCATAATAAATTATAATTAACACTCTTTGTTCAAGTCTTTAAAGATTGGAACTTATATGTAACTGAGACACTTGATATAATTCTCAAAGTATGTTTAAGATGTGTCAAGTTTATGGTAAATAAAGAAAGCTCATTTGGTTGCCACCAACACCATTTTAATGCACCATGCCAACTATAATAAACACTAGATATTTCAGCTTAACATTGATCATATTCGTTAACAGAGTACTGTTTATGCAAGCAGTTCCATGAGCTCAATTTAAGGGGCAAAGAATTCTAATACCAACCATGCTGTAAGAGGTGAACCAGAGTGGTTGGACTTACATTATCCTGTAAACAGTACAAGTTCCCACCGAAAAATCTTCAGTCATTTTGGAATATTAAAGACTCCTTTAAGAATTGAAGAAATTTAAATTATGTTTTCTATCCTGTGTGTTACCGGGGCCTCATTATGGGTAAAGAATAGTGACACTGTGACCTTCCAAGCATGTCGTAAGAGACGACTAATGAGGTTGATCTATGGCTTGACAAGCTGTCATTGTAAAAAGTATTGTTATGGAAACAGAGTCATAGATTTTAGAAGCAGTGATCTTTGCGATATGTTCCATTTTGTCATGCAAAGTTTCTGTTTTTGAGATTGGTTCTGCCCTATGTGCCGTTTTCGGCTCGAAAGGACAGTAGATAGATAGATAGAGATTGCTTTAGAGGTGGACATTTTACCAATCTTTTAATTCAGTGTTCCTTATTATACATTGTAGTGCTCTATAAGAACCTCACTTGTAATGCAAAGAATCTTCACAGATGATGCATTATGTAAATATATTGTGGTTGTCCAGTGCTGGCTACTGACTTCATTGCTGCTAAGAACATGAAGAAGATTAATGCATATTTTTGAAGGGGGCGGGGCAGCGATGGGTGGTCTAGAGGTGGTCTGAACAAGAAGATTCCAGGTTCGATTCTCACCACAGGCAGTAGAAAATAAAAATTGAACCTGTGGTTTCTCTATGATATTACCCTCCTCTATTGGTTAGTGAGCTCTGATGTCTATCACTCTCAGATAACGATAATAAACCATGTGTATTTTCTTCTTTTTCTTTCCTTCCTCATTTGCCTTTCAGTGTCAAAGGGAGATATGATTTGCAGCATTTTGCTCTTCTGTTTGCCTCTACTGTCGTTATTGTTCCTAGTGTTTCTAATATACCGTCAATCCATCTTTTTCGTGGTCGGCCTTTGGGTCTGCTGTTCTTGCAAGGAGGCATATTGAAGCCTCCTTGTGTTGTGTTTTGATCTTTTTGCCGTATCATGTGGCCAAACTATTTTATTTGTTGTTTCTTTTATACATTCTATGGTGGGGGTTATTCCTAGCTTTTTTTCTCAGTTCTTAATTTTTGATCTTATCTCACAGGCTGTTTCCTGTCATTTGTCTAACACATTTAATCTCAGTAGAAGTTATATTTTTCTTTTGTTCTCTCATCAAGGGTCCAGGATTGGGATTAGTAGCACAATGTTGGAATGAAGATTGTATTGTAGAGTGCCCATTTTACCTCTAGACTTATTTTCTTCTTGGACAATTGTGGTGATATCTGTCCAATGATTTGACCAGCTTTGTTGCATCTTGAGTCTATTTCTGCTGTTTGTGAATTGTTGTTTGTCACTAGACTTCCTAGGTATTTTAATTTCCCTACTTGTTTTAGTTATCTGCCATCTATAGTTATGTTGATATTCTGTTTCTCTTTTGTAATATTCATGACATGTGTATTTCACACACCCTAAAGAACCCTTGGCTGTTGAAAATTGAAAAAAGCAGACCAGAAAAATGTCAGCTACTTGGGTAAAATAATAGGAAAAAGTCTATCCAAAATGTTACAACTCTCATTGATAAAAATACCTCCTATGCCTCCTTTTTTATATTTTGAAATTATATTTTCCAGTAAAGGGGGATTCAGTTTACCCGGCTTGCGTCCTGTTAGTGTAGCATATGGTGGTGCCATGGAGTTTCAGAGGCGCGAGAGCAGTCCCATGAGTTATGACACAGATACACCTCAGAGCAGCAACAGTGTGAGTCTTAAAAGTGAGCTGGATGCACAAACTCCCAAGAAGATTGAAGTTGCAAATGAAAAGGAACAACTTTCAGATAGCAACAATATGACTGAAAAGGCAACAGCCACAAGTAAGTTGTCTTGTTCTCAGATATGGTCGGGAAAAATCTGACACACATTTTTATTATTAAATCGCAATAAAGCGACCTTTTAAATATCTTTTGTCTGATTCCTTGCTATTTAAATAAATAAAGTAGTAAAGTAAAGTAGTACTATCCACATTTAATTTGTAGTGGTTGTATCCTGCAGACCTCATCCCAAATGTTGTCATAGCCTGGAGTGGAGTTGATTTCTGTCAACTAAAGTCCAATAGTATGAGACATACTTTTAACAACATGATCCAAACACTTGGTCTTCCTCTAATAGAACTCATAACATGCTAAGAAAAGAAAGTGCAAAATGATGTTATCTGCCCCATATAAATAGTTTCTTCTGGAAGATGAGGCCCATACACTTTCAGTAGTATTTCTACTAAAGAAGAAAAAACTAACAACTCCAAATCATGTGAAGTCTTGCAGGTAATTTTAGGGCAGTCAAAGGATAGATACAGGTAAACCTGAATAAAGTGCTCGATAGAGTTGGATGTCAAAGCTCAGTGTTTGCATATTAACTTGAAACTGGATCGCAGCATTTTCAACGTTCAAACTTACAAAGAAAATAAATTAAAATATAGAGAAATCACATTTAAAAAAAAAGTTGGACCAGTTTTGATACATGAAGATATAACAATTATTATTAGAAAATGCATATGTATTGACACTTGCAGACAAGCATGCACATTTTTATGACTGTATGTGTGATTGTATATCTTATTAACCATATCTGATGTTTTAAAAAAAAATTGGTTTCATATATTTTATAATTTAACTTAGTCCTGTAGCTTTTAGTGCCATTTGTTTAAAGGAAATTTCAAATCCTATATACATTTATTTTCTGACCACGTTCCTTTCCTCCTTAATTTGTAGCCTAAGTTAATTTATTTAATATTGGATTGGAATTTTGGTTTTAGTCAAATATTTTTTTTCTTTTCCACTTCATTTGTCGTCCCGGTGGTGTATTCACAGATACATAGTGGATTGGTTAATTTACAATATATTTTAACAAATCTATATGTCATTTTGAAAGTAAATGAGTTGTAATATTACATTTCCAATCATCTTTAAAGGTAGGTCTAATAACAACCC
Source organism: Megaustenia siamemsis (assembly GCA_032433765.1). Taxonomy (NCBI): domain Eukaryota; kingdom Metazoa; phylum Mollusca; class Gastropoda; order Stylommatophora; family Ariophantidae; genus Megaustenia; species Megaustenia siamemsis. The sequence continues at coordinate 24,205,266 of JAVIAB010000001.1, forward strand.
TATTTGGGTTATGTCACCTGTTAAAGTTTACCTTCGCAAGCTATTTATGTCCTCTTAAAAGTTTATGGGATCCTATGCACAAATTCCCTTTCTTGCAAAGCTGGACCTAGACAGGTGACATCACACTAGTAGGGTTGCGAGCAGACCTATCTTTAAAGATGGCAATATATATATAGTGACAGACACATTTTTGCCACAATGTACACATTTTAGTTTTAAATTAATTCAAGAGTCTTTAGTGAATATTTATAATGTTTCAGGTTAGTGTTATTAAATTCCTGAATTAGCATAGATCTAGATCACTAGATTTTAAATTATAAATATCCTATAATACCTAAATAGATCAATTTTGTTGTTTTCAAGATTAAAAAATGTGTTATCTTGTGATTTCTAGCCATAAAAAAAGAAATGCCTTGTTGAAAGTTGTTACAATTTTAAAGTGTTTTCATTAGTTAAAATAGTAAAAAAAAAAAAAACAATTTTTATAATTTTAAAAGTTAGACAAATTAGCAGAATAAAGAAGTGCAGTGTTACTGTTTGTGGGTTTGTTGCATGTCACTTACAAAATCTGCTTGTATAACAAATGTTCATTACTTGATTTATCAAGTTTTCACTACGTTTGCTTGTATTGTTTTATGGTTATTTATCAGGTAGTGTGTTCTGGTTTACTTAATTTTTCCCACTTTACTCAAATGCACATTTTATTTTAGAGTGGTTATTTCTCTTTTCCCGATGTACGATTATTAATAACACTAATAATAGTGCTTGTGTAATTATTTTTGAATTTTTTTATAATGTTTCCTTGTTAGAATGCTTATTAGTTCTCTCCTTTTTGTTTTATTTCATTTCTCCCACTCCTCATCGCTGCTTCAATTCAATCCCTCCACCTGCCCATCCTCCATTCATCACATCCTGTTGCTGCCGTGATTGTCCATGAACCCAGAACGACCAACCCCTGCACGTCTGTCAGAATCAGAATCAAAATCTCCCAAGAGTAAGAAAAGAGAGATCCAAGGTCCAAGAGAATCTGTAGTATGCAGTAGTAGTTCTAGTCAAATATTTGAAACTGCTGCACCAAAGTCAGAGGTTCAAATTGTAGAAACTGCATCTGCTGTGATGTTGAGGAAAGAAAGAAAGGACCCAGAAGAGGAAAGTACTTTTGACAACAGTTTGAGTTTTGAGGAATACAGTATTTCAGGTATGTTAAGGTGATTCATTAACATCAGCCCAAATGAAATATTTCAGTTTTCAATTTACATAAAGCTGGTCTTTTAATTCTTTCAGGTTTAATTTTTGTTTGGTCACAGACCATTGAAGCAGTCAATCACTGACATGCCTTCTGGCATCATTATAGGACAACAAAATTACTCCAGTTTGCATGGTCTTCCTTTATAGGGTGGACAAAGTCTGACTCATACTGTTCATATCTACAAAATGTGTTTAAGCAGTATACATTTTGTTGTATTGTAGGCCTCAAAGTCTCTTGGATATGTGAATGTACAATTTACCATTTAAAAAAAAAAATAGAATCTAAGTATTAGGTTGCCTTTTATGATAATTTTCCTTTAAACTAATTATTCCTAAGTTATTTTTGTAACTCAGTGTAAACACTACAATAGTTTTTGCCTGATAGTCAAAGTTGTCCTGATATTTGATGTTATTGTTGTTGTATATTAAAAATAAATAAACCCCTGTTTGTGTAGTTCTAGTTTAATTATCCCATTGTATCCATTTTAATTTTTTTCAAATTACCTACATTTACCACGGCACTTGGCATGGCAGTTTCTACATCTTCCTGTAGCTAGTGTTGGTCTATTACCTCACATGTTAAATTGCTTCTAGGCCTAGTAGCTAAACTTCTTTCTCTGTTCTCTCTTTTTTTTTTCCATGAATTTGCTTCTTGTTGAAATGCATTCACCTATATTGAGTGTGACATAAAGGAAATGTAGTGCTATGGTCCATACTTTTCTACCCTCATATATACATAGTGTACATCATTTTATTTTAACACATTATTATTATTAGTTGTCATTAGCGTTCTTCTGTAAAATCATAGTCACTACAGTCACATTAAGTGAATTTATTATTTATTTATCAACTGCCCATAAACTATATATGACAAAATAGACTCAGTCTAACATTGTAAAACACTTGATCACTTTACGCCACTTCCATTGACAAAGATTTGTTAATGAGATGCTTAATTTAACTGTTTTGCCATTTTTTTTTCTGAGCTTTAACTCCCTCTAATGTTAGCAACATTCCCAAATTTCATTGTTAAAAATAGTTGTCTGAAGAGTTCATTTTATAAATAAACATTTATTTTTTATTGAAACTAAAAGTCAATTGTGCAAAAATGCAATAGTAAACAATATTCTTTCTCGCATTCAAAGTTTATAGTTATCTCTGGTGTCCCATTAGTGTAACTAATAATTTATGATGTCAATTTCCACTTTGTGGCCTATTTGTACATTTTCTGCTCTGAAAATTAAAATGTAGTGAGGGGAAGTCCACGGTGAATGTCAGCCATAAATACACAGGAAGTTGGTATCTCTGCAGTACTCAGAAATATCAGTGATCATTTTGTTTATTATTTTTGTCCTCAATCTAAGCCACTGTAAACTACTTCTGAAGTTGCAATTTTCCTTTGTTATGAATCAGCAATGCAAATGCAATAGCATATATGTGTATGTTTGTGTGTGGCCTATGCTTGGTAATAAAGAACTCATATGATAATTGTGTCTATAAATTAATACATAATAACAGAACCTTTTGCTCTAGTCATGTAGAAGCTTGATTGCGAGATTTGCCAACAAAATTACCTCTTTTTTGAGGTAATGAACTGGCAGTTCATTAATAATTATCCGCAGTCATGACAGTGGTAAGGCACTGTGATATAAAGCATGGGTTTGAGTTCTGGCTAAATCTGTTTATTGTTTTCTGTTGATGTTTGTGGATTTCTCCAAGTGCTGTAAAAATACCAATGTTTCTGTGTAATTTATTTTTGTTAACCCAGTTTGAAAATTTTGCTCAAATTCTATATTAAAAGTACAAGAATATATTCCTTAGGATCAGATCTCCTTTTAGATTATGCTTACCTTGATATTTCCATAAACCCGTTGTCTATACAATGTGGAATTCTTTTAAGTTTAAACTCTAGAAATTTTATTGCTTGTTGAAAGCAATCATTAAAAAAAAATTAATAAAGATGTATTTTCACTCAGTTTTAAACATTTTGCTCATATTCTATTTTAAAGATATATTTTTAAGCGTTAAAATTCCTTGAAGATATTATCCTTCTGCAAGCCTATTTCATATACAGTTGGGAGTCTCTATAAGTCTATATTTTCAAAAATTGTAATATAAATATAATAATAATAATAAGCAATCATTTATTATATCAAAATAAATAAAGATATACTTTGCACAGTGTGGTATACTTTCAGGAGATATAATTAAATTCTTTATCTGGGTTCATGGTCTGAAACTATTGCTGCTTTATTCATGCTTGCTTGAAATCTTGGTGTTGGTTTCATCTGTTTTTATACAAGATAGGGTGGTCTCGAGGTAAGACTGGAAGGTCCCAGGTTTGAATCCTGCCACAGGTAGTGGGAATTTTTCATTTCGAATCTGTGATTTCCTTACATCCCCCCACCCCCCACCCCCCAGTTTCTGGGTAGTGATACCCAATGTCTAGCTCTCTTGGATAATGATTAAAAATAGAAGGTCCCATGTGCACTTGCTCACATTAAAGCACCCATGGTATTTCAAGTTAAAAAAGAGTAGGCCAAAAAATGGCTGCTGTCAAGGCAAAAGCAATGCCAAAGATGGATGTCAGATCTTGCTTGTGTTTACCTGATGACTAAAGGAGTGCACCTCTTCGTCATCCACCCTTAAAAGAATGTTAAGTGGGTGTGTCTGCATTGTGTTGTGGTTTGCAGCATAACTATGATATATGCACCTTTCAGCCCAACACATCCGACACAACATTTTTGAGTATCGGGTTGTCTTCCCTCTTCGATCCCTACTTGCTTGTCCAGACTTGACAGGCTAGTCTGTTATTGGAGGCACCATGGAGAGGTGGAGCAGGGTCTGGATGGTTTTGGTTCACCGATACTGGCGCAAGCTATCAGCTGTGGGTCACCAACATATTTCATCTCTGCTGCTAGGAGGCACACCTTCACCTCCTTATCGGATCTAAAGGTGCAGGTATCGTAGCTTCGCCATAAACTAGGACAGAGTGCATTCACGCCCACATAACTGGTGAAAGCTAAGGAGAAGAATTCCAGAGATGATAGTTTGCTGGATCAATCCTTGGCAAGATTTTACTGGGCATTTATGTTTACCATTTCCAGGCCAAAATGGCAGTCATTTTTGTAGCTTACACACATATAAAAACATGACATCATTACCGTCTTCATCTTGTCATGCTTTGTAGAATTGGTGTGTGTGGAACAAATTGTGTGTGTTGCTCCTTAATTATTTTGACATTAAACCTTGACGTCCATTCATAGCCTCTGCTTATTTTGGGGCTTGGTGTTTGTTGCAATTATATTTTTAAAAATAAACTGTTGATTATATTCTTTTGTTTTTAAAAGGATAAAAATACTAATAGAAATATTTCTTTCTTTTAGGCTCCTCTTAATATATTTTTTGTAGTTACAAGATAAATACTGTAAATATCTAGAGATTTATATTTACATTAATTATTTATATGCAAATTACACTTCACATACACACACGTGAAACAATACTGTATTAATTTTTTAAATCAGGTCACATTTAGAAATTAGGACCAGGAGTACCTATTGAAAGCATGAAAGATTGAAGGCATGAAAATAAGAGAAAGTAATTTTAAATGGAATGACCTAATGTTTGGGGATGTAAGGCCAGGCCATGTGAAGTGTTAAAATGACCAAGAGACCAGTGTTTGTTAATTAAATTGATCTTGAATGCTACAAGATAATAAAAGTGAATTCTTTTAAAGAAATCGCAATTTTGAAAATGATAATACTAAAATAGAGTAGTGTCCTTTCATTTGTCATTCTTCGACTGCTACAGATGAGTAGGTTTTATGAGGTAAACAAAATGTGCAAGTAAATATAACTTTTTTTATTACTATCTTATAACTCAAACAAAAGTGATAAAACTCTTGTCTCTTTTCATATCTTCTTTGGTACTTGTTATAGTATCTGTGCTCATTTTTTTGAAATTTCAATATTAGATATTTCATTTTCTCTATTAAATTCTTTAAAATTATCTAAGTTATATAGTTATTTTAGAAAAATTGAGTGGGTGGCTGATTTGTATTTAATTCTCCATGCATAGTTTAATAGCGTTCTCTCTGTTAAGGGCACATTAAAAATCCAAATTTGTACACAGTGTGGTGACTGCACTGGGGCCTTTGGCCATTATTTTCAGTACTTTTCTTAGCCCTGGAAATGGGATAATGTCACTGTAGATAATAGTTTGATATAAAACTTTTTTTATATATATATTATTATCACACAAAATATTTCCTAAGTGTACAACTAATATATTATTAAGCTTTGTCTAAAAATGAAGATATGCTTTTCAAATATTTATTTACTTTTCCACATCTGCACACTTGCCGATTGCTTCTACTTGACCAATTGGGATTGTTTTTTTCAATCCGGTAAGTCTTTATTCTGCATGGAAGTTTCTAGATGTTGTAAATTGATTCATTATCCAGACATTTGGATACATTTGTGAACGCTGACTTGTCAAATTTCATATCATCTTAATTCCCTCTTTGTGCATTTGCTTTGTTGTAAGTTCTTTTATGTGTTTATTTATTGTGAAAGTGAAATGTGTAAGAAAATAATTTCATATAGATCCTTAAACTAATTTTGCTGTGTAATTTTTCTTTGTAGTCATATATTTATAATAAATATGCAAGACTTAGAAGTGCCAGTAAATTATTTACCATAACAATTTTTTTGTTGTTGGCTTATTTTTGCATTATTTTGAGCCAATTTCAGTAGCCAGCTTTTAACATTAAACTCAGCTTTTTTAAAAATATTGTAGAAGCATTTTTTTAAAATGTGTAACAAAATATTTATGTTTGTTGGTTGTTGCACACAAGTGGATAAAATAAATATAATAAGAATGGCTGCAGTAAAACTGGTGATCAGAGTAAGAACATTAAAAATAAGTCAATGTTACATGCATGTATATAGATATGATACAACAATAAACTAAGCGATCACACTAATGATTCCTTCATTACAGACATATATAAGAAATTACGTGGTTAAAAAGTAATGCATTGTTTCTTAATGATATGCGCAAGGCAAGAAGATATGTATGTAAATTAAACACAAACTGTAAATCAACAAGTTATCTTTTGTTAGGCACAGTTTAGTGTATTTTGTAGAGGATTGTTTTATTTTAATTTTATTTTTGGAAGAAGAAGTTATAAATAAAATTAACTCTCGTCATCTTCGTACCATATCTGTATCAAAAGTACCATGAAGAGTTATGCTACTTTATTATTTACCTTAATAGAACATTCTGTCATAGGTTCTTCTGTCCATTTTTTAATGTTGCTAGTTCACTTTAGTTTAAGCATGGTGTGCTTTTATATTGTTTACCTCATATTTTGCCTCCAAAGATGACATTCAGTGAGTTATTGTGTAGATTTATATGTCCCAAAACTATTTGTCTGTGTTCTTTATTTTGATTTTTAAAAATGTTTTGTTTTCTTATCTAATGTTTATATTTCTGCATCATTAAAGAATATTGAGTTGATTTAGCACTTTATTTTTTTTCATTTTCAGTCTTGTCATTATTTGCTTTGATCTGAATACAATAAATAAATATTTCTTGTTAAAAATGCTCTTCACTATTCCTATTCTTAATTTACTTTACTTCTGTCTCACATTTTCCGTTACTAGTTATGACATGTCTAAGACAATTTATTCTTTAACTTTCTCTAAATTCTTTCCATTTACTTTTATATTGACTGAAATTATGACTAATTATTATTATTTGTTAAAGGTGAGCAATTAGTTTGATGAGAAAAAATATATAAATATTTTGAAGTAAGACATTAAAATTATTATATTGGAAATATCTCCATAAGAGAAACTTCATACTATTCAAAATATCATCGATGAATATGGACTAAACACAGCAGGAGTCATTAAACAGGAACATAAGTCATTTATATTGAAGTGAACTTTGATTGGTTATATATTGCTAAATGAGAAGTAGAAAGGTAGGCGCCAAAGGAAACAATTATTGTCTTGTTTTGTGTCACAAATGAGAGAGTAGAGTCAAGACCATACATATGGTAATTGATTAAACTAGGAGGAAAAGAGAGAGACCAAGAACTACATTTTTGGACATGCTTTTGCTGAATTTTCATAACTTACTGTTATGACACTTTTGGGAATTGCATTGAAAGTATTTTAAAAACCATATTTAATTCTATAACGAACATATAAATTTCATTTTTATGTATGAAATTGACATATAGTTGTAGCTTGATTATCTCAATCACTTTAAAGTATCCTATTTAACATGTAACAAAAGCACATTGCGGCTACATTATCATAAAAAAAAAATTAACAGTTATTGTTCTTGTTTGTTTCGCATTATTTTTAAAAACTGTGTTATAATTAAATGCAGGAATGAGCACAAATTCTGCCCTTATAATATTTGTTAAAACTGCTGGTTGGTTTATTATGTAAAGAAATATTTCATTCTCCAAGCTGTCTTCTATAATTTAATTATATTTGTTCTTCTGTTCTATTCAGGACTAAACCAAACTTTGGCTAAAATAATAGCTACAACGCCAGAGTTGGAAGAATCTCATGATATCCTTGGTTCACCCACCACTTTATGCAAACGCAAGTCTGTGTAAGTAGACAATGTTTGTCTCTTACTGTAGAAGTCTCTCTACTACAACAATTTTGTTATATATCACAGGGTGCATTGATCATTGAAAACTGACAAGGCTCCGGGGTTCACCCAGTCTCTAAAAATGGGTGCCATAGATTTTTCTGGGAAGTAAAGGCTGCCTGGCGTGATACTGACCACATCACCCAAAAAATGTGCCGTGGTCATAGAAAAATATGGTCGCTAATACCATATACCCCAAATGTCTGGCAAGGCAGGGGAGAGAATCTTTACTTTACTTTTACATTGATAATGAATCTATGAACATGCAATGACAAAACACATACAACATGCAAAGTAGATTGGTACAACAAACAGATCAAGATTTCTTCTTGCCAGAGAAGAATCACAGTTGAAGTCATGTGTATCATAACAATCTCATCTCATTGTAGTTAAGTGTCAGGAGCATTATCATACGTAAATAAAATATAGTACCAATCACACTTTGTGGCCTTTCAGCAACATGCTGATAGTGCCCATATTTGTGCCCTTGACATTTATGGGTTGACTTGACTTAATCCCCTTGTTAGCTGTGAGCTATGAGCTCTTTACAGCTTAATGCCTCTCGCATGAAGGCGCAGGTCTTTCTCAGTTGTACAGCTGCAGAGTACAGTGTGCTATTGATGGATGGAAGTAGTGGGAGTAACATGCTCCGTCGGTTTAGTAAATGAGGACAGTGTAGTAGCAGGTGATCTACTGTCTCAGATTGTTGACGGCAGTGTCTGCAGATTGGGTCGTGTTGTGTTTTTATTCTGCTCAGGTGTTGATTGGTAGGAGCATGGCCTGTTCTCAGCTGGAATATCAGGCTTTGATCCCTTCGTCTGAGCTCCCGCACAGGGTCGAGGGGTCTGGTTTTGTTTGATATCTGTAGAGGAGGCGTCCAGTCTTAGCTGAAGCCCACATATTTAACCATTCCTCCGACATTTATGGGTAACAAGGTTTGTATTCCCCTGTATGGCTACCGGGGCTTCTACGGTGAGGGGAGAAAAGAATAGAGTTACTGTTACCTGCCATGTACATCGTAAGAGGCAACTAAGGAAGTTTGGAATTGTCTCCTATGCAGCCATGTAGGATGTACACGGAGTGGCCTTGTCAATGGAATTTACCAATGCACTTTAGGAAATGCTGTGACAAGTGGTGAAGCGAATATGGGGAATTCCTGACTGCAATGAAACTGGTTCCTTGGATAGAATAGAATAGGTTGGTATAATTCTAAACCATTTTACCTTTTGTAGAGAAACATTTTTGGTACCAATTTTTATGTCTATTTTGGTCAGGCAGATTTGCCACATCTGTGTGAAGTGAATCCAGATGGCCTAATCAGGAGGCATGTGGACCACTTTGCCATTTTGACTTCATTAAAGTGGTGCAGTGCGTTCTCTGAACTGCTTCCTGCTAGTAGGACAGTGATGTGGTAACAATTGGGTAATGTGGAAATAAACACATATGATTACAAGAAAGAAGGAAGGAGTATGAGAACAATTAACTAATGAAACCTTTTACTTTAATGTTGCAGTTAAATAGGAAAAAATGCAGTCATTCCAATGATGACTGCCATACACTTGGCTGACTAGTACAACCTATTATCTTTAAGCTTAGATTAGGTCATAACAAACTGAATAAACATACATAAACTTCATTTGTTGAATACTACACCACTGTTCTCATGGGATGACTATCTAACTATATAACAAATATCTCAGACTACCCATATTTGCATTCACCCAAAGATTCAATTTTACACTTAAAAGTATGGAGCTGAAGTGAAACTCCAGGCAATAGCCAAATTTATTACAAACACTTCTTTGGTGGTATAAACATAAGATTGTTAACACAAAAAGAGCAGTTGTGAAAGAAGAATAAAGTTTTCATTTCTGTAATATTCTTGTAATTTGCATACACTTCTACAATTTGGGCAGTTTTCTTTATTGTTCATTTTAAAAGGGGCTTTGGTTATATAATTTCTCACAGTTTATTGTGAGACTGCAGTATGTGCACCTTACATCCTGACATATTTTATTTCATAACACTTGTTTGGGACCAGGCTTACTTTCCCTATTTGATCTCTCTGTTCTTGACTGAGCTGAGTATCCTGAATCAGGAACTACCATGTGGAAATCGTGAGTGATCTTAGTCTGATCCTGATTGCTGATCTTTGAAGCCAACAGTCAGTTTTGAGTCACAGACTGTCATCAGCTCATGTGCTGCATGTGGATTCTATTTACATTCTTTATGTTTATATTTCCATTCTGTGCTATGGATTTTTATAGTCCCTTCATAAGTTTGTGAACGTCTGTGTCCTTCAATTTTCTCAGAAACTAATTAATGAATTGCAGTGAATTTTTGAATGTTTAAATTTTCATCAACTGTAATATATTTTATATTTCTGTTCCAAACCTGCCTGGATTTTGCACAATTTGTTTTATATATATAATTTAAATAAAATTACAGAAAGGGTGCCCTAAACATTAGATTTTAGCAGTATATCACATTAATTTTTTTAGGGCCAATCATGTAAAGATACATAAGTAAAATATGTCATTGGTGACAGGGTAATTACACCATTGATGAAATGGTGCAGATTGGTTATTTAAAAATAAAGTTTTCTTTCATACCTTTAAACTAAACATTGAAAGTGGTGTGCAATAATTGAACAAAAGAGCTGAATGGACTGTAAAACTTAGAATTGTCTGTCACAGCAGCCAGAAGCATTTTTTACGTAACTTAAAAAAAGAAAAATCCTACAAGAGATTAGTTTTAATAAGTTTGGAGTGATCAACAGTGCACATACCAACTTTCAATTGATTCTCTCATATGATTTTTTTAAAACCCTATATTACGATAAATACTTGTGACTCATGTTTTCACGATTCCATCATAAAAATTTCTACCACTTAAATGTAACATTTTGAGTTTTGAAAATCAAATTTTCTTTGAATTTTTGCTACACAGCAGTGTGTTTACTCAAAGACAAGATGTGGGATTGGATGCAGTAATAATTTATTTATTTGCAGTTGATAACAACCAACATCTTGGTACTTTCAGTGAACTCTTACATTTTATGATGGTCCAAATAGGCTTGTTTGTGACTCCAAAGTAATCTCTGGTCAGCTTGACCTCCCCTGAGTTTCAAAATAAAGATGTTTATTTCATGACTTTGACCTGTCCAGGAAGTTGTTTGTCAACCTATTTACCTAATGGGTCAAGCCATGTGTTGACACAAACTTTCACAACTATAAAATTTCCATTCTCCCTAAACTTGTGTCTGACTACTACCCTTCCTTCATCCCCACCTACTCGTCACCAGCCTTCCTTCATGGCTTTGTCCACTAACTGCCATGAACTTTCCATTCGCACAACTTGTTATTCTGTTATTAACTACTGATGATCGCTATTTTATGTCACTTTTATAAGCTGCTAAGAAATGGGTACCGGCTGAGTTACTTGACCCATGCTTTAATCACATATACTGTTACAATGCCAAAGGCTGAGGAGATTTCCCCCGTCATGAGACAAAAAAAGAGAAAAATAAAGAAATTCTTTAAATTTGGCAGAATTTAAAATAAAAAAAAACAGGTGAGTTTTTGAGTTATTAAGTTATTTGCGGGTCATTGTCATTGCACTCCGAACATATTCATAGGTGCTCAGATCCCCTCCTCAGCAAGTCCTGCAGTGTCCAGTGACTGACGACTCCAGTTCTATGTTGGTTGATAAATCTTCTTACACTGCCACTAAGTTTTTTTATTTCTGGCTGTGCCCATCTTAACTCCCATTTCCATCATCCGAAGAAGTGATGTGGATCTGTGTTTGTCAAAGTCCTGTGCTCTTCTCACATCTCGGAGGGCATTGATGATGTTCGCCCGATCTATTGGTTGCCCGTCCTCAATGACAGCGCAGCTAGCCAACCTGTCCGCTCCTTCATTTTCCCCGAACTCCCGCATGTCCAGGGACATAGACAAAGGTGCCAGGGCATACTCGATTGGTGCGAGGACTAATCCCTGGAACAGAAGAGTAAGTAGCCTCTGCTCGATGACCTTCAAGGCGGCTAATCCTTTGCGGGATTTTGTTATCACATGGTTGACGTGGTCCCGAAAACACAGGCTGCGATCAAACTTAACTCCGAGGTATGTCATCAACTTGTCCCTGTGTTTTTACGTTACCCTAGTAATTTTTACTATGTGAAAAAAAAAATCCAACTTCAAAGGAAAGAAATCAAACACTCAGGGGTCACCGGAAGTGATAATTAGGAAGGTATGTATGGAGGAAGGCTTTGTTTGCCCACCGGATTCTTAAAAATATGTATTTTGAAATTATATTTACGACGGAATCGTTATTAAGGGTTAAAGATGTTCAGGAATTTATGAACGGACTATAACATGCTGTGCTTGAAAAATTACATCCACAGGCACAATGATAATTCTATATTTGATGAGCTTCAGAGCACTGACATTGCTGAGGTGGATTTTGGTGCCGATATTACAGGTATGATTAATATCTCTTGTGGTGAAGATAACTATACTTTGACCCTATTCTTAATTAGAAAATAATATTAAGTGATCTTTCTCCTCTGTAATGAACATTGTTAATTATTAACCCCATTTGTGTTGTTAACCAACCTTTTAATTAGCAATGAATTATGCAATAAAGTAGTTCTCTTTGGATTAAGAGATTACCTTTTAGTAGGTTGTGTTTCTCTTATTTGATTGAAGTAAAACAGTACTTGTGCATTTGTGCATTTAATCTGAGTTGGTAACTTTTCATGCTGGTTAAACTAGCATCTAAATGCATGTCTGAAATCACTGAAATGAACATTTTGTAGATTATTTCATTTGCAGAGTGTCCATTTATGAAAAAAGGGCAGTGTTGTATATTCTTCCTGTGTGTCCATAATTTATTATGGCTAAATCAGCATTTAAAAATGCTTTGGAGGTTTTGTTATTTTACCAGCATTTTGCATATGAAGGATTCAGTCATGGAAGGCTCAGCAAAATGTTCCATTTAAATTCCAAACCTGATTACATAAGTTTATAGATGAATTTAAATTAATATTCACAATTTTTCAAATATAGTTTACCTTTCAAGTCAGGTGTAAATTTAGCCAAAATTACATTTCTTGTTAGGTAGTTCATGTTTATTCATGTTCAGTTCTAGTTTAATATCTCTCGACTGTGTTCAGTTTTCGAGCAGTATTTAATATTTCAGGCCATTTTTTAGTTATTTACTTTCATTCTCAATTACTAAAAACTATTTTCTTATATGTGATACCAAATAAAACTAACAGAGATTGATTTTTTTTCCCATTGGCATTCAAATCATTGATAAACCATTACAACTCTGTTGTGAAAATTAGTTTTTGTTTTATCCTCTTCTCTTACTTCAAACTAATACAAAATACCAATCCTAACATGCACTAGGCCGCCCTGTAAATCCAGGAGATTATGCATCCACAGGTAAAGTTTTTTGCCAAGTGCAGTTTGCTATTGTACCAGGTGTAAGACCACAAGCTATCTTTGTATAATTAAGGCCTGTTTTATATGGCACTTTGATCGTTAGTCATGTTGTTATGTAGTTTTTAATCTTTTTATTGCATCTGTTTCTTTTCTTTAGTGTTTGTTTAATTACAGTTGATCATTATTGATGTTGAATGTGTTTATACCCCAATATACCCCATAGTAAATTAAGTTTTATTCACTGATGTAAACTATCATGACTCACTAATGTAAATGATCTAGCTCTGACATTCAGAGAACGATCTCAGGTTGTATTTTAAATGCATTCTATTGGTTGAGTATTAATTGAGTTGAGTTTAACGTCAAGTAGTCAGCACAATCTGCTAGCACTTTAGACCTGGGTACTAGATGTCCATCCACATCTGTGCTGAAAATGGTAATAGATTCACATATAATTGCTAGTGTCAAGATCAGCGGCACCAGCTGATCAAGTTTCTATCCCAGATGCTAGCTGTGCCTCCGAAAACAGACTAACCAGTCTGGCTAAGTTAGTTAGAATTGAAGAGGGACAGCAAGTTGGTACTAAAATATAAAGGTCAAGTACAAGACATGAATCAGTGTCTTAGCACACAAGTTTTCACCCATATGCGCTTAGCCGCCTATCTAGAAGTGTTCGGAGACTTCTGGACAGTGTTGCTTCAAGCATCAAAACTCACAATGCAAGGCAGCATTCCTCACCTTCCCAGAATACTACCCTTGTACCCATTTCTGCCAGCGGCTGGGTCGCCCGAGGGTGTATTTTTTTCCAACCACGACTACAACTCACACTGCTTCCAGCGTGAATCGAACACGGATTGTCAGAACGTCAGTAGCCTTGTTGGGTGGGTTTCCCAACTAGGCTACCGTGGCACCCAGTACTAAAATATGCCTTGCTGAAGTCAGTAGTGTTTAGTACAAAATGTCACAGCTTGCTGTAAACAGCACAACACATTTGTACCTACTTAACACTGGTATTGAGTATGTTTAACAGGTGGTTTGGAGAATGAATTAATCATTAGTATTTTAAGTACATTGAGACTGGTCATGTAATAGACAATAATAGGCCGGTGTAACATCTCCTACCTTTAAGCTCCCTGTGGAGTATAGTATAGTTCTTCAACAAACACTTTCCAAGTCGTTCTGTTTCTTACAATTCTTTTAAGATCATTCCATGTCTTCCCCATCATCTTCATCTCTGCTTCCATCAGTCTTCTCCAAGAATTCCGTGGTCTTCCTCTTTGTCATGTAATAGGCAATAATATGCCGTTCTAACATGAAACTTATTTATTATGGGGTTTAATTGATTTTACAACATAGATAGAATTACATTTTGTCCAATAGTTCAATGTGAGTTTTTATATGTGTCCTTTGATGCGACTTTGTTCATTCAGTTTTGTTCTCAGCATGATAATTAGCAGTATGAACATTATTTAATGATTACTTTGCATCATACGAGCATGCAATATGAGTTATTGTTATTGCACTAAAAATTACCTGCTCAGTAACTAAGTGTAAATTATAAAATTAGTTTAGCAACAGATCCTTGCAGCTATAATAATGATGGCTAATTTTGAATATGTGGTAAACAAATAACAAAATACAAAGTAATTAATGTCCTCCTGTTATTGAGAAATTATACACAGGTGAATTTAGAATCATCATGAATAGAATAAAGGATTCAATAGATACAGTAATGCGTGAAGAACAGGCTGGGTTTAGAAAAAGGAGAAGCTGCCTTGATCACATTTTTACTCTACGACTTATATTGGAGGAACGCATTGAAAAGCAAAAACCTTTTGTACATAACTTCATTGACTTCAAAAAAGCATTCAACAACATTCATAGAGATTCTTTGTGGAAAATTCTGAAGCAATATGGCTTACCATAAAAAAATTCTAAATATCAAATACATGGCTACACATGTGCAGTTCATACAGAGGAAGGACTGAGCAAATGTTTTCTAATAGAAACTGGGTTAAACAGGGATGTATTTTATCTGCCTTGTTATTTGGAGTTCTATGGACTTCATAATGAAGAAATGCTGCATTGGTAATAAAGGCATCGAATGGATACAAGGAGACCATTTGGAGGACCTCGACTTCGCTAATGACATAGTCCTCATCAGCAGTCAGATAAAAATGATGCTGGAAAATACAATTTGGTTATGGAAGGCCCCGGTATCACTGCAAATGAATTAAAATTCATAGCCCGTGCCAGTGTAATCCAAATTAATATCTCATCTCCCAAACAAAGAAAGGTAACTGTAGTCCCCATCGTAGCAATCTCAGCACACGCCAAAAGACATAAGGCGAAACTGTGCAGAAAGTGAACACAGCCAACTGTTCCCTGTCATACGATATCATCATCATTCATCGTAAACAATTAGAATATCAAAACATGATCAAAACGGATGAGACACACAGCTCACGGTGTGCACAGAGCACTTAACTCAGTAGCTCCTGCAACAAGCCGGACTTGAAATATGAGGAAACTGCAACAAGGAACACTTTTCATGCATAGCCTTCAATTGTTCCCGCCGCCTATCCACAATATACCGGAAGTTCGGGAAAACACAAATGAACTATCATCAATAGCCAGCAAAATTGGGCTTGAGATCAATCATGAAAAGACTAAAGTCACGAACAGAATTCCAACAGATGACAGAATATACATGGAAAACAAACCAGTGGAAGAGATCGGTCACTTTAACTATCTTGGAAGTCACATTGATCAGGAAGGGGATACAAGTAAAGAAATTAGAATCAGAATAGCTAAAGCAGCAATGTCTTTCAGAAGCCTTGAAAAGTTGTGGAAATCAAAACTCATCAGCACAAACACAAAACTTAGATTATTCAAATCAAATGTACTATCAACCCTTACGTATGCATATGAGAGCTGGAAAATAACAAGAGAAACAAAGTTGAACGCATTCAAAAATAAATGTTTAAGGAAAATACTTGGTAAGCGTGGAACGAATTAAAAACAAACGAGGAAATTAGAGAGAAATCGCCAATCAACCACTAATACCTTCAGTAATCAAAAAAAGACGATGGTCATATGT
This sequence comes from Megaustenia siamemsis, assembly GCA_032433765.1. NCBI lineage: Eukaryota > Metazoa > Mollusca > Gastropoda > Stylommatophora > Ariophantidae > Megaustenia > Megaustenia siamemsis. Next base: position 24,221,739 of record JAVIAB010000001.1, read on the forward strand.
TGAACATGTGATGAGGAGAGATAATAACCAAATAGCAAAGCTAGCCCTCGTGTCGAAAACAACAGGTAAGAGGAAAAGAGGCAGGCCCAGAGAGACACTGAGAAGAACAATGATCAGAGAAGCAAGAGCAGCAGGAATCGGCTCCCTCAGTGAGATAGAGTTGCTTGCACAGAACAGAGACAAATGGCGAGATTTGATAAAATATCTTTACAAGGATTGAAAACTGCTAGAATAACAATTTAGATAAGAGAAAAGTATTTGGGTCTATGCCCTATGGGCCGGCTACAGCTCGAAAGGTCAATAGATAGATAGATATACCGCATACTAAAGCTATTCGATAAGTACTTGTTATAATTAAAGACACATCAGTCAAGGATATCAAAGTTATGGTATAGAAATCTAAATTTAAATATATAAGTGGGTATTGATTTTTAAGAACACAGAGCAAACATATAACAAATAGGTGTTAGTCCTTGGGGCACTGATCACAGCATGCATACTTTTCACTATGTAAAGAAAGAGACTCAGTACAGAAGAGATGTCTTGCCAGCATGCAAAGAACCATCACTGCTAGTAAATAATCAATAAGGAACAATAATAGAATTATGTAAAGTATTATATTTATGCTTTTCTTGTTAGTATTTGGAAAATTCACATACTTCACTTTGCTTATCACACTCAAGCTGAATGTTTACTGTATATTTGTATTATGTTAATATAATTAACAATAGAATTTAATTGTTTAATTTTTAATTTATTTTGTTTGCCATATTGTTTTACTACTTACATAGTTTATAGGCTTCTAAAACTTGCAGATAATAATATATGAATAAGATAATGTTCACTTGGTATTTACTGGCTCATGTAAAATGTTAAACTCCAGAGCTTAGAATAAATATTTGTTATAATCTGGACATAATGTTTATCCCTGCTTGTATTAAGAACTACTTAATGTTATCTATTAAAAACTATAGTAAATTGGAAAAAAACAAAACAATTTTAATTAAAGTCTATCACATGTAATTTTATTAAAAAAAGCAAGGAGTCATTGTGTTATAGAAGCTACAGTGCTGGCCTTCCGATCTTATAAGGAGTGATAATTTTCGCTTGGCTCTAAGAGTATCTAGTTCTTTTGAAGATGAATAAGAAAATATATTTTTCATTATTCAAGCAAGTGAGAATATTTTCACAGTTGAAAATTGAATAAAGTAATTTATTATTAGCCACTGATGGGACAAAGTTTAAAAATAAACTCTGACATTTCCCCACATTTAATGCCTATACTTATTATGTTTTATTTAGGCTTTCTTATCCAGTTTCTGTTTGTGTGTATTGTCTCTGTTCCCGAAGAAGGCCATCTTTGGGCTGCAATGTTGTAACCTTTTGTGTTTTCTTTTGACACTGGACTCTAATCATACCTTTTATTCAATAAAAGCAACAAAGATGAAATACTTGTGTAACAAAAAGTATTATTGAAAGAAAAAAGAGAAACAAATGAAACTTATTTATACCAGTTGACAATCCTGTCATCTGCAACGCCTTTGAAAAATTGTAAATACGTTTTTCTCCTGAAATAGATTAATGTAAATGTTTTCATTCTCTTCGTCATGTCATGTGTGCTCATTGTAGATGATCAGGTCTTTTCACAATCTCCATTGTCTAGCAATCCCATATCTTCATTCTCTGTCATTTGCAGTTTCTCATTCCCTGCATTTTGCCAGTCATTATTATGTGTTCCAGTATAAACTGCAGAATTTAAATTGAAATATTTTCATCTAATTCTATAAACTGATATATGTAGACAAGTTATGAATTACACATATTTGTGTACAAGTTTTACCTCTTTTTAAAATCTCAGTATATTAGTATTAACAAGAAAAAAAGGGACAACAAAAGAATAGAGATGTAGACGATATTTTTTTTTGTCTTCGGAAAGAAGTATACTAACATTTAAAATGTTTTTGTTTATATATATATATATATATATATATATATATATAGAATGAGAATTAACAGTCTAAACATGATTATCATTTTTTTTTGGGGCATATGACTTCTATTGTATCAAGCAGTTCATTATGATCAAGTCTGTCTACATAATTATATTATAATCATAAAATGCAGCTCAATCTATTACAAATAAATTCATTAAAAATATTTTCAATACATAATTTTTATGGATATCCTTGCAGATTTTGCAGTTACAACTTTTTTCCTTTTGTAATTGCTTCTTTTATTTGCTTTGTGTCTTTTTTCATAAAGCTTTGAACAAGAAATTAACTGTTTGTGCACTAGTTATTATTGTGTTCATCTATACAACTATTCATACAGAGTTAATTCCCAGATTTGTAAGTTATTAATAAGTAGTGCTGAGAGTTTGGATAAAGGAGATATATTTTTATTAGAGTTTGATCAGAATAGTAAATAATATAGTGTCAGTATAATTGTTGTTCGCCCGTGCGCTGCCGGGGCCCGAAAGGGAAGTAAAGAATAGCGGCGCTGTACCCTACCAGGCATGTTCGTAAGAGGCGAGAAAGGAGGGTTAGGCATGGGACTGGCTATCCCATACTGTAAAAAAATAAGCCGAAAAAACTTCACAAACATGAACAAGTCAAAGAAAGATAAAGTAAATCCGTCAACCAGGAAAGAGAAGGGCTCTCTGTCTAAGAGACGTATGACGCAATCCGGAGAAAGCCATAAGGAGTCCGGGTTGCCGACTCACCCTTTGTCTACCAGGAAATCATCCAGAATTGGCACCTGGAATGTTCGTACCCTTAACGAACAGGGAAAAGCGGCACAAGTGGCAGCAGAAATGAACAACTACAAGATAGATATTCTGGGAATGTGTGAAACAAGATGGCTGGGAGCGGAGAGAATAAAATTGAATACAGGGGAGATGATTTTATCATCAGGACACCAGGAACCAGGAGCACAACATAGCGAAGGGGTAGCTATAATGCTATCAAAGAATGCACAGAAGACACTAATAGAATGGGAGGCAGTGGGACCAAGACTGGTGAGAGCAACATTTAGAACAACCAAAAACAAAATAAAATTACACATTATACAATGCTATGCACCAACCAACGATAAAGATGACTCAGTTAAAGATGATTTTTATAAACAGCTACAATGCCAGATGGATGCAAGACGAGCCAAGGATATTATAATCTTGATGGGAGACCTAAATGCTAAGGTGGATCAGACAACAGAGGCTTTGAAGAGATTATGGGAAAACATGGACTTGGAGATATAAACGAGAATGGAGAGATATTTGTGAATTTCTGCGCCCTTAATCAAATGAGCCTAGGAGGAACAATATTCCAACATAAAAGAATACACAAAGCTACATGGGTGTCACCAGATCATAGAACGGAAAATCAAATTGATCACATATGTATTAATAATAAGTTTAAGTCATCCTTACAGGATGTAAAAGTATATAGAGGGGCAGACATAGCTTCTGATCATCATCTTCTGTTAGCCAAACTTAAAATTAAATTAAAAAGGTATACTACAACGAATAAGGGCAGAACGTATTTCAATGTAGGGTTTCTTAAAGAACAAGGAATTAAAGATAAATTCGCAGTCACAATATCAAACAAATACCAAGTCCTCCAACAACTAGAAAATACAATAAATATAGAAGATCATTGGAAACAGGTAAAAAATATATGGAAAGAGACATGCGAAGAAACACTGGGGAAAAGAGAACGCCACAATAAGGCATGGATGACAGCAGAGACCCTGGATAAAATTAAAGAAAGAAAGAACAAGAAAGCAGACATAAATAAAAGCAAAACAAGAAGTAATAAAGCCAAGACACAGGAAGCTTACACAGAGGTGAACAAAGAAGTGAGAAGATGCATTAAAAGGGATAAGAGGAAATATATAGATGAATTAGCTAAAGAGGCAGAAGAAGCAGCAAATAAAGGGAATATGAAAGAACTGTACAACAGCACAAAGAAATTAGGTGGAAAATACAAACAGATCAACGCCTTTATCAAAGATAAGAAAGGAAATCTGCTTAGTAATATAAAGGAACAAATGGAGAGATGGAAGGAGCACTTTGAAGAACTTTTGAACAGACCTGGCTCAAATAATCCTCCAGATATACTACCAGCAGAAGAAGAATTACACGTTAACTGCGGAAAACCAAGCAAAGAAGAAATAATGAAAGCCATCAAACTGTTAAAAGATGGTAAAGCCACAGGACCAGATGAAATTCCTTCGGAAGCCATCAAAGCAGATATTATCACCTCTACCAAGATGTTACATAATCTATTGGATAAAATTTGGGAGAGGGAAGAAATACCTAAAGACTGGAGAGAAGGTTATATGATCAAACTACCAAAGAAAGGAAGTTTACAGGAGTGCACAAATTATAGGGGAATTATGCTACTATCAGTGCCAGGAAAAATATTAGGCAGAATCATTCTGGAGAGACTAAAAGAGGCTATAGAGAAACACTTGAGAGATGAACAAGCAGGTTTTAGGAAGAACAGATCATGTGCTGATCAAATAACTACTCTACGTATAATAGTTGAACAAAGTTTAGAACTAAAATCCCCACTTTATATTGGATTCATAGATTACGAAAAGGCATTTGATAGTTTAGACAGAAGAATGCTTTGGAAGTTGCTGAGTCATTATGGAATCCCCATAAAGTTTATTAACCTGATAAAAACAATGTATGAAGGAACAAAATGTAGTGTGGTGCATGAAGGACAGCTTACAGAAGCATTTGAAATAAGAACAGGAGTAAGGCAAGGATGCCTTCTGTCTCCATTTCTCTTTCTACTGGCCATAGATTGGATTATGAAAATAACTCAAAACAACAGAAATGGGATCCAGTGGTCACTGACCAAACAACTTGATGATCTAGACTTTGCTGATGACATAGCTCTCCTATCACACAGCCACCAACAGATGCAAGATAAAATGAGTATATTAGATGAGAGATCACAACAGCTAGGACTAAAGATTAATAGAGATAAGACCAACATTATGAGAATTAATGCAGTTGGCAATAACCAAATAAAACTAGGAGAAATACCTCTACTAGACGTACAATCTTATATATATCTGGGCAGTAATATAGATAAAGAGGGAGGAACAGAAAACGATACCAAAATAAGGATATCAAAAGCAAGAGGAGCTTTCATTGCACTGGGAAACATATGGAAATCCAAAGAAATTAGGCTAAATACAAAAATACAAATTTTCAACTCCAATGTTAAGTCGGTTCTATTATATGGCTGTGAAACATGGAGAATAACAAAATTGACAATCACGAAGGTACAGACTTTCATTAATGGATGCTTGCGCAGAATAAAGGGATGGAAATGGCAGGACAAAGTCACAAACGTGGAATTATGGAAATGTACCGGTCAAATACCAGTGGATAAAGAAATACAGCGAAGACGATGGCGATGGATAGGACACACACTACGGAAACCAACTGAGAGTATTACACAACAGGCCCTTTTTTGGAATCCCCAGGGGAAAAGACAAAGAGGAAGACCAAGGAATTCTTGGAGAAGACAGATTGAAGCAGAGATGAAGATGATGGGGAAGACATGGAATGATCTTAAAAGAATTGCAAAAAACAGAACGACTTGGAAAGTGTTTGTTGAAGACCTATGCTCCACTGGGAGCTAAAAGGTAGAAGATAATTGTTGTTAGTTTAATGATATTTTGTTGATTGAGGTGATATTTAAATATTATAAAAATGCTCTTCAGACATAATAGTTTAATAATTGTCTGCTTAAAGGAGATACAGCTATTATTTTGAAATAGTAGATGCCAAAATGGTAACAATAATGTATGACAGTCTTGTTCTTTTGAACTGTTTACTAGAATCTTGATGTTGTGGTCTGTTGCATGGTGAATGTTGTTGTGATCTTGCAGATAGTGACAAAGAGGAGGAAGAGGAAGCAGAAGAAGAAGAAAGGGATAATGATAGAGACTCGGGTATGAGATATATGAGGTTGTGTTTTTTTAATGTACCTTGCACTTGATCACATATGTCTGTTATATTTGCAGCATGTTTGCTTTATTTGCAAAATGTTTGTTATCTGTACAGTATGTCTGTTATATTTGCAGTGTGTTTGTTATTTTTGCAGTGTGTTTGCTATATTTTCAGTTTGTTTGTTCCATTTTCTGTATGTTTGTTATATTCACAGCAAGTCTGTTCAATCTGCTGTATGTTTGTTCAATTTGCACTATGTCTGTTGTGATAGTTACATTATGTCTGTTATATTTGTTCTGTTTTTGTTTCATTGACAATATTTTTTTCCAGCATATTTTCTCATATGAGAAATGATGAATGCACTATAATGAATCATTTTTAGCACCAGCAGACTAGAGACCTGGTCAAATAATCTTCATTATTTGTTCTAACTTTGTTTTATAATTATATTCATCACAATCATTTCAGAGATAACTTGTTTACTTTCAGTTATAAAAAAAAAATTGAAAAAATAATACACTGTTTCTTATCAAATGTGAAAACACCTATGGCAAAGGGGGCTGGGTAGTCTAGAGGTATGATGTTGTCTTATAGACAGAAAGAAGCACAGGCAGTGGTGATTTATAAAAAAAAAAGATTGAAAAAAATAATACACTATTTCTTATCAAATGTGAAAACACCTATGGCAAAGGGGGCTAGGTAGTCTAGAGGAATGTTGTCTTATAGACAGGAAGAAGCACAGGCGGTGGTGATTTAAAAAAAAAAGATTGAAAAAGTAATACACTTTTTCTTATCAAATGTGAAAACACCTATGGCAAAGGGGGCTAGGTAGTCTAGAGGTATGTTGTCTTATAGACAGGAAGAAGCACAGGCGGTGGTGATTTAAAGGGAAAAATGAATGTATAGTTTCTTCACGTTACCCTTCCCTGATCTTTTGGGTAGTGTGATCCAATGTCTAACCGTCTCAGGTAATGGCAATAAACTAGAGGTCCTATGTGCACGTGTAAAAGAACTCTTGGCAGTTAGAATCAAAAAGAGTAGGCCATAAATGTGGTCACTGTCTGGACAAAATTGTCGACATATAACCTACCCACACTGTGGATGAAAGGCCATGCTACAGAGTCTTTGCATGTTGGTCAGGGTTCTTCTCTGATTTTCTCAAGATTCTCGAGGGGATATCAGAGCACATATGAACCATTTGGTGTTGAGCGATGATAATCCTAACAACAGCAACCTATGGTAAATGGATAAGAAGACTCACTGAAGACACTCAACAACTGCCTACAAGGTGTTAACAGAACAGTCTATGAAACTATGGTTCAGAGATGCAGAAATCTTTTACTCAGCTTACAATATTGAGAAAGCGACCAGAGAGATAAAGATTATGTGTAATGGCAATCTCTTGGATAATTAGCATATATACTTATGACCATCTGCAGAGACCTGCAAAGCTGTTTGTCTATCCAGAGTGCAGAGAAATCAGTTCTGCTAAAAATTATATTAATATATAATTTAGGAAGAATAGCAGGCAAAGACATTTGAAATAACAGACCCAGTGGGACTTTGGGACAACTTTCATCAGAACAGTTAAGGTGTTAACTATAACCTAAACCTATGGAAGGGTCACAGTGGGTGCCTGAGAAATGAATTGATCTAGTATCTTAATATTTTACAACTTCAGTGACTAATTGGAAATTAGTCTGGTTATGCAATATCTAGGATAGTGAAAAATCTTATAGGTTAACTTAAGTCAATTGTGTGGTTTAGTGTTCTAGACTTGTAAAAATCTGGGATTGAACAAATGGAGGCATGCTGAATAAAGTCACCCAGTTATTATAGTATCCCTGTGAGCACAATCACTGAATCCATTAACTGCAGGGTTTTGGGATTGAGAGAACCATGGGTAAACAGTGGGCACATTGCGAGAGTGAGGATGGCCATAAAGTGTTTTTAATCAGTGCTGAGTACCCTTAAGACTGCTCTGAATGTATTAGTAAAGTAAAAAGTAAAGTACCCCCGTCACGCCAAGTGGCGTATAGGGAAATATGGTGTTAGTGGCCCTATATTTTACAGACCTTCAGCACATGATTTTTGGGGTAATGTGGTCGGTATTACGCCCGTGCTGCTTTACTTTCCCAGAAAAAAAAATCCAGTACCCATTTTAAGGCTGGGTGAACCCGGAAGCCGTCGGTTGGGATCGAACCCTACCCCTTGTCCTTTGTAGTCCAGTTCACTAACCACTGAGCTATCGCGGCTCCCTGAATGTATTAGTACTGGTGATAATTGTTCTTTTCTCATTATATTAGCTTATCTTAGCTTTTCTAGTTTGCCTTATTTTTAATTCTTATTGAAAACTATATTTAGAATACTCACATCAAATGTATTATTAGCCCCTACCTGTGCTTGTGAAAGCTGGAAAACAACAAAAGTGATTGAGGAACATGTCAACGTTTTTGAAGACAAATGCCTAAGAGGGATATTATGTGTACAATGAAATGAATTAAAGAGTAATATAGAGATAAGAGAAATGGCTATGCAACCAATGATCTCATCAACAGTTGGGAAGAGACGGTAACATATGTCAGACAAGTGTTGTGAAGATACCACAAGAGAATTTCAAAACAGGCCCTTCTATGGCAAACATCAGGATACAGTAAAGGAGGAAGACTTTGAGAGTAACAGAAAAGAACACTGATAAGAGAAGCAAAGTTGGCAGGCATAGACTTATTTGATAAAATCTAACCTCTCGCCCAGAATAGAGATGATGGCAAAAGTTTGCATGCCCAATATAATTTATTATTGATTCTTTCCTTAAAATATATCAGTAGAATTATTTCTGGATTTTCTACAAATGTTAGTAACAAATATTTAAATCTTGTATTGAAACAGAATACTGGCTATCCATATGATTACAGTCATTTAGTTTTCCAAACAAGACTTTACTAGTGTCATTAGTCACAGCACATTGAGGGATATACTTTGAAGGAGATCTGAGCACTTATGGACTTGTCCATTATGAAATGAAGATGAGCTAAGACACAGACATATACATATGTGTGTTCCTCCAGTAACACAGTGAGTATGCTCTGGAAGATCACTATTGGCTGGGTTTGACTGTAGTTTCACCAAGTCAATAGCTACTGGAAAATTCTCAAACAACTTTAAAGCAGAAACTGAGACCATCAGAGATTCTGCAACACTGGCTACTCAGCACAAAAATAACATGCACAATAAATTGGTGATTCTGACTGATGCACTGTCAGTACTATCAGCTCCAAAAAGCCCCAAGAACAATGAACTAGATGACTTGAGAACAACCCTGGACCAACTATGCAATAACTTCCAGAGAGTAGTCATTCAGTGGATACCATCACACTGTAATATTCACGGGAATGAACGCGCAGACAAATTAGCTAAAGAGGGAGGGAGATTACCACAAGAGAACCATCCGCCCAGTTATGATGAAGCCAAATCCATCCTCAAAGGTCAGTTCCATGAAAAATGGAAACGTGAACACCCAAAACATAACGAGAGTGACGGATACCACCAACTATCAAGGAGGGATCAAGTCATCATACTTCACCTATGCACTGGCCACAATAGAATGAGAAATTACATGTTCACCAAATTCAAAATAGGTACAACCAGCCTATGCCACTGTACACTGGACAATATGACTACAAAACATGTTCTACAGGATTTCCCCCAGTACACAGACCTGAGAAGAGCAATGTGGTCCACACCCACCTCCCTGGAAGAGAAACTATATGGGGCAATCGATTCGCTTAAACAGACAGCTGACTTCATGAGAGAGTCTGGAATCCTACTCTGATTGAGTCTTGATCGCAGAGAGAGAGTGATAGACTGTAGTTAGAGTCTCTGGAAAGGTCTAGTCTGACAAAAGTCTGCTTCATTATTGTGCCAGAACATGTGGGTGTAAGAGGTAATATGCGTACTAACAGGCTTGCCAATTTAGCTGATGTTGAATGAGTGGCAATGGACCACTTGACATTCTGAATACCCTCAGGTATGATGGTCAAGAAACAGGCCCAAAAAATAACTCTGAATCTGCAACTATGAAGAGACTATGTAACCCATAACCATGAATGGATTGCTCGTATATCATGTCAGGGTGTGAGATGTCGGATGGGAGCACTTTACAGGTAGTCAAATAAGACATGTCAACCTAAACAATATCTATCTATCTATCTATTGACCTTTCGAGCAGTAGCCGGCCCATAGGGTGTAGACCAAGATACTCCCTCTCTAAACAATAACAGTATCATTAATCACTGCATGATAACGGATATACTTTATAGGAGATCTGAGCACTTATGGACTTGTTCGATGTGCAATGAAGTTGGCCTGTTAACTAAACTATTTAGTTTTCCAGGATCTATCTGACACTGTCATCATGAGTTATAACTTATGTAATTTATGATAATTTCTTTCACACTTGTGCTTCTTATTTACATTTCAGTAGTTCTTATGTCCATGATTTCCCAAATAATTTTTTTCTACAATTCAGGAATTCTACTTTCTGTTATTCTGCGCTTATATTGCACTCACCTGCTTTTAATTTTGTCCTGTTTTGAAATTTATCTAGCCCTTCTACATCAGTTATGTTGTTGATGAATTTATTTTTTTTTAAATTTGAGGTACTATTGCTCTTTTGATGCTGTTTTCCTGTAATATTTCTTTTTTTGATTTATTTCAATTTATGGTTTGTTGTTCAATCCTAACCTGACAATCTCCAGTAGCCTTAGCTGGACAAGGAGTACCTGACTATGAGCTGGGGAAGGTATTAACAAATAATGAGGAAGAGCACTGGTCCACTTGTGTCCAAATTCTGTAGCCTGGTGCAGTAATAATACTGTTGTTTATGGCATGTTAAGGGACAATCATTACTATTACCTTTATCTTAGCCTATCGTTTGTGTACCATTTGTTTAGCTAACCTCTTCTCTGTTTATTGTTTTTCTGTCTATGATTCAATTATATTATGGCTTCTATAGACAACAAATACAAATAAAATAATTTACCCACCGCAACTCAAGAGAATTAACTATGATTCTCATACCATCTATGTTTGACATTTAAGAAGAGAAGAACAGAACTTGAGGCAGGCCTAGAGTAGGATTATGGAGAACATCAAGAAAATTCTTCTACATTATCCAATAACAGTAGGTGAGGGTGCTAAAAGGGCAAGAACTGCAAGTTTGTTTCTTGTTCTGAGTGCTAACAGGATATAAGAGACAGTAAAAAAGAGTATGGCAACTTCATTGTGTTTGCAGATTTTAAATGTGTGCACTAATTGTTGCCAGGTTTTGCACATTACTCAAGTAACAGCCAAAATATGACTTACAGTGTAATTGAATTAGATTTAACTTTGCCATGTTTTCACGCCCAAAAAATGGGATATATAATTTTTTTTTCTATTATATTCTTTTATTCAACTCCATTTATCTGCAAATGCTGCGTGTTCATGGATGCAGTTGGGGATAATTTTTTTGGTAAGATTATTTTTATCTTTTTGTTAAATTGTATTAAATTCTGTAGTATGTCATGTTTTATGTTGTCATGTTTTTTGGTTCATCTGTTTGAGGGATTGTCTGTGGATGACTGTTTATTGAGTTATTTGCGGGTCATCATCATTGGGCTCCGAACATGTCCATAGGTGCTCAGATCCCCTCCTCAGCAAGTCCCGTAGTGTCTAGTGACTGACGACTCCAGTTCTGTGTTGGTTGATAAGTCATCTTGCCCACTAAGATTCTCATTTCTGGCTGTGCCCATCTTAATTCCCATCTTTTTCATCTGAAGGAGTGACTCTGGTTGTCAAAGTCCTGTGCCCATCCCACATCTCAGAGGGCATTGATGATGTCCTCCTGATCCATTCGTCGTGCGTCTTCAGTGACAGCGCAGGCAGCTAGCCAGCCTGTCCACTCTTTCATCTCCCCGCACTCCTGCATGTCCAGGGACGTAGACAAAGGTGACCCTATGTATGCAATGACTCAACTTATTGCATGTGTACAGAGCCCACCTCCACATTTTTTATCATGCTCATCGAATCTGTCAGTTTGCGGGCGTGGGTATAGTCTTGTGACTCTAACCAGATGAATACCCTGGTGACTCCCATCACCTCCATTGTCATGCAACTCATGGTCATAACATAGGCACCACTGTCTTCTTTGACTATTCTGCCTCCAGAGTGTTTATTACTTTAAAGTGCATCATGCCTTGAGTGTGACATATAAAGAGTATGGTGTTAGTGTCCATATTATTTTGACCCTTTTCCACAAATTTGGATAATGTCGGCGCTGTGCCGGGCAGCCTTTTTTTTTTGTTTTGCAAAAAAATCGGTAGTATTAATTAAGATTGAATGAACATAGAAACTTGTCTGTGAGGTGGTCTAGTCAAACCTCTTGTTCTTAGTGACCCTATTCATTACTTTACAGTGGTTAAATTACAGTCAACTTAAATGATGTGTCCTTAGTGAACCTTATTAGTGTTCCCAATATGATCTTCATCATCATTCAACATTTCACTCTTGTCTCTTCTTTTCATGGTTCATGCAATCATTGGTTTTCCTGTCTATATTTTGATTTTGTCAGTCCACTTTAGTCATTGTTTGCCTTGGTTATCTTGTAATTTCCTCACCAAGAGGACTTTCAATTAGTTATTATGTGTCCTTAAAATTGTGACTGTCTTGTTAAAATTTGATTAAATAGTTCTTTCTTCATATTCAGCTGTTTGAAAAAAAAAACTTTATTGTTTTCATCATTACAGTCAATTTATCAGTAAACAATTACCCCATTATAAACTTAAATAATGACACACACACACACCCCCCCCCCCCATATTGTCAACTTATGAGATGTCCTTATTATATTCAACTTCAATGATGCCCCTATTATAGACAACTTAAATAATGTGCTTCATTACCGCCAATTTAAAGAGTACTATAATTCAATTTGGTTTATATCATTTCATTTCTTTTGTTTGTTAAGTGCAATTGTCTCATGACTTCCAAATTAATTCTTCTGTATGTTTAAATATTTTAGTGCAGTGAACATTAAAACATATTAAAAATTAGTACATTAAATGTGACAAAAGCAATATTATAGCATTTGGTGTTTAGCGTTATTTGATATTTCATATGATATATTATTTTATTTTTAAAAATGTTTATTCCAAACATTAAACATGAGTTCTGCATAAAAGTAAATGATAATCATGTCATTGTTGTGTAGGAAATGGGGTATTAGTGCCCATAATTTACTATGACCATCAGTTTATTATGGATGCAGTCATTACCTTGTCAAGTTACCAGAAACAAATCTTCAATACCCATTTTCAGAGGCTGGTAACCCAGAAACTGTTTAAAAAACAAAAAAATCTCCCTTTCCGTAGTTGAATCCCAACTGCTTAAGACTGATTGTAGAATTCCTATCACAAACTACTTCACTTGTTGCTACAACAATATAAAAATGATGCATGTTTGATCTATACCGATTCCCAAAACTCGCTTGCCTTCTTGTGATAATACCCCCATTTAAACTGTAAATTGATTCTGTGCATTATTGTGCACAAATGATTTGGCATGTCTTGTTGAAAGATATTGTTTCAAAATCCTTTTACCTATAAAAATGCATTTGAGAGTCCATTGTGCCTGCATATTTCAATTTATGCCTGTATTATGAAAGTTGTTGTCTTCGTGTAGCTAGTTTGTTATAATCACTGAAGTTACTAATTGCTGGAAGCGATAGTGAATGTTTATATTATGTTCGTATCAGGTTTAGGTTCATTAGGTTTATATAAAAAAATATAATCAACGGACTCCACAGCCACAGAACAATCACTGAATTTCTAATGTAATTTTTGAGGAACATCATTAACAAAAGGGATAGTAATAATCTATTGTATCTATAAGTCTCCATAGATTTGAAAATTTAACAAAGTTTATTTTTGCAAGGAAATTCAACACTTATTTTTAAGCTTACATTTTTTTTTTACACAATTGCCATTTCAGTTTTAATACATAAGGTTGTTCTAGAAACAATTATGTTTACACATTTGGTATCTAGTATATGCACGTAATTTTGCATTTTGAATGTATTGGTATAGGGTTCCATTTATCATATCATTTCCTGGTATGGTGAGGATTAATTTTCACTCTGTGTGGAGACTTTAGGGATAGGTGTATGACAAAACAATTCAAGAGTAAGTGGGATGCAAGATACACATTATAAAAGACCCAGTTTAATGGAGAGATTCTAGTACATTTCAAGTTCCTGAAAATCACTGAAACAGACAGCACATCTTAATAAAATAGTCCAGAATCCTAGTCTGAATGAGCCATGATCACAGCAGAAGAAGTTACTGAATTGCTTTTATGGAAGAATTGGAGTGATCATTATTTTTATTCTTTAATTTACTGTGCGTCTCATTGTGTTATCCTTCTTCATGCAGTTGAAGCAGTTTACCAGTGTCTCCCTTAATCTGTTCATTAGCTGTTGATGCATATATTTATGCCAATTTTCATGTGTGTGTGAGTCACTGATTTTGTTCTTTTTTTTCATGGTGGTAGATGCCTATTATTGTAATAGATCTAGTGGTCTGTGAACTGATGGCCTTCGGCCCAATGCCCATAATTAGTTTCACTTCTTTTATCCATGGAGCAGAATTAATATTTATATTATATATATATATATATATAATAATCATTTGGAGACATTACCTCCACTTTCAATACATTTATAAGAAGCACTGTCACAGAGACTGCTGATACTCTTATAAAGTTTTCTCTGGGAATGTTGCTGTTAATGGCCGTATGGACTTTATATGTTTCACATAAACAGGGCACTTTTGTTTCGCCAGTTACTTGACTGCTGTATATAACACACAAATTATATGTTCTTCTATGAGATGAACAGGCAATAACTAATTTTTATTTTGCTGGTTTGTAGGGAGAAACAAAGATTTAGTTTTCTCTGGAATGAACAAAATATGTGAGTTTTCTGATCTTCACCTTATCAATCCACCATGAAGGGGGAGGAGTATGATATGAACTTCAATTGTATGGTGTCTAGGTTTACAGTAAATTTGACATTTTTGTGACTTTCAACCCAACACATTTTACTCCTGCAATGCATTTGTCCAAAGACCATTTTTTGTTTTAAATTCTTACTTACTTAGTCAGGCTAGTTGCAGTGTTTCCAGAAACACCATAATGATGTGTACTAAGGCCTTAGTCAGAACTTGTTTGCTTACTATAGCTCCAGCACACTGCTAGGGATTTCTTTCAGTTCATTCATTGTTTGACATCTTTGTCAGTATTTGAGAATGGTCATTTTGGACTTCACACTTGGCTATTATTTGTGTATGTATAATCAACTTTGTTACCAGCAGCTTTGATGATAGTTTTAATCTCACTAATTATTGTAGCTGTATTGAAGAAAACAGATTTGTTGTTCTTTATCCAATGTTTTGATTTGTAAATGATTTCTCATTGCCAGGGATGGGCAAAGAGCTAGATAATCTCATTCTGGAGAACTCTGAGCTTCTGGCTACCAAGTGAGTGTTGCCGCTATTGTTTAAAGGGACATAATGAAGCATAAACACTTTTTGTGCAGAGTTCATATACATTGAAAAGTAGTTCTTATGAAGTTAATGTTCATTTGTATTTTTTTTTAAAATTAGTTGCCAGTAAGTATATTATATATTTTATGATTATCGTTTCCGGTTGTTTCCAAAATGGAGGAATTATTTTTCTCCGGCTTGGTATAGAACCGTTGATCAGAGGTTTAACAAGCCGCTATCGTAAAAACGATGTTGTTAATGAAACGTAGACCTGATACAGAATGTGTAAATTAGCAGTAGATAGTAGTGATAGTTTTTTCGGCCCTAAAACAACAACAAAAATAGGATTCTGGAATGTGCGAACAATGGCCGCTCCGACGAAACATGCACAGGTCGCGAGCGAGATGGACAGATACGATCTAGATATTTTAGGATTAAGCGAAATGCGCTGGCCTGGAACAGGTAGGAGATCTATTGATAATAAAATAGTAGTTTTTTCTGGAAGGGAAGATGGAAAACACCGTGAAGGAGTAGGCATAATGATGACAGACAAAGCTGCAAGAAGTTTATTAGAATGGGAACCGGTAAATAGCCGTCTGATACGAACACGATACAAAACAAAACATGGAAGACTTTCAATTATTCATTATATTGGAGGAACACATTGAAAAGCAAAAACCTTTTGTACTTAACTTCATCGACTTCAAAAAAGCATTTGATAGTATTCATAGAGATTCTTTGTGGAAAATTCTGAAGCAATATGGCTTACCATCAAAAATCATAAATATTATCAAAGACATGTATGATGGTTACACATGTGCAGTTCGAACAGAGGAAGGACTGAGCGAATGTTTCCCAATAGAAACTGGGTTAAACAAGGATGTATTTTATCGCCCTTGTTATTTGGAATTGTTATGGACTTCATAATGAAGAAATGCTGCACTGGTAATAAAGGCATCGAATGGATACAAGGAGACCATTTGGAGGACCTGGACTTTGCTGATGACATAGTTCTCATCAGCAATCAGATAAAAACGATGCAGGAAAACACAAATGAACTATCATCAATAGCCAGCAAAATTGGGCTTGAGGTCAATCATGAAAAGACTAAAGTCATGAAAAGTTTAATTCCAACAAGTGACAAAATATACATGGAAAACAAACCAGTAGAAGAGATCGATCACTTCATCTATCTTGGAAGTCACATTGATCGAGAAGGGGATACGAGCAAAGAAATTAGAATCAGACTGGCTAAAGCAGCAATGTCTTTCAGAAGCCTTGAAAAGTTGTGGAAATCAAAACTCATTAGCACAAACACAAAACTTAGGCTATTCAAATCAAATGTACTATCAACCCTTACGTATGCGTGTGAAAGCTGGAAAACAACAAGAGATATAGAAACAAAGTTGAACGCATTCGAAAATAAATGTCTAAGGAAAATACTTGGTATAGAATGGAACGAATTCAAAACAAACGAGGAAATTAGAGAAATCGCCAATCAACCACTAATATCTTCAGTAATAAAGAAAAGACGATGGTCATACGTTGGACATGTGATGAGAAGAGATAATAATCGAATAGCAAAGCAAGCCTTCATATGGGAAACAACAGGTAAAAGAAAAAGAGGAAGACCCAGGGAGACACTGAGAAGAACATTGATGAGAGAGGCAAGAGCAGCAGGAATCGGCTCCCTCAATGAGATAGAACTGCTTGCACAGAACAGAGACAGATGGCGAGATTTGATAAAATATCTTTAAAAGAAAACTGCTAGAACAAAAATTCATATAGGAGAAGGTGTATCTTGGTCTACGCCCTATGGGCCGGTTACGGCTCGAAAGGTCAATAGATAGATAGATAGAAGTATATTATAATTATGAAGAAGGTTACTAAGTAGATGCTTATGTAGTGTGGAATTTTAAAATGTTTATGGTCATTATTTCACTTAAACTCAATCAATAAAACAAAAATGCATTCTTAGAGAGCAGATGTGTTTTAGCATTGCAGCAAAATATTTGTTGAAAATAATTATCAAAGAACCATTCAGTGGAACATTCAACATCATGGTCACTCACCTTGTAGCGAGTTTAAATCATAAAATAATTAATATTTTATGACTTTCTCTCTCCCATGAGGATGTGAGTCATTATTCTTGTTTTGTCAGCATTCACATTAACTCTTTTCATATGTTACGTTGCTCCTGTGTCACATTCATTTAGGTCAAATCCATGTCAGTGCAGTCTGCGTCACCCTGCTCCATTGTCAATTTATTTCCTATAAAGGATAATCCTACTTTTACATTTTGTTATTTCATATAGTTTATTGTAAACATTCTTTACTGGAGAGTTCCTTCTTTTTCACCAATGTGATGTTTATAAAAAAAAATTGTGTAAAAGAGTGTGATTTTTTACATTCGGATTAGTAATGTTTACCGCTGACAAAATTTATCTGATCTAAATGGCATTGATTACTATTGATTTTAATACTAGAATTCAATTGATGATGGCTTGTAAATTAACATTTTTAAATGCTTCAAATAACATCTAAGCAACAATGGGAGCAGTTTTTTTAAAAGAGATTTCAATTCAGAGTTAGGAAAGAAAAAAAAGTATCATGTTTGATACGTGTAATCTATAAATCAATATGATTACAGTGAAGGGGAAATCAATACATTCTGATTGTTTATGATGAAAGATAAGTTATTTTTATATTATATCAATCAAACTTTCAAGTCTGCTTGAAGACAGACATATTGTTTATTGGGTTTTTTTTTTTGCAAAATAATTCATATTAAATTACTTTGTTCTGATATTTATGATGCCAAGTTGGTGATTATGATCTCAATTTACATTTACATTTCTTTCTGTTTTGGTCATATATCCCTCATTTTTTTTTCTACATGTCTAACTGTTCAATTCCTTGTTCAATTATCTACAAATTTACATACAATATATGTATTATAAAGATAAAATGTAGATTGTTATTTAAAGCCATAAGGTCCTTGAAAATTTTGTCTTTGATATCTCCACCTCTGCATTGATAAAAACATTATGTACTAAAAGAGTTAGATGAAAGCATATTCAGTAAAATAATAGTAACAAGCACCCATGCTCTAATAACATATTTATTTAATTGTAATTTCCATTCCATGTTTCTCCCCAATGGAGTTATGTATATTTAATTAAGAAGATGTGTCTTATATAGATAAATATGATAATTTAATATCATTCCATGTTTGCAGAAAAATTGTCAATTCTTTCAGATCACAGTTTTACTTAGAATTGTTTTTATTTTTCCAGGAATGCTTTGAACATTGTAAAGGATGACCTTATAGCCAAAGTTGATGAACTTTCAAGGTAAGATATTTTAAAATTATTTTCTTGTGAAATACCAAAGTTTATCTTGTATTAAAAGTCATATTCAGATTTACCTGCAGTAGCACAAATTATATACTATATAAAACAGTGAATGAACTGTGAAGGTTGGAGATATTTTGTAGTCAACATTTAATATGGATGAAATTTTTTGTTTAAAAAAAATTCCAATACATTTAGACATGAACTATCCAACAAAACTTTATATAAGAAATAAAATACCTTTAAAACAAATGTCTTCGTAGGATCTCAAAGATAAGCTGGAAATTTTTACATTTCAAATGAACAGATAAAAGACGAATCTAAGCAGTAATGCGACATATGTGTTGAGCTTTATAAGAAGAAAGTGTTGGAAATACATCGGTCATGTGCTTTCCTATCAGGCATTCATGTGGAACTCATCTGGTAAAAGAAAATAATGCTTACCCAGAGAATTGCTATGCAAAACAAATTACTTGGGAAGACTCAATCATGGGACTAAGAAACAACCAAGAACTAGCAGCAAATCATCAATTGTGGAGAACTCTGACTTCTGTCCTTTCTACTGTCTTCAGCCTGAGGGGAAACTGAAATTAAAATGGAAATCCAACTTCAGTAATGTTTGCATGCGTTGTGTGAGAAGATGTTGCAAAATACATATTGTATTTATTTAAAATATTAAAGTAAATGTTTTTCAGCTCATAATGAAATTGTTTATAAGGAAGAAATATTTGAAAACTTTTCATGACAGTGAACAAGAGCTTCTGCGGGAAGAGATTGCTAGTCTTCAAGCAGTTAAAACCAAGCTTCAACAGCGGCTGGCCGCAATGGAGGAAGAGTTGAAGAAAGTCAAGGAGGAGAATGAGAAGAAAGAAAAAGAACACACAGAGAAGGGAGAAGAAGAGGTGAGTTATATTTTTCTAATAGATGTGGCTGTTTTTAATAAAGAAAAGATGAAGAAATAATTGTTATAAGCTTGCTAGTTTATCTAATAAATATTCTAGTTATATAGACACATTCCTGCAGTGCTGGTATAGAAGACCTTGTATTGCATTTCTTGCTAGAATTAATAAGCTCTAACCTCTCCAGCAAAAACTAGGAAAGGAAATCAAGAAAATAATTGATTCCTGCAATATCAGCTGGGTTTATAGATCCGACAGCTCATGTATCCCATGTCATTGAGTTGTACTCAGTTACGTATTTAAAAAAAAGATAAATCTTTCAGTGGACCACATAGACTCTGTTATTAAACTCAGTGCATCTGCTTTAAAAATGTGTTTCTGTTAGTTTGACATTTTCTAGTATTTGACAGATGTTTCCCCAAACTTTTTACAAATATATATATATTATATTATATATTATATGCAACCAAACCTATGTTAACAGACATCAGAAAGAGAATTGAATTATTATTATTGAATTATTGAGTTATTTGCGGGTCATCATCATTGCACTCCGAACATGTCCATAGGTGCTCAGATCCCCTCCTCAGCAATTGCCTCAGTGTCCAGCGACTGAAGACTCCAGTTCTATGTTGGTTGATAAGTCTTCTTACACGGCCACCAAGTTTCTCATTTCTGGCCGTGCCCATCTTAACTCCCATTTCCATCATCCGAAGAAGTGACGTTGATCTGTGTTTGTCGAAGTCCTGTGCTCTTCCAACATCTCGAAGGGCATTGATGATGTCCGCCCGATCCATCGGTTGCCCGTCCTCAACGACAGCGCAGCTAGCCAACCTGTCCGCTCTCTCATTTCCCCGTACTCCCGCATGTCCAGGGACATAGACAAAGGTGACCTTACGTATTTTGGATTTCTGCAACGACTTTACCCATATCAGAAAGAGAGATCAGTGCTATATAGAGCCAATTCTGACTTATGGAAGTGGATCAAGGACAGTAAATAAACAAATGAATAGAAGGTTAGATGCCTCAGATGGGATTTCTCAGAAGAATGTTGAGAGTTTCATGGACAGCTAAAAAGCTAACAAGGTAATTCTCAAAGAGTCCAACACAGAAAAAGAGCTCCTAAAAGTATCAGAAAGAAACAATCAGCATTTTTTGGGATATATGAGAAGAGGAAATTTAAAATACAACTGACAAATTACAGGGAAAGAGAGATTGCGAACGACAGAGAGAAAATACTAGATAACTTAGTGTCGTGGGGCACTGTGGACAGAGAATTGTGGAAGGACATGATCACCTACGCCAGTTGTAATTGGAACATGCTGATGATAATGATTTTATTATATACGGGATGTTAAATAGATGAATGCCATTGAAAAGATAAATGCCATAGATTTTAGAAGCAGTGATCTCTGCAATATGTGCCATCTTGACAAGCAAGGTTTCTGTTTTTGAGATTGTGGTTCTGCCCTATGTGCCATCTTCAGCTTGAAAGAACAATAAATAGATAGAGATAGATAGATAGATAATGTTAAATGTTTTCTGAATACTTCTTATCACTAACATTACCCTAGCCCTAGATTACGATACCGTAGTAAAAATTTAAAAATTACCACATCAAAACACAAATTCTTCAAGATACCTCCCCCCCCCCCCCTCCCCCCCCATTCCCAATGCACCTCCCTAATTACTACTTCCAGTGACCCCCGAGTGTTGATTTGTTTCTATTGATGTAGGATTAAAAATTTAATTTTGTAAGATAGGATCTTATAAAGCGAAAAAAATTCTCAGAATTTCTGTTGTGACCAGGGAAATTTTCCGTCATCAACTGACATCAAATAACCCTTTGTGACTTGGGAAACACAATGAATAATGCTGTGAAGTAGTCAAACATGCTGACGAACTTACGGCAACCGTTTGAAAAGATAAAGTAACACGTCCGGTTTATCTCAGGTCATAAATCAACCTGAGCCAGGAAATCTGAGTCCCTGTGTCTCTAGGGAACAGGCAAAAAATTGCAATGCTGCGGTAAAGCTGGTAGCAAGGAGCCAATGGTGGGGTGTGCTAAACACTCCAAGGTATGGTGACAGCTTTACAAATAAAGAACACAACACAATACTGACGTTTCGGCCTGTGGCCTTCTTCAGAATACAGGGACAACGACAACAAGCGGTGAAGCACAATTACTACATGTTAGATGATCAAGTGGAGGGCGAGGAAAGTAGGATGCAGAAATAAGAAAAGAGAGAAATGAATTTTACATGATGAGAGGTATGATGGGCGTCAAAATATATAAAATAGAAAAAGAGAGAGAAAAATGTATAATAAATTGTACTTAGCTGAGCTCAGAGCAGGGAGCAGGAAAACTGTAATCCGTGCTGAAACCAGTCGGAATGACTAAAAGCGCAGAGAACGTGTATAGAAAGCAACACGTGACAAAGACAGGTCAGTAAAGAGGGCAAAAAGGATCTAATATCGGGAAAACCAAAAAGGGGGGGGGGGAGGGGAAAGGGGGGATAGACGAGGACACTCCTGGGACACAACAAGCAATACATATAAATCACTCAACAATGGAAGTGAGAGATCACGCGAGAGGTTAAGAGAAATAAATAGAATGACACGACAAAGTAGTAAACTAGGCAGTGGGTGAGAGAGATGGACTCTACAGAATGGATGGCCTCGAACTGAAAGAGTTGAGAGGTAGGTCAACGAAAGGAAGGATTGGATACTGGAGGAAGAGATAAGGAGAGGAAGAATAATAAAGCCGGTATAATGAGAAGGGCGATAGAGGGGTGGTCCGGAGGAAGTTAGTCTATCGGGAGGTAGGGAAGTATTGGAGGAGGAGGTATGGAGAGGAGGGATAAGAAGCAGGTATGTGAAAACTGGATAGGGGGAGAGGCGGTAGGTCAGAAGTGAATGGAAAAAGAGAAAGTCTGGAAGAAGTGGAGCAATAGGGGATGGTGTGCAAGAGGTATGAACCATAGGAGGTAAAGAAGTAGGGAAATGATAGAACAAAGGGGGGAATGAAAGTGGACATCAGGATAAGGGGGATACTGGAATAGTAGGTATAGATGAGTAGTGACTACAAGTTAATAGAGAGGAGAGGGGTGAGCTAGGAGTAGATCAGCAGAGGGGTGGTAGGAAGGACGAGGGACAATAGAGGTGGGCAGAGAGATCGTACGTACAGTCCAGGTGGAGAGGTGATATAGTGATAAAGAGGTAAAGGACATGAAGGTAGTCAGAAGAGAAAAAGGTGTAGGGAGAGGGGGGGGTTTAGGAAGAAGGCAAGATGGGGGTTACTCAAAGAGGATATGAAAAGCAGGGATGGACGAGGAGTAGAGGACCCAAGAAGAGAAATAGGAAGAGAGGTCCATAGGTGGGAGGGTGGAGTCGGAGGCCGGAGGGTCCTCAGAGGGACAGGGATACATTGATGCCACGAGGGGTGAGGCAGCCCCAACGAGCGATCAGACGGTGCTCAAGAGTGAGCCGACTGTGGTGATCAGAGGAGCATGATACTAGGCCAGTTACCAAGACATCCGTCTTACCTCGATGGCCCCTCGAGTTAAAGTGGGCTGCTACAGGAGTGTCCGCTTCTTGGGTGATGTCATTCAAGTGTTCACGGCACCTATCGCCGATTCTGCGACCAGACTGACCGATGTAGGTCAACTTGCATCGCTTACAGATGATGGCATAAATGATGTTCCGCGATGTGCAAGTGAATCCCTCTCTGATCTCGAAAGGACCATTAGGGAAGAGGACAGTGTCGGTCTGGAGAACGTGGTCACAAGTTTTACATACTCTCCGGTATGTTCCGCGATGTGCAAGTGAATCCCTCTCTGATCTCGAAAGGACCATTAGGGAAATGTTCCGCGATGTGCAAGTGAATCCCTCTCTGATCTCGAAAGGACCATTAGGGAATATCACGAAGATTTCCTTCACAATGCCCACCTTATGCTTGATTTCTTCCGCCGACGTCTCTATCCTGAATCAGCTCTCCTCCCTGCCCTGCGTCGAGTTCTCCACACTTCACGTCAGTCTGCTCTTACCCCCTCTACTCATCCCCCCTCTGATAGAGTAGTGCTCGCTCTCACCCATCACCCTCACCACTACGCCGCTATTAGGACCATCCACCGCTACCTCCCTATTCTTCGATCTGACCCTACTACTCGTCTGCTCTTCCCTGACCCACCACTAGTGGCCTTTAGATGTGACCGGAACCTCCGAGACTTTCTTGTCAGGGGCCGTCTTCCTGCTGACCACTTCAGCCATCGAGGCACTATCCGCTGCAACCGGAGAGTATGTAAAACTTGTGACCACGTTCTCCAGACCGACACTGTCCTCTTCCCTAATGGTCCTTTCGAGATCAGAGAGGGATTCACTTGCACATCGCGGAACATCATTTATGCCATCATCTGTAAGCGATGCAAGTTGACCTACATCGGTCAGTCTGGTCGCAGAATCGGCGATAGGTGCCGTGAACACTTGAATGACATCACCCAAGAAGCGGACACTCCTGTAGCAGCCCACTTTAACTCGAGGGGCCATCGAGGTAAGACGGATGTCTTGGTAACTGGCCTAGTATCATGCTCCTCTGATCACCACAGTCGGCTCACTCTTGAGCACCGTCTGATCGCTCGTTGGGGCTGCCTCACCCCTCGTGGCATCAATGTATCCCTGTCCCTCTGAGGACCCTCCGGCCTCCGACTCCACCCTCCCACCTATGGACCTCTCTTCCTATTTCTCTTCTTGGGTCCTCTACTCCTCGTCCATCCCTGCTTTTCATATCCTCTTTGAGTAACCCCCATCTTGCCTTCTTCCTAAACCCCCCCCCCTCTCCCTACACCTTTTTCTCTTCTGACTACCTTCATGTCCTTTACCTCTTTATCACTATATCACCTCTCCACCTGGACTGTACATACGATCTCTCTGCCCACCTCTATTGTCCCTCGTCCTTCCTACCACCCCTCTGCTGATCTACTCCTAGCTCACCCCTCTCCTCTCTATTAACTTGTAGTCACTACTCATCTATACCTACTATTCCAGTATCCCCCTTATCCTGATGTCCACTTTCATTCCCCCCTTTGTTCTATCATTTCCCTACTTCTTTACCTCCTATGGTTCATACCTCTTGCACACCATCCCCTATTGCTCCACTTCTTCCAGACTTTCTCTTTTTCCATTCACTTCTGACCTACCGCCTCTCCCCCTATCCAGTTTTCACATACCTGCTTCTTATCCCTCCTCTCCATACCTCCTCCTCCAATACTTCCCTACCTCCCGATAGACTAACTTCCTCCGGACCACCCCTCTATCGCCCTTCTCATTATACCGGCTTTATTATTCTTCCTCACCGTATCTCTTCCTCCAGTATCCAATCCTTCCTTTCGTTGACCTACCTCTCAACTCTTTCAGTTCGAGGCCATCCATTCTGTAGAGTCCATCTCTCTCACCCACTGCCTAGTTTACTACTTTGTCGTGTCATTCTATTTATTTCTCTTAACCTCTCGCGTGATCTCTCACTTCCATTGTTGAGTGATTTATATGTATTGCTTGTTGTGTCCCAGGAGTGTCCTCGTCTATCCCCCCTTTCCCCTCCCCCCCCCCTTTTTGGTTTTCCCGATATTAGATCCTTTTTGCCCTCTTTACTGACCTGTCTTTGTCACGTGTTGCTTTCTATACACGTTCTCTGCGCTTTTAGTCATTCCGACTGGTTTCAGCACGGATTACAGTTTTCCTGCTCCCTGCTCTGAGCTCAGCTAAGTACAATTTATTATACATTTTTCTCTCTCTTTTTCTATTTTATATATTTTGACGCCCATCATACCTCTCATCATGTAAAATTCATTTCTCTCTTTTCTTATTTCTGCATCCTACTTTCCTCGCCCTCCACTTGATCATCTAACATGTAGTAATTGTGCTTCACCGCTTGTTGTCGTTGTCCCTGTATTCTGAAGAAGGCCACAGGCCGAAACGTCAGTATTGTGTTGTGTTCTTTATTTGTAAAGCTGTCACCATACCTTGGAGTGTTTAGCACACCCCACCATTGGCTCCCTGTGTCTCTACTTTGATAAAAACATCTGTGTGTAAAATTTAAAAAAAATGCTATTTTTAGTGCTCCTAATATTACAATTAAGTGGTAGTAATTTGTACTATGGAATGTAACAATGCGTCTCACAGGTAGGTATCGCAATCTAGGGTTAATTGGTACAATTAGTCATTCATGTTTTTTTTTTCCGGTGCTATCTACATTTCTCTATAGATGCAAAATCCTTTAGCTTTTCATTATTTGTGATTGATTCAGACTTTTGAGGTGATCCCTAATTAATTATATTTTAATACGATTAATATCTAAAGACTTTAATTTACTTATTGCTACTACTAATACTAATGACTGCCACCACAACAATCATGACAACAGTTTCAGTATTATCAAGTTGCATCTTTCTTGTGTGTACAGAGTGACAGTCAAATCAAATTTTCACATGGGAAATATTTATGATTAAAGTTGGTCATATGGGTGTTGGTTGCTTTATGCTTACTGGCATCATGTTTTCATTGGGTCTATAATAACACTATCTACCTGCTATCAAAGTGGTTCTACATAAAAGTTTCCCTTGTGGTGAAGTCAATGGTAGGGGGAATGGTCGAGACAGAGGTTGTGGGTTCAAATCCCGGCTATACCGGTTGGGATTTTTATTTATGATTTCTCTCTGCGGCAACCACACCTGGTCTCAGCAGCGAGGCCCGGCTTGAAATGTCCATTACTCATCGACGGAAAAAATATGAGTACCTCCGAAGTCGGAGTTATCCAGTTATCCCCGTGTACACTGCTGCCGCGTAAAAAATGGATTAACACGCAAAATTCAGTTCCTGGTCTCTAGGGACTTCATCAGAGGTAAAAGCTGGCGAATGAAGAAAAAAAGTCAATGTTGGAACGTTTTGGAGGAACCTGCAAAACGAGATCACAGAAAAGTATTTCCTCTTCATTTGTTGTCTCCTATTGAGGATTACAGACTTAAATGCTATTTTCAGCAGTATACTTCTCATTGTCCTCAGCTCTTTTCAAGGAACCAAAGATCTTGTCCATTTGACCATTCCAGTAGGACAGAGTTTATTTCATTCTGAATTGTACAGGTTTGAAGACTGGAGAATTTGCTTTCCATTTTCTGAAGATTGACTACAGGAGTAGAGAACATATCACAGCGTCTGATTTTCTTAAATGTATTGTTTAAGTCTGTTGATAGAAAAAAACGAAAACAGAAATAGAAATGAGTAACGAGAAGAGGAAAGTGTAGCGTTCGCACATTAAACCGACTAACAGTATAATTAAAATAGATTTGACTGAAACCAGCAATGAAAGAGAGTATGGAAATAGAAGAGGGCGTCGCAAATAATCACAAGGTGTTAGAAAACTAACTTTTATTGTTAATTATAATAATAAATATTTATTTTATTACATATAAAAATTAATTTTTATTCAGCTTTTCTTACCTGGGTGTTTTCCACGGAAGCTCATATTGAATATTCATTCATACATTAGTTGCTATAAAGAAGAAAATTATATGTATGTAGGTGTACTATATGTTTATTTGTAAATTGCCATTTAATATTAATGTTTTGCTCAATTTTCTAACACTGTAGAAAAGGAATATAGCAACTGGAACTTCATAGAGTACAGTCCAATAAATAGATTGTTGTATTGTAAAACTTGCAACCCTAATTTTTAAGATGAGTAAAATGAATGATTGAAACAAACCAAAACTTTCATATTTTTGGTTACTGTTTTATGTTGGTCTTATAGGATGATGTTCCAATGGCTCAGCGTAAACGTTTTACTCGGGTGGAAATGGCCAGAGTCCTTATGGAACGCAACCAATACAAAGAGAGGCTAATGGAGCTTCAGGAGGCTGTGAGGTGGACAGAAATGATAAGAGCATCAAGGGAACATCCTGGAGAACTGCAGACGAAAAAGAAGTCCAGTGTTTGGAACTTGTGAGTAGAATATTTTATTTTAATTATTTTTCGTTTACAGGATAATCTTATTCTGGGAATCTGTTTGTTGTTGTGTCGAAAAGTTATTGGCATGTCAGTGTTTGTTTTGTCTGGTATATTTACATTTTAATTGCTTTGTCTATATATAATATATATATATATAGCAATCTTTCCTTGTCAGAGCTGTCAAAGTGTGTATGTGCATGATTTATTTTTGTGCTAGGATTAAGATTAACTACAGTAAGCGTCAGGCAGGTTTTAAAGATATATACATATTACCTAAAATTATCCTTAACTACTTTTATACAAAATCTGTTAATCAAAGAAATTTGGACACAGTAATGACATGTTTTTATATCAGGGACTGACTGGTTAATAGTTTAGTGAGGTGGTTAAGATAATTTGTGGACACCCTGTATTAATGTTGTTTTTGTCTATGTCCCATCAAAGTTTCTATTAAAACATACTTGTTTTAGTTCTTATAACATCACATCTTTATTTCACATAGTTTTTCTATTAAAACACACTTATTTTGGTTTTAGTGTTTTATCAAAACACATTTTCATTTACTTGTCTTGTTTCAGCAGAATGAGTACAATATTCCTGCTTTACATATTTTCAGATGTCTTGCTTCATTAGTGACCAGTTGCAATTTTGTTGTAATCCAGATTATAACATGCTTTGAATTTGCTTCCAGCTTTAACATTGCATGTTTTCAATTCCAATCAGTTTCAGTGAATTAGTGGCTCCATTACAGCCTGCTCAGATCTCCTTCAGCCCAGCACAAAAGCAGATTCCAGAGAAACATCAAAATGTGTTTCAAGCTGTTGTTAATTCTTCACATAATCATGTTTCATCAGCATCAACTTCAGATATTCTCACACCCTTAACATCTGTCTCTCTTCTCCCATCCCCAACCTCAAGCTCACTCTCAACTCTTGCCCACATCACTCTTCTACCTCCTCATGAAAGTTCTACTACTCTTCTACCTCCTCATGAAAGTTCTACCGCTCCTCCTTCAGTGCCAGTCCCTATTGTCCTGCCAACCAACCTCATGAACCTGCCCCTAACCGCACCTCCAGCTAACATCCCTCTCCTACTAACTGATACCTCTACCACAACAACTCAAGTTGTATCAACCATCTCAGCATCATCATCTATTATTCATGCAAGCCATGTGCCCACAATTCCTACCCCTAACCCTCCCAGAGTCACAGCTGCTCTTCCTGGAATCCAGTTTGAGCCTGACCACCCTGTCAAGCACTTATAGCATTGTTTTCATACTAAAAAAAATTAATTTAATAAACATTCATTAATACATTTTCCTTGATGGCACAATTTACAAAATGCTCCAAATCAAATAGCTGGTATCTGACAGTTTTTTTTTAGCAATAAAACTCTACAAAGGTGGTGCTCTTTTTAATGCCATACTTTCTGTGTGTAACAAAAATTATCTTTTCGTTATATGTTTTTCTTCTTGTATTTGAGCTTAATTGAAAGTGCAATTAATCTATTTAACAGTTGGGCTGCAATATCTGTTTATTTTTTGTTTTTAAACCCAAGACAATCTGTTTTTAGCAGCAGACATTTTAAATTCCAGTTTGTTATCTCTGGCCTTTGGTTGTTCCCAGCATGTATGCAAGACAACCTAGTTTGAGATCAGTTTTTTCTGGACTGCTTTCTGAGATTTACATGGTTTATCAGCTTGAAACATTACAGCTTTAAATCTTCATAGATTTTCATCCTTGTTATTCTTCAGTAATGAGTAAGAAATAATTCTTGCAGCTAAAGGAACATTGGTTTAACTTTTGCTGTCAGAGTCATTATATTGCATGCTAACATCCAGCACATTTTGCAGAAGTAATAATTTCTTTCTTTGTTTTGCTCTTGGTTATAACATAATTTAGAAATCCAATTATTTTTTATTATTATGAGTACTTTAATACTGTTCATCATCATGTGCCATACCCGTTGGAGTATGCAATCATGTCCTTCCACAATCTTCTATCTACAGTGCATCATATCAATTCTGTTGTTGACTGTTTTCCATGCCATGAAACCAAGCTATCCAGTATATTCTCTCTTTGTCGTTCGCGATCACTATTTCACTCTAATTTGCCAGTTGTAAGGAAATATTCCAACTTTCCTCTTCTCATGATGTGCCTGAAATATGTTGATTCTTTCTTTCTGATGTTTTTTAGGAGCTGCCTTTTTTGTGTTGGCCTCTTTTAATACTGTTAGCTCCTATATAGGAAAAATTGAAAAAAAAAAAGAAAAAATAGTATGTTAGAAGCTTTACGTGATTAGTAGATGACACAGATTCGAACGACGCTTCGGCCCAATAGGTCTTCAGCAGGAACAAACAAAACACACACACACACTCACGGATATGTAAGTAAAACTAATCATTACTGGTTAGCTATGTAGGATTAGTTTTACTTACATATCCGTAAGTGAGTGTGTGTTTTTTGTTTGTTTCTGCTGAAGGCCTATTGGGCCGAAACGTCGTTCGAATCTGTGTCGTCTACTAATCACATAAAGCTTCTAACATACCATTTTTTCTTTTTTTTTTCAATTTTTCCTCGCATTCAGCTTCACTGCAGCTTCACATTTTCATGCATTCATTTGCATTTCTTTGCCTTACCCCCCCCCCCCCCCCCCCCCCCCCCCCCCCGCTCCTATATATCCAGTCATTATTTCATTCATCTGACATTTCTGTCATTACTACATTAAAAAAAAATCTATTTAGGCTTTCTTGTTTGCTCTGTCACTAGTATCACGTTTCAATAGATTCTTTCATATTTTATCCCCTGTTCCATTTATTATATTGTATGCCAGTATCTGACAAACTATACTGAATGTTGGTTGGCTTCTTCAATTTATTCTACATTTTTGTGATCACTTATATTTTATTCTTTAATTCTAAAGGAGGGACTGTTGATTGACTCTGCTGCAAAGATGACTTGGTAATAAGGCAGCAATAGTAATAACAATTTGTAGCCCTTATATGTGCCTTTAATTGTTACATTCCTAATATCTTTCTTTGAAACAGGGAGACTGATTTTCATTACTTTTAACACCTGAGTCGTTCGTTACATTCACTATTCCTTTATTAACCTGATCCTAGGGTCACCATTACAGTTGGCATTTGTGCAGCCTTCATCAAAGTTTTGACATTTTCCTGCAGTATTATTTATGTCATTTCTTTTACCTGATGAAGTAGTTGTGATGATGTTCACTTCATGTGCATTCATCATCAGCAAGTACACCATACTGATCATAAGTAATCATGTCTCAGCACAACTTGAAATCTCAACAGCTATCAGTTCTTCTCTTTGTAAGCTCTGTCTTTTCTTCCTTCAATTGTTCTTTTTCTCACAATGCACTCCATCTGTTCCCTTGTATTACATTACCAAAAAAAAAAAAAAAATGATGATTTTTCTTTCTGACATTGGCACCAAGCTTTCTATTTGCTTTCATATGTATTTTTCTTTTATTTATAGTGTTAATCTTGTCCTTAGCAACAAAACCAAAGTGGCCAATAGTTGACATTTAAATTAAAAACAGATTTCTCCATGTTTTGATTGGCTTGTGGTCAACCAATCTTTCACATGGATCCCAAAGTTTGATTCACTCTGTGACTGCTTCCACCATTCATTGCCAAGTTGTCTCTGGTCTAAATATTTCACTCTCCCCGAGAATCATCCTTCCATTGCATGAGTTTAGTATTTAAGATACCATTTTAATAACCCAATCAGCTATTTGAAATGGAGTGAATGTGTTATTTTGAATGTATAAACGGTGTACACTTTGGTGCCATTTAGCCTTTGAACCCTAATCACTCAACTTTTAAAACCATATCCCCATGGGCTCCTGAGCAAAAATCACACAACAGAGAGACAAAACTAGTTACTTCATTTTAATTACTTGAGAGTAGATTGAACAGATCATCTGCAATATTTCTTTTTATTTTTATAGATAACTTTCGGTGTTAGTCATGTCTCGTATCGCTGTGTACATGTCTTTGTTATTCACATCTCATATCTTTGTGTGTGCATGTCTGTGTTAGTCACCTCTAGTGACTTGGGCAGATGGTGCTCGTAAACCTGGGAGGGCAGACCATCTAAGGGCAGAATCTCCCTACAGAAAAGACAATCTGCTGCCTTGCAGGAAGATTGGGGACAATCAAAGGCTAAGGAAAGCAAAC
Source organism: Megaustenia siamemsis (assembly GCA_032433765.1). NCBI lineage: Eukaryota > Metazoa > Mollusca > Gastropoda > Stylommatophora > Ariophantidae > Megaustenia > Megaustenia siamemsis. The sequence goes on from JAVIAB010000001.1 coordinate 24,253,739, forward strand.
CTGAATAAAATGCTGGCTGAAATCGGATGCACTGGGCCACTGGCGCAGAACACAGTGCAACGTATTAACGGGTGTTCAGTCAGAGTGGATCTGGCAGACTCTAAATTTGATGTTCTGTCTGTGGGGGCGATGAACACACTTAACCTGACAGCTGACTTCATGTGGGAGTCTGGAATCCTACTCTGATTGAGTCCTGATCGCAGATAGAGAGAGAGAGAGAGATTTAATCTATCTGTTGTTCTTTCGAGCCAAAAGATGGGACATTGGGAAGAAATCTAGACTCTCTATGTCCAACTATCTTTGTTATTAAGTGTCAGACCTTGCACAGGACCCACATTGAATCTCACCACACATCCCTTTTCTGGGTGAGTTGCTCAATCTCACGAGGGAGATAATGCCTGCTGTTGTTACCTCTCACCTCAGTGTTCTTTTTAGTGTTTCTTTAGGTTGGTTTCTTTTTATTATACCCTCTGCTTCCCATTTTTCAGTAATAACACAAAAATGGAGTCTTCCATGCCCCCTTTTCTTGTTCCTGTATGATAGCCATCTCATGAGAGACATCTCTTTCTGCATGACCCCTTAGCTTCTTTGGGGCTCCAATATGAACTGTTTTCTATTCTACCCTATTTTTTTTATCATTCTCTGGCCTTTAATGTTTTCCCTATCCAGTCTTTGATGTCATCAATATATTTTCCCTTTTGTCTAAATTACTACCATTCATCATTACCAATAATAAGGTGTAGACCATGCCGTTAGATCTCATGACATGCTCAACTAGCATTGTTTTTTATTCTTATTTGTCATCATCAGCAGGTACTGTGCAGGAGGTCATGTCTCTCCATAAACTTAATATTTTTCGAGCCGTTTATCAGTTCTGTTGTTGACTTCCTACCAAACCACCCACATGAAATGTCTTGTATCTTTTCACTTTGTTTTTGCCTCACTCTCTTCTTCCCTAAATTTTTCCAATTGTCCAAATATATTTTAGCTGCTCCTTCTCATTACATGGTCAAAAAATGGCTTCCATCTGATGTTAGAAACTAACTTTTCTTTTATTGTTGGACACTTGTAGAAAATCCTCATTACTTTTTTTTTTTTAGCTGTCCTGGTATTCTCAACATTCTTTAAAAAGAAAATTTTTAAAAACATTTTTTGTTGTTGCCTTGAATGATTTTCTTGTATGTTGTACTATTGTTCCAGGATTCAGATTCATACGTTAAGACTGGCTCCATTTAACACTGAAGAACTCTTTTTTCTTCTTTTTATTGACAATGATGGTTGGTATATCTTTCTCATTCTTTAAAACGCCACTTCTGCCTGTGCTATTTGCATGTCATTCAGTTGTACATCTACCATCTGAAGTTAACTTTATTCCCAGGTATTTAAATTCATTAAACTGTTTTAATACTGTCTCATTATCATCATCATCATAATTGAGTGCTGTCTCCGTATTGAAGATTGACTGCCATGGAGCGCCATTCCACTCTCTCTCTTGCTTTGAAAGTGCAGGTTGTCATAGGCTGACTTGGTCCATCTTTTGATATTACTCGTTCATGTTAGTCGTCGTCTGCCACTGCTTCTTTTAACTTCTATTTTCCCTTCCAAGATTACTTTTAGTAGGCTGTTAAATATTGTCCCATTTACTTTAATTGTACATTTAGATGACTTTTTCTTTGTTGCAAACATTACTTCTGCCTTTTTACCGTTGAGGCTACCTCTTTTACTTTCCATTGCTATAATAACAATTATTTTTTGTATCTCATTTTCACTTTTAGAGATTAAGGACAGTATCATCAGCAAACCCATGGGTTTTTATATTATTATCACTGATTTATATTCATTATATGCTCTTTTATGGATCTTAATATAGTCTCACAGAACAGTTGAGTCAATATTGCCTATATCAGGTGTTAGAACACACCCTGGTCTAGCACATTATTTTATTTGTTGAAACATAACAATTGATTTCCAGTTCTTATGGCTGTCTTTTGTTGCCAGTATATTCTCTTTATTATTTTTAGATCTCTTAGATCTTTGCTATCATTATTTATACTTTCTAAAATTTGAATTATTTATTCATGCTTTACTTTGTCAAATATTTGGTGTAGTCTATAAAACATAATTTAGATCTGTTTTCAAGTATATGGTGCTTTCTATTAATGATCTTATGATGTATATGGTGTTGTTCGTACCTTTACCTTTAATAAATCCACACCGTTTTTCCCCAATTTCTGGTTCTAATTTTCTTTTTCATTACTCTTATAATGATTCTTAGTAATATTTTTGTTATGTGACTCATAAGACTTGTGTGATGATTCTCACAGTTAATGGTATGAAGTTTCTTTGGTAGAGCTACACAGATTTTGGTGTTTTATCTGGTATGTATCTCCACTGTTGGAGATGTCATTCAACAGCTTTGTTTATATTTATACTACTAATTTTTATATAGTTTCTCGAGTCAGGTGATTTTCATGTTGCGTAAAGCATCCTCCACTTCTTTCACGAGTATCTACGCTCCTTCCCCATTATCTGGAATGTTTGCTTTCTGGTTTGATTTTGTTTCTCACTTTTCACATGGTTGGTTGGTTGGTTGGTTCTTAGTAATATGTTTGTGTCAATCCATGGCCGTGCAAAGAAATTAATTGTGTATCATTTCCTTCTGTCTGTTTTGTTTCTGCTTGACTATTAGCTTGTGACTAAAAAGTCTCACAAACAGGGCATTGAAATTGTTTGCCACCCTTAAACCTTTTCCACTTCTAAGCAGACAGCAAAGCAACATTTTTTCTCTACCCAGTGTAAGACAGTTGATATATGTTCATGGAGCCTCTGTTATCAGTGATGATTTTATCTTCTTTTGGAATCTCATTTGGGATGTGTTCTTTATGTTAAATAACTAGGATTTTATGGTAGCAACTCATTTCCATAGCCTGCATTTTCCTTTCTGTTTCTGTAGTTTTCATGTTTTAAAGGCATATAAATATGTACAATATATGTACAATAATGTTATCTTATATTTTAGACTGATATATTTGTCTTGTCATATTCTATTTTAGATTTGTTTACGTGGTATAGTAGGCTGCATTATTCTAGCAACTAGTTTTATTTTAAAATGTTGTAATGATGGATCCTAGATTTTGTAGTTCTACAGTTGCTGAAAGTTGTCTTTGTAGCGTAGTTTTATTTTTTGTGACTCTAATGTTAGTGGCTAGAATTACAAATAATGAGAGATATCTAGACTGATTGTATGATTGACAAGTTTTGTTGTCACATGATCATCAGTTATTTGAGATTGTTTACTTTTTCTTAATGTTGTTTGTTTTTTAGGAATAATCACCATGCAAATATGGTATTTCAGTTTCAGAATAAATGAGTGCAACTTCAGCACTTGTTCTGTTATTAGTTTTCTAGTACAACTGTCTTCTTCTTTGCTTCCTCTTGTACCCATACAGGTGTTGGGAGAGATACAAAGTTTTCGTTCTCAATCTTTTGGCAGCTTCAGTTATTGCAACTGATGTTGTTGTAGCATTTCCTTGATATTGTTGGTCCATCCTACTCTTGCTCTTCTCCCTTCACTTCTTTGGTGCTTTGTATGGTAAAAAATCGCATGGTGTTCTTCTGGGCAGGCAAACCATTTTATTTGTTCTTTCCTTTTGTAGCTTAGGATTGGTTTGTTCAATGCCCACTCTTTGCCTTATGATATAATTTCTGATTCTGTCTCTTCTTGTCACTCTAAGTACCTTTCTCAGACATCTTACCTCTGTGGTGACAAAGTTTCTTGTTTCTTTTATGTCTAGTCATGAGTGACCATATTTGGCACTGATAGCACAGTATGGGAATGAATATCCTCTGTAAAATATGTTTCTTTGTGGTGATAGCTATTGCTTTGTGTTGAAGTATGGAGGCTAGCTGTCTGGATATTTAGTTTGAAAGTTCACTGATCGCCTTTGTGGTAATAATCTCTTTTAAGTGTTTGTAGCATGAATACAAATGAGCAGAATAACTTCCCTATCAACTTGGCTGTGCCTGTCACAGGATCATCAAGTACAACCATTTCCCTCTTTTTCAGCACATCCATTTTAATCATAAAAATACTCATAAAGTGCAAAAAATTAAAACTTATGAAAGCCCCCAATTAAAAAAAATCTTTTCACAACACATATGTCTACTGTTTCTTTGGTGGCATTATTATTATTATTATTATTCACACATTTCCTCATTATTCCTAATGTTTGAGCCTAACATGTTAGGCTCTTGGGGCAGGAGTTTTTAATACATGGCCAATGTATTTGGATCAATGGTTCAAAGGTTAATGCACACTAAAGGATTTTGCATCATTAGGGTCACCTTTTTGCTAAACCATATGTCACATTATGAGAGAAAAAGAGGTAATAATTAATAACTCTTTTTCAAAACTACTTGAGATATTTTTTTCTTCTGATTCACATATAATCTCACTTAGTATATATTTTATCCTCAACGTCTGTATATGAGGTACACATTTTTAATGCGGGGTTTAGTATTAGCGCATGGCAGCCAATGAATCTCTAATATATACGCTAATAAAATATATTTTAATTAATGTATAAAACAGACTTGCATAGATAGGAGTTGTGTGAGCTGCCGTGTTAATCACATACATTTTTCTGCCATGAGATGGCCATAAAATTGGACTTTCTTCATATTCAGAAGAGGCAGCAACTTTTATAAAAATAAAATTTTGATAATCAAAATAATTTGAAAATGGAAATATTTACCACTTGAATACATAATTTGTGTATGTAAAATTGAATTTTATTCATCATAATTCAAAAACTTTAAAATTTTGATTGAAAACTCATGTGATTTGAAACGGTCAGATAGATCAGGATTTTCATTTTGTTACATGTGGCCAAAATAAAACATGTATTCATGAGCACCTGTACATGCTGTGATTGTGAAAGTGTGCAGATTGTAAAAACTAGTTTTATGTTTTCTTTCTTGAATCTGCCAGAGCAAGGTATGATTTTCTCATGTTTGAATCATTTTTAGTTGGAAAGTAGATGTTGATTCCTGGCCTGAATTGCAGCTGTTTCAGAATAATTTTTTTTGCGTGAAATTCTTAAATTCTTAATTGCATGAAGTGGTGCAGCGTACTGTTTGCATTATCAGATCAGTGGAGTCATTAGTGTTAGATTTCTTACAATTGTCCCTTTGTTTTATATACTTGGCATGTTTTAGATTTGTTCATTTCTCATGTGTACATAAATCTTTGTATTTGATGTAAATGCTTGTCCCAGGTGTACAGACATTTGATATAACTTATGTTGAAAATAATCTTCAACATTGCTAGAATAAATGAACTTACATTTGAAGTTGAATTACCGTAAAAGAGTCTAAACAATTTTTTTTTTTTTATTTTTAATTCTATTTCTGGGGTATGTTAGTATTACACATTTTTTCTTTCTTTAATGGCTGAAGATTAAAATGTTAATGCACAGTGTAGGTACCACTAGATGTTCAGGTAGGGTTATTATTTAAATTTAACTCATGATAGTAAAAAGCTTTTCTTGTTTGGTTCTACTATGTTTTAAACTAGTGCTCTCCCTTTACTGACATGTTAAATAAGGAAGGTTATATATTGACTGTCTAATCTTTATGTTTAAAGTGTCACAACTTGAATGGAAATATCTTGGCTTTTCACTGGTGCTGGTGTGCTGTACCTTCCTTTGATTGGAAAAGAAGATACAGTATTGTTGGTTCTATTTACAAGAACAATATCTACTTATTACTGATCTCATTTTGCCCTCATTTGCTTCAATTATAAAGTATATAAATCTTTAATTTCTACTCTGTAGATCTGACAATAGTTTATCTTGTTTTTCTCTCCTTTACTTGAAGCAAAACTGTCAAATTTATTATCCCCACTAATTGTCAATCTGTTGTGTGTCTGTTTTATTCATCTCATTTTTTGAACTGTTTGCCTGTAATGAATGCTTAATCTTTAAAGCTAACATTTACAGTGATCACCAAAGACCCTCAACTTGTATTTGAAATAATTGTATGTAGCATTGGTACTGAAAATGACGATATTTTTGAGCTTTGATTTGTCAATTAAACTACTCCATAGTGGCCAGGTTTGAGTAATTTTTTCCTGGGGGCTGTAAAGAACATTAAGATCTATAGCTCATTTGATTTACAGTCTCGTGCTCTTTCTCCATACATTTCCTTTATCATGATTTTCTGTTTAGGGCACATTAGAGAATTACATGTTTGTTGTTATTTGTATGTGTTGATGTGTATTCCTGACAGTATAAACCATCACTGTCATCTTGTTCAATATGTTTGTTGTTTGTTTGTGTTCACCCGGTAACTAAAGGATCACACTTCCTTTTAGTCTGCCCTTAAAAAGACATAAGTGGGAGTGCCTACGTTGTGTTGTGGTTTGCAGTATAACTGTTGTTCAATATGATCTCAATTCTATTGTACTGCCATTAATAACCCATTCTTTTGTACAGTATTAACATATTAATATGTGGGTATCATTTAATTGTGGGATTTGTGTATATTGGAAATTGTTTCTATCATTGTTACATAATGTTGTTTAAGTGGTATCCTCTTCTGCCACTACAAACTCATGACTATTAGCCCTCTTCATTGTCTCTGCTTAAAAAGACTTTAATATAATCACATTGTGTTGTGGTTTTATAGCCAGCTGTGAAAGCTGCATCTTTTGGCTCAGTACTTGTATTTCTGCATTTTTTTGGGTAGCACTTTACCTTCTCTCTTCAAACTACTCAGCTAAACTGGCTAGTCTCTTTACAGAGCCACCATTAGGAGTAGGATCTTGATCAGTTTTGGCTCGTTGCTTGTGGTGCAAACTGTCAGCTATGAGTTACCAATCGCTTTCACCAATATGCTATCAAGCATCTTGATCTCATTTATGTGGTTTAGTCTCATCCACTGTATTATCAATCTGTCTGTTGTGTCATATCTCCTATAAGCCTAATTTATTAATTTTTTATTTTTTTTATTTTTCTCCATCTCATTTTTATATAATATCTCCTTCCCTAGTGATTTTGTTGTTTCTCTTTTCTCTTATTTCATTCACTGTTTGCCCATATCTCCTTACTCACATTTGCAACAAGTTCATTTATCTGCTTGCTACCCTTGTTCTTCCACTGATACCACTGCATTAATTGAAGTTTTCTTTTACCTAACACAAGTAACGGACCTCTCATAGCACAACTTACTGTCTGTGATCCTGCATGATTTGTAAATAGGTTTCAACTATTCATATAGTTCTGATTGTTATGTACTTTTCTGGGTAAATTTAATATGCCAAACTTTTTGCATGTCCCATTTTGGATTGTGTTGGTTGTCATAATACTTTAAAATCTTCATGTTTGATCAAACTGTGATAGGATTTAAACTTACATTTTTCTAACCTTTGAGATGTAAAATTAGGTAAATATCTTATGCTTGTCTTTTGCTGTATCCCACAACTTACAAACCCCCCATTCAAACTATATAACTTTTAAAAATATTTCTAGAGAAAAAAACACATTTTTTTATTGTGTGGTTCTGTAGTATTATTTGCCAACTTTTCTATAAAACCAACAATTTTTAATTTTTATTGCAGAGTTATATCAGTTTTATTGAATTGCATAAACATTTTTTTTAAATGAATCTATTTTTTTTTTAAACCAACAGGCTGATCTGCATATATGTAATCATTTACATAGTTTTATGATATTTTTCATAGAAGTAATTGAGATAATAATAAATAATAGCATCAATTTGTTGAAATCCATAATCAAAACTGTCTGTAAAATAAATCACTAGTCAGAATGCTCATTTTTTAAAACTATCAAACATGTATTTAAAACTCATTTTTAATTGCAAAAAAATTCCTAGTTAAAATTGATGGATTATTATGAGTTCAGTGTGCCATAGTAATTTGTTGGGGTCATTGGAATGTAAATTTTAGAATCACTGGTGTAAGAAATTAAACTAACCATGTGTAAGGGCTTTATTGAAGGTAGATCTGTCAACCTTGTTATAATTTCTTGGATCTTGAGACCTGATCAAATTATAAAGTTTTGCAATCTGCACCAATAATGGTTGATTCTTGCTGCACTGTCCTGTGGTATCTTTCTTTTTTTTTTTTGTAATATGTAGTTTTCTGCAGTATAAAACGTAAGTTAGTATACAAATTATTAGAGCTTGAAAGTAATAACACAGAAGTAGCAGGAGGTATCTCAACTAAATCATACTATCTGCTTTATTTTCTAGTAGAGAAAACTTAAAACTACTCCTTGTATAGTTTAATTGTTTTTCCCCATATGATTTTAGATTTGTACGTAGGTCATGTGTCAGTTTTCTGGCTCCAATATGTTTCACATTGATTGATCTGTCAAGTGATCTAAGCTATGACAGTTCCAGTTGTGTTTATGTGGACGGTATTTAAGTTCCTCATACAATTATTTAGCAAGCACACTTATCCATCAGAAACCATAAAAAATGTTACTGTAGAAGTATATTGCTTTACTTCCATTAAAAAATATATTCTAAACAATAGATAGAACAATAAGAGGCAATAACCTTCATGCAGATGAATTTATATAAAAAACATACAAGATGAATTTATATCAAAAACATACAAGATGAATTTATATCAAAAACATGCAAGATGAATTTATATCAAAAACATTCAAGATCTATTTTTTAAATAGTGCTTAGTGGGGAAAAAAACAAAAAAATACTTAAAACCCACAAGTGGATATCAAAATTGAAGGAATAGACCTGGAGACAGTTCAGAACTACAACTACCTTGGACATATTATAACCAATGATGGAACATGTACAACTGATATAAACAAAAGAATAGGAATGGCAAAAAGTAATTTTAATGTCATGAAGAACATACTAACATCAAAACAAATAACACCAGGGCTAAAACTAAGAATAGAAAAATGTTACATCTTCTCAATATTCCTATATGGTGCAGAAATATGGACATTAGACAAGAAAACAGAACAGAGAATTGAAGCCTTTGAAATGTGGATATATAGAAAAATAGGTAGAATTGGATGGAAGGAAAAGAAAACAAACGATGAAGTCTTAAAACAACTAAAAATGAAAAGAGAACTACTAAGCACAATTCAAACAAGACAAATGCAATTTTTGGGCTATGTTAAAAGACACAACAGCCTACTAAAAGTAATCCTGGAAGGGAAAATACAAGGTAAAAGAGGCAGACCAAGACAAACATGGATGAGTAACATCAAAAGATGGACAAATCAGCCTATGACAACCTGCACCATCAAAGCAAGAGACAGAGCAGAATGGCGCTCCATGGTAGCCAACCTTTGTTGCGGAGATGGCACTCAATGATGATGCTTAGTGGGAAAAGCAGATGTATCTATAAACAAAACCTTACAGAAGCAATCAGTCTGCATACACTTCGAGAAATGCTGGTTTGGGCGGTACAGTGGATATGGGGATGCACAGACTGATATGGGGATGCCCAGACTGCCATGAAACTGATTCTATGAATAGAATAGATTCATTAAAGTGTTTTGGTTGTCACATGCTCATCATCACCTGTCATTTCAAGATAATTAGTTGCTTGCTTGATTCACCTGATGACTAATGAAAAAGACCTCTTCAATCAGGTCTTCATGAGTAATCAGCACTACATGAGGCATATTTCAGTTTAGATGTGTTTCACCATTTAAACTTGTTCGTTCAAATAATTACATATTTGAAATTGAACTAGTGGAAAATGTTTATCGTGGCTAAAGGTTTGTGGTATCTGTGAAAAAAAATAATAATATAAATAAATAAAATAAATGAGGCACATTTGAAGACTACTTTAAAATGGAGGGGAATTATCATCAAGTCAATCGAAGTAGACTGAAATATTAAACTAATTCATCATTGATAGTAGTAATATCAGCACAACTAGTTAACTGTTTCCTTATGCTTTTAGTTATCTCACAAATGCATTAAAAGTAAAAAAAAAAACATACATGGAAAAATATGTATTTATATTATTATACTTCCCTCCTTTTTTGTTCAAATTACTAATAGGTGTTGCAGATGCATGAAGTAAGTTCATTATTTGCTGACTTGTATGTTGAGAATAATGGAGATAATTATAATTCATTGCCTCTATATTTACAAACAAAAAGAGATTATTTTTTTTACTAACTAATGTTAGTCAGCTGTCAGTTTCCAGAACACAATCATCTATTTAATAAACAGAAACAATACAAATTATATATTTTTAAAAGACATTCTTCCAGTTTTTGACATCTAAAAGACAATATTAATTTACCCCTTTTATAACTGGTTATATTATAATTTTGTGATGTTTTATTTTGCTGTCTAGTTGTTATTCTTTCATATCTCAAAGAAGTAAACTTTTCTACATCTCCACTTTCCTTAACAGTTGCTGGTCCTTCCTTTTCTATAATTTGAGAAACACTACCTGAATAATATATTTATTATGAATTGAGTAGACCAGCGTATTATTGCTCTGACCTTAATGTACATTAGTCAGGTAAATAGTATAACTTTTCTCTGTGGACAGTGCTATCTATATATTTCTACACATTGCTATCAAATTATATGTATATTTTGCAACTTAGTCATATTAATAATGTTCTTTTCAAAATTTAACTTTGTCATGATTACAACTATGGGAGCTGCGATAGCTCAGTGGTTAGTGAACTGGACTACAAAGGACAAGAGGTAGGGTTCGATCCCAACCGATGGCTTCCAGGTTCACCCAGCCTTTAATGGGTACTGGATTTTTTTCTGGGAAAGTAAAGCGGCATGGGCGTAATACCGACCACATTACCCCAAAAATCATGTGCCGAAGGTCTGTAAAATTGATGGTCACTAACACCATATTCCCTATACGCCACTTGGTGTGACGGGGGTACTTTACTTTTTTATGATTACAACTGAGTGCAAGTAATAAATGATCATACTCATGTTATTCATCTTTAAACTTGTCTTTGATTAAATAATCATGCTGTGAAATCATTGCCAGGTTGGCCTTACCTGTAATTGTCATTATTGTAGTTTTTCCCCAATAAATCCTTATCTTTCCTTCTAGCCTCCCTAATTTTTAGTTTTTGCATGATTAGGAAACATTTTCTTTTCATTGAACCTGCTCCTGTTTTATTGTCACAAAAGTCAGCACCCATATTGTATACATTTTTCCCTGAACATTTACAAGTCTTACTGTAAAACTGTCTCTCATGAATGACATTTGTTGATGATATTTATAGATAACCTAAATGCCAAAATTATTGTCTGTGAATATAAATGAACATATTATTGTTATATAAATTATGGAAAGATTTGTGAGTCGAGTATATGATGAATGTTGTAAAACTAACTGGGATCACATGTAGGATCAAAATGTACTCTTTTTCTTTCTAATTTTTAAAATAAATATATATTTTTGCAAATTTATATTTCTAAATTAAAATAGTCATTTGTTCTTTTGAGCAAATGAACTTGAAAACAAATAACAATTTAGACTTTTTTGCTTCGCTATTTTCATTATCAAATAATCAGTAATTTGCAGCTTAATATGAAAAAGAAACTTATCCACAACACACATTTACAAGTGTTTATTTCTTTAAAATATAATTTAATATAATAACAGTACACATTTAATTTAAACAACTGGAGAAAAATATGTTCAAATCTTATACAAAAATAAAAATTTTTAATTTTCTCCAAATTCCAAGTAAAAGTGTGGCAAATGAAAAAAAAAGGGTGCTCAATTTAACACAAAGTGAGTTCCTGACAAAATCCTCATGTTAGCATTGAATCTGTTAATTCTCTGAGAACAATTGGGATCCCACCACCAAAATGTAAAAAAATAACTATAGATATTGACTTTAAATTTGAACACATGAAGCAAATGTAAATATAAAAAAAAGCACCACTGAAAACATAGCAGTGAATGGCAAACACCATCTTAGGTTCATTAGATTGAATTATTCAGGAATTAAAAAAAAAACGTCAATAAACATTTTTGTTTTCTCCCCCTTGCAAAATGATTTGCTAACCAACATTTTTTTAATGTGAGTAAAAAAACATTAGGATTAAACCATAATAGTTTTCTGTGTACATAGTATTAAGATGATGTTGCAAGCATAGATGAAAGAAGTAAAGGAAATATAAGAAATATATTTAATGAACATAATTATTTTGTGGCCTTTATAACAAAAATATTAGGTAGAGAAAACATTTGTTCTCCCATGTAAGACCATTGTTATTGTGCTAGGACAGTGTCCATTAGCACTCTGATCTTGTGCCTAATTATGTAATCAGTGCCCAAACTCTATAACACTAATGAACTGTAAGAAACTATATAACAATGGGAAATTATATTGATGCTAAAATGATAGTAGAGGAAGAATTTTATGTGATGTCATGGAGTAGTAGTGTCTTGTGATTGCAAGCTGTAAGCCCTTGAACTTCATTGATGTGGGGAACTGTAGTGGCTATCTTCACTTTTTAGTTGGTTTTACTGGAGGATTTGGAGCAAGTCAATCTGAGTAGCACTTGCAATACCTTCATACCAGCATGCCCAATGCTACTGAGACTAATCAACAGATAAAGATGTCCAAAAAAAATCTGGTATGACATTACAGAATTGACCAAAATAAATAACAATGAAAACAAAAGAGCATCGAGAGTGGTAATTGGATTGTCATGATACTGTGAAAGGCACTGATATAAGTCCCATGTCATCTTACACAATTGTTCTTAATAAAAATACAATTTTATGTAGATATTTTAATGATGCACAAAAATGATCTGGTTATGTAACATTTACACTTGACATTTTAGCAATGTGTTGCTCTAAGGGCACAAAATGTAATATATTCTATCATTTTAACTCTACATATTTATCATACACAGACATTTGAGACACAAATGATATGCACAAACTTGTTAAGACCTTCAATTAAATTTTCAGGAATTATTTTTTTCCTGCGCATATTAAGTTCATTTAACGATTATTTTGTTGGATATTCAAAGCCATTTTGTTACATGTGATCTCCTTTAGTTATTTTTTTTAAAAATATGTGTTCATATCTATCTTAATTGTAAATTTGTAAACTACCATTGTTAAGTGAAGTTTGAATATTGAGAAGGGTATCAGTGATTATAGGAGGGTATGCTATGTTGCTAGTGAGCTCTTTTATTTTGCTCACAAATTTAAACTTCTCACATGTATTTTATTATTATTATTATTTTGGTTTTAAACGTAAATAAATAAATTCTGTATACAACAATTTTGAGTTCACTGATTTTATTTATGTTATTTTCTTTGATTTTGTTGTGGGAAATTCAAAATGGCTTTGAATTTATGATAGTTTTTCCATATCCAACAACATTTACCTATTGAATAACAAATTATCTTCCCTAATATGGTTATATTGTTACAAACAAAGAAATTAGCTAATACAGCAGCAAAGGGTTAGTTCCATTTCTCTACATTTACTTTAGCTAAGATTTTATTCTAGCAATTTGGAGTAAAAAAATAGTGTCCCTTTTGGTATTAAAGTCCAATGAAAAAATACAGTTAACTTGTGATCATCATATAAAGTTAATACTAAATGTGTGAAATCTGTTTTTGATAAAAGCTGCAATTTATATCTCTCCTGGCATCCTGACCTCCTCTACAATGCTGAGTCCTTTGTCCACTCTAGCTGTTGCACTATGGTTCTCATTCTTTAATTTCCTGTAATAATGAATTCTAGAACAAACTGGTAACTCCTATTCACTTTTATTATATTTTTAATTGGGCAGCTTTTCTGTAGTTTTCGTGACTGGTTCACTACTTTTGCAGCAGCATGTCTTATAAAGACAGTGTCACTCAGAATTCCTGTCTTTTTCTTTCATTTTCTTGAGACTTTTCATAAAGACAGCTTTGAACATACAACATGGATATGTATATATGTATGTATATATAGATATTTTAAACAAATCTTGCTTTTGTAGATACCATAGATGACACAGGATAATGGGTGCCCGAATTAATAATTTGTTGGACTTCAAATCAAGAGTACACTGGTTCGAATCCCAGTGGGGAAAAAAAGTTTTTTTTTTGTTATAGATGAAATAAAAGCTCAGGCCAAAAAACTCTGTGGCGGCTGCACTGGACAAACAGCCTTTATTCTCTGGTCCTATAAGTCCCTGTGGCAGAACTCAGAAATTGGAAAGTGCCATGAAGATAGATTTTTTAAAAAATGATTTGTTCTGCAGTTAAAATACTGTTTTAAAAAAAAAAAACATTTACAAATTATTTATTGAAAAGAAAAAAACATGCATACATTACAAAGATAATTAGCTTCATCATTGAAAGGGAAACAAAGGTGACTGTGTATAAAACATACAAATTACCAAAAATAAATTTTCTTATTTATTGGCAACAATCATAGTTATGATTAAAATACATAAATTACAAGCGTGATGGTTGTTTCAATTTATTAGTCAACATTAGTTACTACTTTAGAATTGATCACACACAAAAAAACCACAAATTTATTAAATTCTTTGCAAACAGAATTGATGAATATATTTGAAAAAGGGAATTAAAAATTAACTTCAGCCTTTATAGACAGAAAAATCTGGCAAATTTTTCCTTCAGCTTTGTCCACTAACCATCAAGTTTATGATTGTGTGTCATCAAGTAAGTGTTTTTAATCTTAAATGGAGCTGATTAACAAGTGAAAAGGCTATCAGTTTCAGCCAAGTTATAATGTTAATATAACTTTAGAACAAAAGCAGTAGCCTTAAAAACTGAATGATGAAATTCTACACTCAATTTATCAGTGACAGGAAAATTGTTCACATAATTTTAATGGTTGCTCTGGTTACAGGCCATAAATATAAACAAGTTAAAATAAAGACTTACTAATAAAGCAAAATAAATGTAGTATTCGATGCAAATAACATTTAAAACTATGGATATTCTTTCATTATAATATCCTGTACATTAAAGACAAAGACTAAGTGAAAAAGAAATTTGCGAAGCTATTTCGCAGTGACACAAGTATAACTTTTGAAGAGACCAAAATATTTGAGGCTCATAACATGAATTTGTGGAACAAAAAAAACACAATGGCTACTAGAAAAGTTATGTATTGTTGATAGAATTGGTGGCTGAAGAGACAGAAACCTGCAGCACTTCATGTAAGGTTAATACAGGTTTGAATTATGGTAGAGTCAAACAATTTTGTTTCAATTGAAGTTGAAATAAAAACATGCTGATTATACTTAGCATGGGGTCTTTGTGCTTTTATTCTCAAATTCCTCTGGTGCATCCCAAACATGAGTTAAAGTCATAACAGTAGTTTTTATTCTGTTGTTTATCGATCAATGTAGATGAAAACCATATTGCCACCATTCTCTTCTATGAGATGATGTGCACATGAATTTTATATCAGTGAAGGGGAGTTGTGTAATGTTACCCACACTATCTTGTCCATACTTCATTTTATCGGCTGGTGTGACAGTCAAGATAAGGACTTGGATACTGTGGTTAAAAGGACTTGCAGCATGCCTCTCAATGTTCTATTCATTCCACTGTGGATTTCTCTCTCTCCCTCTCTCTCTCTCTCTCTCTCTCTCTGCGAGTAGGACTCCAGACTCTCGCACGAAGACAGCTGTCTGTTTAAGCCTGTTAAATCCACTCTGCTTGAATACCTGTTAAAACATTGCACTGTGTTCTGCACCAATGGCCCAGTGCATCCAATTTCAGCCAGCATTTTGTTCAGGTTTGCTTTCCTTAGCCTTTGATTGTCCCCAATCTTCCTGCAAGGCAGCAGATGATCTTTTCTGTAGGGGGTTTCTGCCCTTAGATGGTCGGCCTTCCCAGGTTTACAGTGGATTTCTAAATGCACTTTTCAATTTCATTCATGCAGTCCTCCAAATCTAGACTTTGCATACATGGAGTAGTAAAAGTAAAGTACCCCCATCACGCCAAGTGGCGTATAGGTAATATGGTGTTAGTGACCATAAATTTTATAGACCTTCGACGCATGATTTTTGGGGTAATGTGGTCGGTATTACGCCCGTGCCGCTTTACTTTCCCAGAAAAAAAATCTGGTACTCATTAAAGGTTGGGTGAACCGAAGGCTGTCAGTTGGGATTGAACCCTACCTCTTGTCCTTTGTAGTCCAGTTCACTAACCACTGAGCTATCACGGCTCCCATACATGGAGTGCCATGACCAAATCTCATACAAATTTTTAGATCCATAGACAGATTTAACCCCCTTAGTCTGAGCAGTTCCCCAGGGTGTGACTTCTGTGCATGTTTTCAGATTAGCAGAAAACTCAGTTACATAGACTTGAGACAAAATTAGTTGTGCATCCATTGACTTTCAAAAAAAAATGTCTATCAGAATTTAAACCTTGAACGGATAGCAAACTTCGTAAGAGAGTCTGTAATCTATTTCTGAGTGAGTCATTGCAGAAGAAAAATATAGACAGAAACTAATCTTCAGCATTCAACTGTTAAGTGAAAGTGGGTGTGCTGTGTTGCTAATTTACAGTCAAGTTACGATACAGGTGCCATTCAGCCGAACACATCTGACTTTCGCATAAGTAGATTTACCTAGATTTAATAATTTTTTGCCTGGGCATTGGCTATTTTGCATACTCTCTTTTACTTTTAACTGCCTTGTGCTCTTTAACTTGCACGAGTGCAAATGGGATCTCATGTTTTTCACTGTTATCAAAGAGGGATAGGCATTGAATCTCACCATTCAGAATCCAGGTATGGTAGAGCCATGAAAAAATCATGAATTTTATGTGGAAAATTCACACCACTTTTGAAAGAAAATGAACCAGCGACTATCCTGTCCGGAGGCAGACATCCTACCTCTAGAGTACCCCAGTCCCTCCCTCCAGCAGAAGGTAATAAAAATAGTGACATACTTCTTGATTAAAGTCATGGCCTTCCTCAATCTCTGAATGACACATTTTATGGTAGTGAGTTAATCCAGAGACAAGCTGTGAAATTAATAAGAGAGGAATTGATGGGTTGTATGAAAGTAAGTGAAGAAAAAAAACAGATTTCATCATATCTTTAAAGTAACACTTGTTAACCCTCTAGGTAAAGGAAATTTTGATTAGTGTAAGTGTGGCACTGACACTAGTGACTGCAAGCATTTATAGCAGAATCACCAAATCTTTTGGACATATACAAAGTTCACAAATTTATTTTGTTAGGAAAGAACTTGGGGTGATCAACGTTTATTGGTACATATTCAAGTCTGCAGGAACCAAATTAACACCAATTTAAAAAAAAAAAAAACATAATATAATGTGGCACTAAATTTTATTAATTTTGTTGACAAAGAGACATACTTTAAACAATCCCATTTTCACTTGATGCCAAAAGGCAACAAAGACAGGGGAAAGTAAAGTAAGTTTCTTAAAAAAAATGGATTAACTTTTGAATCAGCATAAAAATAATATGATTTTTTAAAAAAATTGCCACGTTATACATTTAAAAATAATTTATAAAAAAAAGGTTAATTTTACAGTTCAGTTGTTTCTAAGATTAGAAAACTCCTTATATAAGCTTTGCAACAGATGGCAAGCTGATCATCATAATATCTCCCTCATCGAGCAACTGTTTAATTCTTTTAACTTTGTGACACTCTTTAAGAGCTATAAATAGCAGGTGTCTTCCTTCTGTTGTGTTTCAAGTTTGAAAGTGCACAAAATGTCCTTATTGAATTTACCACCAGCTACTAGTTGAGCTTTTACTTCAAACTTTAGCCTGCAAGAAACCTCCTTACTGAATCTAGTAAATTTCACATCTGGGTATCTATCTATCTATTGACCTTTCGAGCCGTAACCGGCCCATAGGGCGTAGACCAAGATACACCTTCACCTATATGAATTTTTGTTCTAGCAGTTTTCTTTTAAAGATATTTTATCAAATCTCGCCATCTGTCTCTGTTCTGTGCAAGCAGTTCTATCTCATTGAGGGAGCCGATTCCTGCTGCTCTTGCCTCTCTCATCAATGTTCTTCTCAGTGTCTCCCTGGGTCTTCCTCTTTTTCTTTTACCTGTTGTTTCCCATATGAGGGCTTGCTTTGCTATTCGATTATTATCTCTTCTCATCACATGTCCAACGTATGACCATCGTCTTTTCTTTATTACTGAAGATATTAGTGGTTGATTGGCGATTTCTCTAATTTCCTCGTTTGTTTTGAATTCGTTCCATTCTATACCAAGTATTTTCCTTAGACATTTATTTTCGAATGCGTTCAACTTTGTTTCTATATCTCTTGTTGTTTTCCAGCTTTCACACGCATACGTAAGGGTTGATAGTACATTTGATTTGAATAGCCTAAGTTTTGTGTTTGTGCTAATGAGTTTTGATTTCCACAACTTTTCAAGGCTTCTGAAAGACATTGCTGCTTTAGCCAGTCTGATTCTAATTTCTTTGCTCGTATCCCCTTCTCGATCAATGTGACTTCCAAGATAGATGAAGTGATCGATCTCTTCTACTGGTTTGTTTTCCATGTATATTTTGTCACTTGTTGGAATTAAACTTTTCATGACTTTAGTCTTTTCATGATTGACCTCAAGCCCAATTTTGCTGGCTATTGATGATAGTTCATTTGTGTTTTCCTGCATCGTTTTTATCTGATTGCTGATGAGAACTATGTCATCAGCAAAGTCCAGGTCCTCCAAATGGTCTACATCTGGGTATAACTACTTAAAAACCACTTATGATAAACCCGCCTTTGGCAACAAGTGCCCATGTGCGAATCAAAAAATTGTCCGGCAGCTCTGACTGTCATGGTACATTGTCACCTAATATGTTTTACACTTCTTTTGGTCTACATTTGAGCCCAGTTCAGTTTTTGTTGAATATGTTACATTAAAAAAAATCTGAAGCTCAATACTCAAACAAAATTGGGAAAAAGAAAGCCATGTCCATCCAGGCATGTTTTTAGACTCCATCTTTCTTATAACTTAAACTTCTCTCCTTTAGTTTCAGCAATCTCTTCAGTTCTTCCAATAAACCCAAGAGACCTCTACCAGTTGCCACTGTCAAGTACAATGCACCTACCACTTATGTTCAGCCAGTTGGAGATCCAAACAAGAAGCAGAGAGACAAAGGATCAAATCCAAAATCCAAGGCCTACGACTTCCTGCAAGAAGACTTGTAAGTGGATAAGATTGAAAAATGAGTGAATGACAATTCTTGTGTGTTTTCTTTTATTGAACATTAGAAAGCATGATTGTGTGAGTTTTTTTAAAAAAAAAACATAAATATATAGTCCTGTGTATTTAAATTTAAATTTTAATAGATTGGTGTTTCGAACATTTTAAATAACAAATGGATGAAACCATTAACATTTGAAATACCATTGGGTTTATTTTGTTTTATTTTTTTTTACATTTAGAAAAATAATAGATATGGATATAATGCAACACGTGAGCTGATGTGTTGGTCCGAAAGGTTAAACTGTCTAAAATAATGTGGACGAAGGTAACAAATACCCACTGAGTGAATTAAGCAGTAGCAGAAGAAAAATGATTTGAAGATAAAACTTGGTTTTAAAGTGTTTAAAACATAAGTAGGGAAGAAGGAGTGCTTAACAAAGACTTGTTTCTCTTTAACCCTTGAAACACTCATAGGTATATGGTTTACATTTTCACTTTTAACATTATAAGTAAATTTGTTATAAATCTTGCGCAAAAGTTTGTTTTATAACAATTTTGCAGCACACATGCAGGATTAGTAAAATTCTATCATCATCATCATTCTCCCAGTGTTGCTAGACATCACAGATTTGCAGATTGCCTCAAAATATGAAACGTTTTCTAATATTTTTAAACACAGTAATGGGGCGTTTTGCAAAATGCACTTTTAATTTTAAAACACAAATAGGTTGGAAGTAAATAATTTTTTTTTTATGTTTCATATAAATAGGTGGGTGTTGAAATTTGCATTTATTAACATTTGAAATGTTACAGGTGAATAGTAAGATAACTGGATAATAATTGATAAGTTGGCATGCTCCAAACTAGAAGAATGTGGGTTCAAATCCCAGTTTGGGGGGGGGGAGTTTCCTGCGGGGGGGGTTTAATAAAATACTCTGTCCTAAACATCTTGTGATGGCTGCTCTGGAAAGCAGCCCTTATTCTCTGGTCTAATAATCCCATCTGGCAGACCCCAGTAATAGGATGTCATAAAGATAGTAGAATAGTAAAAAAAACATTTTTTTTAATTTTTAACATCTGGAAGTAAAGTAAATTCATGATAAGATTAATCTGGCTTTTAGTGATTGTATGAATATACAGTTTTGTATAAAACTGTAATAAATACTGTGAGTGCAACACTTTTATAAATTTGGACATTAGTTTCCTGTTACATTCACAGAACTTCAGAAAAGGCCAAGAAAGAAAGAGAAAGAGAGCGGCGTGAACAATACAAGCAAGTTCGAGCACATGTCAAAAAGGATGATGGTCGGCTGCAGGCTTATGGCTGGAGTTTACCTACCAAATTAACCTCTCACCCAAAAGAAATATCAGCCAAATCTCAAGTGCCAGTCCCAGTTCCTGTCTACTGCAGGTCATTGTTTGAAAATCAGATGGGATGGAAAGTGAGTAGAATTGTATAAGCAGTAGAATTGTATAAGCAGTAGAATTGTATAAATAGTAGAATTGTATAAGTAGTAGAATTGTGGAGTTGAGTTGTCATATCTGTATGTAAACTATGGCCCTCAGGAAAAAAAAATTCCCTGATCACAGAAAAAAACCAAAAACAAACAATATCTTGAAAATTGGTGATCAACCCCCCCCCCCCCCCCCCCCCCCCCCCCCCCATTTGCAAAATATCCTACATCAATAGAAACAAATTCAACATTCAGGGGTCACCGAAAGTAGTGATTAGGAAGGTACACGGTTTGACTACGGCAAACTGTCATATTTGCAAGAATTTGTGTTTAGATGTAAATTTTTATGACGGTATCATAATCTAGGGTTAAGCTTCCTTGTGGAAAATATGCCCAATCTGACATTAGTCTCCTCCTTCTTCTTCTTAGCTGTTAAGTGGATAAGATGTGTCGCTAGTTTACAGCAAGCCATGATATCTGCACCTTTCTGCCTGACAGATCCATCTTCAATGTGTAGACTTCTGATTCTTGTTTAACAATTTTACCCAGCCACAGCCATTTTTGGCCTATTCTTTTCAGCTTCTAATTGCTACAGGTTCATTAGATCCACGCCTGCATACTAAGTGATTCAATGAGCATGATAAAAAAAAGTGGAGGTTGTACACATCCAATGGGTAGAGTTGTTGCAGAAGTAAAAAATATGCAGGGTGACCCTTGTCTATGTCCCTGGACTTGCAGGATTATGGGAAAATAAGAAATAAAAGAGCGGACAGGTTGGCTAGCTGCGCTGTCGTTGAAGATGGTCAACCAATGAGTTGGGCAGACGTCATCAATACCCTCCAAGATGAGGGAAAGGCACAGGACTTTGATAAACATGAGTCCACATCACTCCCTCAGATGAAAGAGATGGGAGTTAAGATGGGCACAGCCAGAAACGAGAAACTTAGTGGGTGTATAAGAAGTACTTACCAACCAACACAGAACTGGAGTCATCAGTTGCCTAACACTACAGGACTTGCTGAGGAGGGGATCTGAGCACCTTTGGACATGTTCGGAGTGCAATGATGATCTATCTATCTATTGACCTTTCGAGCCGTAACCGGCCCATAGGGCGTAGACCAAGATACACCTTCTCCTATATGAATTTTTGTTCTAGCAGTTTTCTTTTAAAGATATTTTATCAAATCTCGCCATCTGTCTCTGTTCTGTGCAAGCAGTTCTATCTCATTGAGGGAGCCGATTCCTGCTGCTCTTGCCTCTCTCATCAATGTTCTTCTCAGTGTCTCCCTGGGTCTTCCTCTTTTTCTTTTACCTGTTGTTTCCCATATGAGGGCTTGCTTTGCTATTCGATTATTATCTCTTCTCATCACATGTCCAACGTATGACCATCGTCTTTTCTTTATTACTGAAGATATTAGTGGTTGATTGGCGATTTCTCTAATTTCCTCGTTTGTTTTGAATTCGTTCCATTCTATACCAAGTATTTTCCTTAGACATTTATTTTCGAATGCGTTCAACTTTGTTTCTATATCTCTTGTTGTTTTCCAGCTTTCACACGCATACGTAAGGGTTGATGGTACATTTGATTTGAATAGCCTAAGTTTTGTGTTTGTGCTAATGAGTTTTGATTTCCACAACTTTTCAAGGCTTCTGAAAGACATTGCTGCTTTAGCCAGTCTGATTCTAATTTCTTTGCTCGTATCCCCTTCTCGATCAATGTGACTTCCAAGATAGATAAAGTGATCGATCTCTTCTACTGGTTTGTTTTCCATGTATATTTTGTCACTTGTTGGAATTAAACTTTTCATGACTTTAGTCTTTTCATGATTGACCTCAAGCCCAATTTTGCTGGCTATTGATGATAGTTCATTTGTGTTTTCCTGCATCGTTTTTATCTGACTGCTGATGAGAACTATGTCATCAGCAAAGTCGAGGTCCTCCAAATGGTCTCCTTGTATCCATTAGATGCCTTTATTACCAGTGCAGCATTTCTTCATTATGAAGTCCATAACAATTCCAAATAACAAGGGCGATAAAATACACCCTTGTTTAACCCCAGTTTAAACATAATTCTATTAATCTTTCTCCATTCTGACTTGTTGTATTACAGCCTTCTCTCCCCATCACATGTTCCACTCCTGCGTTATCTTGTCCTACTTTGGCGTTGAAGTCTCCCATTACAATTAAAAGATCGTGTTTTGGTATTTTGTTTATAAGTTGTTGCAGTTGGTTATAAAAATCGTCCTTAACTTCATCATCAGCTTCGTTAGTAGGCGCATAACATTGAATAATTGAAAGTCTTCCATGTTTTGTTTTGTATCGTGTTCGTATCAGACGGCTGTTTACCGGTTCCCATTCTAATAAACTTCTTGCAGCTTTGTCTGTCATCATTATGCCTACTCCTTCACGGTGTTTTCCATCTTCCCTTCCAGAAAAAACTACTATTTTATTATCAATAGATCTCCTACCTGTTCCAAGCCAGCGCATTTCGCTTAATCCTAAAATATCTAGATCGTATCTGTCTATCTCGCTCTCGACCTGTGCATGTTTCGTCGGAGCGGCCATTGTTCGCACATTCCAGAATCCTATTTTTGTTGTTGTTTTAGGGCCGAAAAAACTATCACTACTATCTACTGCTAATTTACACATTCTGTATCAGGTCTACGTTTCATTAACAACATCGTTTTTACGATAGCGGCTTGTTAAACCTCTGATCAACGGTTCTATACCAAGCCGGAGAAAAATAATTCCTCCATTTTGGAAACAACCGGAAAGATGATGATGACCCGCAAATAACTCAATAAGGGTTCTTTAATGTGCTCAGAGTGCACACAAGACCTTCGGTTTTTCACTGTTACCAAAGAAGGATAGACATCTGATCTCACTACCCAGAGACCAGATTAGGGTAAAGCCACAGAAATCCATGGTTTCAAAATGAAAAATTCACACCAACTGTGGTGGGATTCGAACCTGGTCCAGAGGCCTCAAGACACTACCCAGTCTCCCCCTCTTTAGCCTCCTTTATTTAGTTCGGTTCTCTTATTATACATGTTGAAATGTTGATTTTTAATTACACACTTTTAAATACTTTAGTACTTAATATTATCTTTAATTAATGAATAGTGACACAGTGACCTTCCAAGCATGTTGTAAGAGGCGACTAAGGAGGTTGATCGTAAAAAGTATTGTTATGGAAACAGTAGCAGTGATCTCTGCAATATGTGCCATTTTGGTACACAAGGTTTCTGTTTTTGAGATTGTGGTTCTGCCCTATGTGCTGACTTCGACTCGAAGGGACAATAGATAGATAGATAGATTATCTTTAATCCCTTCCTGCTTCTTTCCTTTTTAATTTTTCTCAGATTCTGTTATCATGGATTTTATTGTTTCCCCAAATATATTGATAACACAGGAACGTCATCTTTTTTTTTTTTCGTTTTTTTGTTGTTGTAGATTTGGTGTGCCGCTGGTGTCAACCTCACTGGAGGGAAAACAAGGGATGGGGGTTCTATAGTGGGTGCCAGTGTCTTCTACTCAGATCTACCACCAGAGGAGAAGAAGGATGCAGAGGGAAAGACAGAGGTGGAGAAGCTTGATAAAGAGATAAAGGTGATTACGGTCTAACATTGGTTGGGTTGGTCATGAAGTAGAAGTAATAGTGTAGTCATACTTGAGTGTAATGTTGTGTTGGTTATATTTATGTATCTGAAACTGCTTCAATGGTTATATTATGGTGCTGTGAAAAGTTTACTCTTGACATCATTGTCATGATTTTAGCTTAAATTCTTTCTTTGCTTTTCTAGTTCATCTTCTACTTATATCAAGTCTTTTCTTCATGCAAATTTGAACTGCAGCCATCTTGCTCTGATGGGATTGCAAGCCTCCTTAAAAAAAATGAGACTTTCACTAGTATAGTGAAGTTAGTTCACTTTTGTGGGATCTTTCTGTGTGGAAGAGCAAGATTTGAGCACTACTGGATACTGTTCAAGTACAGTGATACTGATAGGTTCAGATAGTCCTAGATACAAGAATCAAATAAACAAGCCTCTCATACTTTCTCACTGTCTCTTCACTTCTCCAATGGGATATCTGGCCAGACTGCCATTGTGCAAGGGGTGTTAAAAATGGACAAAACGGACATTGTAATGGCTATGAAAGGCAAACTTTCACAGGAAGGTGACCACAAAGTGGAGAATAACACACACATCAGTAGAATGGAGGAATATGGTAATAACAGGAAGAGTATCCTCAGTGGAAGAGAATGCAATACATTCAATCATTGTAGCTCAGATCAAACAGTTTAATGGTTGCTAGAACAGATGGGCGAGTGAATATTTTCTCGGGATAATTTAACTAGGAGAACAGTTTTCTTTGTTGTTTTCATAAAATGCCAAATGTTTTCTTGTGTGACATATTGTATGACCATGAGTACTCAATCATAGACAGCAGAAAAAGAAATGAATGCCGAAACTGTTTTTTTTTTTATTAAATGTGGACTTACCAGAGAGAGAAATGAGAGAGAGAGAGAGCCAATAGTTGTTTTAAATCTAACAATAAAATGCATAGATTTAGCTGTGAAGTTGAATTAAAACATATAAACAGAAAAAAATATCAATTTAATTGATAACTGCCAAACAATATATGCACATGTACATGCCAACACACTCAAAGAGAAAGAGATAAATGTTATTTTATTAACTAACATGCCAAGTGGTAGATTGAAACCATTAGAGCACATCAATACAAATGACTGAGAGGTAAAGAAATCTCTTGTAACCCAAATTGTAAGAGTTATACTGAAATTGCAAAAATGCAGACCATTTTTTTAGTAATAATATATTACTATAAAAAATTACTTACGGGTCATAGACATATAGTTTATGTGAGAGTAATAGATTTTACACAATTATTTTGATTGGTTAATTGTTTTGAACTGTGGGTGTCTTGCTTGTGTTCACTTGATCTCTATAAAAATAGTTAAACCTCTTCATCATCTGCCCTTAAAATGATGAGGGCACAGATGCATTATGTTGTGATTTCCAGTATATCTGTGATATTTGCGCCTTTCAGCTTATCAAATCTGACTTCAGCACTGTATTTTTGAGTACCAGGTTGACTTCTCTTTCCCTAATCATTTAGCCAGACTAGACTGATTAGTCTTTTACTCAGGCACTGTGAAGAGGTGGCATAAGATCTGCATAGTTCTGGGTACTAATTCTGGTCAAATCATCAGCTATGATTCGCTGACATTTTCAACTGTTTTGCTGAACTACATTCTAGCCCCCAACTGTGGGTATCTAAACTATTTTGTCAGAAGTTTCATACAGGTAATGGCAAGTTTTTGTTATTGCAGGATCATGAGAAGACCATCAAGGATATAGAAACTGAGCAGATGTCTAGCTTGGTTTGGGTGTGCACATCAACTCACGAAGCCAGTCGGGTATCAGTCATAGATGCCAACAACCCTGCCGATATATTGGAGACCTTTAGGGTATCTGTATCCCACATTCTCTGCATTGCAAGTATACCAGGTACTTTTGAGTATGTAGGCAGTTCAATGAAAACTATGTTATAGATGTACAAAAAGAAAAGCTACATAGTTTAAAAGTTTTGTAAAGAAAAAATGTTGTTAACGAACTGTTTTGCAATGATCCAAACTATTTATGAATTGATAATATGTTCTTAAAATATTGAGTTAAGTGCTCTGTGCACACCGTGAGCTGTGTGTTTCATCCGTTTTGATCATGTTCCGATACGATGATGGATATCGGATGACAGGGAACAGTTGGCCGTGTTCACTTTCTATGCGGTTTCACCTTATGTCTTTTGGCATGTTCACCTTATGTCTTTTGCATGGGGCTATCCCTAGCTTTTTTCTCAGTTCTTCATTTCTGATCTTATCTCTCAGACTGTTTCCTGTCATTCGTCTAACACATTTAATCTCTGTAGAGGTTATTTTTCTTATTGTTCTTGTATCTAGGGTCCAGGTCTGGCATTGGTGGCTCAACTTTGGGATGAAGATGTGCTGTTAATTTCATGTGCTGTTAATTTGGCATAATAGTTAGAACATATATCTCTAAAAGCAGCAAACAGTTTTCTAATTGTTTTCTAAGGAAACTATATCATGAAATAATGATAATTTTTTTTAAGGGGGCTGTGTAGTACAGAGGTACGATGTCAATTTCAGGACAGGAAGTATTCAGGTTCAAAGCCCACCAGAAGCGGTAGTGATTTTTCCAAAAATAGGAAAAATTAATCTGTGGTTTCTTTATGACACTATCTTCCCCTGATCTCTTGGGTAGTAAGATTATGTGTCTGGACCTCTCAGATAATGGCAGTAAACAGGGGGTCCCATATGCACTCACATAATTTAAAGAACCCTTGGCAGTTAAAATTGAAATGAGTAGGTCATAAAGATGGCCACTGCCTGGTAAAGATTGTCAGTAGAAACCTACCCACACAGTGGATCCCAGGCAGTGCTATTGAGTTTGTGCTCATGGGCCAGGATCATCCTCAGATTTTCACAAGATTCTCAAGTGGATATCGGAGCACCCATGGATTCATCCGGTGTGCTGTGATGATGATTCTAAACAATAACAACACCAGACCCAAGGGCCGAACCTAGAAAAATATGGATTGATGGAATATTAGAAACACTTTTATATATATAAAGAAACAACAGAAAAAAGGTTTGGCTACTTGATAAGACAGACAGATCAAAACACAACACAACTAGCCTTCAATAAATGTTGCGAGAACACCTGGCCCAAGGGATGACCATGAAAAAGATGGATTGATGGAATATTAGAGATACCAAAAAAACATAACAGGAGAAGCCAACAGATGGTCAAAAGACCAGAAACTATATCTCTCCTTGGCACAGAAAGGCAAATGAGAAAGGAAATAGAACAAATAGAATATCTAGTCTAGTTGTCTTGTCACTGCATAAGTCCACAACTGTTTTGTAACTTGGATGTTTCTCATTCACTTCAAGGTGCCATGGAGAGTGATTACCCAGTTGCTGAGGAGATCCTGAATGCAGAAGCACCAGCACTCCCAAAGGAGACAGTGGTAACTACTGGTTCAAGCCCAGGTAGTGGAGGGGAATCCACAGGTCTGGGAGGGGTCACCTTTGTTCAGTGTGCCACAGGAGGAACTAGTCCAGTCACTGGATCTCCAGTTGGATCACTAAGATGTATGTGTTTTTATCTCTTCTTTAACATTTAATTTCATTGATTTATTTTTTATGCTACAGTAATAAAGTTCTCTTCTTTTAATTTTTGAAAATGGAAATAAAAGATTAACTCTTTCCGTATGTTTGCTGCATATGCACTGTACCAATTTCAGCCCTGTACGTTTCGCCGCATAGCGCGTCACTCACAATTTGATTAGTGTAAACCGCCATCATACCATATTATTTGTGTGTGTCTTGTATCATCTTGATATTGGTGAAATCTAATTCCTTGTTTAATTATCTAAAAATGCATATATTATATGTTATTTGTTAGATATATATAAATATGTAGATTGATTCTTAAAACCATGAAAAATTTGGTCTCTGAAATCGCTTCCATTGCGTTGATAAAAAAGCTTTCATACGGAAGGAGTTAGTGCACTTAAGCGAGTACTTATTTATTGCTTATAAAAAATACTATTCTTGGAGTTTCATCAAAATTGTAATTAAAATAATTAAAAAGGAATATTTGAAAGCATAATAATATCATATTAAGCACCAAGAATCTGACACATCAGACACACATTTGCTGCCAAGGGGCTTAACACACTGTGGCACTGCCATTTTTTGCAAATGTTTTTTAATTTAAATTAACAGGGAGAAAATAATTAAAATTTATCTAAAACACAAGTTTGTTCTGACAATTTGCTCAGGAGATCAGAAAAGAAGTTCATTATCATCAAGTTCCGAGCCTACTGGTGTAGGTGATCATGTCTCTCCACAACTTTCGATCTTGACAGTCCTGTTGTTGACCTTCTGCCAAGCCATTCTCTTGAGCTGTCTGGTATTTTCTCTCTTTGCTTCCCTCTATCTCTTCGTCCCTCAATTTTTCCAGTTGTTACAATATAATTCAGCTGTTCTCATCTCATTACATGGCCAAAAAGTGATGATTCCTAATATTGGAAATTAGCTCTTTTTGCTTTGGCCTCTTTCAGAACATTTTCATTACTCTTCTTAGCTGTCCATGGTATTCTCAACATTCTTCTGTAAAACCACATTTCTACAGACTCCAGTGATTTTGAAAAGAAGTTAAGAGAATTATAATGTTTTAGTGAAAATATTTGTGGAAACATTAATAAATTAAAAGCAGCAAAAACTGTGTTTTGTGCATATATTTTCATATTGTGAACCAATCACTGTAGGATTAGGAACTAGTCCACTGATCCTGACACATGCAGTCAGCTTTGAGTTGTTGACCGTTTTCAGTCCTAGTGTTGTTGACAGGCACCTTTGCCCTCACATAAGAACTGCACCTTCATATCACTTTAAAAAAATATTTAAAATATGCCTACTAAATTAGGTGCCTTAATGTAGATGTCTGACATTTCATTTTATTTTTTAAAATTTTGCTACAACGAAGACTTAACATAAAGATAGAAGATTAAAAACAAAAATCTCAGTCACTTGTAACAGGAAATGAAAGTTATCTTATATATTTTTACATTTTCTCTTCTTGATTATTTTATTTCAGTTTTTGTTTCTAATATTCTTTTTTTACAATTTAGTTTAATTATTTGCTTCTTATTAAAGGGTTCTTAATTTTCTTATATTTACTTAAATTGAAGCACACTTTCATTTTGTAATGTTTTTAGCTTATTGGATTGGATAACTAAGCATTTTAAAAATTCTTTAATTTATTTTCTTGAGTTTCTTTGTATAATTTTCTTGTTTAACAATGAAATCATCACATATTTATACTGATAGTCAATTATGTGCATACAGTGTACACTTCTATATAATATTTATATCTGGAAGAATGAGTGCATTCTATCATACAGTTGGTTGGAGTTATTAATCCAGCAACCAGGCTAGCCTTATATTTTGGTCCACTGCCACGTAGTAAGTAAAATGCCTCCATCATGCCAAGTGGCGTATAGGGAATATGGTGTTAGTGACCATATATTTTACAGACCTTTGGCACATGATTTTTGGGGTAATGTGGTCAGTATTACACCCGTGCCACTTTACTTTCCCAGGAAAAAATCCAGTACCCATTAAAGGCTGGGTGAACCCGGAAGCCATAGGTTTGGATTGAACCCCGTGGACCAGTGACATGTAATTTGTTACTTTATTGTATGTAATAAACTGGTTGATATCTAAAGTCAATTGTGAAAATTCGGAGCAACTCTTTTGTGTTTCTCTGACAGTTACTGCTATTCATTAAATTGATCTATTGCATGGCCGGCCCATAGGGCAAAGACCTAGATAATCTTTCTCTTTTCTAATTTTTTTCATTTTAGAAGTCTCAATCCTTGCAAAGTTCTTTTATAAGATCTCGCCATTTGTCTTTGTTCTGTGCAAGCAACACTATCTCATTGAGGGAGCCTTCGTGTGTACACAGATGGATCAGCACAGAAATGCAATAAAGAATGGGGGAGCAGATGCATATATAGAATACCCAAATAACACTAGGGATATGAATAAAATAGCAAGAGGGAAATATTGTCACAATTATGATGCAGAAATCCAAGCAATAAAGTTGGCAATAGAAAAACTGCCGAACAGTAATCTTAGCCACAGCCTGTAGTGTTTTTGACAGATGCAAGATCAGTACTCCAGGCACTACAATCCAGACAATTATCACATCTGCTGACCTTATTGACTGAACTCTGCAAGCGCCACAGGGATCCCATCTCACTGTGGAATACCAGAAAATGAGAAAGCAGATCAGTTGGCAAAGGAAGGTTCAACAGGCACACAACTAGATGCACTGGTTACATACCATCATAAGAAACAGATAATCAATTCAATCAGAGGACCACAAGCCCCAAATCAGGATGCCTTTCATAATATGAATAAGTTATCATTATACGCCTCAGAACAGGACACAATCAACTCCTTAGTCACATGTGTACAAAAATCAAGATCGGCACCTGAACTACTTGTACATGTGGACAGGTGCCCCTGTAATTGTTCTCTATGGAAACTGTATCCTGAAATAATGATGGTTTTATATGCATCTCTCTCTCTCTCTGCGTGTGTGTGTGTGCACATGAATGATTGGGATAGAGTGTGGATCCAATGATGTTTTTCATTTTATTATTATTTTTTTTTTATTCCGTCTGAAACATTTGTCATCACTATCTTTTGTTGTGTTTTCACGTTAAATTAATGAACTCTTGCTACCTTAGTAATGTAGAAGTGTACAGGCGTAGGCCAGGTAGTGGTCTGCCCTTTATTTTTGTTTATTTTGTTATTGTTAAGTTTGAATTCAAATACTTTTGTTGTGCTGGTGTCAGTTATTTAGTTGAAATATTGATAGCAGTTATTGCTATTCCTTGTATTTGTGTGATGACTTTTCTTTACTGTAGCTGAGGACATTAGTATAAAAGTGGAGGACAGTGATAGTGCCCAGGAGAGGGAGAGTGGTGGTAGTGGTGATGGTGGGAAAGGTAAGAGTTTAGTAGTCACATTCTGCACTAGACTCATTCCTACGCATCAATGGATTGTTTTGCACATTGTGATCCAGCTCATCCCTCTTCAGCATGCTTTTGTTCCAGATTGTTTCCCCAACATTTGGTTATCTCATAATATGTGATTTCATTACATTTTAAAAAAATAATACCTTTTATGGTTGCTGGTTAAGATGTATTGACTTTTATATTCAGCAGTTTATTGTGTTCTAATTTCATGACAGTTTGAAATTAAAATCTTTTCTGTTGATAAACTTGTGAAGCAGTTGAATATTTGATCTGTTTTTCATTAGATGTGTGATATAATTTTGCTAGCTGTATTTTGTGGTTAATATGTATATTTTAATACAATTTATTTTTACTTCTTTTTTTTCATGCCTCCTTTAGAGAGTAGTGCAGCTGCTGGCAATTAATATTGCTTTCATTATTGGGCCTTTGAGTTGCGCTCCCATTATTATTAAATTTTCTGTTATTTGACAGATTATTCTTTTATCTGCCTACTTTTCTATTCTTTGTGGGTTCAGTGAGTGTTAGATCTTCTTCCTTTCAACTCCCAGTGGAGAATAGGTCTACTTACAAGCCATCCTGTTTCTTGCCTTTCTCTTATGATTATTTCATGTTTTCCTCTTCATCTCTGCTTCCACCTGTCTAATTCTGATGCTGTTAGTGTTTAATCTGTAGAGTCTTTGTAGGAACACAATCCTACAGTCTTCTGGTTGGGTTGGCATCTTCTGCTTCATTAATGTTAGTTGGCTGGTCTTGTGTAATTAATTACGGTTGGTTAAACCACTTTAGCTTTCCTGCTGATTTAGGTTAATTAACACAGATACCTGTTTCTTAAAAAAAAAAAACAGGTTCTTTCAATCAAGAAAAATGAACTCAGTTTTACTCCTTACTTGACGGCCTTGTCATGGGTTTACTTTCTGCAGATGATGCAATTATTGTAATTGCTTTTGTCATTTTGATTTTATTCTGTGTCTATGTATCTGACATAAGCAGAACTTGATTGAGATGATGCATTTTGTGATATTGCTGGTTTAGAGATGTAATTACAACCCCTCTCTGGTTAAATTTTTAAGCTTTAAATTTAGATTTTTTTTTTAAAAATTAGTTTTGACTTTTATTTGTGTTGTATCTTGTTTCTATTGCAGGCATTTTGCTGTAAAATTATTTCTTTTTTATGCTCTATGTTCTTCTATCCATCTTATTTGCATCATCCCATATGCATCACCTTGGAGACTACTTGGTCTCGACAACAGAGAGGTTGTGAGTTCAAAACCCTGAACCATTTGGAATTTTTAATTTGTGATTTCTCCCTGCGGCAACCTCTCAGCAGCGAGGCCAGGCTAGAAACATCATTTACTCATCGAGGAAAATAATATGAGTACCTCCGAAGTCTGAGTTATCTACCTGTGTAGCGAGGGGCCCCTGTGAACACGGCTGCCTAGGAAAAATAGATTAACTCACAAAATTCATTACCTAGTCTCGAGGGACTTTGTCAGAGATGAAAGCTGACAAACGCAAAAAAAAAATAAATAAATAAAAAATGCATCATCTGTAATTTCCCATATATTTTATATGAATCCATCCAACTGATTCCTTTCATATTGGAATCCTCCCATCTTATATTAGAATC
Organism: Megaustenia siamemsis; assembly: GCA_032433765.1. NCBI lineage: Eukaryota > Metazoa > Mollusca > Gastropoda > Stylommatophora > Ariophantidae > Megaustenia > Megaustenia siamemsis. Next base: position 24,286,685 of record JAVIAB010000001.1, read on the forward strand.
CTTCTTTCCTTTATATGCATCCTTCCATTTTTTAATTTCAGTCCTCCAATCTGTAATCTGAATTTTCCTGCAAATTTTCCCCATCCTTTATTACAAATATGCTATCTTTTATTAGAATCCCATCATCCTTTTAATGAAATCTAAATTGATCTTTTATTTGAATCCTCCCATATTTGATCTGAGTCCTATATTTGATTAGAATCCTCCCATATTTCTTCTGATCTCTCTCTTTTCTTTTTTAAATTCTTTCATATTTTATCTACATTCCAACATCTTTTGTCAGAATCCTCACATCTCCTTTATCTGATTCTTTCCAGCTTTTATTTTAATCCTTTAATTTGTTATTATAGTCTTCCATCTTATCTGAATTCTATGATTTTTTACTGAAACCTTCTATCTTTTATCTGAAAACTGCCTTTTTATCTGAATCCCCACCCACATAATCCTTTTTGCAATATCCAGTATATGTTGTTTGAATCCTCCAACTCTGTACGTTTCCTCTATTGATTAACATTTTTGGATGTTTTAATTTTGTAATATTTCTATTTAATCTTTCTGTGAAAGAGAGAATCTTTCATTTATAATCATCAACTAACAATTTGTAATATTTTCATATAGAATTTATTGATCAGATAACTTTTTGTAATATTTCGAGATTGAATTAGCTATTTGTAATTTATTAGATACCAATTTATAAATTTTACAGATAATGTTGAGGAAAAAATATGAAATAGTTTGAGATAAAAATTAGCCTTTTAACAATTTGTGAAATTTGAGTTAAAAAATAAATAATTTGTAACTTATCAGCTAATGATTTATATTAGATAAGTAATTTGTAATTTATCAGGTAAGGATTTTTAACATTTTTAGGCAAAATCAATCATTGATTAGTTTTCTAAGTTGTTCAATAACAGTTTGTTGTATATCAGTAATCTGTATATTATATTACCTGATGTTAGTCTGTAACAATTTCTTCACATGATCAGTCATTTATAAGTTATTCAGAGATAGTTTGTATTATTTGTTTTATTGGACATACCTCCATCTTTAAAATGTTAGTTTTGAATAATTTGTCAGTGAGTCAATTGTTAATTGGTGTAAATTATTTCTTAACAGTTATGTCAAGTTTCTTCTTGTCATCAGTGGAAACAAAATGAGTAAAATTTATTATTCTGTGATATTTCAACATGTTTAAATTTATTTTTAAAATAACAATGACAATAAAGATTTGTGCTTTGACATAAAATACTAAAATATAATAAATTTGACATAATTTTGACATAAAATACAATAATTTCTTTGTTAGTAAAATGTAACATATAAATTGACGATTAGAGGCCACAGAGATGGGATTTCTCAGAAGAATGTTGAAAGTTCCCTGGACAGCTAAAAAGACCAATGAGAAAGTTCTCAAAGAGGCCAACACAAAAGGGAGCTCTTAAAAAACATCAGAAAGAAGCAATCAACATTTTATGGGCACATCATGAGAAGAGGGAAGTTGGAATACTTGGTTACAACCGGTAAAATAAAAGGAAAGAGAGATCATGGACGACAAAGAGAGAAAATACTGGATAGCTTTGTGTCATGGCATGGAAAACAGCCAACAACAGAACTCATATGATGCACTGTGGATAGAAGATTGTGGAAGGACATGATCACCAACGCCAACCGGTACGGCATATGATGATGATGATGAACATATAAATTAAAGTTTCCAATTGTGCCTGGAGCTTCTACAAGAGCATTCATTGCTTGTTATACTTTGTGAAATGAATAACAGTTTCTTAGTTGCTTGTATGCCTGCTAGCTATTTTTACCTTCTTTTAAATTAAAAAAAAACAACAAATAATTCACTTTTATTCTTTTAACCCAAGATTACAATACCTCTGTGTAAGTTGCATTATTTACAAAACTGTTATAAAATTTACCAATCACAGAAAAATCTGTGTCAATTGGAGAAATAATATATTTTTTTACTTTTGGTACATATCTTTGGAATAATTACACTTTGGAAGAACTACAGTTTAAAAAATAATTGAAATTAATAAGGAGAACAGCCAGGACAAAGGTTAACATGTGCATGGTATAGTTTTTTTTTAAACATAAGATAAAAAAAGTTTTTTTTTTTTTTTTTGGGGGGGGGGGGGGGGGGCTGAAAACATCTCAGTATTATCTTTAATCAGCTTTATTAGAACACACAACACACACACAAACACAAATAAAAATCCATTCCAATTCTTCTTCTTCTTTTTCTACCTTTTTAGCTCTCAGTGGAGCATAGGTCTTCAACAAACACTTTCCGAGTCGTTCTGTGTTTTGCCATTCCAATTACCATTGCTTTAAAAAAAACACACACATGAAATTTTGATGCTTGAAACGACACTATCCAGAAGTCTCCAAAAACTCCTGGATAGGCGGCAGAGCACATATGGGTGAAAATTCGCGTGCTAAGACGTTGATTCGTTTCATACTTTACCTTTACCTTACACACACTATTACGATATGATCACATTTTTTATTACCCCATTGTTGTATTTTTATAAGGAAACACTTCTGGTCATGATGACTCATTACATGTCACTGGTGCAAACAATTAGGAAAGTTACATGGCTGGAAAGAGCTTGCACTTGCATGAAACTGTAGATTTGTAAGAATTTGAATTTTGAGCACAATTTTTATGACTTCATCATAATCTAGGGTGAAGTTATTATTTAAAAAAAAATATTTTCTACAACAGAGATTATTTTTATTTTTAATAAGACTATCTCTATATTTTTATTCAACAAAATATTGTTGGTTTAAGTTAACAAATAATAATTATCTATAGTAATTAGTTTACTGCTTGCACAGAACAGAGACAGATGGCGAGATTTAATAAAATATCTTTAAAAGAAAACTGCTAGAACAAAAATTCATATAGGAGAAGGTGTATCTTGGTCTACGCCCTATGGGCCGGTTACGGCTCGAAAGGTCAATAGATAGATAGTAATTAGCAGTCATTTTGAAAGAACAATTTCATCAGAGTTAAGCTACTCTAAGACTGGATAGTTAAGATATTCTGATCTCCAGATTAAAAAAATTTTTTTTTCAGGTAGTGACTCACTAGGGGCTGCAGCTTCAGACGAGGCCTCCCTTCCCCAGGTTTTCCGAGCCAAAGGCTCACCTGCCTCATCAGGCTGTACCACACCCACTCACACTGCCAGGCTCGGAGTCAGTGGATCAGCCATGGATCTTGTCATGGATGGAAGGTCATCACCATCAGTTGAAAACGAGCTTCAGAATGAAGAGGCAGAGAAGATGAGCAGTGTTCTACCAACCATGTGGATGGGCACTCAGAGTGGCAGGTAGGGTGCTGACCGTTTGAGGTATACAATTTTAAAATAAATTATATTCTTTGAGTTCTGAAAGAGACCAAAGCAAAAAGAGAGATAGTATCCAATATTAGGAAGAAACAATCATCATTTTTTGGTGATGTAATGAGAAGGGAACAGCTGGAATATATTGTAACAATAGGGAAAATTGAGGGATGAAGAGATAGAGGGGAGGAAAGATACTGTGTGGTAATAGTGCCCACATTTTATGTGGTCAGTATCTAGCCAGGCCATTCGCTTTCCAAGAAAAAAAAATTCTGTTACCCATTTTCAGAGGCAAGGTGAACCCGAAACTCTGAAGGTCAAAAAAAATTTCACCACCTCAGGAAATTAAACCCAGACCCTTCTGTTAAGTAACAAGTATACTAACCACTCCATCGCCATGGCTTCCTCCTGTGTACATGTATGATTATCATCCTGTCTCAGGAGTATTCTGGCCAACAGGCACTTAGTTCCTGGCAATTGTTTCTCTTTCACCATTTTATGATTTTAGATTAGTACTTGCCTTTCTCTTTTGTCTTGTATTAATATCTGTTATTTTATACCTGAAAAGGTTTCTGCTGAAACATCGCAGTTTGTCTCGTCCCTCTACAAGTTTAGCCGCATAATACAATTTTATGTTTATTTTACATATTCTCACCATTCAGGCCAACAAATTCCATCTTCAGAAGGAGAAGTGAGTTTATTCTATCTATGTTCTCGTTTATCCACAAACTGTCTGTAAGACATTGGTCTTTGATTCTCTACTTTTGCTTATTTAGTTTGTTTCCTGGGTAAGGTCTTGATGATAAATTTGGATATGAATAAAAAGACCTCACAACAAGACCCCCTACTTAAAGTAAATAGAAGAACATCATGAAATGTTTAGACTCAGAACAAGACATTGTAAGTTGATTGCGCAGCTCTATATCTTGAAAGCAATTCCATTTTCACACATGTACATATCCAGGTGTTACCGGGGCCTCATTATGAGGAAAGTAAAGAATAGTGACACTGTGACCTTCCAGGCATGTCGTAAGAGGCGACTAAGGAGGTTGATCGATGGCTTGACAAGCTGTCATTGTAAAAAGTATTGTTATGGAAACATAGCCATAAGTTTTGTAAGCAGTGATCTCTGCAATATGTGCCATTTTGGCATGCAAGTTTTCTGTATTTTTGAGATTGTGGTTCTGCTCTATGTGCCGTCTTCGGCTCGAAAGGACAATAGATAGATAGATAGACATATCCAGGACCAGAAAGGTCCAGGTTTGATTCCCAGCAGTGGCAGATTTTTTTTCCAGACTTACAAAGCTCTGGTGTTCACCCAGCCTCTAAAAAATTGGTACCAGAGATTTTTCTGGGAAGTAAAGGCGGCCTGGCGTGTTACCAACCATTTACCCAAAAATGTGCCATAGTCATAGAAAAATATGTTCACTAACACCATATTCCCCACACGCCTAGCAAGATGTGGAGGGTATCTCTACTTTTTTTTTTTTTACATATCCTGGGTGCCCACAAATTTCAGAACACATCCAACTAAATCTTGGTCTGTTAAAAGACATTGAATCCGAAACATGACCACAAGAGAAAGGCATTGGAAACAAAATTATGGGACATCTAAGATGACTTCTATCTAATGCTGAGATTCATATAGAACAAATCATCCTACTTATGGCCTTTTAAACATAAGAAACAGAATGCACAAGGATAAGCAATTATGTAATATGCCAGTTAGAGACCTAGATTTTTTCAAAGCTTTGTAGAATTAATAGCTTTTAAGGTTGTGGTATCCAATGGTTTTTTTTCTTGCTATCTCGTTGTACCTACCATCTTTGACACATACAGTTCAATATCCATATGCTGCAGATGCTAGTGTGTGTAAAGATGGTTTAAAAAATGATAAAGAAAGTTATTTGAAACTTTGAAAGTCAAATAGTTACAATTAAGTTAGCTTGAGTGTGTTTTTATTTGTATCCAAAAACTCATAATTTTGTTTTGGATTAAAATATAGTTTAGACAAATTAATTGTATGTTAATCATTTTACCAGCGTTTGGTTTATACAAATTATGCCATAATTTTGGTTCATACAATTTGTGCCTTAACTTGGTTCATTATTAATAGATTTTAACATATCATATGTCATTTAAAGTTAAATGAAAGCACTTGACAACAATTTGAAAGAGATTGTATAATTCATATTCATATGAATTTAAAGTGGTGATTTGGAGAACAAATATTCTGATTACTGGTTAAATGAACCAACCTCACTGTTCTCTACTTCAGCATGTATGTCCACTCATCTGTGTCAAACTGGAAGAGATGCCTTCACTCTGTTAAACTGAGGGATTCCATCTTGGGCATTGTGTGAGTATTATATTTTAAACAGTCTTAAAAAGATGAATAATTATTATGCATCTGTCAAACTGTTATTTTCTGAAATGTCTGTGTTTGTATGCATGAGAAAGCTCAAAAAAGATGAGAGAAAGAGAAAGAATCCACATGTCTCAGAGACAGAGAAGATAGGATGGAGAGAGACACAACTTCTTCTGCATATTTCACCAACTTATTTTGAGTCAACCATTTTGAACCTTCCAAAACATGGGCATCTGACACGATAACTTCCCTTTCCAATTTGGTACCAAAAAGTAACTATAGGACTTCATTCCTTCTTCAATCTCCATTTTCATACTAGAATTCAGTGTAATTAGGCTCCATTTTTTCACATCATGTTTTGCTCTTTCTTTTTGAACAACAAACCCAAACTTGGTCTCTCTGCAAGTCACAAATACCCTTTGTAGAATATAACAGCAGTCATTCCCCGCCTCCCCAAATCTCTGCCAGAATTTGCAATATATCATCATCAAGTACCGGGCCTACTGGCGTAGGTGATCATGTCTCTCCACAACTTTCGATCTTGACAGTTATTTATCATTTCTGTTGTTGACCTTCTGCCAAACCATTCTCTTAAGCTGTCTGGTATTTTCTCTCTTTGCTTCCCTCTATCTCTTCATCCCTCAATTTTTCCAGTTGTTACAATATATTCCAGTTGTTCTCTTCTCATTACATGGCCAAAAAATGATGATTGTTTCTTCCTAATATTGCAATATATGGAGGTGCATAATTTAATCACACCATTTTAACATTTTCCTTCTATTGTAAATATGGCTGTTTAGTAACTTATTAAAAAAAACAATATAGTATTTTTCTATCGCCTGATCTATTCTGGAGCAGTTTCAGTGTGTGTGTGTTGTTGTTTTTTTTTTTTTTTTTTTTTTTTTTGGGGGGGGGGGATAGAAAATAAATGTCAAATGTTTCAGTGTGCAGTCACCACAAATTGTCCAAGTCAGAGTTTTTATTTAGTTTTTAATAATCTAGCATCCACATCATATGCTCTCAACCATTCTCTCCCCTAATAAATATTATGTAAATAATGGAGGTAATGCAACAGTTTTTTTAAAAACAAAAATGCTAACCAAACTGTTGTATTTTTGTTGCTATCAATCATTTGATTTGTTAATATATATTCTTTCACCAGGCATGTTAAAGGAAGAGTTCTGGTTTCCTTGGCAGATGGTACTGTGGCCATATTCCACAGAGCGGCAGGTAAGTCAGTTTTCTGTGCACATCACATTGTAGTAACTACAGCGCAGAGTTTTTATTATTTTATTTTTCAATTAAAGTGGAACTCGTACTGAATGTTGTCCATTTTAATGAGATTGAATTCATTATTGTGAAACCATGACTTTATTATAAGCAGCAGTGAATTTTTATATAGGTTTTTGTAAAGTGGTTATATTCAAGAATGTCCAGGTGCCATGAGAACATAAAGTGGAACTGCAACAATATTTGTTGGTACAGTAAAGGTAAAGTACGAGACTTGAATCTGCGTCTTAGCACGCAAGTTTTTCAGCCATATGTGCTCGGCCGCCCATCCAGAAGTGTTTAAAGACTTCTGGATAGTGTCACTTCAAGCACTGAAAGACATGATGCGAGGCAGCATTCCTCACCGTTCCAGAGTACTACTCTCGTTCTCATTTCTGCCAGCGGCTGGGTTGACTGCGGGGGTAATTTATTTTTTCCAAACCATGATTAATACTCACACGGCTTCCAGCGAGAATCGAACACGGGTTGTCCAAACATTATTAGTTCAGTGGGGTTGGTTTCCCAACTAGGCTACCAAGGCCCCCTGTTGGTACATTTATGAGATACAAATTCACTTATCTCTGAATGCTCTACTCTACCAATAATACTGTTGCCCTTTATTGCATGTTTGCCTTCAGTTTTGCCATCCAACATTGTCTTCAGTAGAGCTTTAAGTTTTTTCTGGTGCCAATAATATTTTATAATTTCACTCTCTTTCAATATATCTCTTTCTGTTTATGATTTTTCTGTTTAAAAAAAAGTTACCTTTTCTCTCCACAAAACATGCCATTTCTTCTATACATCCATGCATGTCACAAGAAGCCAACAGAAGAGCAAAAGACAGCAAATTATCTCCTCCAGATGCTGAAATGCAAATGAGCGTATAAAAGGAAGATCCATGTAAAGCATCTATATCTCTACTTTCTACTGTTTATTCATTTTTTATAACCATAAAGCAATTTATAAATAAATGGATTTGGTAACTATTATTTCAGATTGTTTGATTTCTTAAAATTTATAATTTTCCTGGATTTTCTGAAAATATTTTGCTAATACATATCGATTGTGTATGTAAAGTCTTTGTCCTGTTGTCATATTTCAACCAGATGGTCAATGGGATCTTCTGAATTACCACCTCATTGACCTTGGCCGACCAAAGCAGTCCATCCGTTGCATGACAGTAGTGGCTGGCAAACATGTCTGGTGTGGCTACAAGAACAAAGTCCACATTATCAATCCTCAGGCCATGGCTATTGAGGTCAGATATGAGTCTACACCCTTTCTGACTCTCCATCTCTCATCCCTCTCTTTTTATTGTACATTTCTTTCTCTCTCTCATCCCTCTCTCTCTCTCTCTCTCTTCCCCCCCCCCCCATGTTAGTAAAATATGTTATATTTAATTGTACTAGGATTTGTACTTGAGGGGCCATGGTGATATATGTTATATTTAATTGTACTAGGATTTGGAGATGAGGGGGAGCCATGATGAAATATATAATATTTAACTGTAATAGGATTTGGAGATGAGGGGACCAGTTCTCTTTCTTGTTGTCACTAATTTTCCTTAATTCTATGAGCCGTGTACCCAATCCATTATCAGCTGGGGCAAATGGAGAGCAAAGAATGCAGTTGTGAATATTTATTTTAACATATTTGGCTGTTTAACAAAATTTTTTTTTTTTTGGCTTTCCTCTGATTTTACTTGCAGAAGATCTTTGACGCCCATCCTCGTAAAGAGAGCCAGGTGAGACAGTTGTGTTGGGTCGGGGATGGTGTGTGGGTGTCTATCCGTTTGGACAGCACACTACGACTTTACCATGCCTACACGCACCAGCATTTACAGGATGTGGACATTGAACCTTACGTGTCAAAGATGTTAGGTTAGTACTTAGTTCTTGGAATCTTTATGTAGATAAATTATTTTTTTTCGTTCGCCAAAGCTTAAGCAGCAATGTCTTTCAGAAGCCTTGAAAAATTGTGGAAATCAAAACTCATCGGCACAAACACAAAACTTAAGACTATTCAAATCAAACGTACTATCTACTCTTATGCATGTGAGAGCTGGAAAACAAGAAGAGATAGAAACAGAGTTGAATGCATTCTAAAATAAATGTCTAAAGAAAATACTTGGTATAGCGTGGCACGAATTCAAAACAAACGAAACAAATTAGAGAAATTACCAAACAATCACTAATATCTTCAGTAATCAAGAAAAGACGATGGTCATATGTTGGACATGTGATGAGAAGAGATAATAACCGAATAACAAAGCAAGCCCTCATGTGGGAAACAACAGGTAAGAGGAAAAGAGTCTGACCCAGAGAGACACTGAGAAGAACTTTGATCAGAGAGGCAAGAGCAACAGGAATCTCAATGAAATAGAGTTTCTTGCACAGAACAGAGACATATGGTGATATTTTTTTTTTTCGTACGCCAGCTTTGACCTCTGACGAAGTCCCTAGAAACTAGAAACTGAATTTTGCATGTTAATCCATTTTTTCCAGGTAGCCGTGTGAACAGGGGTCCCTCGCCGCACTCACATTTTTTCCATCGATAAGTAATTAACGTTTCAAGCCGAGCCTTGCTGCTGGGGTGGTTGCCACAGAGAGAAATCATAAATAAAAATCCCAACCAGTGTATCCAGGATTTGAACCCACAACCTGAGACCAACCAGTCCCCCCCCCCCCCCCCCTATATATCTAGATATTATAACACTTAAGTGCTTATGAATGTTTTGAATGTACTTTACTTGCCAACCAATATTGACATAAAATAATATAAAGAGTTTCTCTATTTATAGGAAATGTTTGAATAATATCAAGGACCTCATAAAGTATTTATACATACAGTGGGGAGAATTAAATTAAGATCATGGTTAATGTAAAAATGTTGTTCTGGTTTGTGTTATCCACTTGTTACATGAAGCTTTAACCATACCATTTTTTTCTATTCATGAAATATTTTGTTCATTTCTCCTCACAGTTAGCTTCACTGCAGCTTCGCATTTTGATTCATTTCTTTGCCTTGACCCTATATGTAAAATACTAAATTCTGCAGTTTTCTGTTTTTATATTGTTATAAAGGCATAATGAAAATCCTGGAAATTATTGTTATAAATTACAGCAAGCTGATGGACTAGATTTGAAAAGTAAGCAAGTAAAAGCCCCCTTTATGTCTTAAGTCATATATGAAGAATAAGGTGTTGGTGCTCATATTTTTCATCAGCAGCACATTTTTTAAATTTAGATTGGGTTACTGGCATTATTCCATATTGGCATACTTTTCCAGAAGAGAATTCCTGGAGCTCGTTCAAGGTGAACTCTGATATGTGTTGGTCCAAAAAATGTGCCACATTTTTTCTGGGAGCTGAACCTGGCTGGACCTTTTTAGACAATAGCAGATTTGAATAGATTGTTCTGAATAATAAGCTGATGCTGAGATGATAACTGGAAATGTTTTTTTTTGTTTACAGAGTATTTGCAAACACTGAAATAATTACATTATCATGTCCCTGCTCACTTCATCAGTTCCCATTCATAGCACCAGTGTTTCCATGTTAATGATGTGATTGTTAAGGGAGAATCATACAACTGATGCTTTATTTGGATTAACAAAGGCACCTGATATTCCACACCAAGAAAAGATGTGATCAAGGGAGTAGGGAACAGGCAAATAATTGCAATGCTGCGGTAAAGCTGGTAGTGAGGAGCCAGTGGTGGGGTGTGATAGACACTCCAAAGTATGGTGACAGCCTTACAAGGAAGGAACACAACACAATAATGATGTTTCGGCCTGTGGCCTTCTTCAGAATACAAGGACAACGACAACAAACGGTGAAGCACAATTATCTATAACTACATGTTAGATAATCAAGTGGAGGAAGAGGAAAGTAGGATGTTGAAATAAGAAAGGAGAGGGAAGAGAGAAATGAATACTACATGAGGAGAGGTAGGATGGGCGTCAAGATATATAAAATAGAAAAAGAGAGAGGGGGAGAAAAGTGATTAGTCAATAAATCACTCAGACAATGCAAGTGAGAGATCCCGCGAGAGGTTGAAAGAAAGAGTGAATGAAAAGACAAAGTAGTGAACTGGGAGATGGGTGAGAAAAAATAAAAGATGTGATCAAGTTCATTTTGCAGCGTGGAGGTGATTTCCTGTCTGTCTCTTCCCTGTCGATATACCAAAATGTCATCAGCAAAAGTCATAGTTCTTCCACTCCCATCCAGCTGTTGTCTGTGATCGTTATTGTGTACAGGTTAAATAGAACTGATGTCAATGGTGAGCCTTGTGGCCACCCTGGACAAATGGATTTTGACTCGGATGACCAACTTCCACATCTGGATATCACCTTTCTTTGAAACAGTGCTGCAGCGATCCATTAGATGAGGAAGGGGTGCACCGCCAGTTTGAGGAGCATGTGCATGAGGTATTCAAATGGTAGTCTGTTGTATGCATCCTCCAGATCTATAGCAGCACCTCGTCTCCACTCATTTATGGAAACCTTCAAAGACATCATAGGTGAAGACTGCCGCATTGAGTCGTGTCTCTTTGTGATATATATAATCTTTGAGTGTGGGTGGGAATGTGTATATCTTTTCAGTGTGACAGGTGGGTACACTGGCAAATATTTTCTTCAGTAGCTTGCCCACTGTGTTCTGCATCATGTGTGATGATTCTATATGCACTGATCTGAAAATGGTCCTTGTTTGGCTTCGATAGCAGTAGTAAGTAGCTGTGATGACACATGATTTGTAAGACAACTTGTCTACTGAACTACCCTTGTATAATATGATAGTTCATGACCACAATATATTTATAGCCTGTAGAGTTTGCAGCTATAGAGGTAAAGAAAGATCTATATATGTGCTTTATAGACTACACAAAAGCATTTGACAAAGTAAAACATGTGGAAATAATCAATATGCTGGAGAAATTAAACATTGATGGCAAGGATCTTTGAATCATAAAAAACATGTACTGGCAACAAATAGCAGCTATACGAATTAACAACCAAACAGGACAGTTCACTATATAAAATAAGGAGTCAGACTGTGCTGTGTTCTGTTGCTGGATTTGTTTTCACTTTCCAGTGAAAATATTATGAGATCAACAGTAGACAAAAAAAGTCAACGGTCACAACATAAACAATTTACGATATGCGAATTACACAGTCTTAATAGCAGAGACAGAGAATGAACTACAAGAAATGATAGACATAATAATAAAAGAAAGCAACAAGAAAGGTCTATAGGTGACTAGTAAGAAAACAGAAGTAATGGTCATATCGAAGAAACAATCATTATAATGCAGCATAAAAATAAACAGGACAAATCTTAAATAAGTGGAACGTGTCAAATACTTGGGCGCAATATTAACATCAGATGGAAGATGCACCACAGAAATAAAAAGCAGATTAGCTCAGGCCAAAATAACATTTTAGAAAATGAAAAATGTCTTATGCAACAAGTCTATGTCAATAGAAGTGAGAAAGAGAGTTCATTGGTGCTATATAGAGCCAGTTCTGACCTATGGAAGCGAATCATGGACCATAAACAAACAAATGAGCTGGTATGGCACAATATGATGATGATGATAGAGTTTGCAAGATTTAGTGTGGAGTGTGTTAGACAACATGGTTGTGTAAATATTGTGAATGTTATCTGTAAGGAAAAATTGAAAAAAAAAATTAAAAAATGGTATGTTAGAAGCTTTACGTGATTAATAGACGACACAGATTCGAACGACGTTTCGGCTCAATAGGCCTTCAGCAGGAACAAACAAACAACATACACACACAGATATGTGAATAAATAAAACTAATCCTACATAGCTAACTAGTAAAAAACAAGTCAACATATTTCGATTATTTTGTTTTTGATGTTTCATTACTAGTTAGCTATGTAGGATTAGTTTTATTTATTCACATATCTGTGTGTGTATGTTGTTTGTTTGTTCCTGCTGAAGGCCTATTGAGCCGAAACGTCGTTCGAATCTGTGTCGTCTGTTAATCACGTAAAGCTTCTAACATACCATTTTTTAATTTTTTTTTCAATTTTTCCTCGAATTCAGCTTTACTGCAGCTTCGCATTTTTATGCATTCATTTGCATTTCTTTGCCTTAACCCCTTATCTGTAAGGACCTGTACAGTAGGTGAAAATATTCAGGATTTTCTGATCAGTCATTTTGAAATGTTAATGTTTCAACAGGTACTGGCAAGTTGGGATTTTCATTTGTACGCATTACAGCTATGCTAATATCATGCAGCCGACTTTGGATTGGCACAGGCAATGGCGTAATAATATCCGTACCACTCTCAGAAAGTGAGTATTGAGTTCTGTTTAGATGTTCTTTGTCTCCATCGACCATATACTTATAATAGTGCATCATCCTCAAGTACCGGGCCTACTGGCGTAGGTGATCATGTCTCTCCACAACTTTAGATCTCGGCAGCTATTTATCATTTCTGTTGTTGACCTTCTGCCAAGCCATTCTCTTAAGCTGTCTGTTATTTTTTCTCTTTGCTTCCCTCTATCTCTTTGTCCCTAAATTTTTCCAGTTGTTACAATATATTCCAGTTGTTCTCTTCTCATTACATGGCCAAAAAATGATAATTGTCTCTTCCTAATATTGAAAATTAGCTCTCTTTTTGCTTTGACCTCTCAGAACATCTTCATTACTCTTCTTAGCTGTCCATGATACTCTCAACATTATTCTGTGAAACCACATTTCTACAGACTCCAGTGATTTTCTTGTCTGTTGTCCTATTGTCCATGACTCGCATCCGTATGTTAAGACTGGCTCTACATAACATTTAAGAACTCTTTTTCTTGTTTCTATTGTCAAAAATGGATTGTATAGTATCTTCCTCATTTTTTGGAAAGCTGCTTTTGCCTGAGCCATTCTGTATCTCACCTCTTTTGTACATATTCTGTCTGAGGTTAACAAAGTTGCCAAATATTTAAATTCATTTACCTGTTTTAATATTGTTACAATTACACAGTATAAAGAGAGCATCCTTGTTAATATTAAAAGAATACTCAAATGATATACAAAATATCAATGTTTACCAGTTTGAGGTCCTGTCAGTAGAACAAATTCTGAATTAACTGAGCAGTTAGTGAAGCATCCACATGTTAGCTGCGCTTCTATTTAAGGCATGTTCAATATGTGCTGGTAAAGTGAGCTGTGTTTGGTAGTACTATATCTCTGTCAACAAAAAAATGGAAATGTTGAACATTGAGCTGATCACTTCCATCACTAGAATCATCATCAACATATCAAAGTAAACAGTAAAGATTTAGCTCTTTTCTTGTATATTAAATTTTTGTTTTGTCTTTTTGTGTTTGTCTGTGAATAAAGATTTCTTTTATGGGGTTGCCTTTTCATTTCAGGACTATTTTTGCTTGTCTTGTTCTGTCCTTCATTCTTTACAATATCACAATTAGAACATGTGTCAACTGCAATAGAGTTTAACCAAAATTAGCATAAAACTTCAGTGTCATAACAAATATTTGACCCAATAAATAAATTTTCAAGATAATAAAAAAGATATACTGAAAAAAGTTATGTTTCAGAGAAATATTAGGTCAGAGATAACATACAAAACCTGCAAATGAAAATCAAGATAGATAAGAAGTACCCGAAGAGAGTTCAAGCATATCTATCTTGGATATATCGTAATAAAAAGTAATGCCAATTGGCATATAAGGAGTATGGTGTTAGTGACCATCATTTTTACAGATCTTCTGCACATAATTTTTGGGGTGATGTGGTCGGTCTACACCCGTGCTGCTTTAATTTTTCAGAAAAAAAATCTGGTACTCATTTAAGGCTGGGTGAACCTGAAGCCATCACTCAGAGTTGAACCTGACCTCTTGTCCTTTGTAGTCCAGTTCACTAACCACTGAGCTATCGCAGCTCCCAATATATCATAATGAATGCTGGATAATGTGAAACAGAAATAAACAAAAAGAATAGAAATAGGAAAAAGCATTTTTAACAACAGGAAAGATGTCACATTAAAACAATACCAGAACCAAAACAGAATTGAAGTGCTGTTTCTATGTAAAATTTCCCATATGATGCAGAAACAATGACACTTAAATAATAAAACAGGAAGAAAATTTAAAGTTCATAAATGAATGAGAAGAATTGGGTGGACAGAGAAGAAAACAAATAATGAAGTTTTGTGGTGGAGGACAATAAAGAAAGAAATATTTAATACAATTTGAATAAGACAAACAAAGTTTTTAAGGTGTGTTAAAAGACATAATTACCTACCAAAATTACCTTAAAGAGGAAAATTCAAGATAAATAAGGCAGAAGCAGACAAAGTCTAAAGTGGGCTGACAACATCAAGAGATGACAGCTTGCATCATCTAAGCAAGAAACAGGGTGAAATGGTGCTCCATGGTAGCCAAACTTTAATGGCATACAATGATATTTAAGATGATGAGGTCAGTGAGAGCCCAACTCTTTCACTTTGATAGTAATAGTCTAAAAGCCAAATTATCTTTGGTCAGTTTACACTGCATTTGGAGATTCAGGGAAAATTGAAAAAAAAAATGGTATGGTGAAAGCTTTACGTAGTTAGTAGACGACACAGATTTGAATGAATTTAGTTCAAATCTGTGTCGTCTACTAACCACGTAAAGCTTTCACCATACCATTTTTTTCTATTTTTTTTTCAATTTTCCCTCACATTCAGCTTTACTGCAGCTTCGCATTTTTATGCATTCATTTGCATTTCTTTGCCTTAATCCCCCATTTGGAGATTCACCCAAAACAATACAGAAATCAAACTAAAGATTATGAAAACTGTACTTTCAGTATTCTATGTGGATCAGTGTTCAAAAGAAAATCTCGAGATTGTCATTATTCACACAACCTGCCACACACAACCTGCCACCACCAGGAATACTGTCATAATATTTTAGATAAATAAAATCAACAACCGAGAACTACTCAAAAGGTGCAACCAAGGGAAGATGTACACATTGATAGTAGACAGAAGATGGACCTGGATAGACCATGTTCTCTAGAAAGATTTAGAAACAATCACAAGGACTGCCAGTGAGTGGCAAAATGGCGACAAATCAAGGACAACCTGGCAGAGGTCAGGAGATCCGTGTCGGCCATGGGGCACCCTGTAAATGTTGGACCACAAACTGTGCAAAGTAAAGAACTTTGTTGTAGCCCAATAAGACATCCTCAGGTGTGCTGCCCACTTAATGCTTTGTTAGTCTTTGACCATTGAGCTACCAATGCCAAGCATGGTCACTTATGACTAAGCTTAAAAGAAAATGTCACCACAGAGACGAGATGTCTGAGGAAAGCACTTGGAGTGACCAGAAATGATAAAATTAGAAATGGTATGATAAGAGAAAGAGTAAGTGCTGAACCAATGCTAAGCTATAGAAACAACAGATAAACTGGTTTACCCATCTAGAAAGAATGCTGTGTTTTTCCTTGCCATACAAAGTGGATAGAGAGAGAGAGATAGAGTACCCCCATCACGCCAAGTGACATATAGGGAATATGGTGTTAGTGACCATAAATTTTACAGACCTTCGGCACATGATTTTTGGGGTAATGTGGTCGGTATTACGCCCGTGCCGCTTTACTTCCCCAGAAAAAAATCCGGTACCCATTAAAGGCTGGGTGAACTGGAAGCCGTCAGTTGGGATCGAACCCTACCTCTTGTCCTTTGTAGTCCAGTTCACTAACCACTGGGCTATCGTGGCTCCCTTGCCATACAAAGCATACATTAAAAGAGAAGAGGGGAGAAAAGCAAAGGCAGACCTATGGTAAGATGAACAATTAAAATCAAAGAAATGCTACAACATTATCAATTGGCAATGATTGAAGCCACCAAAAGGGCAAGAACTAAAATTTTGTATTTACCTTGACAACTGAATTGGTGCAAGAGGAAGATGGTTAGTGAAGAATAAAAGAAAGAAATCTTTGGTCAAGGAAAGCAGAAATATTTCTGCAATGTTTTTTTAATTTACTCGAATGTCTAAATTGAATATCTACTGCTAATTTCTTGCCAGCTTGAATTATTTTCTATATAAATTTGGTTTTTCCGCATATATATCTCTAGGTAACAAACAGCACATGATCACATCATCGACTAGTGGTTCATCCAGTAGCGGAAATGCTGGACGGCCAGGTGGGGTTATCCGTGTGTACAGCGATGCAAAAACTGACAGTGTGACCCCAGGCAGTTTCATTCCTTACTGCTCCATGGCTCAAGCACAGTTGTCTTTCCATGGTCACAAGGATGCAGTCAAATTCTTTGTCTCAGTTCCAGGTTAGTAACTGGCTCATGAAAAGTAATTATTCTGAATATGTTTTTTTTTCTAGAATTACCATGCCATTTTTGTTTATCTGTCTTAAAATCAATAGCTTGGCTGGAGATACAGATTTTTACCCATGTTTGCTTTCTCATTGACTCAACAAGTTTTCTTTGGAAGATCTAAGTGGGCTGGGCTTGAAGTCAATAGTTGGAGCCTCTGAAGAGATCAAGGCTGACAAAAATATGCTTCAATTTTGTGCCTAGGCACCTGATTATAAAATGAAGAGCATGTAGGTTTGCTGGCAGGAGGAGTCTGCGATCAGTGGATCAAGAGTATATTCTAAGCACTCTTGGGGAAACAGGACGAGTTCTGGCAATTAATGTGAATCAACCTTGAGTAGAGTGCCAGAACATCAAATCTATAGGGGTAATGCCAGATAAGAGCACTGTACCAGGAACCAAAGAAGACTGGTAAACCCAAACACAGAACTTGGATCATCAGTTGCCACTTGTTGAAGAATATACTGGGTAGGAAATCTGAAAACTTATGAAGTTTGAAGTTGTCTAATGTTCAATAAGGATGGTCTGTCAACTAATTAGCTAACTACTCTTAAAACTTGCTTGTAGCATGACATTAGAGTTGATATACCAAACATTTATTTCCTTACCTCTTATTTTTTCTCTAATTATATTAACTCTTATATTTTTCTACTGCTAAACTCTGACTCCTCTGTTGTTTAGTACTTGCTCAGAAAGTCTTAGCTCATCAGTTTTTTTACACCTTACTGCACCAAAAATTGCTGATTACTCTGATGTAATACAGCTCTGTTTACTAGTAGTTCTCTAATATTTGAAACTTCTTAATCACAAAACACCAACACCTTAAATAATCTCAAGTTACCATAAATTCTCCATTAATGTTTTCCTTTCCCTATTATTTAACAGCTTAAAAAGTTAAATTTTTTTGGGGTATTATCTTATCTTAATTCATATTTTATGTATTTTTTCATATTATAATTTGGGATCTGTACCCTATAATTTAAAAAAAATATATAACTTGCTTTATCATTTCATATTTTATTTGTAATTTAGATGTGACTTGTTTAATTGATTGTAAAATTAAATCTAATGATCTATATTAAAATGTTAAATACAGATTTTTTTTCCTTGGGTAGCAAATCAGCATGCTAAAAGTTGTGTTACCCCTAGAGACAGTTTAATTTGCGAGTATATAATTTTCACAACAGGAAAAAGTGATGATCTCTGCTAAAACAGTTATTCATCATCATCATCATGTAAATCTGTTTTTAAATATAATTAATATTTGTGCATTCGTTAACGCAAGTGCATTAATTTAGTAAATTAATTTTTGGTCTGTGCTGGAAATATTTGGGTTTGTTCTGGGGACACTTAAATTTCTTGTACAATGATGTTGCAGCATGTTTATAATGTAAACCTTTCCTATCCTACTTTTGTGGCTATGGACTGTCATAGATGTTCTGTTATTCTTTATTGCATTTTAAACATTTGTATTGTTGGTTGTAAAAAATACAACATAATAAATCTCATCTAGATTATTTTCATAGTTTTTTAAAGAATTTTTTAAAGAGCTATGCGTTTTCTATCATTTTTGAACAGTGTATTATTTACACTTGTATTTCATGTCTTTGCTTGTATATGTAATGTAGTTGTGTGTTTATTTTATTCACTGTACGGTGTCACCTCTTTTTATATTTGTGGTAATGATTGTTGTTATTTAGTCAAAGTTTTAAAAACACATTTTTTTAAAGCAATAATATGTTTGATTTTGAAGGCTGGATAATTTTACATTATATTTGTATTTTAAACAGTGTTTTTTTTTTAACACTTTGTGTTTTAAGCAATTTTTTTATTTACATTAAATCAATGTTAGTGTTTTTTAAGGTGGGGTGATTTTGTATTGTTTTTATGTTTTAAGCAAAATATTCTTTAAATTAATATTTTTATACAAGATTATATTTGTGTTTTTACATTGTTTATGTGGGTTTTTTTTAGTTAAGGCTGTCTTTACATAAAAATACAAAAAGTCAAGGCACGTTTTACTAATTTTTTTAATGCGTCTTTTTATTTAAAAATTATTTTGTGACACTGGTTTTATTTTTTTAATAAAAAATATTTTTTGTTTCGATAAAATCTACATAATTAGTTGAAAACTTTATTCTTTTCAGTTCACAGCAAATTGTTGTGCATGTTTTTGCTTACTTAACCCATAATTACGATACCATCAATAAGATCTCGTGCAATGCGAGAAAAAAAAAAATGCCAATCTTCAAGAAATCAATTTTTTTTTTTTGACTGCTTTGACCAGGGGGAAGTTTCCTCGGTCACACTGACATCAAAACAACCCTTTGTAACTCAGGAAATGCAGCTGATAACTCTATGAGGTAGCCGAACATACTAATGGATTTACGGCGATCATATTGATAGACCTTGTAACATGTCTAGTCCATGAGGTTACACTCAGGTCATAAATCAACCTGAGCCAGGAAATCTGAGTCCCCCTGAGTTTTGCCTAGTGTGAACACATGGCTGTGCATCAAAAGTTAAGAGAAAATACTATTTTTAGAGTATAGATATAATATAAATATAAAATACAGTACATTTTATATTTATAGAGTTGAGACTTTGCTTTAATAGTTCAGATTACTTTATTTTGTGCTGTCTTCAAGTTGTTCTTAAAAAGACTGAAAAAATACATGTTTTGTGAAGTATAGGGAGTATAATGTCAGTATCTATATTGGTTTTTTTATTTCTTTTACTGTTGGCGCATTATTGTTGGGTACAACTGTGAACATTATGGTAGCCTCATCTTTCTTGTCCAGCAAAACAATCTGGTACCCGTTTAAGGCTGGGTGAACCTAGAAGTTGTCAGTCAGAGTCTAATCTGACCTCTTGTCCACTGTATATCACTTCATTGGCCACCATTTTACTGCAGTTCAGTTTTGTTTTTTAAATGGTGACAGATAATTCTTGCATTGCAATTTCTCTCATATGTATCTAGTCAGGAAAGATGAAGGCGCTGAAAAGGACATACACTGTGGAGGAAGTCAACTAAGATTATTTCACAACAGGACCTTTCTTAGAATACCCAGGGAAGGAGACAAAAAGGAAAGACTAAAATATACTTGGAGAGGATAGGTGGAAGCAGATGAAAAGGATAAGGAAGACATGTATTATTCTTCTTCTTTCCTTCCTCATCTGCCTTTCTGCGAAGAGAAGAGATATAATTTGCGGCCTTTTTCACTTCTGTTTGTCTCTGCTGCTGTTATATTTCCTAGTGTTTCTAATATTCTTCAATCCATCTTTTTTGTGGTTGGCCCTTGGGTCTGGTGTTCTCGCAACATTTATAGACAGGCTCATTGTGTTATGATCTTTCTGCCTTATCAAGTGGCCAGACCATTTTATCTGTTGTTTCTTTTTATATTCTATGGTAGTGATTATTCCTAGGTTTTTTTTCAGTTCTTCATTTCTGATCTTATCTCTCAGACTGTTTCCAGTCATTTGTCTAACATATTTCATTTCGGTAGTTGTTTTTCTTATTATTCTTACATCTAGGGTCTAGGACTGGCATTGGCAGCACAACGTTGGAATGACGATTGTATTGTAGAGTACCCGTTTTGCCTCTAGAGTTATTTCCTTGTTGGACAATAGTGGTAATAGCTGTCCAATGATTTGACAAGCTTTGTTGCATCTTGAGTCTATTTCTGCTGTTTATGAATTGTCATTTGTCAATAGACTTCTTAGATATTTAAATACCTCTTCTTGTTTTAGTTGTCTTCATCTTTATCTGTGTTGATGTTCAGTTTCTCTTTTACGATATTTATGACTTCTGTTTTGTTGATGTTGATTTTCATGTTGTATTTTGTGCCTGTGCTGTTGAGTCTATTTAAGTGTTCTTGCAGGTCTTCTACTTTCCTTGTATTAGTGTCTGATGGTCTGCAAACAGAAGCTTGTTTGTTTATCTCCTCTGTCTCTTGATGGGTTGGCTAACTTGCATATAGTCCATGTATGTAATAAAGAATAAGGGGGAAAGTACGCACCCCTGCTTTACTCCTGATCTAACATTGAAGTGGTCTGTGTGACCTGCTGCTTTTCTGACTGCACAGCAGACATTGATTGGTCTCAAGAAAATGGCATCGAACAAGATGACGTGGAAAATATTTTTTGAAGATTTATGCTCAACAGGGATTTGAAAGAATGGAGAAGAAGAATCAAGTGAAAAATAAGAATTTTCTAAGTATTTTAACAAGCTGTAATTTGGTTATTATAAGAAAGACAAAGAGAGAAAATACTAAATAGCTTGGTGTCATGACATGGAAAATGGTACAGAACCCGGTCGTGGTTAATGCTGAAGTCAACGGTCTCATCTGCGATAACACCGATGAGAAAGATGCAGTCATCTATACAGACGGATCTGTAAGACAATACCAAAGAAGTGCATGGGCATTTACAGCACGCTCGGCAGGCAGAATAGTCAAAGAAGACAGTGGACATCATGATTTTCCACTGTATTTTAACAAAACCTTAATCTAACCAGTATATGACAATTTTTCCAACATACTTTAACATTCCTTAGCTTGTCCTAAATAAACTAAAAAAATAACATTTTTGTACAGCCTTGTTAAGCTAAAAAAAATAAATAAAAATGTAGGGCAGGAGTTAAATTTTGATTTAATAGCATTTAAAAAAAATCTTCAAACATCACTGTTTTGTATTATACATTACATTTGGAAAATTAGATTTTTCAGAAAAAATATTACAAACGTATCTTTTTAAAAAAAAAGTATACATAGTGTAAGAAAACATTTGCAACATTTACATATTTTTAAATTGTTTTTTTGCATTTGTTATAGTTTGTATTTTTAAATAACTTCTGAAATTTATTTTCTGCAATGTATATCCATATTTATGGCAAATGGCAAAGTTTAAGTTAATTCTGGAAATATAAATAGTTTCTGTAATGTTTTGAATTGAATGTCACAAAACAATTTTGAGTTGCCCATTTTCAGTTTCAGTACTTTGTGGTACATCATAGTTCTTCCAGAAAGGCATTAGCAGAACATGTCAATATAGTTCTAAAGGGAGATCATTTTGGTCAATCATCTTTATTTTTATTCCTCTTGATTTTGAATATTTTAGTACTTTAAGATTTGCTAATATTTTTTAACATTCTTTAATCTAACCAGTTCATTCCAAATTTCTTAGAATATTACGTATTGCTCAGTTCACAAAGATTTCCCAACATATTTGAACATTTTCGTACTTAAAGATTTGCTAATATTTTTTAACATTCTTTAATCTAACCAGTTCATCCAAATTTCTTAGAGTATTACGTATTGCTCAGTTCATAAAGATTTCCCAGCATATTTAAACATATTAGTGTATAAAGATTTGCTAATGTATTTTGACATGCCTTAATCTACTCAGTTTATCATCATATTTGAACAAACTACCTAATGTATCGTAAACATATAATAGAAGAGTTCATGAATAGTTTTATAACTTTCTCAGTGTTTTACAAATGATATGTTGAAAGACTTGGTTCTTTATGTTTTTGCAGTTTTAGTGAATCATTTTGGAGAGGCAACTGTTTCAGAGTTGTTCCTTGAAGAAGGTGGTAGAGTTCTCAGATATTTCCTCCTTCCTTTGTCAATCCAAGAAGGCCTTTTCATGTTTTTATATTTCCTGGTTTTTGTAATGCAGTTGAACCTGGATAAGTAAAACATCCTGAAACAGAAGATATGAATAATGAGCTCAAGCAATGTCTTGATAAATAGATAAATGCTTTTGTTAACAGGTAGTGGTAAGAATAATAGTTATAATTTGGGACAGTAGATTTATTCAGTTTCATGGGTTTTTATACCAGCATTTATGTCAGCATTTGTGGGTTCAACTGCATTTTCATTAACCACCCTGAATGAATGTAAAAAAGTATTTATTAATCAGGAAAATAAAAATAATAGTGGGGAAATTATGAGGTGATACAAACAGAATTATTTTATACTTGCACTATATATTCAAGTTAGCCAACCCACAAGAGACAGAGGAGATCAACAAGCTTCTGTTTGCAGATGATCAGGCACTAATACATGGAAAAATAGAAGACCTACAAAACACTTAAATAGACTTAACAGCACAAACACAAAATACAACATGAAAATCAGCATAAAAGAAACAGAAGTTATGAATATCGCAAAAGAGAAACATCAACATCACTATAGACGGTAGACAACTAAAACAAGTAGAGGTATTTAAATACCTAGAAAGTCTAGTGACAAATGACTCAAGATGCAGCAAGGCTTATCAAATCATTGGACAGCTATCATGACTATTGTCCAAAAAGGAAATAACTCTAGAGGTAAAATGGGCACTCTACAATACAATCTTTATCCCATCATTGTGCTACCAATGCCAATCATGGACCCTAGATGCAAGAATAATAAGAAAAATAACCTCTACTCAGATGAAATGTGTTAGACAAATGACAGGATGCAGCCTGAGAGATAAGATCAGAAATGAAGAACCGAAGAAAACACTAGGAATAATCCCTGCCATAGAATATGAAAAGAAACAACAGATGCAATGGTCTGGCCACATGATAAGGCAGAAAGATCAAAATACAACACAACGACCCTTCAATAAACATTGTGAGAACACCAGACCCAAGAGCTGACCACACAAAAAATGGATTGATGGGATATTAAAAAAAAAACACTAGGAAACATAACAGCAGCAGAGCTGATTAGACGAGCAAAAAACCACAAACTATAACACCCATTGGCACTGAAAGGATGAATGAGGAAGGAAAGAAGAAGATACCAACAAAATTTAAACAGACATAAGTTTTGAACTGGTACTATTTTTAACCCCGTGCTTATGCCTTTTTGATTATTTCATTTTTAAAAATTTTCCTTGGTTTTGCAGTCATATATAGCCAGATTATAGGATCAAATACGAATGTGAAACTTGTTTTTAATCTAAATCGTAAATATTTGTTCCCAAGCGCGATTATCATTTATAATTAAAACTAACAGTAACCTATAAGAAGTAAATAAAAAATTAATATATTTTGAAAAATGTACAATCCATACTCTTATATGCAGCAGATGTGTGAAGAATGAACCATAAGATAGAAAGTCAACTAAGAGGATTTGAAGGTCGCTGTCTTAAGAATATTCTAAACTTCCATTGGGATCAATACATTATGAACAAAGAAGTCGCTAGAAGGTCAAGCCTTAACAACATCAATCAAGAAGTGTGAAAAAAAAAGACGTTGGAAATGGCTAAACCATGTCCTACGAATTGAATAAATCAAGCAACCGCACCAAGCATTAACATGGACTCCCCCTGGCAAATGAAGAAGAGGCAGACCATTGGGGACATGGCGATGAACCATACATGATGAAATGAAAGAGGTTGGCAATGTCCTGACGAAAGTTGTCCATGCTTGCTCCAGACTGGATTGGGTGGAGACAGTTTGCTGCGGGCAAACATCCCCCCCCCCCTTCCTCTACCTTCCTAATTACTTCTCTGAGTGTTAGATTTGATTTCCTTTAATGTTGGTTTTTTTTTTTCCCAAGCGCGTCATGAAAAGTAAGATCGTATCATAAATTTAGCTAATTTTCAAGAAATTATTTTTTTTGTCCTTTTCTTTTTCTTATGATGGGGGAAATCTCCTCGGCCATCAGTGAGACATCAAACAAACCTTTGTAACACAGGATAGACAGCAAACAACGTTTACAGGGAGCTGAACAGATGGCTGGATTGACGTGTAATTGGGGGGGGGGGGTGATAGGAAAGGATGAATATGTGTAACAAGTGAGAACCATCCGTCATGGATTCAAACTTCAGGCCATAAATCTATCGTAACCCAGAAAATTATTATAACACCCAATTCCCATTTCTCTGCTCGGGTAAACACACAACCGTGTAGGAAAAGTTTAAAAAGAAATTCTTATTTTCCTTACCCCAGATGTAACAATGAAGTGGTAGTAATTTGTATGGCAGTATCAAGAAAACATGACCCACAGATAGGTGTCATAATCTAAGGTTAACCCTTCAACATCAATTTCATGTCCACGTGACAATAATGTTTCCATATGTGGTAGGCGACTCTAGTTCCTAAAATATAAAAAATCAGCAGTTATCAGAATGAGTAAAAATGTAGCCACAATATGTCATAGGTTCACACTAATTCACTCTGTGATGATGTAAGTGCTCACATCTTCACTTTATTAATAAATTACTGCATTTTTAAAATGTGTTTTTATCCTCCACTTCCTCAAAACACAATTCCCTTTCACTGTGTTCATGAAGTTACCTTCCACGGTGTTCCGCAATTAAGTTCCAATGTATATTCTCTAATCATATGCATTTTTACCACTGCTGCTTGGCTGTGATTGGCTGTTTGCAAGTCGCATACCTTCCCTCTTATATTCTTTGTATATTGAAAGGCATGGGGTTATTATATTTTTAAGAATTACATATTTCTTAAGCAGTGTTTTATAAGTTATATTTATTATATATCTACCTATTATCCTGGCGAGCCGAAGATGGCACATAAAGTTTAACTAGCCCATAATTGGTCCCATAATTATATTTATTTTTAAAAAACTTAAGGTGTCCATCGTATTTTGTTATAATTTAGATTATTGTCTATTTACTTGTCCTAAAAATTTCATTTGTCTTGTTCGAATTGTATTAAATTGTTTCTTCATTTTCACCTGTTTCAAGACTGCATTATTGGTTTTCTTCTCGGTTTTCTTCTCCGTCCTCAAGTTCTTCTTTTTCTTCTATAAATCCACATTTCAAGGGTACAGTTTTCTTCTCTATTTCCTTATTTAGCATAAATGTTTCTGCACCATACAAGAATGTTGAGTAGATATAGTTTTTTTTTTTAATTATTCTCAGCTTAAGTACTGGTTGCTTTGATGTGAGTATATCTTTCATGTTTTCAAAAATGCTTTTTGTCATTCCTTTTCTTTTGATTATCTGTCTCATATTTTTCAACACTCATCATATCTCCACAATATCTTTACTATTGAACTCTATCTAGATCAATAAGCAAGTGGTGACAAAAGAGAATTACCTGGAAGATCTTGATTTAGCAGGATTCTTAGTGTTCCTAAGTGACAATATCAACAAGATGCAAAATATCACTGATACCCTATCTTCCATGGTGGGAAAATTTCTAAATTGTCAAGCATTTGAAAGAGTAGACCATTATATATAATTTGGTAGTAATATAGATCAAGAAGGTGAAACAAAAAAGAGATCAGAATCAGGATAGCCAAAGCAACAGCAAATTTTTTTTAATGTGGGCAAAATATGGAAATCAAAAATAGTCAGCAAAAAAACTAAACTTAGAATATTCACTATGAATGTATTATCAACCCTTACCTGCGTATGTGAAAGCTGGAAAAAAACAAAAGAGATTGAGAAAAGACTGAATACTTTTAAAGACAAATACCTAAGAAAATACTCCATGTACAATGGAATAAATTCAAGACTAATATAGTGATAAGAGAAATGGCCATGCAACCAATGATCTCATCTACAGTTAGGAAGAGAAGATGGGCATATGTCGGACATGTGCTGGGAAGAGACAACAAGAGAATTTCAAAACAGGCTCTTCTATGGGAAACATCTGGATACAGAAAAAGAGGAAGACTTAGAGAGACACTGAAGAGAACACTTATAAGAGAAGCAAAGTTGGCAGGCAAAGACTCTTTAGAAAAGATCGAACATCTTGCCCCAGAATAGAGATTGATGGCACAAAACACTACAATTCCTACACTACATCTAGTTGCACTGGAAGGATCAAGAAGACAAAAGTGAAAGCATTTTGAACGATTGTTTTAATTATTATAGATTAATTTGGTTTTGGAAGGCCCCGGTATCACTGCAAACTAATTAAAATCCATAATTGCTCAACCGCCCATGCCAACGTAATCATCCGAATCTCATCTCCCAAACAAAGAAAGATAACTGTAGTCGTCCCCATCATAGCAGTCTCAGCACACGCCAAAAGACATAAGGCGAAACCGCGCAGAAAGTGAACACAGCCAACTGTTCCCTGTCATACAATATCATCATTCAAATAATTGGGGGGGGGGGGGGGGGTCTACTCAAAAACATCACAACTCTTGATTTAAAAAAAATGAGAGTACCTCTGAAAGTGGAGAATATCTGCCTGTATGGCGGGGAATATCTCAGAACATGTCTGCTGGTGTGAAACTGGGAAAGGTGATATTCACACAAAATAAAGTCCCTAGGGCATCACTAGTGATATAAAGCTGTTTTCGCAAACTAAAAAATCAATTTGCTGAGTTGGGAAAGGTATTAACAGTAAGGGCAGAGTCCTACATCCCTCACCTCCATATGCCATGGCCTAATCTAATCACATTACATTTCATAGAACATCCACTAATCGTTATTCATTATTCCCATTATATATGCTCTCAAAGTTAGCCAATCGACTTTCAGGTTGTCTTGAACTAAACTCCTGCAAGTCCTCCAAAATTATGTTACACATTTTTTTAATTCCCAATTATATTTTGCATTTGTTCATTAGATGTAAGAAGACACATACAAAAAAGAGAAAGAACTCCAACACATTTTGAGCTTGGCTTATAGAGAATTTAGTGTTAGTGCACAAATTTGTTTCATAACATCAGCTTTTTGAGATATTTTTCTCAGCACTACACTAGACATCTTTCTTTCCTAGAATATCTCTAGTATCCATTTAAGCCTGGGTGAACTAGAGGCTAGAGAGTGAAAAAGGATGATGGATTCAAACTCTTCTTGCCTTTAATAGACCAGTTCATTTAGGTGTTAAAAAAAAATAAACAAAGGCAAAGTGTCCCGTCACGCCACATGGCATATAGGGAATATGGTGTTAGCGACCATAATTTTTCTAGACCTTCTGAAAGATTTTTTTTGAGTAATGTGGTTCGTATTACGCCCATTCTGCATTACTTTCCCAGGAAAAAGCAGGTACCCATTTAAGGCTGGGTGAACCTGGAAGCCATAGATCAGGATCGAACCTAACTGTCCTTTGTAGTCCAGTTTGTTAACCACTGAGCTATCGTGGCTTTCATTTAGATGTGCATTTTGAATATTCTATAAATCATCTGTCATTATTGTGTGTGCGTATTTTTATTTAATTTTTAAAATAGTTTATTTTTGTAGACAAAGCGGTTCAGTAAGATCTTACACAAGTTTTTCCATTTCAGAGTTGTCATGCTACACACCTTGTAGGTATTTATGTTGGAATATTCAAATATTTTCTTATTTGCTTCCTCTTTAACAAATTGTTTTTTTTTTCCTGAACCTCAGGGAATCATAATATTTTATTCATAGGGTTTGTTTTCACATCTCTCTCTCTCTCTCTCTCTCTCTCTCTCTCTTTTTTAAGTTTAAATCATGTAATCCCTTTATGTTTGAACATGGGTTCTTTTTTTGTTTTGTTTTTTTATTTTCCCCAGCAATCATATTTTTGTGTGAAAACATTTTAAACTTTACTTTATGCTGCTGATCTAGGTTTTGCATTTCTGCATGTGTCCTGCTTTTACTTTTATCCCCTGTTTGACGATACACTGCCTAAAGACTCTACAAGTCATAGGCTCTGCCATGTGTGAATGGCAGCTGTCAAATTCCATTTGATTTATGTTTTGGACAACCTGAGTTAATAGGACTCCACCATTTGGTAATGATTTCTAATATCTGAGCTATCTATCTATTGACCTTTCGAGCCATAGCCAGTCCATAGGGCATAGACACAGATACTCTTTCTCTTATCTAAATTTTTATTCTAGCAGTTTTCAATCCTTGTAAAGATCTTTTATCAAATCTCGCCATTTGTCTCTGTTTCGTGCAAGAAACTCAATCTCATTGAGGGAGCCGATTCCTGCTGCTCTTGCCGCTCTCATCAATGTTTTTCTCAGTGTCTCTCTGGGTCGGCCTCTTTTCCTCTTACCTGTTGTTTCCCACATGAGGGCTTGCTTTGTTATTCGGTTATTATCTCTCCTCATCATATGTCCAACATATGACCATTGTCTTATCTTGATTACTGAAGATATTAGTGGTTGATTGGTGATTTCTCTAATTTCCTCGTTTGTTTTGAATTCTTTCCATGTTATACCAAGTATTTGTATGAACTATATCAGTCTCTATATAGAAGAGTCAGAGGGAAATATGCAACTTATTATTCTATTCCTTACTCTCTACATCTCCCCATCTCTACTTAATCCTCTTCAAATTCTCTTCCTTTTCAGCACCCAATAAGTATATATTTATCAGTTGGGTTATCAAACCTGCGTCTTTTGACTTTTGCAACAAGAGACCATATAATTGCACTAGCAATTTAACTCACTTTAATGGGATTACGACCTTTTCCTCATCTCTTCTTCTGGTTAAAATATTTTAAAGGAATACACACCACAGTTGTTTGTCACTGATACTTTAGTTGATTTGTTCATTTGTGCCTTTCCAGGAAGATAAAATACACATGCCTCATTTATACTTTCAAAGTGATTAGAAAAAGCTGTATCTTAAAATTAAGAAAAAAACTTTTGTGGTTAAAAATGGAATATTGTGGCACAGAAAACCTCAGATTTGCCAATCTTTAATCTTTTTATTAACTCTTTCTGTACGTTTCGCCACACAGTGCGTTACTCTCAATTAGATTAGTATAAGCTGTAATCAAACCATTTTCTTTTTTTGTTTTGTATCATCTGGTATTGGTGAATTCCTTGTTTAATTATTACAATATATATATATTATATGTTAAGTGTTAAATAAATATAAACAGACATAATAGTAAAAGAAAGCATCAAGAAAGGTCTCAGTCTCAATAGTAAGAAAACAGAAGTAGTGGTAATATCGAAGAAACAGTCATCACCAGCATGCAGCATAAAAATAAACAGGACAAATTCGAAACATGTGCAACGAGTCAAATATTTTGGCACAATAATAACATCGGATGGAAGATGCACCACGGAAATAAAAAGCAGAATAGCTCAGGCCAAAATAGCATTTCAGAAAATGAAAAATGTCTTATGCAACAAATCTATGTCAATAGAAATGAGAAAGAGAGTTCATCTGTGCTATTTAGAACCAATTCTGATCTATGAAAGCGAATCAAGGACAGTAGGCAAACAAATGAAAAGACAATTAGAGGCCACTGAGATGGGATTTCTCAGAAGAATGTTGAAAGTTCCCTGGACAGCAAAAAAGACCAATGAGGAAGTTCTCAAAGAGGCCAACACAAAAAGGCATCTCCTAAAAATCATCAGAAAGAAACAACATTTTTCAGGCACATCATGAGAAGAGGAAAGTTGGAAGACTTGGTTACAACTGGCAAAATAAAATGAAAGAGAGATCGTGGATGACAAAGAGAGAAAATACTGGATAGCTTGGTGTCATGGCATGGAAAGCAGTCAACAACAGAACTGATACGATGCATTGTAGATAGAAAATTGTGGAAGGACATGATTGCCTACGCCAATGGTACATGATGATGAAAGATTTAAGTAAATTTAGTATAAGTACAGAATTAAATTAACTTGGTGTTAAAAAGTTGATCTATACTTGTACTTATGAGAAGAGATAATAACTGAATAGCAAAGCAAGCCCTCATGTGGGAAACAACAGGTAAGAGAAAAAGAGGAAGAACCAGAGAGAGACTGAGAAGAACATTGCTGAGAGAGGCAAAAGCAGCAGGAATCGGTTCCCTCAATGAGATGAGCTGCTTGCACAGAACAGAGACAAATGGCGAGATTTGATAAAATATCTTTAAAAGAATTGAAAACTGCTAGAACAAAAAATTCAGATAAGAGAAGGAGTATCTTGGTCTATGCCCTGTGGGCGGCTACGGCTCGAAAGGTCAATAGATATATATATACAGAATTAAATTAACTTAACTTGGTGTTAAAAAGTTGATCTATACTTGTCTGATGTAATGATAGATTCAAGTGAGCTTTGTGTAAGGAGTTTTAATTACACTTGAATGAAAGGTAGGTTTTAGTACAATTTTTGTAAGGAGAAATGTAAGTTTTCTTGGTGTAAGGGTATATTAATGCAAGCATTTGCATACAGGCATAAGTTAGCATTGTATGTGGAACGGCTTTAAGTAGATTTGAATTAAAATATTTTTTATTAATTTTTCTGCAATTTTAGTAAACTTGGCGCTTATATATATATATATATATATATATATATATATATATATATATATATATATATATATATATATATATATATATATATATATATAAAAACGTAGAGATAGAGGGAAGCAAAAAGAAAAAACACCAGACAGCTTAAAAAATAACTTGGCAGAAAGTCAACAACAGAAGTGATTAATAACTGTCGAGATCGAAAGTTGTTGAGAGACATGATCACCTATGCCAGTAGGCCCGGTACTTGATGATGATGATATAAATATATTTTTTATTAATTTTTTATTATTATATAAAGAGGAAAGTTAGACTACTTGGTTACAACTGGCAAAATACAGGGAAAGAGAGATCACGGATGACAAAGAGAGAAGATATTAAATAGCTTGGTGTTCTGGAATTGAAAACAGTCAACAACAGAATTGATATGATGCTCTGTGGACAGAAAATTGTGGAAAGACATGATCGTCTATGTTAACCTATATGGCATGTGATGATGATGATTATTTAAAACAATTACGTTGATGCTTTGTCAGTTTCTATAGTAAAGTATCATTATTATCATCATCATCATCATCGAGTGACATCTCCACAATGAAGGTTGGCTACCATGAAGAGCGATTCTACTCTGTCTCTTGCTTTGATGGTGCAGGTTGTCATAGGCTGGTTTGTCCATCTTTTGATGTTACTCATCCATGTTAGTCTTGGTCTGCCTCTGCCTCTGCCTCTTTTACCTTGTATTTTCCCCTCCAGGATTACTTTTAGTTGGCTGTTGTGTCTTTTAACATGGCCCAAAAATTGCGTTTGTCTTGTTTGAATTGTGTTTAGTAGTTCTCTTTTCATTTTTAGTTTTTTTTAAGACTTCATCATTTGTTTTCTTTTCCTTCCATCCAATTCTACCTATTCTTTTATGTATCCACATTTCAAAGGCTTTAATTCTCTGTTCTGTTTTCTTGTCTAATGTCCATGTTTCTGCACCATATAGGAATGTTGAGAAGACATAACATTTTGCTATTCTTAGTTTTAGCCCTGGTGTTATTAAACGATCATTGTGGTCTTCTTAAAAAATTCGCATTGATTCTGTTATATAAATAAGTAAAGTTAGTAAGGATTCTGTCCATGCCATAAGGTGTACAGGAATTAAGGTGTTAGTGTCTGTATTTCTCCATGACCAAGGGCAAATTTTATAGATCATGTGGTTGCTATCACACCAGGCTGCCCAACTTTCCCAGGAACAAAAAATCATTTTCAGAGTCTTTGTCAACACATCAGGAAATTGAACCAGAACTCTTCTGGTCCATTGTAGAGTGCACTGACTGTTTATCCACAGTGGCTAATATTTAAATGGTGTAGGTATTTATATGTGCAGTGATCAGAGTAGTGCTCAAACAAGAAGCAGGCAGAATCATAGAAAAAGAGAATACACTGCGAAAGAAAAGAAAAAATAACATTTTTAGGGATGCTGAAAGTCCATAGTCAACTATGACTGACAGCAGCTACTACTTCTAGGAGTAATTCACAGATTAAATTTGTTGCTTTGGCCTTGTATTTTGTATATAATTTTTTTCTACATACGGTTCAGGAAAGACTGTTGTCATCTTAGGTAGCACATGTCCGTCTTTTTATTTTGTAGCTCTATCTGCTATAATCAATCAGAAATTACATTTCTTCTTCTTCAGCGATCAGCTATTGCTATGCATTTAGACATTTAGCCAGCTTGGGTCACAAACAAAACGGTGCGTTTTAGGTCATCGCTCTGTTTCCCCATAACTTGTCATGCAGGGAGGAGTAAATAGAAATAAGGGAAGGTTAAGGTGAGATAGAGGTTATGACGTCAATAGAAGTCATTGGCTAGGAAATTAAGGAAGTAGCTGTTGATTGGCTGGGGTACAAAGTACTTAATGCCATGCAGAGGGTTTTAGAGGTAGAGAGAGATGACATAGATAAAAACTTTCATGTAGAAGAGTGACTCGAAAGTGAGTACAAGAGTCAGAGGTACCTAGCTTGCTTTGATTCCTGAGCAGAGAAGTCTCCGCTGGGTTTTATGATTGTGCATTGCTGTTTGTGGAGTTATGAAATTAAAGTCTGTTAGTGTTCTGGCTCATATTTTCCATGTAACTTCCCCCGTTCTGTTTTCTCAGCTTGTTTCAGAAGTGACTTCCCAGCTTGTTTCAGAAATGACATTAAAATTCTGACAAATGCTAGATGTTTTTACTCTGTTATTATATTAATTAATAACATTTTAATGGAAAATTACGCTCTATCATTACCAATTTTACATAGCTGAAAATAATCTATTCAAATTACATGACTTTTAGTTTCATTAACAAGCGTTATAATTTAAGTAGGGGTTATCTTCTGTTAAAGTGTTCACAAAACAAAGGTATTATTTTTGTTGATTAACTTTTAGAACTAGAAACTTGATTATAGTGGGAATTTTTAACAAATGAAAGTACAATAGTTTTGTTGAAATAATGAGAATTAAGTTTATATATATATATATATATATATATATATATATATATATAATATATATATATATATATATATAATATATATATATATATATCTATCTATCTATCTATCTATTGACCTTTCGAGCCGTAACCGGCCCATAGGGCGTAGACCAAGATACACCTTCTCCTATATGAATTTTTGTTCTAGCAGTTTTCTTTTAAAGATATTTTATCAAATCTCGCCATCTGTCTCTGTTCTGTGCAAGCAGTTCTATCTCATTGAGGGAGCCGATTCCTGCTGCTCTTGCCTCTCTCATCAATGTTCTTCTCAGTGTCTCCCTGGGTCTTCCTCTTTTTCTTTTACCTGTTGTTTCCCATATGAGGGCTTGCTTTGCTATTCGATTATTATCTCTTCTCATCACATGTCCAACGTATGACCATCGTCTTTTCTTTATTACTGAAGATATTAGTGGTTGATTGGCGATTTCTCTAATTTCCTCGTTTGTTTTGAATTCGTTCCATTCTATACCAAGTATTTTCCTTAGACATTTATTTTCGAATGCGTTCAACTTTGTTTCTATATCTCTTGTTGTTTTCCAGCTTTCACACGCATACGTAAGGGTTGATAGTACATTTGATTTGAATAGCCTAAGTTTTGTGTTTGTGCTAATGAGTTTTGATTTCCACAACTTTTCAAGGCTTCTGAAAGACATTGCTGCTTTAGCCAGTCTGATTCTAATTTCTTTGCTCGTATCCCCTTCTCGATCAATGTGACTTCCAAGATAGATGAAGTGATCGATCTCTTCTACTGGTTTGTTTTCCATGTATATTTTGTCACTTGTTGGAATTAAACTTTTCATGACTTTAGTCTTTTCATGATTGACCTCAAGCCCAATTTTGCTGGCTATTGATGATAGTTCATTTGTGTTTTCCTGCATCGTTTTTATCTGATTGCTGATGAGAACTATGTCATCAGCAAAGTCCAGGTCCTCCAAATGGTCTCCTTGTATCCATTCGATGCCTTTATTACCAGTGCAGCATTTCTTCATTATGAAGTCCATAACAATTCCAAATAACAAGGGCGATAAAATACATCCTTGTTTAACCCCAGTTTCTATTGGGAAACATTCGCTCAGTCCTTCCTCTGTTCGAACTGCACATGTGTAACCATCATACATGTCTTTGATAATATTTATGATTTTTGATGGTAAGCCATATTGCTTCAGAATTTTCCACAAAGAATCTCTATGAATACTATCAAATGCTTTTTTGAAGTCGATGAAGTTAAGTACAAAAGGTTTTTGCTTTTCAATGTGTTCCTCCAATTCTATATATATATAGTTTAGATCCACTTATTCTAAAGTATCAAATTGAAGAGTCATGATGAAAACTGCTATAATTTAATTTTATTAAGTGCTTGTGAAACTTTAGATTTGATCATAGATGTTCTCATAGTTTCTACCATTATTCCTAGCCCTATGTGCTCAGCTCTCTTACGTTCAAGAAGTTTCTTTTATAAATAAAACATATTCATTAACTTGCATGTATATAAAATGTATTTATTTATTTTATGTTAAAATTTGCATTTTTAAAAATATTTTAATTTTTGTTTGTTTTTGGTGTTCCCTGTTGTGTAGCACGAAGAAGAAAGGCTCCATTATACGAGGAAGGTATATCCCATACATAAATATATATATATATATATAACTTCCATGCTATACTTAACCATCTGCTTCTCAGTGCATAGTGTTAAAGTTTGTTGTATTGAAAAAATCTTGAGAATAATAGGATGTATCTTTAAACACCTTCAATTTAATGCATGAAGTAAGGTATAGCAGTAAAATTTAATATTTATGTTGAATCACAAAACTCACATAAACATTGAATAACAAATACAGGCGAGACATAAGAATGGCAGAATACAAATGAAACAAGGATAAAAGAATATATATATATATATATATATACATATATATATATATATATATAAGTCTGATATAAAAATATATTTCTAAGAGAAGGATAGGAGAAAAAAATATTTAAGATAGGAATAGAAGAATATGCAGTGATGCCTCATACTCTGAATTAATTTGCTCCAGGGATTGTTTGAACTCTCCTCTAAGTCCAAATAAGTAATATATGTAGAAAGTGATGTCATCTATTCCCAGACCTTAAATTATCCAATAAACACACCAAATAACTGTAATTCTGGTGTTCTATCTGTCTCTCTCTCACTTGGTTCAGGGTTTTGGTTCACTTTCCTACTATTCTAGATCTGCCACTCATGTACCACTCATGCTTCACAGTAAGTTCCTTTTTCACTCCAAAAATCAATACCACAACCTTCCTTTTTTGGCTTTGTTACTTCACACTCTTTTTGGGTGCTATAGTTAAAAGAAAATGGTTATATATAAAATCAAACACACCAAAAATAAAGAACAAAATAGTAATGAAAACATGCAAGTGTAAAGCAAGTGAAAATTTAGGCACACAGCAGAATACATTTATAGATCTATAACATTTTTTTCCCCATTTCACCTTCACATATGTGCAGTTCAGATGTAGAAGTATCATAATGTAGAACTGCAGATAAAAATTCTCTTGAGGTTAGCATTCATATGTTTGAGGTTAGGGTCGTTTGAAATATGAGGCACCACTGTATTTAAGACGGGCATAAAAGAGGACAAACCTGAAACCGGGATATAAGAAAAGTAGTGATAGAAGCATATACCCTAAATAGGTATAGAATACCATAAAAAGTATAGAACACCATATCTAAAATACAGATAGAAGATTTGAGATACAACTCATGATATAGATAATAGGAGAAATCCATTAAATGGATATAAAGGAAAAACTCAAGGAATTTCATAATATAAAGGGGCCGGATGATCTGGAGATAAGACTCTGGCATCTAAACAAGAAGGTCCTGGGTTTGATTCCCACTACAAGCAGTAGAAATTTTTCAAAAATCTAATCCATGGTTTCTTCGTAGCTTTACCCTCTTCTGGTCTCTGGGTAGTGAGATCTGATGTTAGCCCTCTCAGGGAACTTTGAAAAACAGGAACCCTTATATAGAACCCTTGTTTAAAAAAAGGTAGGTCAAAAATGGCAGGTGCCAGAGCAAAATTGATAGGCAAATATTATTCCCAAAACATCAAAACTTTTGATGATAAAATTAGAGTTTCTCTTAAGTTGAAGAATGGTTATGGTTAGTCAAAGGGCCCAGTATCAGCAAACAAATTAAAATCCATAATTGCTCAACCGTCCGTGCCAGTGGAATCATCAGAATTAAAACTCATCTCATTGAAGGATCCAAACAAATAAAGGCAGCTGCAGTCCCCATCGTAGCAGCTGCAGCACATACCAAAAGACATAAGGTCAAGCGGCACAGAAAGTGAATGCAGCTGAACTGTCCTTCATCATTCGAAAACATTCATTGTAAACAATCGTAACACGGAAACAAGATCCAGATGAAAAACACAGTTCATTGTGACCACAGAGCACTAACTCAGTAGCTCTGGCAGCAAGCCGGACTTGGAATATGAAGAACTGAACAAGGAACACTTTTCAAACTGAGCCTCAATGGTTCTTGCCACCTATCTGCCATATTGACCAGTATTCCGGTTGAAGAATATCTGCCTGCATGGTGAAGGATACTTGAGCACATAATTGCTGTTGTGAATATAAGAAATAGTGACATTCATGCAAAAGTCAATTCTTCTGGACTTCGATACAAAGACTTCAGATACAAAGCTGGCATATGCCAAAAAACAACAAATAGAATTAAAAGCTTCAGATAAGGATAAAGAGGGATAAATTTAAGGATAGATGGGAAAAAACTGGAAGCTGAGGAAGCCATATATTTAGTGAACTGAACTATTGTAAGTAATAGATTGGAGTTGATCTTGAAGGATGTTTTCTGTATTCACCCAGGTTTCAACAGGTGCCAGATTTTTCTGGGAAAACAGGGCAACCTAGTGTGATAATAACCACATCATGCATAAAATTTACCGTTGGTCACTGAAGAATCTGGATACTAACGGAACGGAACAGAACAGGAACATAAAAAAAACTTCTGATAAATAAAAATATGAGCAGATCTAAGATAGAATTGCCTTATTCAAGACATAAGGCACAATCATGTCATTAATGCCAATTCAAAAATATAATATTTTGGTATTGCTTTGAATTAACAAAATACAAAGAAAATGAATGAGACCATTTTTTAACAGTTGAATAAAAAAAAATAGATAATTAACTTAAACATAAGTTAAACAATAATCAAGCACTTGTAGGAGAAATTTGTGTGATGTCTAAATATAATTGGAAGCTAAGCTAGTGATGGTTCACATTAATTTTAAAAGAAGTAATTAGACATCAATTAGATAGGTTTGTTTCATTGTTATGATGTTGAGTAAAAACATGCAGGCGAGAAATCATGTAAAAAGTTAATTGGTAGAGAAATTAAATTGTACAACTATAATAAAGGTATAAGATTAAGAAATATAAAGTTATATATAAGGTTGTTACATGTCCATTGATGTTTAATATAGGGGAAGAGACAGAAATGATGTTTATATCATGTTCATATATCTATATATATATATATATATATATATATATATATATATATATATATATATATATATATTATAAAGTAAATGTATAATCTCATACAGATTCCCTTACCAACCCATGTAATCTCTTCCTTCTTCATTTTACTGTGTTCTGTATTACCAGTCTGTTACCACAATTTAATATACAAATAATCTGATCTGGCAAAATGACTGCTGAATGCCTGCTACGGAGGCATCCAATACATGTGGACAGAGAAGGTTCATATGGTCATTGCCAGTGCTGTTCAAGAAATCATCAACCTTGGATCAACCAGTGCTTTTTTTGAACTTATAAAGATGGATGTGTAAAGGTGACAGATCCATGAATTGTAAAAGTGAGTCATGGAGTGCTGTATATAACCACTGTTGCCTTATGGAAGTGAACCATGGACAATAGATAAGCTATCCAAAAGATTACTTTTAACAACAGAGATATGGTTTGTAAGAAGAAAATTCAACAAAAAACATATAAGAGAAGTAAGGTGCAGAGCTTGAACAGTCTCAAAGCTCAATTGCATGACATTGTCAACAAAACTTCAACAAATATCACATGACATCTGGGGGGCTGGGTAGTCTAGAGGTAAGACATCAGCCTCTAGACAAGAAGGTCCCAGTTTCAATTCTCACCACAGGTAGTGGTGACATTTTTTTATACGATTTATCCCTGCTCTCCACACAACCAAAAGCAGTTGCAAAAAAGGACCAATAGGGTTTTCTGAACATGAATTAGACTTTGCATAAAAAGGAAAAAAAACACAAACTAAAGTTCTTTGAATAAACACATAGTACTACTGTAATTACCTTAGGAGACAAGAAGCCAAAAGATGTGAATACATTCAGTTATCTTGATAATATCTTGGACAGATTAGAGGGTATGGAAGGAAATGTTGCAGCAAGAGTTTATTAAAGCTATGGGAGCTTTTTGTGCAGTTGAAAAACATATGAAACCCAAGGGACTGACCTTAACCAAATTTTGATTAATACAAACATCAAATCAGTCCTTTTGTATTGATCAGAAACATGGACAACAC
This sequence comes from Megaustenia siamemsis, assembly GCA_032433765.1. NCBI lineage: Eukaryota > Metazoa > Mollusca > Gastropoda > Stylommatophora > Ariophantidae > Megaustenia > Megaustenia siamemsis. Next base: position 24,326,299 of record JAVIAB010000001.1, read on the forward strand.
AAACCAGAAATATGAGGGAACTGCAGACATTTATTAACGAGGGTGCTTGAGATCAGATGGTCAGACACTATTAGAATGGATGGACTGTGGCAAAGAACAATTCAACCCGCTTTTGAAGAAAATATTTAAAAAAGGTGATAGTGATGTATAGGACACACACTCAAATGTCAATTTGAAGCATTCCCAGATAAGCATTCACCCGGAGCCCACAGGTAATGAGGAAATGTGGAAGACCTAGGAACACCTTGAGACTGAGATGCGAAAGATAATGAAATCTGGAAATGATTAGAGGAGACAGTAAAGGATAGAAAGGTGTGAAGAGTTCTTGTTGATTTCCCCAATGGAGGGTTAAAAAAAAAGGCAAGAATAGAATAGACGACAAATTACAAACACATCTCCTGTGATCTGTTATCAGTTCTCATGTCTGATACAGCACTGAGGGTAAATGAGTGTTCCTTGACACAAGATGATAACAATTATTACATTTGTGCATTAAAATAAACTATGCATATTTTTTTTTACTGTATTAATTCTGTTTACAAATCCTTTCTGCTAATTCATTTATTTACTATTACCTCATCGTGCTTAGATGCTGCTTACAAATAGCTGACTCTCTGTTATATAATGTATAGCTGCTTACATCTAATAATTATGTTTTTGCTGGCTTCTCATTTATATATATATATATATATATATATATATATATATATATATATATATATATATATATATATATATATATATAGTGTATTGTACCATTATAATTATGTTTGTTATGACTTTTTAAATTCTGCTATCATAATAGCATTTTTTGTACAGCATTATCCCATTGATGTGATCTGCCAGTGAGTGACTGAGGAGCTGTTAACTGTCACAAAATTAACCATACAAAATAAATAGCTTCTGTTGCAGGAAATAAAGTGTAACAACAAGATATACATTGCTTTTAATTGTACTGAGATTGAACAGTTGTGCTTGACCTGTCCCATTTAAGGTCAATCAACTTGATTCTGTATGAGCATACAATATATAATAGTCACTTTCTTGTTCTGCTTTTTCTTTTATTCATTTTTATACTTCTGTAAAGTTAGCAATATACAGTCTTCTGTGTTGTTTGTCCATCATGTGTGATGAAGACCATTCACTTCATTCAGTTTTTAATTTTGTCTACGTGTGCGAATATGGTTATTAAATGCAATGTGTGTCTGGAATAATCTCTCTCTTTCCCTCCCCCCCCCCTCTCTCTCTCTCTCTCTCTCTCTCTCTCTCTCTATATATATATATATATATATATATATATATATATATATATATATATATATATTGTCCTTTCGAGCCGAAGGCATATAGGGTAGAACCACAATCTCAAAAACAGAAACTGTGCGTGTCAAAGTGGCACAAATTGCAGAGATCACTGCTTCAAAAATCTATGACTCTGTTTCCATAACAATACTTTTTACAATGACAGCTTGTCAAGCCATCGATCAACCTCCTTAGTAGCCTCTTACGACATGCCTGGAAGGTCACAGCGTCACTATTCTTTACCTCCCTCATAATGAAGCCCTCGGTAACACACAGGATAGATATATATATATATATCCATCTAAATGTCTAAGGAAAATACTTGGTATAGCGTGGAACGAATTCAAAACAAACGAGGAAATTAGAGAAATCGCCAATCAACCACTAATATCTTCAGTAATAAAGAAAAGACGATGGTCATATGTTGGACATGTGATGAGAAGAGATAATAACTGAATAGCAAAGCAAGCCCTCATGTGGGAAACAACAGGTAAGAGAAAAAGAGGAAGAACCAGAGAGACACTGAGAAGAACATTGCTGAGAGAGGCAAAAGCAGCAGGAATCGGCTCCGTCAACGAGATGAGCTGCTTGCACAGAACAGAGACAAATGGCGAGATTTGATAAAATATCTTTAAAAGAATTGAAAACTGCTAGAACAAAAATTCAGATAAGAGAAGGAGTATCTTGGTCTATGCTCTATGGGCGGCTACGGCTCGAAAGGTCAATATACATGTATATATATATATATATATATATATATATATATATATATATATATATATATATATATATATATATATATATATATATATATATATATAAATGACCGTGTGGACTTGTTACAGATGCTGATGAAGAGGGAACTGTTTCATGGGCCATACTTGCCTGTCTCTGGCTGTAACTCTTTTGTTTGTCTCATAGGAGTAGTCCCATATTAATAAGATGTACACCTGGTAGTTCTTTCTTGTGCCACAGACTTGATTCCAGAATATTACACAGTTTTAATGCAGCTGATATACATCAGCAAAAACCCAAGCCAGACCCCCCTACTTTGCATACAATCACTACTATAGACAATCTGGAATGACACAGTTTATTCCAAGAAAGCTAAACATAGAAGTGTAGTAAAGTCTTGGTCAATTATTGTACAGTCGTCCTTACAGCCAACCACAGTTAGGTCTGGTCCCTTATAGCATGGTCATTTATTGTATGCATTTCATAAAGTAAGAATTCTGTTGAGTTATTTTGATAGAATTCTGATATTTTATCTCAATACATTGTGATATGGTAAAAGAATGTAATAGTAAAAAGTCAAGGTACTCGGTTGCCATCGGGAAGGTGGGAGCTTGCTTTTTATGTGGAACACTAAGGTTCAAAATACATCCTCCACTTGATGAAACTGAAAAAAAAAAATGGGTGCCTGTCTCTAGATATGGGAAGGAAAGGCATTTGGGGAGAGTGCTGTTATCCCCCACTATCCCCCCCCCCCCCCCCCCCAAATATTCCAGTGTGAAGTAGAGGCCCCCACACTCCATTCCCTATTGGTAATGCATTAGCTTAGCCCTGTATTGTAAATTTAAAAAAAAATAATTTTACAGCAAGAATAATTAACAGTTTTCATATCTAAATTTGCTTCATTAAATCAGCAGGTAAGACTTTTTCTTGAGATTGTATATTTTTACAAATGTATTTTTAATTATTTAGTTTTTGTTTATAGAACCATTATTAATATATTGTATTAGGACAGTGCCCAACTGCACTTTGATTTCATTCGCTATCACATAAGACGATCTCAGAACTTGTATACTGTGAGTTGTAATCAGCTTTTGCTCTTTTGTTTTATTCAATTTAAATTTATTTAAAAAAAAAAAACTTATATTTTCTATGGTCAAATTAAGTTTAAAATGGCTTCTGCATCTTGATTTCTTCATCCAATTCATTTCCTGATATTTGAATCAAGCATGTATCTTATTGTTGTGTGTTGATCATTTCATTTTTGGATATTTAGATGAACCATGTAGTTATGTTGTAGCATCATCTGCAATGTCTTGAAGTTATGTAATCAAGTGTTTGTAGGAATACTTATGCCCTTTTCATACACATATTTAAAGCTACCATATTTTTTTAACAGCTTTGCTATGTTTTCCATGTGATTTAAAACAATTATATTTGAAACAATAAATGAAACAGATGGTTTCAATATTTTTAAAATCAAAGCTATTAAAGATATGTGCATCCAGTTTGTATGTTTATGTAGAGAAACTGAAAGTTTAATTTTCCATATGCATCTTGTGGAGATTTATCTAAGAAAATTATATGGCCTTTCATGTTTTTGCTAATTTATTTGACCTGTAATAAAAGAATCCCACGTTTTATTGTTACTAAGTTTATGCTGACATGATACCTGTCATATGGCCAAAGATACAGGCATCTTTAACTTTATGTACAATAAGTTGACAGAAACCATGGCCATATATAGTTTACTAAGGCCCACAAGCTAAAAGTTATCATCCAAACTTTTGTGATGTTTTTAGCTTTGTGAGCAGGGACAGTAGTTGGTAAAATTGCATCAGCCATCTCTAGTTCTCAAATCTGAAAACATCATAAAGTTTAGATTATTCTGAGGTTACCCTCACAGCAAGCAGGCTTACTTAATATAGATGGCAAACACAGGACCATACACAGTAAAGTAAATATTTTTCATAGTTTCAATTTTATAAAATATTGAAACCGTTTCATTTGTAGTAACCCTGTATATTCCAATCCATATTTAGCTCCCCTTGTCCATATTACAAACCATTTTATTATGCTTCACTACCTGTATAGTTATTTGCATCTCATTTGTTGTAGAGTTTAAATTGTGGCACTAATTGGAATGTGTATTAATTAACACTAATGTTTCCAAGTCTATCACTTGTATTCCAGCAATATTATTGTGGAAATATATTTTAGAGACATTAATGGAAATTAATTAATTTTAAATAAATAGGGAACGAGCAAATAGATTCAGAGCTGCTGTAAAACTGGTAGCAGGGAGCCAGTAGTGGGGTGTAACTTACACTCCTACAAGGTATGGTGACAGCTTAACATAAAAGGAACACAACAAAATACTGACATTTTGGCCTATATGTGGCTTCTTCAGAAAAGGGGAACAACAACAAACGATGAGAAACAGATAAATATTCCTACATCTATGATGATAGGGACAGGCAGGGGAAGTAGGTAGAGGGGCAAGAGATGACATGATGAAACGAGAGAGGGATGTGCTACATGATGAAGGTAAAAGGTGGAAATAGAGTATACATAGGTATAGAGTACACGTATGTATAGAAAATAATTATATATAAAAATGTAGACTTAGTAGTAGGAATGCATCCGTCCACTCACAATGATAGAAACCGGTTGAATACTAGTAAGAGGACCACCTCGGTGAACAGTCAATTTGTAAGACCAGGGGACAGACGAGTTAAATGAGTACTTTTATTATCATGGTTAACAAATTGTAATTGTTATAAACACATTGAAGTGCAATCTGTTTATTTATGTTTATTTTTCATAGATCATTCTGCATTCCTCTTAGCATTTTTATGAGTTTGAAGTGTTAGCATGAACTTGCCTTTCTAACATTTTCTAAACAGCTACATAATTTTTTTTTTTTTTTTTTTTGTGATTCCTTATCTATGGATAATTTTTTAATCATTCCTTTGCATTTACAACTATGATATAGTTCGATTTAAAACTTTTGTTAAAAAGGTTTGTTATATCATCAAATGTGTGTGTTGAAAATCAGTGTTAAACTATATGGGAGATAATTTGTAAAGGAGACAATGACTAATACAATTTAATCAAATTACATATGTATTTTCCCCGCATCTTATGCCCTCAGTGTCAAACATGGTCAATCACAACAAGTCAGAAGTGGAAGTTAGTCACAGAAATGAGGTGTTTGAGGATAGTGGCTTACGTGACTTAAAATGAGATATTTGAGGATAGTGATTTGAAATGAGATATTTGAGGATAGTGATTTGAAATTAGATATTTGAGGATAGTGATTTGAAATGAGATATTTGAGGATAGTGATTTGGAATGAGATATTTGAGGATAGTGATTTGAAATGAGATATTTGAGGATGGTGATTTGAAATGAGATATTTGAGGATAGTGACTTGAAATGAGATTTTTGAGGATAGTGGTTTGAAATGTGATATTTGAGGATAGTGACTTGAAATGAGATATTTGAGGATGGTGATTTGAAATGAGATATTTGAGGATAGTGACTTGAAATGAGATATTTGAGGATGGTGATTTGAAATGAGATATTAGTCTAGAGGTAAGACATCAGCCTGTGGATCAGAAGGTTCAATCCTCCCCATAGGCAGGGAAGACATTTATTTAACTTTTAACAAATATTGAATCCATGGTTCCTTCATGGCTTTTACCCACCATTGATCTCTGGATAGTGAGATCCAACGTCTAACCCTCTCAGATAAAGGCAAAAAACAGGAGGTCCTGTGTGCATTCTGGGCATGTTAAAGAACCTACGGGAAATGGAAATTTTAAAGAGTACACCAAAATTGGTTGCAGCACAAACAAAAGAAATATTTCAAAAACGTTAAAACTATCGACGAAAATATAGGAAATATAGTACCTCTGAAATCAGAGAATATATGCCTGTATGGCAGGGGACACCAGAGCACATGGCTGCCATTACAAAAAATAGGTAGAAGTGATATTCACATAAAATTCAGTAACAGGACTCTGCTAGAGATATACAGCTGGAGTACACAAATAAACGACAAATAAACAAATAATATTAGCTGGGGTCACTAGAACTTTGTTTCTCTTTTGATGCTTGAAAGGAGAAGAAGTGAAGTGAAGTTTTATAACATTTTTAAAAATCATGTTTGTAATTACTGTGAAGAATTATGATGTCATCAGTCACTCTGTATCTTATAGGTTTGTTCCCTGCTTGTGGCTGTAATTTGATATGTCTATTTCAGGCATACATAGACAAGGCATGAGTGCAGCATCTGAGCCCACAACTTCAAACTCTTCACCCCCACCTCAAGGAGAAGCTGTGCCTGCTGCTCCATCCAACACTCGTCTGATCTTATCTGGAGGAGAGGGTTATGTTGACTTCAGGCTTGGTGAGTGCAGATCATAATAATAAATAAACAAATATTTATCAAGAGAGAAAACTCCATGGCAAAGACAAATATAAATTATACAGGGACTAGTAACAGTCTTGTCAGTAATAAAGGATTCAATAGATAAGGTAATGCATGAAGAACAAGCTGGATTTAGTAAAGGGAGAAGCTGCCTTGACCACATTTTTACTCTACGACTTATATTGGAGGAACACATTGAAAAGCAAAAACCTTTTGTACTTACTTAACTTCATTGACTTCAAAAAAGCATTTGACAGCATTCATAGAGATTCTTTGTGGAAAATTCTGAAGCAATATGGCTTACCATAAAAAATAATAAATATTATCAAAGACATGTATGATGGAAACACATGTGCAGTTCATACAGAGAAAGAACTGAGCAAATGTTTTCCAATAGAAACTGGGGTTAAACAAGGATGCATTTTATCGCCCTTGTTATTTGAAATTGTTATGGACTTCATAATGAAGAAATGCTGCACTGGTAATAAAGGCATCGAATGGATACAAGGAGACCATTTGGAGGACCTTGACTTTGCTGAAGGTATAGTCCTCATCAGCAGTCAAATAAAAATGATGCAGAAAAACATAAATGAACTATTATCAATAGCCAGCAAAATTGGGCTTGAAAACAATCATGAAATGACTTCTTCTTTTCTCTTTTCACTGGTACCTAAAAGGTGTGGTTATACCATTTGTCGTTCTTGAGCTGCTCGAACTGTCTGAATTAATGATTTTCCTTTGTTGTTACATGTCTCTGTCATTGCATCTATCCATCTTCTTCTGGGTCTTCCTCTTGGTCTTTTTCCATGCATTCTTGAGAAGAACGCCCTTGATGGTGATTGGTGAGGATTCATTCTGACCAGGTGGCCAAACCATTTAAGTTGTTGTTGTTCCATATATTCTTGGCAGGGTTTTGTTCCTACCATTTTTCTTATGGTTTCATTTGTTATTCAATCTCTACTTGTGTTGTTTTTTACTTTGCTCAAGCATCACATCTCACACATATTGATCTTTCTTAACATGAGAATTAGCAAATTAAGACACCCATTAAACATTAAGATCAAAGATAAAGAAATAAAACAAGTAGAGGAATTCAAGTATTTGGGCACAATGTTCACAGAAGATGGAAAACTAAACAGAGAAATTGACATGAGAATACAAAAAGCAAATGCTGTCACATATCAGCTTTCACTATTGCTAAGACATCCAAACATTTCTATGCCAGCTAAGCAACAAATGATAAATAGCATTTTCATACCAACCTTGTGCTATGAAAGTCAAACATGGACCCTTTCTAAATCACAATTAAGAAAGATAAATACATGTGAGATGCGATGCTTGAGAAAAGTAACAAACAACACAAGAAGAGATAGAATACCAAATAAAACCATAAGAAAAATGGTAGGAACAAAACCCTGCCAAGAATATATAGAACAACAACAACTTAAATGGTTTGGCCACCTGGTCAGAATGAATCCTCAAAAATCACCATCAAGGGCGTTCTTCTCGAGAATGCATGGAAAAAGACCAAGAGGAAGACCCAGAAGAAGATGGATAGATGCGGTGACAGAGAAATGTAACAACAAAGGAAAATCACTAATTCAGACAATTCGAGCAGCTCAAGAATGACAAATGATATAAACCACGACACCTTTTAGGTATCTGTGAAAAGAGAAAAGAAGAAGAAGAATCCATTTTTCCCTGGGCAGCCGTGTGCACAGGGGTCCCTCGCCACACGGGCAGATAACTCCATCTTCGGAGGTACTCATATTTTTTCTGTCGATGTGTAATTGACGTTTCAAGCCGGGCCTCGCTACTAAGACCAGGGGTGGTTCCCGCAGAGAGAAATCATAGATAAAAATCCCAACTGGGGGAGCCGGGATTTGAACCCACAACCTCTCTGTCTCGAGTCCAGCGTCTTGCCTCGAGACCAACCTGTCCCCCAAATGGTGATATTTGATAAAATATCTTTAGAAGGATTGGAAACTGCTAAAATAAAAATTTAGATAAGAGAAAGAATATCTGGGTCTATGCACTAAGGGCCGGCTACCGCTCGAAAGGTCAGTAGATAGATAGATAGTAACAGTCTAGTTGGGTCAAGTGCTTAGGGTTTGAGAGGGAAGGCAAGCTGGTACTCAAAAATACCATGCTGAAGTTGGATGTGTTGGGCCAAAAGGTGCAAATATCACTGTGCTACTGCAATCCACAACACAATGCTCACTTAATGTCATTTCGAGGGTGAATGACAAAGAGATGTATAACTTTAGTTATCAGGAGAACACAAGCAAGCAAACTAAAACTATACAAGAAAATTGTTGCTTAAATTAAAAGATTTGTAATAAATTTGATTAAAATAAATCAAAGTTCCTGCCTAATTTATGTGAGTGTGTGAATCACAGCACTGCCTTCTGTCTCAATATCTACATTTTTTTACTTGCTCATACAAATATTTTTCCTTTTGTGAAAATAGGTACCTGGCTTGCTGAGTTGGAGACGTATTAAAAACAAATAAGAGCACTGCTGACACTTTTTGACTTCAGAAGGAATAAACAGGAATTATGCAGGAGAGTACATTCAAATGGAGTCTATGCTTAGGAATACAGTCAAGTTTAATTACACAGAGGGATTATAAGAGGAAATCTCTTATTTCCTCTTGGAGGAAATTGTACAGGGTTAAGGCAAAGAAATGCAAGTGAATGCATAAAAATGCGAAGCTGCAGTAAAGCTGAATGCGAGGAAAAATTTAAAAAAAAAGAAAAAATGGTATGTTAGAAGCTTTACGTTAGTAGACGACACAGATTCGAACAACGTTTCGGCTCAATAGGCCTTCAACAGGAACAAACAAACAACATACACACACAGATATGTGAATAAATAAAACTAATCCTACATAGCTAACTAGTAATGAAACATCAAAAACAAAATAATCGAAATATGTTGACTTCCCTGTGTGTCGTGGACTGTGGTCAGGCTAGGAAAGGAATTCCAGCCACACCCGTGAGAAGCCAAAAGCACATGCATGCACTGATAAAATGTAGACAAAATAATGCAACCAAAAAGAAAGTAATCACAGTGATACAATAAGAGAGAGTATACACAGCAGTAAAACTAATGTGAAAAGCACACAGTGATAACAGATAGATATTAGAGTTGGGAAAGTCATGTACTCAGGAGAGATTAAGAAAAAAAAAACCATTTATAAAAACTGCCAAGGATGTACCATCTATGAAGGATGACCACAGACTGAGAAAGTTGGAGGAATTTGTTGTTGCTGTACAAGAAGCCATGAGAGTTACCTCACCAACCGATTATCAGTCACAAAAAGATGGATGCAAGATGAATGTTGGCAGCTTTTTCAGTGTTATTTGTTACAGTTAAAGAGGACTTCAGAAGATTTTTTTAGTAGCCATATAGCATCAGCGCTATTTAGAGCCAATTCTGACCTATGAAAGTGAATCATGGACAATAGACAAACAAATGAAAAGATGATTAGAGGCCACAAAGATGAGATTTCTCAGAAAAATGTTGGCAGTTCTCTGTATAGCTAAAAAGACCAATGAGGAAATTCTCGAAGAGGCCAAGACAAAAAGGGAGCTCCTAAAAACACATTGGTAACAATCAACATTTTTGGAGCTCATCATGAGAAAAGGAAAGTTGGAATGTTTTGGTACAACTGGCAAAATACAGGGAAAGAGAAATCTTTGATGACAAAAAGAGAAGATACTCGATAGCTCAGTGTTGTGACACAGAATACATTCAACAACAGAATTGATACAATGTATAGAAAATTGTGGAAGGTCATGATCACCTACACCAACCGGTATGACACATGATGGCGATGATTATATTTGTATGTGTATTAAATATAATTGTTATATCAACCAGGTGATGGTGATAGCGAGGAGGATCCAACAGCTGCCGCCCCTATAAATGATGATGACGATGATGATCCCAGCAAGGCCACATCCCTGACAAAAGTTGACCGCAGCCACATCATTGTGTGGCAGGTGACCATCCAAGAATAACCTCCATCCCTCATCAGTATATTTATAGTGCCAACATTGTTTTTATTTGTGCCGCACCTTCTGTGAAGTCCTGCTCTGTGAGATTCCACACACCTTTAAATGTCTTGATTTACTCTATATCCAGCTCTCTAGGCCAGTCAAATAATTTTTTTTTTAATGTAAAAAATATTCCCATATTCCCTTAGAAGTATGAAGTGTTTTAACCACACAAACTACAAACCACATCATTTTTTGAGGTAATAAGGTCATTGTTCTTCCTCATTTTATTATTTTTCCAAACTATGTGAGTAATGCACCCATTTTTGCAATTGGGTTTATTGAAGGTTGCCTAGCAAGATTCGAATGAATGATCTTTAAATTGTACAAAATCAATGTGCAGAAATCTCTACAGTACTCCTGCACTGATACATTTTTTTTTTGGCTATGTCCTTGTCCACTTGGGATTTCTATTTGGAATTTGTAAAATTGAAGCCTCAATCAATATCTAGGTAAAGAAAAACTATTGTAGATTATTACTGAAGTAAAATATCAGATTTTCATCCCAAATGATAACTGCCATTTTCCGGACAATGGATAGAGAAGTACAAACATTTTGTTGTAATAACTGTGTAGACTTTTATTGATAAGAGCAAACATTTGTCATGAAATAAAAAAATATAACAAAATGACAAAGGATATTGTTTTAAAAAAAAAATAGATAATGTTTACTTATGCTTAACATGCTCTGTGAGTAGAAAAAAAAGCACAGCATAATCTTTTCTTTCGTTTCAGCATGAATAACTTTGTGTGTATTTTCTGTAGTTAAACGAGGACAATGAAAGCAAAGCACAACAGAAGAAGTGCTTTGATGGCAATTTTCTGTTTAAAAAATAAAATTAGTTACCTAGTCATTAGCAATGGCTGAAATTTAAAATAAAAGATATTTAAAAATAAAGAAAGCTGAAATATTTCTGTAATTAATTTTCATTCACCTGAATGACTTTTATTAATGTCAAGATTCAAACAGTTTCTAGCCAGGAAATACATGATGTGGAAATCACAATCAGGCTTAAAAAATTTCAAGAATTGCAATTTTTAAGGACAATCTTATCTTATGTCTACATATGCCGTGACATGTTGTGGCAAGATGCAATTTTATTTCTTGGGCCGATTGTCACTTTGGCAAGTTAAGTAAAATAAATAGTATAAATGTTCATTGTTAAGAATTAAGCGCTTTGGTGGAAATTTTAATGAAATAAAATTGTGTGAAATGTAGCTGCCTATTGTTGTTAAAGTGTTCTAAGAATATTATATATTAATGTAGTTTACAATAATCCAGCTTACAGTGGAGTGTCAATGCTTTTTTTTTTTATTTTAGATTAATGGATTAATGCATCATCATTTTTTAAAAAAAATAATACAACCATTAGGAGAAAAAAAAATGTGTACCTTCCTTGGTCATGTACTGAGAATAGGATAATCTGGAAAAATTATTATAACAGTGGAAACGGTAGGAGAGAGAGAGCATAGGAAAGCAATGGCAGAAAATAGTAGACAGTTCGAGTCTGGTTTGGTAAAAATTCAGCTTTAGAACTGATTCAGGGACAAAATTGCACTAGAGACATAATCATCAGCACCCCAGAGAATGGCACATGATGATGAATACAACCAAAATACAGTAATAACTCATTATAAGTGTTTCTGAATTGATCAATCCGGTTGCTTGTGACAAAAATAGCTCACTCTGACAAGAACATAGAGAGGGATAAACTCTGTGTCTTTGAATTTGAGTATCTGTTCTTTGTTAGGTTATATGTAATTTATGAAACTGAGTGGTGGGGGTCACTGTTTTATTAATAAAATGTATATTCCTGCACAGTTTCATACATGAAACTATATTTTAGTGTAATAATAAAGAATTATGATGATCTTCTTTCCTTCCTCCTTTGCCTTTCTGAATCTAGGGTATTTTCTGATGATGATGGTGATGATAATAATAAAGAATTCTGATGATGGTGGTGATAATAATAATAATAAAGAATTCTGATGATTATGGTGATAATAATAATAATAATAAAGAATTCTGATGATGATGATAATAATAAAGAATTCTGCTGATGATGATGATAATAATAAAGAATTCTGATGATGATAATGATAATAATAAAGAATTCTGATGATGATGATGATAATAATAATAAAAAAGAATTCTGATTTAACCATTATAAGAAATCATACCTCAAAAATGGTTCAATAAGATTATATGGCATAATAACTGTTCTTAAAGAGCCAATAAAATAATTGTTTTCTTGTGTGAGTTTAGCATGCCTTTGTATGCATGGAAGTATTTTTGTAATGAAGCAAACTGTAACTGTGAAATACAAGTAAAATAAGTTCATTTCTAAATAAATTTAATGCTCACTGACGTCGATTAAAGAACATTGCTGAGAGAGGCAAAAGCAGCAGGAATCGGCTCCCTCAATGAGATAGAGCTGCTTGCACAGAACAGAGACAAATGGCGAGATTTGATAAAATATCTTTAAAAGAAAACTGCTAGAATAAAAATTCAGATAAGGAAGGAGTATCTTGGTCTACGCCCTATGGGCCGGCTACGGCTCGAAAGGTCAATAGATAGATAGATGTCGATTAAAGCTCCCGTTTCTTTCGTTCCCTGAAACCATATCTCAGATAAAAATAGTCCCTTGAATTTGAAACCTTGTCACATATATAATGACAAGTACATATCTGTTGTGCTTTGAGAGTTGTTGGCCATTTTTATTATGGTTTTGTACTGAACAGCATGATTGTCAAATAAACAGTATTTTACTGTCTTATCTCAGGTGAAGAATTTGTATAAATTTCTCCTAATTTCTTTGCAAATAAGCTTGAAGTTTGACCTGATTTTTGCACTAAGCAGTTCCACTGTTATCTTATTTTGTTTTAATCTAGAATTTTGCTGTCGGTAAGCTTGACTTTAATTTATAATTTTTTTTTTAACCGTCTCACTCTGATAAATTATGTCACAATGGATTTGTTATTAGTGATCTCATTCACACACAAGAGGTCTGTTTTGATTCCAGTTGATAACATTTATAGATCCACCTAAATATATAAATGTACCTGATTATTTTGGGAAAGAAAGATGGTACTATCATAATACTGACCACATAAACCCACATATGGGCCAATATTCAAAAGAAATCTGGGCACAAACACTCATCATCATTGGGCGCCGACTCTGCATCGAAGGTTGGCTACCATGGAACATCATTCCGCTCTGTCTCTTGCTTTGATAATGCATGTCATAGGCTGACCTGTCCATCTTTTGATGTTACTCATCTTGTTAGTAAAAATGCCCTATGTTTTCTATATACAAACACTATGTTCTCTATACACCATAGACTGACAAATTCTGTCATCTTCTGCCGATAATTTATAACTGACATTTGTCCATTACTAATGGGGGAACAGGTTTCAGAAAAGCGTATTAGACTATTGGTTAAAGATCAAAGACTGGGAGCAGCGATAGCTCAGTGGTTAGTGAACTGGACAACAAAGCACAAGAGGTAGGGTTCAATCCCAACCGACAGCATCCGGGTTCACCCAGCCTTTAATGGGTACCGGATTTTTTTTCTGGGAAAGTAAAGCGGCACGGGCATAATACCGACCACATTACCCAAAAAATCATGTGCCAAAGGTCTGTAAAATTTATGGTCACTAACAACATATTCCCTATACGCCACTTGGCATGACGGGGGCACTTTACTTTTACTTTACTTAAAGACCAAAGACTGCTCTTCAACACAATTTTCATTCCAGTGTTGTGCTATCAAAATTTAGACACTACAATGATGAACAATCAGCAACAAACTCAACATATCAAAGGGACATTCTCCAAAAAAAATGTATTGGCAGAATGATAGAAAAATTCAGATATATGATGACAGAATGATAGAAACACTCTGAAATGTGATGGCAGAATGATAGTAACACTCAGAAATGTGATGGCAGAATTATAGAAACACTCAGAGATGTGACGGCAGAATTATAGAAACACTCAGAAATGTGGCGGCAGAATTATAGAAAAACTCAGAAATGTGATGGCAGAATGATAGTAACACTCAAAAATGTGATGGCAGAATTATAGAAACACTCAGAAATGTGGTGGCAGAATTGTAGAAACACTCAGAGATGTGATGGCAGAATTATAGAAACACTCAGAGATGTGATGGCAGAATTATAGAAACACTCAGGAATGTGGCGGCAGAATTATAGAAACACTCAGAAATGTGGCGGCAGAATTATAGAAACACTCAGAAATGTGACTGCAGTAAAGGTCAATCTAAGAGTAAATATCACAAGCTATCTTACCTTGACACTGAAAAGCAAATGAGGGCAAAAACAATTCTTAATGAAATTAAAAACTAGATATGAATAAGACACACTAAGCTTTATTACTAGATATGAATAAGACACAGTAAGCTTTATTACTAGATATGAATAAGACACACTAAGCTTTATTACTAGATATGAATAAGACACACTAAGCTTTATTACTAGATATGAATAAGACACACTAAGCTTTATTACTCGATATGAATAAGACACACTAAGCTTTATTTTCTTAGTAGTTGCTACAAGAGAGTGCAGAAAGTTTTATTATTTAACTCTTCCTGAAACATTTTAAATTAAGAAGTTTTTTTTGTATGTTCAAATTAGCAGTTTTCTTGCTTTATTCTGCAGTTCTTGGGGACTTAGTGGGTCACCAAGCTTAACATTTTATATTTCAATAAAATCTGTGGATTAAATTCAAGACTTTTAGTTTGTTGTTGTTTGTTCTGCCTCATCCATCTTGAAAAAGGCATGAATTGGCACAGACTGCATTGTGTTGTGGCTTACAGCAAGCTATTATATTTGTTCTTTTTGACCCAACACATCCAACATGGCATTCTCTGTGTGCTAGATTTTTCTTGCCTCTTTGACTTCTACTTGCTTGGCTAGACTGGTTATTCAGTTTATAGGTCCCTGAATGTAGAGTAGAATCATGATCAGCTCTGGTTCCTGATCTTTATTGCTCTGTCAGTCATGTATCCTGATCACTTAAATGTAATTCTTTTACAGCATTTGATGACCCCAGGAGACACAATTTTTCCCTCTTCTGAATTATGCTTATAAGTTTTCTTTCTCTTTAATATCTCTTGTAAGTGTTTTTAATAAAGGCTGTGAATAGTATGATAGTCAAATGTAATAATACTGCACCACTTGCCCAAATTATTTAATGAACAAATGTTCAGAATAACAGATATCTCCTTAATATTACATTTGTTTGCTAATTTTAATCATTGTGAACATTTTTGGTCATCTTGAAGTAAGTAAATTAAGGTTAGTATAGTGTCCCACCACACCATGGTAGAAATATGTGGAATATGGTGTTAAGGGAGCATATTTTTACCTGATCAATGGCAAATTTATGGGTGACGTGGTCAGTATTATGTCAGGCTGTCCTTATTTAATATAGTTTGTATTTCCATCATCTTCTTCTGCCACTGTTGCATCAATGGTTAGCTGCCATCTCACTCTGCCTCTTGCCTTAATGGTGCACACTATTCTCAATTCTCTTCTCCATCTCTTGATATCAGTCCACTTTGGTCTTTGTCAGCCTCTACCTCATTTACCATATACTTTCCTCTCGTAGATGACTATCAATAAGTTTTTTTTTGTCAAAAAAATTTAATTTGTTTTCTATATGCTTATGTACTGATTGCTATTTTGTTGCTTAATCTGTTCCACAACCATATTTATTAATTCTTAACTTTGTCTAGAAGCCACAGTTGGGATAACAGTTTGTGTGCCTCTCTACTGGCCAGGTTGATCCATATTTAGCTCCCAAATGTAATTTCTTTATTTTTTGCAGACCAGTACAGCTTTAGGGGGTCCACCCAGACACTTAAAATTAATACCAGGGATTTCCTCTGGGAAAGTATGGAAGCTTGATGTGATGCAGACCCATAAGTGTACAGATGATCTTTGAAAATTATGGGTACAAACACCATAAACCCAATATATACAGCAAGGTGTGACTGGCCTTATGTATTGAGTTCACTTCTTTCAGTTCTCATATATTTTCTCAAGCAATAATTGTGTTTTATTATTTTACAATTTTTGTTGAACTTCTTTTTGATTAATTAGATGAAAAGTTGACAAATGACACTGGAGTTGTTAGCATATTTTTAACCCCAGATGATTTGTATATTTTTAATAAGTTTTTAGATCAGAACATTTAGTTACTTTCATCATATAGTTTTAAAGAAGTCGGTGCATTTTTTAAAACTTTCATATGCGGGTCTTTTATGTCTGGTAACTTTGGCATGTGAAGCTGGGACATATGCCAAATGAAGGTCACAGTAAACTATTTGTTTACTCATACACTACTTACTTGCATTATTTTATAAATATGTAAAGTTTGTTTAAATATTTTCATAATTTAATTCACAGGAAAAATATAAGGGGCATTCAGTAAATATTCAGACTGGTTTAGTTTCTAGTTAACTGTGAGAGGTAAATTGAAATTACCTATACTATTTTTTTACTTAGTCCCCTCCTACTGAAACATATTTTTTCCACCTGTCTACAAGACATATTCCAGTAGCGAAGAGTTCTGTTGGCTTGGTCCCTGAACATTTGGAGAACTGCCTGAGCCACTTCGTCATCCGTCTGAAACTTTTGTTCTCCGAAATGCTCCTTCAGAGGGCCAAAAAGATGAAAATCACTCGAAGCCAAGTCAGGAACTTTAGGGCTGTTGTGGCAGTACTTCTGCCCCATGCAGTTGGTCAATAACTGCTCAGTTTTGATGGCCATATGGTATCTTATGTCGTGTTGCAGAATGTCACCTTTACTAGACAATCCTGCACATTTCTTGTGAATGGCCTTCCAAACTTTATCAGAAAGTAGTGTATAGTAGTACCTGCACCATTTTAATCAAAATTAAATTGTTTCAGCTTCTGCCGACATAAACTTTATGAAAACTAAGATGGTCTCTGATGACAATAGCCATGGAATGCTTGCTTATACCAGTAGTGATAGCAACTTCGTTTACAGTAATTCGCTCATTGTTCAAAAGCACCTGCTCAACACTGTGTTTGGCTTCACTCTTGATAACACTTTTCAGTCAACCTTTTTTGGGGTCATCCTCACTGGGTTCATGACCTTCATTAAAATGTTTATACCTTTCAAACACTGATGAATGTGATATAGTTGGTACTGCAAACACAGATGACAGTTGATAATTTCAGCAGGTTTCTGAACCTTCTTTCACCAGACATTTTATGACCTGCTCCTGCATTGAGCTAAATTAACTGGTCGAACATCATCTTGAATAATCATCATCATTATCAAGTACCAAGTCTGCCGGCGTAGGTGATCATGTCTCTCCACAACTTTTGATCTCGACAGTTATTTAGCATTTCTGTTGTTGACATTCTGCCAAGCCTTTCTCTTAAGCTGTATAGTATCTTTTCTCTTTGCTTCCCTCTTCGTCCCTCAATTTTCCCAGTTATCTTGAATAATATAGCACAAGAAAACAGCTGACATTTCAGCTTCTGCCACCAGATGTCAGAAAAGGAGAGTTTACTTTGGAATAGTTACTAATTTTAAAAACTTTTGTGTTCGGGTTATCTGGATAAAATTCCTGTTATTTACTGGATGCCCCTTATAAATTTTAAAGTCAGATATTATTGTTTAAATTTGGAATTTTCACATGCATTTAATTAAAAGTGGCTTCAGTCTACTAATTTAGTCTAGACTGTCTCAACCATTATGTTATGCCATTTAGTTCAACGCTCTAGTGTTTTACACTGCTGTCCTGGTCTAGAGGAAACATTTACACCACACTTAAAGGCAGTACCAAAGTACATGCTGCCGTATCTCTTCCCTTCTTTCTTTCAACTCCCTGTGGAGTATAGGTCTTCAACAAATATTTTCCAAGCTGTTCTGTTTCTTGCCATTCTTTTAAGATCATTCCATGTCTTCCCCAACATCTTCATCTCTGCTTCCATCTTCTCCAAGAATATTTTGGTCTATACTGCCTCATGGGTTTTAAATATTTTCACCTCTTTGTACTAAATCTCAGCATTTTGGTGAGGGAGGAGGCTGTGCTATTATCAATGACATTACTGTCATAGCCCAGAAGAAGTGTCTGTCCCCACAAATAAGGTAATGGTAAACAAAGTTTTATAATAAAAAGTGCTGTAATGAGTGTAAAGGGTTTTAACCACAGCGCACTTTATATAGAACCATTATGATCTTTGGGAGCAGCGATAGCTCAGTGGTTAGTGAACTGGACTAAACACTACAAAGGACAATCGACGGCTTCCAGGTTCACCCAGCCTTTAATTTGTACCGGATTTTTTCGGGAAAAGTAAAGCGGCACAGGCGTAAGACCAACAACATTACTCCCAAAATCATGTGCTGAGGGTCTAAAAATTATAGTCACTAAAACCATATTCCCTATACACCACTTGGCATGATGGGGCTCTTTACTTAATTTTTTATTTATTATGATCTTTGTAGCACTGGTGAACGTCACTATGGTGTACCTCATTCCACATGGTTACATGAACCATTACCTGCCCAGGAGGTTGAGGTGGTGGATTTCATAATAACCTGGGCTTTGTTAGGCAAGTTTAAGCTTGTCTTTTCTAGTGGAATACTAGGCCTTCTATACCAGAGGATCTCACCACCATTGGCACTCTCACCTCATCCATCAGCCAGTATGTTTTAACACAAACTTTCTGGAGAGCTCCTCTGGAAGGAGAAGTCATGTTTTGATCACCTTTTGGTCACTGTGACTGCCCTGGCAGTCATGACCTAACTTATACTTCCCTTGGTAATTATCTTAAATAATTTCATTGGCGGTAAGAATTGGATTATTTAATATTTTTAGACTGTGATTCTTAATGTCCAGCTATCCAGCATTCTTGTATGTTCTGAATTGAACAGAGGATCTATGTTTTGTCATCATCTCCTATAATATGAGCCTACCTTAGAACCGGTGGTCACCAGAAAAAAAGAACCTGAATGCTTCATTTGGCAATTGAGCCACACATATTTTTGTTGATAATGAGGCAAACCTTCATCTGAATGCTACAGCAACCCTCTTTTTTAACATAGCAATATCAAAATCAGGAATGCGAACCTGAATGCTTCATTTGGCAATTGAGCCACACATATTTTTGTTCATAATGAGGCAAACCTTCATCTGAATGCTACAGCAACCCTCTTTTTTAACATAGCAATATCAAAATCAGGAATGAGAAATCCAGGATTCTTCATTCCTGTTATTACCTTCCCAAATTTTACCAGCACATTCATCCGTTTTTACAGACTTTAGCATGACAGTCCAGGAACTAACCCCACAATTGTTGTGGTCATAGAGCCAGCAAGCAAACACTAGGCCATTCCACAACTTAAATACAGTTCTTTATGTTAAAAGAGAAAAATCAAAATTAATCACACATGGTTACAGGAGCAGATATAAATTGGGTCTGTGGCAAGTTTCACGATGACAAAAGTTAAACTGTATAAATGTGAACAAATTTTGTACAGCCATTAGTGTTATTTGCGTAATAATTTGTATATATGGATAATGCCACTACTCTATTTAATTTTGTTTTGACTCGTTAAGGATGCACATGAAATAATCTCCTATAAAGGAGAGCTCTGCTATGCTGTAATCACCACTTTACTGTCATATGTATAGATATTATGTTTATAAATCTCTCACGGGACATTGCAGCCTTATACCATTATACAATTTATTTTAAAGAACTATTTATAAGTATGTCAATTAAAGTTTTCTGTCATTATTTGATGTGCCTACTTTTTACTATATATTTCTCTGTTAGAATAATTTAACTTCTTTATTAATGCTCACTATGGTTTTGTTATTATAATCTTTCTTTGATGTATACTTATGAAAATGCTCATAAATGCTTATTTAAGATGATGCATGTGATTATAACATAAAAATAAAAGTGAAGATCTTGTTTATCCAAATACTTTTGACAATATTTACATGCGACTTTTACAAAATATACCAATTAGTTGCTAAAAATTATGTCAACGCAAGCACCAATCTAATTGGTTGGTTTTTGTTTAATTATCCAATAGATTTTAAATGAAGGATGTCCTGGTGTGAACAAAAATATTGAAGTTTTTCAATTGGCTAATTATTTGTATTTTGGTAGTTGGATCTTTTGTCTGTGTTTTTATTCATAGCTACTATTTTCTCCAGTCATTGTTAAAAGACTGCTTGTTTCTTCAATCTTTGTTTGACTGTTGGTGTTTTAGCCTTTTGTTTTTTTAAGACTCCTTGTCATCAGTCTTTTTTTGTATCTTTGCTATTAACTTCAGTCCTACTTTTGCATTCAAGAGCTGGAAAATAACAAAAGAATTAGAAAATAAATTAGTTGCATTTGAAAACAAGTGCTTCATTAAAAAAATGTTGCATATTGTGGAGTTAATTTCAAACTCAGTGCAGAAATAAGAGAAATGGCACCTACAAGGCATCCAACAATATCTGCTACAATTAATAGAAGAAGGTGGACATATCAATGATTAAATGTGTGATGAGAGGAGACAAGAGAATTTAAAAGCAAGCCCTCAAATGGGAAACCGAGGGCAAAAGAAACAGAAGCTAACTTAAAAACACAAAAAAGAACACAGATGAGAAGCAACAACAGCAGACATCATCTCCATTGCCATGGTTGAGAGACTCACCCAGAACAGGGATGTGGTGAGATACAATTAGGTCCCTGTGCAAAGTCTGACACCTAATAGCAAAGATCATAGGACATAGAGAGTCTAGAATTTATGCCATATATGCAGTCTTTGTTTATATAATTGTAATATCTTCAATCTTTGTGGAAACTGCCATTGTCTTCAATCTTTGTGGAAACTGCCATTGTCTTTTATCTTTGTAGAAACTGCCATTGTCTTCAATCTTTGTGGAAACTGCCATTGTCTTCAATCTTTGTGGAAACTGCCATTGTCTTCAATCTTTGTGGAAACTGCCATTGTCTTTTATCTTTGTAGAAACTGCCATTGTCTTCAATCTTTGTGGAAACTGCCATTGTCTTTTATCTTTGATCTTTGTGGAAACTGCCATTGTCTTCAATCTTTGTGGAAACTGCCATTGTCTTTTATCTTTGTAGAAACTGCCATTGTCTTTGATCTTTGTAGAAACTGCCATTGTCTTCAATCTTTGTAGAAACTGCCATTGTCTTTTATCTTTGATCTTTGTGGAAACTGCCATTGTCTTCAATCTTTGTGGAAACTGCCATTGTCTTTTATCTTTGTAGAAACTGCCATTGTCTTCAATCTTTGTAGAAACTGCCATTGTCTTTTATCTTTGATCTTTGTGGAAACTGCCATTGTCTTCAATCTTTGTGGAAACTGCCATTGTCTTTTATCTTTGTAGAAACTGCCATTGTCTTTGATCTTTGTAGAAACTGCCATTGTCTTCAATCTTTGTAGAAACTGCCATTGTCTTTGATCTTTGTAGAAACTGCCATTGTCTTTGATCTTTGTAGAAACTGCCATTGTCTTTGATCTTTGTAGAAACTGCCATTGTCTTTGATCTTTGTGGAAACTGCCATTGTCTTTGATCTTTGTAGAAACTGCCATTGTCTTTTATCTTTGTAGAAACTGCCATTGTCTTTTATCTTTGTAGAAACTGCCATTGTCTTTTATCTTTGTGGAAACTGCCATTGTCTTTTATCTTTGTAGAAACTGCCATTGTCTTCAATCTTTGTGGAAACTGCCATTGTCTTTTATCTTTGTGGAAACTGCCATTGTCTTTGATCTTTGTGGAAACTGCCATTGTCTTTGATCTTTGTGGAAACTGCCATTGTCTTTTATCTTTGTAGAAACTGCCATTGTCTTTTATCTTTGTAGAAACTGCCATTGTCTTTTATCTTTGTAGAAACTGCCATTGTCTTTTATCTTTGTAGAAACTGCCATTGTCTTCAATCTTTGTAGAAACTGCCATTGTCTTTTATCTTTGTGGAAACTGCCATTGTCTTTTATCTTTGTGGAAACTGCCATTGTCTTTTATCTTAGTGGAAACTGCCATTGTCTTTTATCTTTGTGGAAACTGCCATTGTCTTTTATCTTTGTGGAAACTACCATTGTCTTTTATCTTTGTGGAAACTGCCATTGTCTTTTATCTTTGTGGAAACTGCCATTGTCTTTTATCTTTGTGGAAACTGCCATTGTCTTTGATCTTTGTGGAAACTGCCATTGTCTTCAATCTTTGTGGAAACTGCCATTGTCTTTGATCTTTGTAGAAACTGCCATTGTCTTCAATCTTTGTAGAAACTGCCATTGTCTTCAATCTTTGTGGAAACTGCCATTGTCTTCAATCTTTGTAGAAACTGCCATTGTCTTCAATCTTTGTGGAAACTGCCATTGTCTTCAATCTTTGTGGAAACTGCCATTGTCTTCAATCTTTGTGGAAACTGCCATTGTCTTCAATCTTTGTAGAAACTGCCATTGTCTTCAATCTTTGTAGAAACTGCCATTGTCTTCAATCTTTGTGGAAACTGCCATTGTCTTTTATCTTTGTGGAAACTGCCATTGTCTTTGATCTTTGTGGAAACTGCCATTGTCTTTTATCTTTGTGGAAACTGCCATTGTCTTTTATCTTTGTGGAAACTGCCATTGTCTTTTATCTTTGTAGAAACTGTCATTGTCTTTTATCTTTGTGGAAACTGCCATTGTCTTCAATCTTTGTGGAAACTGCCATTGTCTTCAATCTTTGTGGAAACTGCCATTGTCTTTTATCTTTGTGGAAACTGCCATTGTCTTTGATCTTTGTGGAAACTGCCATTGTCTTTGATCTTTGTGGAAACTGCCGTTGTCTTTTATCTTTGTGGAAACTGCCATTGTCTTTTATCTTTGATCTTTGTGGAAACTGCCATTGTCTTTGATCTTTGTGGAAACTGCCATTGTCTTTTATCTTTGTGGAAACTGCCATTGTCTTTTATCTTTGATCTTTGTGGAAACTGCCGTTGTCTTTTATCTTTGTGGAAACTGCCATTGTCTTTTATCTTTGATCTTTGTGGAAACTGCCGTTGTCTTTGATCTTTGTGGAAACTGCCGTTGTCTTTGATCTTTGTGGAAACTGCCATTGTCTTTTATCTTTGATCTTTGTGGAAACTGCCATTGTCTTTGATCTTTGTGGAAACTGCCGTTGTCTTTTATCTTTGTGGAAACTGCCATTGTCTTTTATCTTTGATCTTTGTGGAAACTGCCGTTGTCTTTGATCTTTGATCTTTGTGGAAACTGCCGTTGTCTTTGATCTTTGTGGAAACTGCCATTGTCTTTTATCTTTTATCTTTGTGGAAACTGCCATTGTCTTTTATCTTTTATCTTTGTGGAAACTGCCATTGTCTTTTATCTTTGATCTTTGTGGAAACTGCCGTTGTCTTTGATCTTTGTGGAAACTGCCATTGTCTTTTATCTTTGTGGAAACTGCCGTTGTCTTTTATCTTTGTGGAAACTGCCATTGTCTTTTATCTTTGATCTTTGTGGAAACTGCCATTGTCTTTGATCTTTGTAGAAACTGTCATTGTCTTCAATCTTTGTTTATATAGAAAGCTTATGTCTTTAATTATTGCTGGTCTGAATGTTAAAATGTCAACAATTATTGTTTACTTGACTTCTCTTGGGAAATATGTTTAATATTATTATTATTTTATCATACTAGTTTACAAATATCTGTGCAATATTCTGTGTACAGAGGGAAGTGTATTTTAAATGTGTCTCTGTTGCAACAGAATTAGTTCAAAATAAATATGTGCCCAGAGAAATATTTAAAATAATGTGCTTTTTATTTTCTCAAATTAAAAGAGTTGTACAAAGATATAGCAAGGAGGGGGGATAAATTAGAAATGAAACTCTGAGAGAAACATTAGGGACATTTCCAGTAAATAATTATATTGAACAACTAAGAATTAAGTGGTTTGGATATCTGATCAGAACAAAACCCAACTGATATGCATGAGCATACAATATGAGGATATCATACTACAAGGCAATAGGATGACCTAGAGAAAGATGGATAAATGGAATCAAAGAGTCACTACATATTTTCAAGATTACAACAAAGAGAAAGATGGATAAATGGAATCAAAGAGTCACCATATATTTTCAAGATTACAACAAAGAGAAAGTTGGATAAATGGAATCAAAGTGTCACTACATATTTTCAAGATCACAACCTATCAATATAAACAGCTAGCAATGTCTGGAGATCTGTGTGTGTGTGTATGTATATATATTTTATGTATATATATATATATATATATATATATATATATATATATATATATATATGTATATATATTTTATGTATATATATATATATATATATATATATATATATATATACATATATATATATGTATATATATATATATATATATATATATATATATATATATATATATATATATATATATATATATATATATATATATATATATATATATATATATATATATATATACATATATATATACATATATATACACACACACCTCCTCTCTGTAACACCTCATGGTGCAAGCAGTAGGACAGAGTAACTATAGTGTGTTCACAAATGTTTGCCATTGGTTTAAAGAATTATACCTCAGCATTGGTGGTGTAAAAATGTTTGAAAATATATTTATATCATCATCAGTCCAATGTCACAGTTTTTTCTCCCTCCTTTCAAGTAATTATGAAAGATTTTTGCTTCTTCCAGATATAAAAATATGTTGTAATTCTCGCTAGGTTA
This sequence comes from Megaustenia siamemsis, assembly GCA_032433765.1. Classification (NCBI taxonomy): domain Eukaryota; kingdom Metazoa; phylum Mollusca; class Gastropoda; order Stylommatophora; family Ariophantidae; genus Megaustenia; species Megaustenia siamemsis. Next base: position 24,351,608 of record JAVIAB010000001.1, read on the forward strand.
CTATTTATGAGTTTTAAAGACTGTATTATGGTAGCAAGCACATGACCGTTTAAAATAAACATTTTAGGTTTCTTTTAGGAAAATCGTGAACGAACTTGCACATAATGAATGTAAATTTTCAGCACATCTAAATATGTCCTGTAAAACTCATAAATAGTAGTAACCAAGTGTGGATTATGATATATCTATTTATTGACCTTTCGAGCCGTAGCCGGCCCATAGGGAGTAGACCAAGATACTCCTTCTCTTATCTGAATTTTTGTTCTAGCAGTTTTCAATTCTTTTTAAAGATATTTTTATCAAATCTCACCATTTGTCTCTGTTCTGTGCTAGCAGCTCTATCTCATTGAGGGAGCCAAATCCTGCTGCTCTTGCCTCTCTCATCAATGTTCTTCTCAGTGTCTCTCTGGGTCTTCCTCTTTTCCTCTTACCTGTTGTTTCCTATATGAGGGCTTGCTTTGCTATTCGATTATTATCTCTTCTCATCACATTATGATATATATATATATCATCATCATCAAGTACCGGGCCTAGTGGCGTAGGTGATCATGTCTCTCCACAACTATCGATCTCGGCAGCTATTTATCATTTCTGTTGTTGACCTTCTGCCAAGCCATTCTCTTTAGCTGTCTGTTATTTTTTCTCTTTGCTTCCCTCTATCTCTTCGTCCCTCAATTTTTCCAGTTGTTACAATATATTCAAGTTGTTCTCTTCTCATTACATGACCAAAAAAAAATGATGATTGTCTCTTCCTAACATTGGAAATTAGCTCTCTTTTTGCTTTGACCTCTCTCAGAACCTCTTCATTACTATTGTTAGCTGTCCATGGTATTCTCATCATTCTTCTGTAAAACCACTTTTCTACAGACTCCAGTGATTTATCTTGTCTGTTGTCCTATTGTCCATGACTCGCATCCATATGTTAAGACTGGCTCTACGTAACATTTAAGAACTCTTTTTCTTGTTTCTATTGTCAAAAAATGGATTGCATAGTATTTTCCTCATTTTTTTGGAAAGCTGCTTTTGCCTGAGCCATTCTGAATCTCACCTTTTTTGTACATCTTCCATCTGAGGTTAACAAAGTTCCCAAATATTTAAATTTATATTTAATGATATATATATATATATATAAATATATTTATATTTAAAAAGCAAAAATCTTTCCTAATTACCTGACAGTAAGGAAAAAAATAGTGACTCAGAGTAGATGCTGATATAAATATGTATTGTCAACAATTTTTACTACACCTAAGCTGAGATATACATTTTTAAACACTAAAAACATTTATGATTGTGCTATAACAAGAAATGGTTGAAAACGTTATAAGTTCTGCTTAAAAAAAAATGCAGCATGCATGGAATAGTTGGCAGAAAGAATCTATCTCTTAGAAATCTTTAATGAGAGCATCATAGCTGAACAAGAGAGCTAAACTCATGCCCCTCCATGACCATTTGTTTTATCAGGCACCAGTACTTTGTAGCAAAGTTCAGTCTGAATTGGAAATAATAGGCTATTGTGGACATCACCAGTGTCATAGACAAGCCTAATGAAGATGTTACCAGCCTTGAGTTGACCAATTGCTGTTGTGTTGATTATGTTAGCTATAGTTTGTATGAGTCAGTTTTTTTTCATTAATTATAACCACTCTTAAAATAATTTAATTTGTTTGTTCACTTTGTGTGTTGGTCCCACTAACAACAGACCCATTGCAAGTGTCAGTAATGTCTTAAGATATTCTAAAGTTAGTTATGATGTGGCTGGCAGTCCATCAAGTCAGAGTGCTTGCCAAAATTGAAAGCACTCTACCTTAAGTTACTGGCATAACGCAACCATAAACTGCAGCAAGGCAAACAAATTTTGTTTTAAGAATGAACAAAGTAGAAGTATAACATTGGAATATTAACAACTTCCAAAATTATATAAGATTTATAAATGTTCCTTCCATGCCCTGCTTAGTGTATGGGGTATATGGTGTTATTGACAATATTTTTCTTTGAACACTGCACATTTCTTGGGTGATGTGGTTGGTATCAAGACCGGCCACCTTTACTTCCCAGAAAAATCTTTGGTACCCATTTTTAGAGGCTGGGTAAACCTTGGAGTCTCATCAATCAAAAAAAAAAAAAAACATGCTTCTTATCAGGAACCAAGCACGCTAACCACTCAGCTACTGATTCTACATAAGTTTAGTACAGAACTCAGGAATTATTTTACCCCTTTACAGTAGACAAAATCATATGACTTGGCATTCTGAATTACCTACTACCTTGAAGTTTAAACTTTGTATAAATTATATTCCTAATGTATTAAGTATATTCCTGCTGAGTATATTTCCATGTGAATAAAATTGTAGGGAAAATGTTGCTCTGCATGGAAATACTTAAATTGGGACATAATACTTTCAAATCGTTAGGAATGTGCAGCAAGAATTAGAGTTAATTGAGAATGTACTAGTGATCAAAATAATAAACAATTAATGGGAACATACAGATAAGATCAAACATCATCATCAAGTTCCATAGGTGACCTTGTCTCTTCACACCTTTCTATCTCTACAGTTTGTTTACCATTTCTGTTGTTGACATCCTACCAAAACCATTCGTTTAAACTGTTTAGTGTCATCTTTTTTTTTTTTCAACTATTTTGATTCCCTTCTCTCTTCATCATTAAACTTTTTCAGTTGCGTCAAAATTTTCTGGCTGTTCCTTCATTTTATTGCATGACCTTTTTTTTTCTGCATTCACCAGCTGAAATATAAATCATCTGGCTAAGTCCCCAGAGACTAGGAACTGAATTTTGCATGTTAATCCATTTTTTATCTTGGCAGCCATGTTCACAGGGGTCCCTGGCCACACAGGCAGATAACTCCATCTTCGGAGGTACTCATATTTTTTCCATCGATGAGTAATTGACGTTTCAAGCTGGACGTCACTGCTGAGATCAAGGATGGTTGCTGCAAAGAGAAATCACAAATGAAAAATCCCAACTGGTGCAACCAGGATTTGACCTCGCAACCTTTCTGTCTCGAGACCAAGGTCTTGCCTCAAGACCAACCAATCCTCTTATTACATGACCTAAAAATGATGATTGGTGAATTATTATAGATAAAGAAGCATTATTGAACTGGTAGAAAAAGTCAAAACTGGTACATGAAAAAAGAGCTTTATAGAACTAGGTAGTTGATTTTTAGGCCAACTGCCATCTGTTAGTGTCTTTTTCAGTTTGCAAAGAATTCATGATTAATTCATTAGGTTTTCAAAATGCTAAAAGATATTATGGCAACAATTTCATTCTAGTTTGTACTCAGCTTGAATTTAGGTGTGTATTATGTTTGGTTTCAGTTGATTGCAATTTTTGTCATGTTTTTGTGGCTGAAAGATGTTGTTGTGGTCCTGCCTCATAAGGTAGGTTAAATCTGACAGAAGAATTAAGTAATAGTCTACATCATCACTGTAGTAATAATTGATAGTAATCACTATATCCCATTCTATACAATTGCAATAGAAGAGATGTGGACACCTTAGACTATTCACAGCTGTTTTTTAATTAATATTTAGCTACTTTGTTACTCATTTCAGAAACAAAATCTGTATAGGATTTTTTGATGGTATATACAAGTTTTGTAGAAGTTAACGGTTCCATTTTGTGATTGTTATGGTGAAGAAATGAGATATTCTGTGAAAGATAGTGAAACATTAGAGATTTTGAATGTTTTATTTCATCAGATGCAGTCCAATACAACATTAAGCAATCAGTCAATCAAAGCCCTTCAGACTCCTTTTGGGAGTGTAGGCCATGGTCTCTCCATCCATTCATATTCTTGGATTTTGTCTTCATTCTTTCAAATCAAGATCATTGTCTTTAAGTACTTCCATGGTTACTTATTTTCCTGAGCCTTTTCTGTTTTTCTCTTTCACTTCATGACAAAGCCTGTCTTGCTATGCTAGTATCATGTTTTCTTAGTGTGTCCAGTCCATCTCCATTTTCTGTTTATAATATGTTGCTTCATTTGCCCTATTTCTGTTCTTTCTCAGAAGTCTTCATTTCTGATCTCATTGTACCATCTTTTGTTATGATTTGTCCTAAGACAGATGTTTACAAATGTCTGTATCCATTGTTGGCTGTATATCCCTGGGGCATATAATAAGACTGTTTTTTCACATTTGTATTCAAGTTTGGTAATTGTTTTATTGGTTTATTTTTTCTTTATTTTGTTAAGCTGGATGAATGCTGTTCTTGCCTAATAAATTAACCCTATCATAAAAATTGCCTGGAATGTTGTCACAAATGTGAATTTCAGAAAGTATGAAAGAGTAAGAGGAATGTGACTAATTCAGAACAGACTTTTCCACAGTCGTTCTTGTTTCCTTGCTCTAAAATAAAGCAATTGTGTGCTTTACTTTCGTATTTGAGAAGATCTTGCTTTCTTATTGCCCTAACCTTTTTGTAAATGATATACATAGTCATGTACACCTTGACTAACTTGACAAATCAGTGCTATAAATAATATAATGACTATAATAAAATGACCTCAATAATCAATGTTAAGTGTATGTAAAAGAAGTGGTACTATAGAGGTGGTATATAACGTTAGGCTGCAAAAGTAGGTAATGTCTAAGATATTGGAATGTATTTAAAGATGGAAGGGAGCCGCGATAGCTCAGTGGTTAGTGAACTGGACTACAAAGGACAAGAGGTAGGGTTCGATCCCAACCGACGCTTCCGGGTTCACCCAGCCTTTAATGGGTACCGGATTTTTTTCTGGGAAAGTAAAGCGGCACGGGTGTAATACCGACCACATTACCCCAGAAATCATGTGCAGAAGGTCTGTAAAATTTATGGTCACTAACACCATATTCCCTATACGCCACTTGGCGTGACGGGGGTACTTTAACTTAACTTTTATTTAAAGATGGACAGGTGACAAAAAAATAAATCATCATTAGAAAATTATATGAATGCATTCGAAAATAAATGTCTAAGGAAAATACTTGTTGTAGCTTGGAACGAATTCAAAACAAACGAGGAAATTAGAGAAATCGCCAATCAACCACTAATATCTTCAGTAATAAAGAAAAGACGATGGCATATGTTGGACATGTGATGAGAAGAGATAATAACCGAATAGCAAAGCAAGCCCTCATGTGGGAAACAACAGGTAAGAAGAAAAGAGGAAGACCCAGAGAGACACTCAGAATAACATTGATGAGAGAGGCAAGAGCAGCAGGAATCGGCTCCCTCAATGAGATAGAGCTGCTTGCACAGAACAGAGACAAGTGGCGAGATTTGATAAAATATCTTTATAAGAAAACTGCTAGAACAAAAATTCAGATAAGAGAGGGTGTATCTTGGTCTACGCCCTATGGGCCGGCTACGGCTCGAAAGGTCAATAGATAGATAGATTGAAAATTAATCATCATTGTTACTTGGTAATATAAATATATATGATGAAGATTAATAACATACATAATGTTCATATATTGTCATAATAATGCTCTTATTGCTGATATAAGTGAATGATACAAGTATTTCTTTCTCTGTTGTTTGACCGTAACATTTCAGTTGATTAAAGTGTGTGCACATAGCTCTTGTCTGTGATGCTTTCAACCTCCTTCAGCCGAATGTGCTGCTACTATAAGTGTGCAATCTGTGTGCATAGTGTATTTTAACAATGAATATCAACTTTTCATTACTCAGATCAGCCATGTTGTTTCTCATTTTTCTTATGTTTATAAACCGATTGTCATGATTACCCCAACAACATACATTTTTTTTCTGTTTCCCATTTTTCCTCAAAAGAAGGAAGAGAAATACAAAATACAATCGTATTTGCCAGATTTTAGAACAATATCATGCTTAAATTACTTAATCTACAAGGATCTCTGATCAACAATTTGTAAATATCCTCAATGGATGAATTGATGATGGTAGTGTAAAATAGTGCCATTTTGTTTTTTTTCTTCTTGTATAGTATCTGTTCTATACTTTTCCTACTTTTTTTTTTCAGGGAAGCTAATTTTTTTAAAAATTATAATTATTTAAAATATGTTATTTCCCTTAAAAATAAAACAACTACAAAGGTTTTCAACTTGATCATAGGAAGTGACACTATCCTCATATAATCATTACTCCATCTTATTGGTAGAAATATTTGTGTACAAATTCTGGAGAATTATGTTTAATCGATCACACAAGATGACATAAACTTACTTCACAATACAGGCCACAAAGATCTGTTTATTTCTATGTTCCTTTTATTTCATCCAATAATTTTCTTTTTTTTTATTATTTGTTTTGATTTGTGAATAGACAGCAGACAGGCACTTCTATAGAGTGTCCATCCGAGTATATGAAAAAATATATTAACTTAGATCTGTAGAGTTTAACTTTAGTTGCCTTCTAGAAAATCAATCATGAATGCATAATTTGTTTCCATTCCAACTCACTTTTGATTACTGAATCCTAAACTTTTACTACAAAAAATGATATTTGCATGCCAATGTTATGCCCATTACCCACAGTGCTCGCTGCAGCTGTTTGTATCACTATGCTTCATTATGTATAGTAGTTTTATTTTATATTTTTAAATTAGCAGTGTAATACTTTGTACTTTCAGACCTTGTATTGGAAACATTGTAAATGTTGTATGCTTAATTTATTTCATTCTAGAAGTATGGTTAATCAATGTTCTACTTTATGTCACCAAAATAATCTTGACTGCATAAACCTTGTGAAAGCAAAGAGAAGAAAAAACATGAGAACTTGCTCGATAATAAAAATGGAATAATACTTAATGGTCATATGGTTTGCCTTACTTTTTGTTATTGTTATATATATATATTGAGTTATTGAGTTATTTGCGGGTCATCATCATTGCACTCCGAACATGTCCATAAGTGCTCAGATCCCTTCCTCAGCAATTCCCGCAGTGTCCAGCAACTGACGACTCCAGTTCTATGTTGGTTGATAAGTCTTCTTATACGGCCACTGAGTTTCTCATTTCTGGCTGTGCCTACCTTAACTCCCATTTCCATCATCCGAAGAAGTGACGTGGATCTGTGTTTGTCGAAGTCCTGTGCTCTTCCCACTTCTCGGGGGGCATTGATGATGTCCTCCCGATCCATTGGTTGCCCAACGACAGCGCAGCTAGCCAACCTGTCCACTCTTTCATTTCCCCGTACTCCATGTTTTATATATATATATATCTGTCTGACTATCAAATCTGTCCCATACATCTGTCTGTTTATATATCTATCCAATACATCCCGTACCATCCTTGTAATTTCTTGCCAAAAAATGACTAATTTCTTTGTCTTTAGACCTTAGAATGCAATGGTTTCATTGCATGCAGGGTATTCTCATATCTGCTCTTCCTCCATCAATCACCAAAATGTTCACCGCGATCATCCATGCTGTTCTAAACCGCCAGTCAACCAATTCTCTTTGTAGTCACTAAGATTAAACAATCACTTCGGCTTGTAGGTGAGACTTCTTTACAATTACAAGGGCTCGATACTTTGGTCCACTGGAGAGATTCATTATCATCATCGAGTGCCATCTCCGCAACAAAGGTTGGCTACCATGGAGCGCCATTCTGCTCTGTCTCTTGCTTTGATGGTGCAGGTTGTCATAGGCTGATTTGTCCGTCTTTTGATGTTACTCTTACATGTTAGTCTTGGTCTGCCTCTGCCTCTTTTACCTTGTATTTTCCCCTCCAGGTTTACTTTTAGTAGGCTGTTGTGTCTTTTAACATGGCCCAAAAATCGCACTGAATTGTGTTTAGTAGTTCTCTTTTCATTTTTAGTTGTTTTAAGACTTTGTCGTTTGTTTTATTTTCCTCCCATCCAATTCTACCTACTCTTCTATATATCCACATTTCAGAGGCTTCAATTCTCTGTTCTGTTTTCTTGCCTAATGTCCATGTTTCTGCACCATATAGGAATATTGAGAAGATGTAACATTTTGCTATTCTTAGTTTTAGCCCTGGTGCTATTTGTTTTCATGTTAGTATGTTCTTCATGACATTAAAATTACTTTTTGCCATTCCTATTCTTTTGTTTATTTCAGTTGTACATTTTCCATCACTGGTTATAGTATGTCCAAGGTAGTTGTAGTTCTGAACTGTCTCCAGGTCTATTCCTTCTATTTTGATATCCACTTGTGGGTTTTGAGTATTTTCTTTGTTTATGATCATAGTTTTAGTCTTTTTGATATTCATATCTGGGCCATATTCTTTCCTTGTCATGTTTATTTTATTAAGTAATTGTAGATATTTAGGATTTTCTGCTTGTAGTACAGTATCATCAGCATATCTTAGGTTATTGATTATCTTTCCATTAATTTGTAAGCCTAGCATCTCTATGATGTTTTTAAAGATTTGCTTGGTGATTGGATGCATCCCTGTCTTACTCCTCTTTTTATATCAATGGGTGTAGAGTTTCTCTTTGTTATCTTTTATTATTGCTGTTTGCTCCCAGTACATATTACATATAAGTCGTATGTCCATGGCATCTAGATGTATCTCTTTTAGGCATTCTATAAGTTGTTTGTGGTGTACTCTATCAAAAGCTTTGGTGTAATCTATGAAGCAGGCATATATTGGTTTGTTTACTTCTGTGTACTTTTCGATTAATGTTCTCATGCAGAATATGGCTTCTTTTGTGAGAGAGATTGCAAGGGGGATTTCGCACCTGTGGCCACGGAAACCCACGCAAGAATGATGTCCCTGGTCGAATCTACGGAAAGATTTTCCCTGTGAAGTCTCCGTAAAAACAGCAGGAATGTCTAGTCAGGTCGAAAGTATTATCATCTGTTACATTTCATGACTTAGGGGCTACATTGTTACCCGAATAGAAAGTGCTTGCGCAAAAGGAACTAAGTAACATGCAGAAAAAAATTGACTTATTTACTTTCCAAATCCCGCAGTTTTAAAATTATCGATGGTATTGATAGTTGCCTGAGATACAAGATCAGAAATGAAGAACTGAGAGAAAAGCTGGGGATAACCTCAGTCATTGAATATATAACGAAACAACAGATAAAATGGTTTGGCCACGTGACAAGACAGTGATCAAAACACAACACAACGAGCCCTCAATAAACGTTGCGAGAACACCAGGCCCAAGGGTCGACCACAAAAAATCGAAGGAATGTTAGAAGCACTAGGAAACCTAACAGCAACCGAGACGAACAGAAGAGCAAAAGACCGCAAATTATATCTCCCCTCGACGCTGAAAGACAAATGAGGAAAGATATAAGAAGAAGATGGTATTGATTTATATTCAATTAATGAAAACCGTCGAAGAGGTCCTCGAGCCACCAAAATGGGTCTCACGAGAGGTGGGGCACAACTGGCCCGCAGGTCGCTATTTGGGCCGCTGTTTTATTGGGTACACCTTTACGTGCTCGAAGATGAAATGGATCGATGTTCACAAAGTGCACCGGTGACTATCTGAGTAAGCCACTAACACGGTCACTAAAAGAAAAATGCGAAATATTTTTTCTGCTCTGTTAGAAAGAGATAACGCCCACAACAGAAGAAATGTGACTGAATTCCATGACAAACGAATTTGACAGTGTTTCTCAGGTAAGTGTTACAGGGAAACTTAGGGAACAAACGAATCGGGCCCATTCTTCTCAAAAGTTACTGAGGAAAATAAACACTAACCCCGACAGACGCGGGACATATTTAAAACAGGGCAGTGGACACGAAGCCCGGAAGATTTTCACTAACTCGCTGCTGTGAAGTGAATTAGTTTGAAACGCAGATGTTTGGGAAAGTGACGTTTAGTTTGAGTTCTGTAAACTTCACGTTTTGGAGATTGGCACGTTTGTAGCCTGTTGTCAAAGTCTTGGCCTAGTTGTGATGTCACACGCCAAGAAAGACCCTCTTCACACTCAAGTACACATAACGTTCAATGGAAATACAAACACTTTTTTTCATTTCTTTACTTGTTTGTATATTTATTTTTTTATTACTCAGTAACAGACAAAAACGAATTTTTGAGCAATATGATTTTATCAAATGTAGGATTACCCTTTTTTTTTTTTTTTTTTAGATTAGGTAGGATTTTTTTTTTTTAGATTGGGTAGGATTGTGTCGGGTCGGGTAATTTTACCTGCTACTGTATGCAGTAAACAGTACAACCTGTGGCTGCCCTGCTGCCTTGCAGGCAAGCTCGGGAGAGTAAAAGGCTAAGGGAGGGTCCCCGACGTAAAACAACCCCGCTGCCTTGTGGGTGAGACTTTTTAGTCAAAGGCTAGCGGAGTCAACCGTAAACAAACCGACGGAAGGCAACAGAAAACCACCGTCGTAATTTCTTTGTATATTCATGAATCGCCACAACAATAGTTATAACGACAACAACGTTAATGGGGGGGGGGGGGGTTCCCATGGAAAACCCTCGTTCGGTAGGGGATATCAGGGAGCTGCAATAGCTCAGTGGTTAGTGAACTGGACTACAAAGGACAAGGGGTAGGGTTCGATCCCAACCGACGGCTTCCGGGTTCACCCAGCCTTAAATGGGTACCGGATTTTTTTTTTTTTATTCTGGGAAAGTAAAGCAGCACGGGTGTAATACCGACCACATTACCCCAAAAACCATGTGCTGAAGGTCTGTAAAATATAGGGTCACTAACACCATATTTCCCTATACGCCACTTGGCGTGACGGGGGTACTTTACTTTACGGTAGGGGATATCATGTGCTACAGGTGATACCCGATCGTCATCAAGCTACTGTAAGCAAAATAAAGATTAAATCATCATTTTTTAGCCATGTAATGAGAAGAGAACAACTGGAATATATTGTAACAACTGGAAGAATTGAGGGACGAAGAGATAGAGGGAAGCAAAGAGAAAAAAAAACAGACAGCTTAAGAGAATGGCTTGGCAGAAGGTCAACAACAGAAATGATAAATAGCTGCCGAGATCGAATGTTGTGGAGAGACATGATCACCTACGCCATTAGGCCCGGTACTTGATGATGATGATGAGGATTACCCATTGATCGAGAAGGGGATACAAGAAAAGAAATTAGAATCAGAATAGCTAAAACAGCAATGTTTTCTTTTTTTCAGAAACCTTGAGATGATGTGGAAATTAAAACTCATCAGCTCAAAAACGAAATTTAGACTATTCAAATCAAACGTACTATCTACCCTTACGTATGGATGTGAGAGCTGGAAAAAAGGAGACAGAAACAAAGTTAAACTCATTTGAAAGTAAATGACTAAGGAACATACTTAGTATAGCCAGGAACGAGTTCAAAGCAAACGAGGAAATTAGAGAAATCACCAATCAACCACTAATATCTTCAGTAATCAAGAAAAGACGATGGTCATATGTTGGACTTGTGATGAGAAGAGAAAATAACCGAATAGCTAAACAAGCCCTCAAGTGGGAAACAACAGGTAGTAGGATAGGCCGACCCAGAGAAACACTGAGAAGAGCATTGATCAAGGAGGTAAAGGCAGCAGGAATCGACTCCCTCAATGAGATCGAGATGCTTGCACAGAACAGAGACAAATGGCGAGATTTGATAAAAGATCTTTGCAAGGATTGAGACTGCTAGAAAGAACATTTCGAAACAGGGAAAGAGTATCTGGGTCTATGTCCTATGGACCAACTACGGCTTGAAAGGTCGGTTGAGAGAGCAGACAAAACCACTTATAGAGAGAGCAGACAAAACCACTTATAGAGAGAGCAGACAAAACCACTTATAGAGAGAGCAGACAAAACCACTTATAGAGAGAGCAGACAAAACCACTTATAGAGAGAGCAGACAAAACCACTTATAGAGAGAGCAGACAAAACCACTTATAGAGAGAGCAGACAAAACCACTTATAGAGAGAGCAGACAAAACCACTTATAAAGAGAGCAGACAAACCGCTTATAGAGAGCAGATTAAACCACTAATAGAGAGAGAGCAGACAAAACCACTTATAGAGAAAGCAGACAAACCGCTTATAGAGAGAGCAGACAAAACCACTTATAGATAGAGCAGACAAACCACTTATAGAGAGAGCAGACAGACCGCTTATAGAGAGACGAGACAAACTTGTATTTGACTGTTTTAGTTAGATATTTGTTGGTTTGTACATGATGAAAGCTTTTGACTGAAACGTCGTAGTTTGTCTCATCTCTCTATAAGTTTAGTTCATCATTAACATTGAATGCCGTTTCCGCATCGAAGGTTGGCTACAATGGAGCGCCATTTCGCTCTGTCTCTCCCTTTGATAGTGCTGGTTGTCATAGGTTGACTAGCCCATCTTTTAATGTTACCCGTCCACGTTAGTCTTAGTCTCTCTCTACCTCTTTAGGTTTATTTGCTTAATTTTATGTTGTGTTTATTTTACATGCAGTAGCGGATGTGTTGGATCGAAAGGCGCAGACGTTGCAGTTTGCTGTAAACGCACCTACGCCCCCTTAACGTCTTTTTAAGTGCGGGTGAAAAATTGCAGTTATCGAGTGGGCAGAAACAGCGATCAAGAAAGACAATTTATAAAACAGTGATGGTTATTTAAATACCATCAACACTAAAAGGCAAATGTGGAAGGGAAGAAGGAGTTATTTAAATATTGGCAGCACAGGATTAAGAAAACTGGATAAAAGTTGTTAACGGTCCACAACTGACTACTACCGTCAAAACCAACGAATCATGATTGTCCAAGATCTTAGGTATATTTTACATCATCACGTAGGTTATGGAAACAAATGAATCCTGCAAAACGAGTAGTGATTGAAAAGCAAAGGGAATCCGGTACATCATCAAGTACTGGGCCTGCTGGCGTAGGGGATCATGTTTCTTCACAACTTTCGGTCTCGACAGTTATTTATCATTTCTGTTGTTGACCTTCTGCCAAACCATTCTCTTAAGTTAAGCTGTCTGGTATTTTTTTCTCTTTGTTTCCCTCTGTCTCTTCGTCCCTCATTTTTCCAGTTGTTATAATGTATTCCAGTTGTTCTCTTCTCATTACATGGCCAAAAAAATGATGATTGTTTCTTCCTAATATTGGAAATTAGCTTTCCGGTACACTAAAATGTAAAGCTGAAATGGAATATTTTGGGTCAAAATGCTAAGATATCGTAGCTTACATGCTGTGAACCATAATCCAATGTAAATTCATCTTAATTTTGAGTTTTGCAACCCTGGAGGTTCACTCTTGACACCGTCTTCACAATTTTCTTATGACCTTTACAATTAAACACATTCTATCACGAGCCGAAAAAAAAAAAACAGGCTCCAGTTGTGGAGAGTTGAACCAAAAGCCAGTTTTTGCGGCATTTAATTTGTTTGACGTTTCCGCGGTTATTTCCCATAAATCCTTGTAATTCATCATCATCATTGAGTGCGATGGTTGGCTACCACGGAGCGCCATTCCACACTGTTTCTTGCTTTTAGGATGCAGATTTTCATAGGCTGATTTGTCCATGTCTTTTGATATTACTCGTCCATGTTAGTCTCGATCTGCCTCTGCCTCTATTACCTTGTATTTTCCCTTCCAATATTATTTTTAGCAGGCTGTTGTGTTTTTTAACACGCCCCAAAAATCTAATTTGCTTTGTTCTAATTGTTTTTAGTAGTTCTCTTTAATTTTTTAGTTGTTTTAAAACTTCGTAATTTGTTTTCTTTTCTTTCCATCCAATTCTACCTGTTCTTCTATTAATCCTCATTTCAAAGGCTTCAAATTTCTGTTCTGTTTTCTTGTCTATATCCATATTTCAGCACCATACAAGAGTAATGAGAAGATGTAACATTTTACTTTTTTTAAATTTTTGCCCTGGTGTTATTTGTTTTGATGTTAATATACTTTTCATGACGTTAAAATTACTTTTTGCCATTCCTATTCTTTTGTTTATTTCAGTTTTACATTTTCCATCACTGGTCCAAGATATTTGTAGCTCTGAACTGTCTCCAGGTCTATTACCTTGTAAAAAACCTTGTATTTATGTGGTGCCCCCCCCCCCCCCCCCCCATCCCGCTATTTCTTCTGTCTGACTTGTTTTCGTTTACTCTAAAAATGATCTTAGAAGGCTAGATTTGAGAACTTTAACTTTTTGTTCTTCTTTCCTTCCTCGTTTGCTTTTCAGCGTCGATGGGAGAAATAGTTTGCTGTCTTTTGCTTTTCCGTTGGCCTCTACTACTGTTATGTTTCACAGTGTTACCTAATATTCATCAATCTTTTTTTTATGGGCTGCCCTTGAGTATGGTGTTCTCACGGTGTTTAATGAAGGTTCATTTGTTGTGCGCTGATCTTTCTGTCTTATCACGTGGTCAAACCATTTTATCTGCTGTTTCTTTATAAACTCTATGGTGGTAATTTCTCGTAGCTTTCTTCCCAGTTCTTCCTTTCTGGCCGTATAAATTGAGGTTGTTTCCTGACATGCGCCAAGCACATTTCATTTCGGCAGTGGTTATTTTTATTTTGCCGCTGACAGTATCTAATTATTTGGCGCCGAAGATCGCTTTCACATTCATGCTACTGTCTACATGGTTATGTGCAAGATTTTTCTATAACATTTCATGTCCCGAGTATACTACACAACATAACCAACGTATATCACGCCAGACCTACAGATGAGGCGCATACGATTGGCACTTGATGATTCCATTTAAAATGATACATCGGGAAACAAACACACGAAAGAATACACGTGAATACCATTTAATTTAATAGTTCGACTACTCCTTTTTTCACCCCCACCTCCCAATCCTTCGTGCATAATTAGACTAATATTTGCATGCAGTTTTGAGAATCTATTTAAGACACATACACACATACATATATCCGGAAATCTGTTACTTCCAATTTGTAGTTTCGTTTCTCATGTAGGCCCCTACTGAATAAAAAGTCTTCAAGACTAAACGTGTACTTGGGAAATAACTGTAAAACAAAAGCAAAGGAAGCAAAAATATCATAACACAAAAACAAGAACGGTAATACAATTGCTTAACTAAAACTAATATTAGCAAAATGTTATGTCTTCTCAACATTCCTATATGGTGCAGAAACATGGACATTAGACAAGAAAACAGTACAGAGAATTAACGCATTTGAAATGTGGATATATAGAAGAATAGGTAGAATTGGATGGGAGGAAAAGAAAACAAACGATGAAGTCTTAAAACAACTAAACATTAAAAGAGAACTACTAAATACAATTCAAACAAGACAAATGCGATTCTTGGGCCATGTTAAAAGACTCAACAGCCTACTAAAAGTAATCATGGAGGTGAAAATACTAGGTAAAATAGGCAGAGGCAGACCAAGACTATAATGGACGAGTAACATCAAAAGATAGACGACTTCCGTCTCCAAGATGGCGGATCTAGTACACGTCCTCTCGATCGCTGCAGAAAATGCACCCAGGGTCTGATTAATTTCGGATCTTCATTGCACTTTTCTGAGTTAAAGTCAAAATGATGATATGCTTGATACATCTGTGTCGCTAAAGCGAGGTCGTAGGTCGACAACAGTCCGTTTTTGACAAATCAAGTGTTGTGAGTGAGACCTTCCATCGTCTAGACTTGATCTGCGCTTTACGTCACATTGAAGCTGTTCATGACCGTTGTTGGCATTCTTTGACGCAAGTTATTTCCATGTTACACATTAATGTAAACTACTTAGTCAGCCGCAGATTTGTCTCTTTGAGGAAGTTGCTTCGTGTTTTATTCGTCTTAGGCTGCTTACACTTGAGTAATCAGACAGAAATCTAAAGGGATCGAGATTATTTGTTCGGCGACATTGTTGTGTGCTACGTCATCGTAATGGTTCCCTAAACCGGCCGTGCGCAAATCTTACGGTCTGCTGTTTGATGTGCGACGGGAAAAATTTGACGTCTGACTGTGTGTCTATATGTTCGGAATTGGAGTCATCAACGATGGCCTAACATCATCAAGTGCTACGACGATCATCATTTTCAAGAGGACGTGACTTACCGGTATATGGGGATAGGCGGCGGGAACAGTTGGAGGCTGTGCATGAAAAGTGATCCTAGTTGCAGTTTCCTCATATTCTAAGTCGGATGTCTGTGTTTGTCACCTCTAGTGACTCGGGCAGATGGTGCTCGTAAACCTGGGAAGGTCAACCATCTAAGGGCAGAATCCCCCTATAGAAAAGATCATCTGCTGCCTTGCAGGAAGATTGGGGACAATCAAAGGCTAAGGAAAGCAAACCTGAACAAAATGCTGGCTGAAATCGGATGCACTGGGCCACTGACGCAGAACACAGTTCAACGTTTTAACAGGTATTCAATCGAGTGGATCTAACAGGCTTAAACAGACAGCTGTTTTCGTGCGAGAGTCTGGAGTCCTACTCTAATTGAAGTCTAGAATTGAAGTAAGAGAGAGAGAGAGAGAGAGAGAGAGAGAGAGAGAGAGAGAGAGAGAAAAGATAGACAAACCAACCTATGACAACCTGCGCCATCAAAGCAAGAAAAAAAAAGTAAAATGTCCCCGTCACGCCAAGTGGCGTATAGGGAATATGGTGTTAGTGACCATACATTTTACAGACCTTCGGCACATGATTTTTGGGTAATGTGGTCGGTATTACGCCCGTGCCGCTTTACTTTCCCAGAAAAAAATCCGGTACCCATTAAAGGCTGGGTGAACCTGGAAGCCGTCGATTGGGATCGAACCCTACCTCTTGTCTTTTGTAGTCTAGTTCACTAACCACTGAGCTATCACGGCTCCCATCAAAGCAAGCGACAGAGAAGAATGGCGCTCCATGGTGGCAAACCTTCGATGCGGAGATGGCACTCGATGATGATGAACTAAATCCATTGCGGAGTACGCCCGCTTGGATCCCCACCACTTTCACCCCAACCCCTGACCTAAATAAAGAAAGATTGTGTACACGGACCTGGCATAAGGGATGTAAAGGTAAATATACCTGAGGTTTGTGTGTGAAGTCGGCCTAAAATTCCCCACCGTATATAAGTGCTGCATCTTGCTTTAGTGTGAACGTACAAAAGATTGTCTCTGTAGTGGACACACTTTATTTATTTGGCCGAATCATGAAAAAATACTGGCTTGCAGCAGGTATACCATTAACATATTCAATATTTTTAATTCTTAACTCCTTTACACATTTAAGAAATAAAAGTGGATATGTTTTATATGGTGTATGTAAAACGCTTGAAATAAATAAATATATAAAATGATAACACTTTTTAAAAAAATTAACGTTTGTATATTTTGGTTCTTTGCTAACAAATGTCAGAAACACTGCCTGGCAAATGAAAATAGGAGATTGGCTCAAATATAAAATATTTGGTATGGCCTTTGGCGTCTTGACAGAAGGTTGTTAGAAAGCATTCATGTTATAGTAGTTTGATAAAGTATTAGTGTCTCAAACTGGGTGGGCTTTACTGAACATCTTCTCTCGTGGCTGAATTTGCCAATCCTGTACAGACAGATCCATCCACAGAACGAGCAAGGTGTATTTGCTGTACCTGGCCTTTTCTCTTGCGCCTTTTGTCTTCTGAATTTGATATATAAAATGTACAATATATTAAATACAATGCAGGGCCGCAAGCCCTGCATTCTACCATTGTAGAGAGGGTTTTGTTGCTTAATATCAGTTTATTTTACAGGTAAAAAGGTATCAACAAAATATGAACGAAACAAAATGATTGTAAAACAGGGAAAACAGAAAAAGGATTTTAGCAACATAAATTTTAATTTCTATGAGCCTGTAATTTTTTTTTCTATAGCAATACATGGTTGTGAAACGCGGGCTATCGACAATTCTGCTGAAAATTCTATTTATTTTTATTTTAAATGCCACATGTTACATGAGAACGATACCAAGGATACAGGGGGAAAATACAAGTATGTCCATGACAAAAATATTCAAGGGATATGGTTACTGGGATGGAGACAAGTATAAATAGTTTGGGTACATTAAAGTAATGTGATAACTATAAACTGTCATTATTTGGGGAGGGGGGTGTCGGGAGTGGCATGGAAGTGACTTATGGAAGCGAATCATGGACAGTAGAAAAACAAAGGACAAGACGATTAGAGGCCACGGAGATGGGATTTCTCAGAAGAATGTTGAGAGTTTCCTTAACAACTAAAAATGTAATTAGGGGGGGGGGTGTAGGAAAGGGTGAATATGTGTAACAATTGAGTGAATGAATGAGTGAGGAAAGTGTGGAAAATGAATGGGGAAATTAGCTTGAAATCAACTCAGGTGGATTCAGGGATTCTGGGGATTATAAGGCAGTTCGAGAGTGATGAGTGACGGAAGACAAAGAATAAAGGTGAATGACAAGTTGAGAGGGTGAGAGTTGCTCATACGTCAGCCTGGTAGCAGGTTGTCCGAAGGCGGTGGCCAGTTGGCCTACCAGCCTTTGAAGATGTGGTCGTGGTTAAGTTATTGTTAGTCGTTCAGTGATTGTGAGCAAGGAGCTACTCATTGTAGTTAAGCTACATTTCAAGTTGATTGATTACCAGATTATTATGCGGTTGTGTGAATTGGCCGTGCACTGACTATGGTTGCCAATGTGATTCTGTTGAAGTCTTTTCTTGAGGGTGAGCAATGCGCTCACTGAGGTTGCGACTTTGGTGAAGAGCTGATTAAGTGACCAATCTTTGTGTATGTGTGAGGCACGAAGGTTGGCAGTGGGGCAGTATCATTCTGGGATTGACAATGAAATCCTGTCCCTTGAACTGTGTAGGATTCCGGGAGTGCGAGAGAAAGGTCGACTTATTAGTGAATTGTTATGAACAAGGGATCTTAGTGAGCAATTCGAAGCGAGCGAAGGGCTTGCTGAGGATGCCGTCAATAGTACCTGAAACTGAACCTTTGTATTAATATTTATGTGTGAGCCAGTGCTGACTTGTGGATGTACTATGATGAACAGGCCACTCCATATGTTTAATTGGAGCGAGTGAAGGCGCTTGCATATGTTAAATCTGTGGTTGTGTACATTAAACATTGCCAGAGTAGTGAGTGTGTGAGATGATCGTCATTTGTGTCTGCTCGAGTAGTGAGTGTGTGAGGTGATCGTCATTTGTGTCTGCTCGAGTAGTGAGTGTGTGAGATGATCGTCATTTGTGTCTGCTCGAGTAGTGAGTGTGTGAGATGATCGTCATTTGTGTCTGCTCGAGTAGTCGAGGAGACATGTTTTAAGCAGAAATAAAAACTCGGGTGTTGCGATGAACGAACAACGGTTGGCGGAGCAGACGACAGGTTGGAGGACTGCATGAACTATCGTTAAGATACAGCGCGAATTACTACCAGAATGGGGATGCTAAGGCAGGCCGGCCGTAGTGTCCAGAACCAGTCTTAAGCAACGGGACCTGTGGTGATCCTGTAAGCCAGGTGTCCAGAAACCGACGCTAATAATAAAGGGGGCGTCAGCTATGCGGATGCCAACAGACACTCAACACATCAACTAAACAACACGGCGCGTCATAATGCAAGAAGGGGCGAACCAAGGGTCTACGATTAGTACGGTGACCAGCGACAGTCCACTTCTCAGTAAGAAATATAAGAAAGGACCCTCGACAAAAAGACCAATGAGGACATTCTCAAAGAGGTCAACACAAAAGGGAGCTGTTAATAAAACATCAGAAACAAAATAACGGCGTTTTTCGGGCACATCATGATGAGAGGAAAGTTGTATTGGATACAACTGGCAAAATACAAGGGATAAGATAAGGGATTAAGAGATATCGCGGATGATAAAGAGAGAAGATACTATAAATATCTTCTGGATAGGCGACCAAGCACATATGGGAGAAAATTAGCGTGCTAAGACGCCGATTCAAGTCTCGTACTTTACCTTTAGTTAGTCTTATAAGTTTACCCGGCGCTTTTTGGCTGAAAAATAAAACTCCCAGCGTGTAACTAATATATGTACACTATCTGTTATCACAATAACTAACGCCAACCATTTTAACCTAACATTGTTGACAATAATTTCAAGCTCACCTACTGAAATTTATAAACGTTAACATTTTTCACCTTCTAAAGTCCTCACAGCTTGCATGATGATTGGGCCTAGTCCTATCGGCTGCACAAATATCTGGACCGACATTCTATCCTGCGTTAACGAAATGGCCAATGGCACAACACGACCCATGCAGAATTCAAGCAACACAAACGAGACATCTACAAACAAAGAACCAGTTAAGGGAGAGTTTTCATTGGTGAAAATGTTTTCCATTATTTGTGGGTAAGCTCATTATATCATGTCACGTTTATGATACTGTACAAGGACGATCTAATGAACCCATTACAATCAATACTAACTCTCTCACCCAATAAAAATTATATCATCATCAAGTACCGGGTCTGCTGGCGTAGGTGATCATGTCTCTCCACAACATCCGATCTCTGCAGCTATTTATCATTTCTGTTGTTGACCTTCTTCCAAGCCATTCTCTTAAGCTGTCTGTTATTTTTTTCTCTTTGCTTCCCTCTATCTCTTCGTCCCTCAATTTTTCCAGTTGTTACAATATATTCAAGTTGTTCTCTTCTCATTACATGGCCAAAAAATGATGATTGTCTCTTCCTAATATTGGAAACTAGCTCTCTTTTTTCTTTGACCTCTCTCAGAGCATCATTACTTTTCTTAGCTGTCCATGGTACTCTCAACATTCTTCTGTAAAACCGCATTTCTACAGACTCCAGTGATTTTCTTGTCTGGTGTCCTATTGTCCATGATTCGCATCCATATGTTAAGATCTACATAACATTTAAGACCTCTTTTTCTTGTTTCTATTGTCAAAAGTGGATTGCATAGTATCTTCCTCATTTTTTGGAAAGCTGCTTTTGCCTGAGCCATTCTGCTTCTCACCTCTTTTGTACATCTTCCGTCTGAGGTTAACAAAGTTCCCAAATATTTAAATTCATTTACCTGTTTTAATATTGTTCCACTTGACTTTATTTTGCATTGAGGTGTTGTCTGTTTCTTTGTTGATACCATTACCTCTGTCTTTTTGCTATTAAGGCTGAGTCCTTTATTTTTGCTTTCTTTCACTATAATGTCCAACATTTCTTAAATTTAATTAAATAATATAATACAAAATTATATAAATAAATATAATGCACTAATGATCCCATTTTGAGGGACTGGGCAGTCTAGACTCTTGAGGTATGGTAGAAAGGGGATCTGGTCGATCCGGAGAACTTGGTGGGAAAAGCAGATGTGCCTATAATCAACACCTTACAGGAACAATCAGTTTGCATACACTTCGAGTTTGAGAATTGATGAGACTAGCGGTAGCGCCGATATGGAAATGCCTCGACTCTCGTGAAACTGATTCCATAAATAGAATAGGCCTCTGTACAGGAAAGTACCGGGTTCGATGCTCACTAATCAAACCCATAGATTTAGATTTCTCTTCGTGGGGTTACCTTCCCCTGGTCTCTGGGTAGTCAGATTCGATATATAACCCTCTTGGAAAACATGAGTTCCGTGTACACACGCACACGTTAAAAAACCCTTAGCAGTTTCTCTCTCTCTGCGATGAAGACTCAACCAGAGTAGGATTCCAGACTCTCTCATGAAGTCAGCTGTCTGTT
This sequence comes from Megaustenia siamemsis, assembly GCA_032433765.1. NCBI lineage: Eukaryota > Metazoa > Mollusca > Gastropoda > Stylommatophora > Ariophantidae > Megaustenia > Megaustenia siamemsis. The sequence goes on from JAVIAB010000001.1 coordinate 24,373,149, forward strand.
TAAGTGATTCGATTGTCCCATATAGTTTGTCTTTTCCAGGGAGGTGGGTGTGGACCACATTGCTCTTCTCAGGTCTGTGTACTGGGGGCAATCCTGTAGATCATGTTTTGTAGTCATATTGTCCAGTGTACAGTGGCATAGGCTGGTTATACCTATTTTGAATTTGGTGAACATGTGATTTCTCATTCTATTGTGGCCAGTGCGTAGGCGAAGTATGATGACTTGATCCATCCTTGTTAGTTGGTGGTATCCGTCCCTCTCATTATGTTTTGGGTGTTCTCGTTTCCATTTTTCATGATACTGACCTTTGAGGATGGATCGTGGCTCTGCCGTAAACTACATAACGCATTCAAGCCCATTTAACGGGTGAACGATTAGAAGCCTATTTTACGTGTCGTGATAGCGACCACGTCACTTATAACATGTGAAGATGGACATTTCAGAAAGTGAAAAACGTGCAACTAGGCTATGTCAATAGAAGTGAGAAGGAGAGTTCATTTGTGTTATACATAGCCAAATCTGACCTATGGAAGCGAATCGTGTACAGAAGACAGACATATGAAAATACGATTAGAGGCTGCAGAGATTGTATTTCCGAAAACAATATTGAAAGTTCTCTAGACTGCCAAAAAGACCATCGAAGAAATTCTAAACGAACCCACAACAAAATGAGAACTCAAACTTAACATCGGAAAGAAACACTTGACATAGTACGAGCACATCATCATCAGAAGAAGAAAGTTGGAACTCTTGGTTACAAATCGCAAAATACAAGAAAAGGAATATTGCGACGAGTAAAAGTTATATACACTAGATAGCTTGGTGTCGTTGTTCGGTAAATGTTCAACAGCAGAATTGATATACGATGCACTGAGGACAGAGACCTGTGAAAAGACATGATCGCCTACGCCAGCCGATAGCTCACATAATGCTAGCTTGCGTTCGCCCGATGACTAAAGTATTCTAGAGTATTCGTAGACTGTAGAATTCCTCTTAGTATTACACAACATGCCCTTTTTTGGAATCCCCAGGGGAAAAGACAAAGAGGAAGACCAAGGAATTCTTGGAGAAGACAGATTGAAGCAGAGATGAAGATGATGGGGAAGACATGGAATGATCTTAAAAGAATTGCAAAAAACAGAACGACTTGGAAAGTGTTTGTTGAAGACCTATGCTCCACTGGGAGCTAAAAGGTAGAAGAAGAATTCCTCTTCATCATCCGTCCTTAAAAGGACGTTAAATGGGCGTGTCTGCGTTGTGTTGTGGTTTGCAGTATAACTGTTATATTTGCGCTTTTCGGCCCAACACATCCGACTTCAGTACGACATTTTTGAGTACCGAGTTGTCTTCCCTCTTCGATCCCTGCTCGCTTGGCCAGACTAGACAGGTTAGTCAGTTACTGGAGGCACCACGGAGAGGTGGCGCAGGGTCTGGATAATGATCACTGACAAAAAATAAGATTACCCACTCCATATCCGCTGTACATCTTTTATGAATGGAGGGAACTCTTCCATTATTTAGCCGCGAGAACCAGCTATTACATGATTAATCAGTATAAGGTAAAAGAAACGAGTATGAAGAAGTGCAGTACATTCAAAAAGCAAACAGTATAGGACCGACATGCCAGATGAGTCATTCATAAAAATTCAAAAAGATTTTGGTCTTGCCAGGAAGGAAATATAAAAAGTTTTCAAGAATAAGAATAAACTATTTTTTTTTTCATTTTATTTTCTCATTCTTAGTTTTTGTTACTTTCTAACATGCAATTAGTTTATGGTTCCCTTGCGTGTGCGCTCGATTTTGGTGTTGCTGTTTTCTGTGGAAGGCCGCACGTAACCCGGTATGGCAATAGTCTGTATTGTCTTCCTATGTAAAGCTGTCACCATACACTGTCTTCAACTTGTTCCTGTTCAAGAATAAGGGTGGATAGCGAAAGCTGTTCATGGTCTATTCCCTCAGAAAGAATCTAAATGTTTTTGATTTTGTTTTTCTTTTTTATATTCGCCACCTTTCACTTCTGGCGAAGTCCCTAAAGACTTGGAACTGAATTGTGCGTATTAATCCGTTTCTCCCTGGCAACAATGTGCACATGGTTCCCTCGTCGTACAGGCAGATAACTCTGTCTTTGTATCTACTCATACTTTTTTTCCCATCCCGTCGATGAGTAGTTGATGTTTCAAGCCGAGCCTCGCTGCTGAGACCAGGGGTGGTTGCCGCAGAGAAAAATCACAAATTAAAATCGCAACTGGTGCAGCCGGGATTTGAACTCACAACCTCTCTGTCTCGAGACCAGCGTCTTGCCTCATGACCAACCAGTCCCCTGGCTCTGATTTAATTTGTTTTAAAGAGAACAAGGCAATAAAGAGAGGAGGGCCTTACATAATTGTCCAGAAAATACAAGAAGAAGACATTTCGAAGAAAAATGTAAAGTATTAAGGCCATCACATTGTGGTACGACACTCAATAATTGATTGAAGCTCCGGAACACTGATGTTTGTGAATGTCATTTTAGTGATGGAACATTTATTGCCTACACGCGTAGAGAAAATACGCTATTTGAGATCACGTTTCACAGATAAATGTAACTTCAAATAGTGCAAAAGGAGGCGAAGGCGCGCCTACCAGCACCAGAGCTGGAAGTTGTCAGCGACCCACAGCTGATGGCTTGCGCCAGGATTGGTGAACCAAAACCACCCAGACCCTGCTCCACCTCTCCGTGGTATCTCCAGTAACAGACTAACCTGTCTAGTCTGGCCAAGCGTGCAGGGATCGAAGAGGGAAGACAACCCGGTACTCAAAAATGTCGTGCTGAAGTCGGATGTGTTGAGCTGAAAGGCGCAAATATAACAGTTATACTGCAAACCACAACACAACGCAGATACGTCCACTTAATGTCCTTTTAAGGGCGGATGCTGAAGAGGAATTCTACAGTCTACGAATACTCTAGAATACTTTAGTCATCGGGCGAACGCAACCAACCAACCAAATAGTGCAAAAGCAATCTTGTAATAAACATACGAAGAAGGTTGTCGAGGTCTAAAACACGATGGTGGTCTAAGATGGTGTTAGTGAAAGGCGTCAATTAAAATGTTTTATTTTCGCTGTCTGGTGGGCAAGGAGCTCATCAATCCTAGCCACGCCCCTGACAGTTATATTTTTGTGTGTAAAGATACACTATACTTCGGTGTTCTCACAGGAACCAAAATGGGTTTGTTAAGTGTCTGGATACAAGTATTAAGAAGACAAACGACTCAATGACACAAATAGTTGGATCGTTCTTCGACCCAGCCCTGGTGAGAAACGCCTATGAAGGACTATGTACTAACATATCAGGTAAGTTCGCTGTTGTAACCAGATTTGTGGGTTTATGTTCATGTTCATGAGAGAGTGGGTTTAATAATCGTGTGAGGACAGTGTCGGAGAAGGCTGTTTCATTCTCTCATCATCAACGATCGCAAAGTTGGAAATAGTTCTTTCCCTTCTTAGCGTTCACAAGTTAAGTGGGCGCGAAAGCCTTGTCACTAGTTTAAAAGCGGTAAAACCGCGACATTTGCGCCTTTATTTCAGTGGCGGACGGTGAGTTCGAAACTTGAGGAGGCCAGGGCGAGAGAACGAACATATAGCTTGACCTTTAACCTGATAATTTGCGACATAAACATTACTGCAATTTGCGCTATGTAATATAGTTCCTTCAATTATTGCCCTAAATTAACAAACTATAATAACATCATATTTTTTGTCGTCTCGTCAAACAGTTTAATGGAGGATATTGACGCATTGTCAAACGGTTTCGTGAATTGCTGTTGTAGTAGCAGCAGCAATTCTACTATTATTAGTAGCGGCTTGAGCATAGTGATACTGTATCGCAGCTATAGTAGGGAATACGTAGTAGTAAAAGAGGTGAGATGTAGAATGGCTCAGGCAAAAGTAGCTTTCCAAAAAAATGAGGAAGATACTGTGCAATCCATTTTTGACAATAGAAACAAGAAAAAGAGTTCTTAAATGTTATATAGAGCCAGTCTTAGCATATGGATGCGAATCATGGACAATAGGACAACAGACACGAAAATCACTGGAGTCTGTAGAAATGTGGTTTTACAGAAGAATGTTGAGAGTACCATGGACAGCTAAGAAGAGTGATGAAAAAGTTATGAAAGAGGTCAAAGCAAAAAGAGAACTAATTTCCAATATTAGGAAGAGACAATCATCATTTTTTGGCCATGTAATGAGAAGAGAACAACTGGAATATATTGCAACAACTGGAAAAATTGAGGGACGAAGAGATAGAGGGAAGCAAAGAGAAAAAATAACAGACAGCTTAAGAGAATGGCTTGGCAGAAGGTCAACAACAGAAATCATAAATAGCTGCCGAGATCGAAAATTGTGGAGAGACATGATCACCTACGCCAGTAGGGCCGGTACTTGATGATGATGATAGTAGGGAATACGTGGCTGGTTGTACTTTGACATTTAACTGATTGAGCTAGAATGCGATTGTGTTATGTATTTTGATAAAATAAAAATAGGAGTCGTGGATATATCCGTTGAATATCCGCGGCTGGTTTATGTCCTACACATCCGCCATCGACATGGGTAGATTTGCTTTACAATTTTTAGCTTACTCTTTTCAACTTAAAAATGCCAAACGTTCTTTAATTTAACTTGCATGAGTACACGCGGGGCCTCTTGTTTTCTGCGTTATGGAGTGTCCCTTTCAGTCATTATGCTTACTTCTATAGATGGCGATGACGTAGATGTACTCCAAAGAATGTCAAGCGGCAACGAAATATGGGACAAACGTACTGGTGGTGCTAGAAATGATTGTACTGGTGGTGCTAGAAATGATTGTACTGGTGGTGCTAGAAATGATTGTACTGGTGGTGCTAGAAATGATTGTACTGGTGGTGCTAGAAATGATTGTACTGGTGGTGCTAGAAATGATTGTACTGGTGGTGCTAGAAATGATTGTACTGGTGGTGCTAGAAATGATTGTACTGGTGGTGCTAGAAATGATTGTACTGGTGGTGCTAGAAATGATTGTACTGGTGGTGCTAGAAATGATTCGATCTGACAGTGGACAATGAGGACATCGCTAAACTTGTTCTTTCAAGGAAGGTGGAATCAAATGGGTGGGGAAATTATGTGCATGATGAATCAAGAGACTCATGAAACTTGGCAGGGTAAAAGGATCTGGTGGTATTGTGTGGTTAGTGGAGGAAGATGAAGCGCCTACAATCAACATCTGGCATGGGCAATAAGATTTCGAGGGATGCAGGGGTGGCGAACAGTGGGGCTCAACATGGGAATGAGAGTGATTCATGGATAGATCGTTATTTGATGAGAACATGAGCAGAACCAGCTATCATCATATGTCAATATCTGACGGTCTATCTTCAGGACTGCGAAGAAAATCAAGTCTGAAGAAGAGTCAGACGATATTACAGAAATCGTGCAGCGACGGCAAAGGATAACCACGGCTAAAGTGATACTTCAGAGACAGGATAAAACAATGAAGCTCACACAGTGTTTCATGGCACACGTTGGTAGAGTAAATAAACATACAAGAGTGCTTCATTGGAGAACCGCGCAAGTTGTATTAACAAATTGCGTTTACGATCTAAATTATTGTGTCTAGTATGAGGAGGCGGTGACCTTGAGCTACTAATAAACGGCGATAACGCGTCTGTTGTACGCATACAATCTATGGGAAACAATTTTGACAGTGCACCTGCGATTAGTGCTGAATCAGTCCATCACCTCATTCATGATAAATTGAAGCTCTGAAAGGTGTGTAAGATGTGTACCCGAGTGGAGGCATGTGTGAGTGGCTGAGTACCGTCAAAAATCATTTTTTGCTCCGTGGTATTAATGCCCTTGACAAGTCATTGAGCTACACTAGGAAAAAAAAAAGGGGGGGGGGAGAGGAGAACGAAACTTGAGGGCAAGGGGGGGGGGGTGGGGAGCGAGGAGAGCGAAACTTGAGAGCAGGGGGGAAGAGAGGAGAGCGAAGCTTGAGGGCAAAAGGGGGGAGGGGGTAAAGAGAGAGCGAAACTTGAGGGTAGCGGTGGGGGACAGGTTTGAAACTTGAGGGTAGCGGGGGGGGGGGGCAGGTTTGAAACTTGAGGGTAGCGGCGGGGGACAGGTTTGAAACTTGAGGGTAGCGGCGGGGGACAGGTTTGAAACTTGAGGGTAGCGGCGGGGGGGCGCAGGTTTGAAACTTGAGGGTAGCGGCGGGGGGGGGAGAGAAAGAATGTCAGGTTTGATACTTGAGGGTAGCGGTGGGGGGGGGGGGAAGAGAATGTCAGGTTTGAAACTTGAGGGTAGCAGCGGGGGGCAGGTTTGAAACTTGAGGGCAGCGGCGGGGGGCAGGTTTGAAACTTGAGGGTAGCAGCGGGGGGCAGGTTTGAAACTTGAGGGTAGCAGCGGGGGGCAGGTTTGAAACTTGAGGGTAGCGGCGGGGGGCAGGTTTGAAACTTGAGGGTAGCGGCGGGGGGCAGGTTTGAAACTTGAGGGTAGCGGTGGGGGACAGGTTTGAAACTTGAGGGTAGCTGCGGGGGGCAGGTTTGAAACTTGAGGGTAGCGGCGGGGGCAGGTTTGAAACTTGAGGGTAGCGGCGGGGGGGGCAGGTTTGAAACTTGAGGGTAGCGGCGGGGGGGGGAGGGGCAGGTTTGAAACTTGAAGAAGCCAGGACATGACCATTTTAGGTTGACCTTTAACCTTGTCATTTGTGACATAAACATTAATGCAGTTCACGCTATGTAAAATAGTTCCTTCATATATTACCTTAAATTAACATCATTAACAATTACATCATAATAGCTGAGTTATTTACATTATAAGTTATGAGGGAAAAGAAACATGGGTTTGCTGTTAACATCTCTTACAATTTTGTTCTAATTTGTGAAATATCAAGACATAGCACAGATATTCTTACAGGAGGCACAAAATAGGACAGCTGCCTATTTGCTCAACTTCTTTATATTTCAATAAAGAGATAGTACCGTTTTACTAGTCATTTCTTCTGTTGCTATAGCAATGGGGAGCAGATTGCTGAAATGGTCTACCTCGTTCTCATACTCAGTGCAGGTCAATGGATGCAGTTGTATAGTTGTACATGTAGTAGGATTGATTTCCATTGACATGGAGGCCTATTTATTAGTAACGGCTTGAGTTATATGAGCTATGTCACGGCTGTACTATGGAATACCGTGGTTGGTTGTACACTAAAGTTTAACTTACTGAGCTGGAATGTGATTGTGTTATGTATTGTGATAAAATATTACAAGAATAGTCGCATCCGTTGCCTCCTCTGAATTAAGACTTTCTTATTATTGTCAGCAATTGAACAAGATGGAATTGATGCATTGAGTTGTCTGTTAACGGATAAGATGTCATCCTGTCAAAATGAAATGGCCGACTACTTCTACTATATGGGCGTGGTCAAGCAGTTTGCTCCGCCTTCAGAACAGCTATCACGTAACACCCTGGAGACACTTCTCTGCAGGTTGGTAGTGAAGTAAAACTTCCAGTATTGAACTCATTAATTGTTGCTTGATCGCTGCAATTGTTGATTCCATTTTTTTTTCCAGTAAGTTAATTTGTCAGGAATATTTCACTTAAAATTTGATAGTGTGCACTTTATTGAAAGGGGAGGGTAATGACCGTAAAGCATTTGAATGTCTGTCCTTATATTCTCTTGTATTTTTTAATATAATCTATACAAACAAAATCTTACACTAGATCAGTTTTATCTTCTTCTTCTTTCCTTCCTCATCTGCCTTTCAGCGTCGAGTGGAGATATAATTTGCGGTCTTTTGCTCTTCTGTTCGCCTCTGCTGCTGTTATGTTTCCTAGTGCTTCTAATATTCCATCGATCCATCTTTTTCGTGGTCGACCCTTGGGTCTGGTGTTCTCACGTTTGTTGAAGGCTCGTTGTGTTGTATTTTGTTCTTTCTGCCTTGTCACGTGGCCAAACCATTTTATCTGTTGTTTCCTTATATATTCTATGGCGGGGGATATTCCTAGCTTTTTTCTCAGTTCTTCATTTCTTATCTTATCTCTCAGACTGTTTCCTGTCATGTCTAACACATTTCATCTCTGTAGAGGTTATTTTTCTTATTGTTCTTGCATCGAGGGTCCAGATCTGCATTGGTAGCACGTTGGGATGAAGATTGTATTGTATAGTGCTCGTTTTGCCTCCAGCGTTATTTCCTTGTTGGACAATAGTGGTTATAACTGTCCGATGATTTGACAAGCTTTATTGCATCTTGATTCTATCTCTGCTGTTTGAGAATTATCGTTTGTCATTAGACTTCCTATGTATTTGAATTCCTCTACTTGTTTTAGTTGTCTGCCTTCTACAGTTATGTTGCTGTTCTGTTTATTTTTGGCGACATTCATGACTTCTGTTTTTTGTTGATTTTCATGTTGTATTTTGTGCCTGAGATGTTGAGTTTGTTTAAGTGTTCTTGTAGGTCTTCTATTGTTTCATGTATTAGCGCCTGATCGTCTGCAAATAGAAGTTCGTTGATCTCCTCTGTCTCTGATGGGGTGGCTAGCTTGCATATATATAGTCCATGTATGTAATAAACAGTAGGGGGGATAGTACGCACCCCTTTCTTACACCTGATCTAACTTCGAAGTGGTCTGTGTAGCCTGCTGCTGTTCTGACCCTGCAGCTGCTGTTGATGTAGAGACTTTTAATTAGGTTGGTTAGATGTTGGCTTACTCCGTATGTTGTTAGTATCTCCCACAGTTGTTCTCTGTTTACTCTGTCGAATGCTTTTTCCTGGTCAATGAAGGCTATGCACAAGTTTTGATTGTGTTCTGTCGTTTTTTCTGCAAGCTGTTTTAAGGCGAATAGTGCGTCGGTACAGTCTCTGTTTTTTCGGAACCCCATCTGTAAATCGCTTAACTGTAGTTATATTATTGGTCTCAGCCTTTTTTCCAAGATTTTGGCGTATATCTTCCCTACATGGCTGAGAAGAGATATACCTCTATATTGATTGCAGTCTCTTTTGCTACCTTTCTTTTTCCATAATGGTATGATGATTGCCTATTGCCAGTCTTCTGGGGCTTGTTGTTGGTGCCATGCTGCATTAAATATTCTGTGCAGCCATTGCACTCCTATTTCTCCTGCTATTATTTCTATTAGCATGTTATCTATCCCCGTTGCTTTATTTCTTGGTGCATATTTGATTACTTCTGCGATTTCCTCTTTCATGATGTTGGGTTCAGTATTTGTGAGTTCTAGCGTGGTTTTTGTTGTCTTATTGGTAGTTGGTATGTTTAACAGTTCTTCAAAATATTCTTTCCATCTCTGTTGCATACATTGGTTGTTTGATATTGGTTGTCCGTCTTTGTCATTTATCAGCTCAGTAAGATCATGGTTTTCTTTTCTCGCTCTTGTGGCTTTTACTGCTTTGTAGAAATCTCTTGTAGCTGTCTTGAAGTCCCTGCTCATGTTTTGTCCGAATTCTGTCCAATTCTTTTGCTTAGCTTCTTTGATCAAAATTTTAACTCTTTTTTGAACTAAGGCATACTTTTCATATTTTTCTTGTTCTCCCTCCAATTTTTAAACAGTTTCTTCTTTTCTTTAATTGCTTCTCTGATTGTTTCGTTCCACCACGGGGTGCTCTTTTTCCCTTCTCTTGTTCTTAGCTTCGTTCCACAAACTGTTTTAGAGATGTTGGTTACTGTTTCCTTAAAATCAGGGAATCAGTTTTATAATGGATAAAAATACTGTATTAAGTTTGGGAAGAATCTAAGACTGCATGCAAAATTTCACAACAGTACACCAAACAGTTACTGAGATAAATCAAGTTGAGTTTGGTCAAAAACTTCTGAATGGATTATTGTAAAATCTTCTTAAAGATGTCCCGCTATCTTACACTGGATCTGTCTTGCTCTACTTCTTCTCTTCTACTTACATATACTCGCAGCTGAACAAGATTTAATTTCTCAGGTAACTGTGTCAAAACAGACTCGCTAAAAGTTTGTTGATATAGAAGACTTAGTATTGCAGTAACTTTAAGATGGGCAAGTTTCAACTGTTGATATAGAAGACCCAGTACTGTAGCACCTCTAGGATGGTCTGTTAACACAGGAGACCTAGTACTGTAGTACCTCTAGGATGGTCTGTTAACACAGGAGACCTAGTACTGTAGTACCTCTAGGACTAACAAGCTGAATCTTCTCAAGCGAAACCCGGAAAATTAGGAAAACTATTGCAACCACCACGTCACTTCTAGGAGCCAAGAGCTAACGGCTCATGTCAGTTTCATGACAATCGATTTATTTTCATCAATTATATATGCCTTTAATAAGATGTAATCACTACCATTCTACTGTGTGAGACAAATCATTTTACTTTTTGTATTTATATATTTGAAGGGGTAGTTAAATGCATAAAATAAAGAATTTTCTTGCTCCAACAGTGTAACATCCCAGAGACGCAGCTGTGAAGTACAAGCCTTGAGAAAATGCAATGAAAACCTTGCAGACATAATGGAGCAGTTCTACACACAAACACAGCCAGCATCTTGTGCCGAACTAGAGCAAGCAGATGATCGAGACAATGATAACAAGATAGAATAATGTGTTTACCTTAATATCATTTTTTTAATATCAACTCTTTGATATCATTAATACGCCTCGACTGTTAATACTCAAGCTGCGTTGTGAAGATGCTATCATTATTGTTGTAAAATTTACACAGAAGATTTTAGCAACGTACCTCCATTAAAGTTAGTTTAATAAAATCATGTGTGAACTTTAGGACTTGATTTGTTGCATACAATAAAATGTAAAAGAATTCTTATAATCAGTATAATAATAATAATCACCATAATCAAACAGTGTCTACTGGCACTCCATAGCTTTCTCTCTCTAAAAAAAATTAATGCTCCTGTGACATATATCATGTAGTAGGGAAGTAAAATATAAGATAGGCCATGGTATCTGGCAGGAGAAGCAGCCAGTGCTCTTCCTTGCTGTCATTATAAAAAAAGTAAAGGTTCCTATTCATACCTTGCTATTGTATGGAGGGGGGAGGAGAGAGATATGGTGCTAGTGACCATATTTTTCTTTTGACCACGGCACATATTTTGGTATATGGTCGACATCATACCAGACCATCTTTACTTCCCAGGAAAAATATCTGGTACCCACTTCTAGAGGCTGGGCGAACCCTGGAGCCTTGCTGGTCTGAAAAAAAAAAAATCTGCCATTTCTGGGAATCAAACTTGGACCCTTCTAATAAGAAAGCTAGTGCACTAACCATTCAGCCACCAAAGTTCCTATTGCTGTCATTACTCTCCTCAAGCTATAATTAATTCGGATACCTATTCCTGAGAAATGTGGTTTTACAGAAGAATGTTGAGAATACCATGGGCAGTTAAGAAGAATAATGAAAATGTTTTGAAAGAGACCAAAGCAAAAAGAGAGCTAATTTACAATATTAGGAAGAAACAATCATCATTTGGCCATGTAATGAGAAGAGAACAACTGGAATATATTGTAACAACTGGGAAAATTGAGGGACGAAGAGATAGAGGGAAGCAAAGAGAAAACAAACAGCTTAAGAGAATGGCTTGGCAGAAGGTCAACAACAGAAATGATAAATAACTGTCATGATCACCTACGCCGGCAAGCTTGGTACTTGATGATGATGATGACCTATTCCTGCCATTAATTTCCCCCAACTTATTGAGTTGGCTATCTTGATCAGCTGCATTAACTTGTGAGTGACAAGCTATGTGTTTGGCCCATGTTTCTGCTAAGCCAGTGTGTTACCATGATGAAACTGACACTCTCTACCTCCAGATTTATTTATCAATTCTGTTGTTGACTTCCTAACAAATCATTTTCTTAAACTGCTATCTTTTTCTTCTTCCTCCACAATATAACTGTGAAGTTATTAAAAAAATACCCTTTACTTCTTATAGCTCTTTGAGTGTCAAGGGAGGTACACAATCCTAACCCTCACTCTTGCAACATACATAATCATCTGATGCTATATCTAATGTTATTATTTGATATTACTCTGGGTCTGCATCAGGCACTGTTTCATTCTCTTCTTCTTATATATATAGCTTGTACAGAATGATCATCCAGCTTAACATATCTAACCTCAGCAAAGTTTTGGAGAGTCGGGGGATTAGTGTTTTATTCTCTCGTCAATCCCTACTTGCTTGGCCAGACTGGTTAATCTATTTCCAGGCCCACTATGGATAACTTTGGGAGTCCTGGCCAGTTATGGTTCACTGATCCTGATGTACACACTCTGATCTGAGTCACCGACTGCTGCTTCAAGCCTTGTTTCTGTTGAGCATCTGGGGTCCATGGAGACAATCAAAGTCAAGATCACAAAAGCTGCTGAATCTAACCAACAAACTCCATGTTACATTCACAAAAACAATAAAAGACAAAACAAGAGCTGGTTTGAACTGAACAAAACAAATATGAGTAGTATACTTGAATTTATAGAACATTTCCATGATGCCACAGTTTAATTTGATTTGTATCTCGTTGGTGTTTATTTCTACCAGTGTCACCATTTTGTATTTGGCTTTTCCACTCCTCTTTTCACTGGCAGATTTTTCAAAATAATTTTGCAAACTAGGAGAAAAAAAAAACAACCCCTAATCCTAGATGACATATGTGCTTGTCATGATTGCAACAAACTTCAGTCATCATCATCCTCATCCTCACTGGATTCCTCTTCAGCCTCGCGTAACCATTTAATAAAAGGATGTGCCTGGAGAAAAAATAGAAGCAAAATCAAATAAAAAATATGCTGGTTTTGTTTCATAAGTTATCTATTGACGTAAGTTCAGCTTATTACTTAGCTTAATCTGTTAACACAAGTTTAACTTATTACTTAGCTTAATCTGTTAACACAAGTTTAACTTATTACTTAAGCTTATTAATCTTGAACTGTTAAGAACACATTTTTTCCCCCCTTCTATTTGGCCAAATACAAAGTACAGCAACACATTATTTCATCAGTATAATGGAATTATGTAAAGTAAAGTAAAGAGCCCTGTCACAGCAAATGGCGTATAGGGAATATGGTGTTAATGACCATAATTTTTACAGACCTTTAGCACATGATTTTTGGGGTAATGTGGTCGGTATTACGCCCGTGCTGCTTTACTTTCCCAGAATAAATCCAGTACCCATTTAAGGCTGGGTGAACCTGGAAGCCGTCGATCAGGCTCGAACCCGATCTCTAGTCCTTTGTATAGTCTAGTTCACTAACAACTGAGCTATCGCGGCATTAGGTACATTGTTAATGCCCACGAAGATCTTTTAATGACCACTGGAACATTCACAAGTGATGTGGTCACAACATCAGACTGTCCTACCTACCTCAGAGGCTCTGATATCCATTTACTGCCTGAGTGGACACAACAGTCAAGAAATAATAATAAATAAATAGATAAATTAAAAAAAAACCCACTATAGTTCAATCTCTAATCAACTGGTCAATAAACAAGAGCTCTAACCACTTTGCCACTCTTTGGCTACTCTATATGCATAATGAACTATTCAGCCAAAATACCAAACATTACTCAATGCTTCAAAATGCAATCATTCTTTCTCTGTAAAATAATGACAATTTTAGTGAAAATGAGCATGAGAAGGCAAAACAAAAAGTTAAGGAAAGTTAAACATATATTCACTACACTGACTTATGGAGGAAAATTTATATTAAGAGAATAAGAAATACAACCGGTAGGGGACAAGCTAGTAATTTTTGATGCATACACATCTAATGTGCATTGGACTAACATCAAACCTGACCTCTTGTCCTCAATAGACCAGTTCAATAGCCATTGTTCTATCGTAGCTGCCTCTCCTAATAATGCAACAATAGATAAATATAAATATGTAGATTGATTCTTAAAACCATTAACAATTTTGTCTCTGAAATATCTTCTGTTGCATCTATAAAAAGCTTCCGTACGGAAAGAGTTAATGTGCACGAGTGCACACAGAACCTGTTTTTTGCTGTTATTTGAGAGGGCTAGACATTAGATCTCACTACCCAGAAACCAGGCATGGGTAAAACCACGGTTTTGAAGTGAAGAATTACCACCCCAGGATTCAAACCTGGGACCTTCCTATCATGAGGTCAATGGCTCTAGATCACCCAGTCACCCACACAATGTATAAACTGGGATGTAAACTGCTATTAACCAAGAGAAATGACATACCAATCTTTTCAAGAAGGTGTGTCTTAGAGCTTCATTTGATCCTGGAGTAGTGGGAGAAGACTCAAACCAGTTGAAAAGTGTGGATTCTGTCAAAACATCTGCATCATAGAGGAAGTTCAGCAGTTGTGGCAAGCGAGGTCGTAGGCCACCGTGGGTTATCACAAAATCCTGTAGATGAAGTAAAAGAAATGAAATGCTAATGACACAATATATTGAATTGAAAAAGTAAGGCAGACATTTTAAATAGAGAGAGAAACAATGCAGTTTAACTAGAGAGACAGTATACAGAGAAACTGGATAACTGTAAGTGACAAAACAAGCTACAAAAATAAAACAAAAACAAGATAGCGTTAGAGAAGGAACTGAAAAGAGGACAGAGTGAGAGTATGTAGATGTAAAAAGCATAGAATTGAAAGAGGGAATGATAGAGAGAGCTAAGAAAAGAATAAATGAAAATGATATTAAATATGAAGCAGATCTCTGTAATAGGGAATAAAAAAAATAATAAAGGAAATAGGAAAACAGATTGATTCATCAGGGATGTCAGCCAAAAATAACTTAAAATTATAGAAGAGGACAAAGTCATCAAAAGCAATGACAATGATGATGATCTCAGGTGGAAAATGATGAATTTAAAAGAAAATATGTTGAAAAACAGAAACATACTCTCTTCCAGCCAGACAAAGGTGCACACATTTTAGAGCAGAGGTAATGGCACTTTATACAGCCATACAAACTATCAACACACTAGAGGTCCATGTCCACACAGCCATACAAACTATCAACACACTAGAGGTCCCATGTCCACACAGCCATACAAACTATCAACACACTAGAGGTCCCATGTCCACACAGCCATACAAACTATCAACACACTAGAGGTCCCATGTCCACACAGCCATACAAACTATCAACACACTAGAGGTCCCATGTCCACACAGCCATACAAACTATCAACACACTAGAGGTCCCATGTCCACACAGCCATACAAACTATCAACACACTAGAGGTCCCATGTCCACACAGCCATACAAACTATCAACACACTATCTATCTATTTGACCTTTCGAGCCGTAACCGGCCCATAGGGCGTAGACCAAGATACACCTTCTCCTATATGAATTTTTGTTCTAGCAGTTTTCTTTTAAAGATATTTTATCAAATCTCGCCATCTGTCTCTGTTCTGTGCAAGCAGTTCTATCTCATTGAGGGAACCGATTCCTGCTGCTCTTGCCTCTCTCATCAATGTTCTTCTCAGTGTCTCCCTGGGTCTTCCTCTTTTTCTTTTACCTGTTGTTTCCCATATGAGGGCTTGCTTTGCTATTCGATTATTATCTCTTCTCATCACATGTCCAACGTATGACCATCGTCTTTTCTTTATTACTGAAGATATTAGTGATTGATTGGCGATTTCTCTAATTTCCTCGTTTGTTTTGAATTCGTTCCATTCTATACCAAGTATTTTCCTTAGACATTTATTTTCGAATGCGTTCAACTTTGTTTCTATATCTCTTGTTGTTTTCCAGCTTTCACACGCATACGTAAGGGTTGATAGTACATTTGATTTGAATAGCCTAAGTTTTGTGTTTGTGCTAATGAGTTTTGATTTCCACAACTTTTCAAGGCTTCTGAAAGACATTGCTGCTTTAGCCAGTCTGATTCTAATTTCTTTGCTCGTATCCCCTTCTCGATCAATGTGACTTCCAAGATAGATGAAGTGATCGATCTCTTCTACTGGTTTGTTTTCCATGTATATTTTGTCACTTGTTGGAATTAAACTTTTCATGACTTTAGTCTTTTCATGATTGACCTCAAGCCCAATTTTGCTGGCTATTGATGATAGTTCATTTGTGTTTTCCTGCATCGTTTTTATCTGATTGCTGATGAGAACTATGTCATCAGCAAAGTCCAGGTCCTCCAAATGGTCTCCTTGTATCCATTCGATGCCTTTATTACCAGTGCAGCATTTATTCATTATGAAGTCCATAACAATTCCAAATAACAAGGGCGATAAAATACATCCTTGTTTAACCCCAGTTTCTATTGGGAAACATTCGCTCAGTCCTTCCTCTGTTCGAACTGCACATGTGTAACCATCATACATGTCTTTGATAATATTTATGATTTTTGATGGTAAGCCATATTGCTTCAGAATTTTCCACAAAGAATCTCTATGAATACTATCAAATGCTTTTTTGAAGTCGATGAAGTTAAGTACAAAAGGTTTTTGCTTTTCAATGTGTTCCTCCAATATAAGTCGTAGAGTGAAAATGTGGTCAAGACAGCTTCTCCCTTTTCTAAACCCAGCCTGTTCTTCACGCATTACTGTATCTATTGAATCCTTTATTCTATTTAGGATGATTTTACAGAATAATTTTGAGGCAACTGACAAAAGTGTCACGCCTCTCCAATTGTTACAATCTCTAAGATTGCCCTTTTTTGGGATCTTAACAATGATTCCTTTTTTCCATTTATGAGGCGTCTTCTCTGTTTTGCAAATGATGTTGAACATTTTTTGGAGATGTATTAAATTATGGCTATCAATTGCCTTGAGGATCTCAGCTGTTAACTTATCCTCTCCAGCAGCCTTGTTATTGGTCATTAGCTTTAAGGTGGTTTCTATTTCACTCAAGGTGAAGTCATCTAAATTTACATCTAATTCTGCTGCTGGTGTTTCAGCTTCAAAATCTATTAAACTGTGAGGTAGTGGACGGTTAAGAATTTCTTTGAAGTGTTCCGCCCAACGGGCTTTTATGTCTGCGCTTGTTGTTAGCATTAATCCAGATTTGTCTAGAATTGGTGTTCCACTGGATGTATAGGTGTTTGTCAGCATCTTTTGTACAGTATAAAGAGTTCTGCTGTCTCCTGTAATTGCAGCTGTCTCTGCTTTCTCTGCCAAGTTGTCTATATAAGCTCTTGTATCTCTTCTTGCCGAACTTTTCACTTTGTTGTCTAATTCTTTGTATGTTGCTTTTGCCAGAACCTTTCCAAGATCTGTCTTTACATTAGTCATGGCTCTCTTCGCTTCTCTTCTTTCTTTGATGTATTTCCATGTGGTGTCTGAGATCCAAGCTCGTTTTTCCATTTTCTTCAGTCCAGCACTTGCTTCTGCTGCTGTCATTAGTATTTTGCTCTGTGAGTCCCACATTTCATTGATATCTAAGTCTATTTCACCAAGTGCTGAATAACAATTACTTAGCTCTATGTTAAACTTTTCCTTTATTGCTTCATCTTTCAGTTTATGACTATCAATTTTATGTGTAATTGACCTCTTCTGTTGGTTTCTAAATTTTAATCTTATTTTCCCAATGCACAGGTTGTGGTCACTATTAACATCAGCACCTCTGTATGCTCTTACATCTATTAATGATGATCTGAATTGTTGTTTAATACATAGGTGGTCAATTTGATTTGATGTTCTATCATCAGGAGATATCCATGTTGTTTTGTGGATATTTTTATGTGGAAATAATGTCCCACCTATAACTAAATTTTCTATTAAACATAATTCTATTAATCTTTCTCCATTCTGACTTGTTGTATTACAGCCTTCTCTCCCCATCACATGTTCCACTCCTGCGTTATCTTGTCCTACTTTGGCGTTGAAGTCTCCCATTACAATTAAAAGATCGTGTTTTGGTATTTTGTTTATAAGTTGTTGCAGTTGGTTATAAAAATCATCCTTAACTTCATCATCAGCTTCGTTAGTAGGCGCATAACATTGAATAATTGAAAGTCTTCCATGTTTTGTTTTGTATCGTGTTCGTATCAGACGGCTATTTACCGGTTCCCATTCTAATAAACTTCTTGCAGCTTTGTCTGTCATCATTATGCCTACTCCTTCACGGTGTTTTCCATCTTCCCTTCCAGAAAAAACTACTATTTTATTATCAATAGATCTCCTACCTGTTCCAGGCCAGCGCATTTCGCTTAATCCTAAAATATCTAGATCGTATCTGTCCATCTCGCTCGCGACCTGTGCATGTTTCGTCGGAGCGGCCATTGTTCGCACATTCCAGAATCCTATTTTTGTTGTTGTTTTAGGGCCGAAAAAACTATCACTACTATCTACTGCTAATTTACACATTCTGTATCAGGTCTACGTTTCATTAACAACATCGTTTTTACGATAGCGGCTTGTTAAACCTCTGATCAACGGTTCTATACCAAGCCGGAGAAAAATAATTCCTCCATTTTGGAAACAATCGGAAACGGAAATCCATCCATCAACACACTAGAGGTTTCAATTTAAAAAAAAAAGGGTTATTCTCATTGATGCAAAGTCTGTTGTCCTGCAATCAATGTCAAGCCAGAAACAGGGCAGATGCATTCAAGAAATAAAGAACATATGTTCGCTATAAGAAAAGACAGAACTAGACCTGCAGTTGATATCAGCACATTGTGGCATTCCTGAAAATGAGAAAACAGATGAACTCACAAAAGCAGGTGGAAGCCTTCAATAGTCCAACCAACCCCAGACCCTCAAAGAAATAAAAATAATCATGAAACAGGCTAGGAAAACAGAGTGGAGGAAGTTACATAGAAAATATGAGCCAGAACATGACAGCTTAAGGAAACTCAACAGACATGAGCAGACCAAGATATTTAGACATGGAACTGGTCATTGTGGCCTCAAAGCACACATACACAAGATAGGATTCAGTGACAGTGCAAAATTTGACCGCAGAGCAGCAAGACAAACTCCATGGCATATATTGCAGGAACTGCAGCACTCTATAAACACCCTAAGAACACAAATATGGCACACAGAAACAACCATGCGTGACAAGTTATAGGGAACTAGTGAAAATGTCAAATGCACCGTCATCTTTGTGACCCAAGCCAAGGTCTACATTTCTAAATGCATAGCAAACTTGATAGCTGATTAAGAAAATGAAAAAGGAGACATGATCTACTTAGGAGTAATTTATGACCTTACAGTTTACACTTATGAGAAAGTAGAAAGTATGTAGGACAAGTTTTGATTCCAAAGAAGACATTTTGAATGGGACCTAGATGTAGATAAGGAGATTTCTGAATCCAGGCAAGCAAAATGATAATGTAATGATAAAGCAGAAAATAAATCAAGAAAGAGGTGATGTTTGTTAAAGAGTGTTTCGAATGTAATGTGAAGCTAAAAAAAGTCAAAGGTAAATAAAACAATAATCCCACAAAGAATGATGAGAAACTAGAGGAGGTGCATCCAGCGCATTATATAGGCATAAAAAAGTAATGAGCAAATGTTGTGATCATGTTGTTAATTGCACTCTCCTTGATGAACTTGGGCTGTTAGAGATAAAAGTGATGAGATATAGAACAGTAATAGTTATTCGAAGGCCCCGATATCACTGCAAACAAATGAAAATCTATAATTGCTCAACAGCCTATGTCAGTGGAATCATCAGAATTAACATTGCCTTGAATATCCAAACAATGAAAGGCAACTGCAGTCTCCATCGTTGCAAACACGGCACATGTCAAAAGACATAAGACATAGTAAAACCAACAGTGAACGCAGCTAAACTGTCCTTCATCACACGATATTATCATTCATCGTAAGCAATCTGAATATATCAGACATAGGAAACAGAGCACCCTCGTAGGAGGCAGGAGCGATGGACGCAGCCACCTTGGTGGAACGTAGATGTCGAGGAAGCTTGGCGGAGCAAGAGACAAACGGTCAAGACATGGCAGAAAGCTAGAAGGAATGGAAGAACACAACCTGAGCTCTTGAAGCGCCTGAAAAATGATGCACTTTAAACTATGCACTAAGCAGGCTAAGGATGCCAAATGGGATGACTTCTGTAAAAAAGTGTGCTCAGAAAAATCGCTCGCCACATTCTGGCACCTTCATCAGTGCATGAATGGCACACCACGACACAGAGGCATACCAGACTTTCAGAGCACAGGCCGGATATGGCACAAATCTGATGAGAGCAAAGGGAAGGCCCTGCTTGCCCGCTACATTGAGCAGACGGACCAAAGAAATGAGTCTGTAAGAATGAGGATATGGGGATCGCTGTCAAAATTGTGTAAGGATGTAGGGCTGGAAGAAGATCTCACAATCACAACCGATACCATTCGCACGACACTTAAAAGGTCACACAACACTGCTCCTGGTCCAGATGGTGTTCGGTACGATGACATAGGCAATTTAGCTGACGACGACTTGACAAAACTGGCCAATGAGTTTAATGCCAGTATTCGGAGTGGCCAGATTAAGGAGGAGTGGCTACACAGCTACTTACTACCACTACCGAAGCCAAACAAGGACCATTCTCAGATCAGTGCCTACAGAATCATCACAATGCAGAACACTGCAGGCAAGCTGCTGGAGAAAATAGTTGCCCGTGTCCTCACCTGTCACCTTAAACAGAAACATGTATTCCCACCCACACTTGGAGGTTATAGATATAACAAAGAGACATGGCTCAATACGGCAGTATTTGCCTATGATGTCTTCGAAGGCTTCCACAGATGAGAGGAGACATGTGCTGCTGCTATAGATCTGGAGGATGCATACAACAGGGTACCATTTGAATATCTCATGCATATGCTCCTCAAACTGGCAGTGCACCCCTTCCTCATTAGATGGATCGCCGTGGCACTGTTTCAGAGGAAGGTGATACTCAGATGTGGAAGTTGGTCTTCCGAGCCAACATCTATTTGCCCAGGGCTGCCACAAGGCTTACCATTGTCACCAGTTCTATTTAACGTGTGCACAATAACGATCACGGAACAACAGCTGGATGGGAGGGGAAGAACTATGACTTTTGCTGATGATATTCTGGTATATCGACAGGGAAGAGACAGACGGGGAATCGCTTCCACAATGCAAGACGAACTCAATCGCATTTCTTCCTGGTGTGGGGTATCAGGTGCCGTGGTTAATCCTAATAAAGCATCAGTTTCATGGTTCTCCCTTAACAATCATATCGTTCATACGACCACACCGGTAGTACGAATGGGAGCTGATGAGGTGACCAGGGACAAGTTGATGACATACCTTGGAGTTAAGTTTGATCGCAGCCTGTGTTTTCGGGACCACGTCAACCATGTGATAACAAAATCCCGCAAAGGATTAGCCGCCTTGAAGGTCATGGCAGCTGCCAACATCGAGCAGAGGCTACTTACTCTTCTGTTCCAGGGATTAGTCCTCGCACCAATCGAATATGCCCTGGCAATTCTTACTGTCAGTACAAGTCAAATTGATAGGCTGGAGAAAATACAAAATGAAGCCATGCGCATTATCCTGGGATGTACGAGGGACACTCCCTGTGTAGCAATGAGGTATCTTATTGACTTTCCAACCATGGATGACAGAATCAAGATCTGGAGAGGACGAGCATACCTGAAGATTAGTACAGATACAGAGCATCCATTGCACCACGTGCTCAACACAGAGAAAGGTGACACGCTAAAAAGAGGCAAATCATGGGTGGGCCAAGCAGAAGATGTCATCAAACAGGTCTGTGGGCTCACCAATATCAGCGTTGGTGAGGAGTGGATACCGGTGCCTACGTCATTCAAGGGGACTTTCTCGTGTATTGTCACACTCGACAGGAAAAGTAGGGAACAGAACCCGGTCGTGGTTAATGCTGAGGCCAACGGTCTCATCTGTGATAACACCGATGAGAAAGATGCAGTCATTTATACAGATGGATCTGTAAGACGACACCAAAGAAGTGTATGGGCATTTACAGCACGCTCGGCAGGCAGAATAGTCTACGAAGACAGTTGTGCATAAGTCGTGACCACGAGTAGCATGATAATGGAGGCGATGGCAGTGACCAAGGCATTCAAATGGTTAGAGTCACAAGACTACACCCACGCATGTATACTGAGTGATTCGATGAGCATGATAAAAAAAAGTGGAGGCAGGCTCTGTACGCATGCAATGGGTAGAGTCGTTGCAGAAATCCAAAATACGTAAGGTCACCTTTGTCTATGTCCCTAGACATGCGGGAGTACGGGGAAATGAAAGGGCAGACAGGTTGGCTAGCTGCGCTGTCGTTGAGGACGGGCAACCAATGGATCGGGCGGACATCATCAATGCCCTCCGAGATGTGGGAAGAGCACAGAACTTCGACAAACACAGATCCACGTCACTTCTTCGGATGATGGAAATGGGAGTTAAGTTGGGCACAGCCAGAAATGAGACACTTAGTGGCCGTGTAAGAAGACTTATCAACCAACACAGAACTGGAGTCGTCAGTCGCTGGGCACTGAGGGAATTGCTGAGGAGGGGATCTGAGCACCTATGGACATGTTCGGAGTGCAATGATGATGACCCGTAAATAACTCAATCTGAATATAGAAACACCATCCGATGAAAACACACAGCTCATGGTGTGCACAGAACACTAATCTCAGTAGCTCCTGCAGTAAGCCGGACTTGGAATATGAGAAAACTGTAACAATGAAGCTTTTCAGACAGTGCCTCAACAGTTCATTGCCGCCTATCTGGCATATTGACCAGGCCAGTAATGTACAGGAGAATTTCAAACATAGATGCCAAGAATGTGCACAAATGAAAAAAAAAAAAACCTCTTGTATCACAAGAAGGTACCAAGAAGCATAGTTAGAGTAAATTTGTTACCATAAAGATTGAATTAAAAGTAAGAGGATCCTTCAATGTACATGCAAATCCAAAGAAATTAAGTTAGAAAAATATAAAATTTCAACTTCAATGTTAAATCAGTCCTATTCTATTGTATGGGTGTAAAACAAGGATAACAACAAAAACAACAACAATCACAAAGATACAGACCTTCATTAACGGATGTTTGCACAGAATAAAAGAATGGAAAAGGCGGGACAAAATCACTAACTTAGATCTATGAGAAAGTACCAGACAAATGCTAGTAGACATAGATATGAGACAAAGAAGATGGATTGGTCACATAGCACAGGAGCCAACTGAGAGTGTTACATGAGACTTTTTAAAATTGAGATTATTTTTGGAATCGCCAGGGGAGGAGACAAAAAGGGAAGGCAAAATATATTTGGAGAAGACTTTTAGAAGCAAAGATGAAGAGGATGTGGAAGACACAGAATAATCTTAAGAGAATAGCAAAAAACAGAACAGAACGAATCATAAATAATCTAGCACAGATTTACATTGTCAACATCAATTTAATGATTTCATTAAGATAACAAAGATACACTTCAATCTTGGAAAAGAAAATTTCAGAGAACTGGATTGTTAATTTTAATAATTTTATTTATGTAAGCAAACATTAGAAATTTATCCTCACTCTGTGTTTGCTTATTTCAGCAAATTTATTTAGGATATGCAAAAATGGGAATTTTTTCTCTGCTCTTGATTACCGATTCAGGCGATTTTTCCCCCCCCAGCAATAAGGGTGTTAATGGAGCCGCGATAGCTCAGTGGTTAGTGAACTGGACTACAAAGGACAAGGGGTAGGGTTCGATCCCAACCGACGGCTTCTGGATTCACCCAGCCTTAAATGGGTACCGGATTTTTCTGGGAAAGTAAAGCGGTGTGGGCGTAATACTGACCACATTACCCGAAAATCATGTGCTGAAGGTCAGTAAAATTTATGGTCACTAACACCATATTCCCTATACGTCACTGGTGTGACGGGGGGTACTTTACTTTACTTTAATAAGGGTGTTAAGTGTTGATGGTATGTAATAATTTTCTTGTGGTGTTTAAAACGGCAACGGATTGTATTAACGCAGGGCCTTGTTTTCAATATAACGATGACTATTTTAATTCTGCCTTTGAGGATAACTCTGCTAGTACTCTGCAACACAAATTATTATGTGACGTGTGGCGACAGGAAGTTTCCCCAAAATGTTGTAAAAACATCAACATTCCCTGTTACTGTTACATATTATTGTTTTTCTAACAAGAAAAAAAAGTATGTGGACTAATAATTTAATATATTGTTTATCATTCTGTGAAGTTTCACCTCTGATATTGATCATTTAGGTTAAGAAAAAAGTTTTAAAGAAGTCACCACTGATCGAACCACTGTCTGCAAAAAGTGAGAGTAACCTATATATTTAAACATGATTGTGAAAACTATGCATAGCAGAGAGATTTAAAAATAACATATAAAGTAACTATGTAGGTCACAATTCATTTACATTTCAAAGGTGTCTCTGTGACATTCAGTTATTTTTTTAAAGCATTAATTCTTTTTTCAAATAATAGTAGGAATACTAGATAACTAGTTAGTCGGGATAATTGTGCACATGTGCCAAAATTACTGATAAGCTGCTATTTAAAAATATCATTATAAATTATTATTATTATTTATTTGGTGTAAATTGTGATATAGGTATGTGGGCTTACCAATATCAACGTTGGTGAGGAGTGGATACCTGTGACTACATCATTCAAGGGGACATTCTCGTGTATTGTCAAACTCAAAAGGAAAAGTAGGGAACAGAACTCAGTCATGGTCAATGCGGAGGTAAACGGAATCATCTGCGATAACACCGATGAGAAAGATGCAGTCATCTATACAGATAGATTTGTAATACAACACCAAAGAAGTGCATGGGCATTTACAGCACGCTCGGCAGGCAAAGTAGTCAAAGAAGACAGTGGTGCATACGTCATGACCACGACTAGCATGACGATGGAGGTGATGGCAGTGACCAGGGCATTCAACTGGTTAGTCACAAGACTATACCCATGCCTGTATACTGAGTGATTCAATGAGCATGATAAAAAAAAGTGGAGGCAGGCTCTGTATGCATGCAATGGTTAGAGTCATTGCAGAAGTCAAAAATACATAAGGTCACCTTTGTCCATGTCCTTGGACATTCGGGAGTATGGGGAAATGAAAGAGCGGACAGGTTGGCTAGCTGCGCTGTCGTTGTGGACAGTCAACCAATGGATCGGGCGGACATCATCAATGCCCTCCGAGATGTGGGAAGAGCACAGGACTTCGATGACCACAAATCCACACCACTCCTTCAGATGAAAGAGATGGGAGTTAAGATGGGCACAGCAAGAAATGAGAAACTTAGTGGGCGTGTAAGAAGACTTATCAACCAACACAGATCTAGAGTCGTCAGTCGCTGGACACTGCGGGACTTGCCGAGGAGGGGATCTGAGCACCTGTGGACATGTTCGGAGTGCAATGATGATGACCCACAAATAACTCAAATTGCGATATGACAGGGAGGGAGAAATATAAAGAATGCAAAGAAGACTTTGAGAGTGAAAATTATTGAGGAGAAAATACAAGAAGGAAAGTGCAGACATATGCTGTCACTTACCCCAACTCCATTGATTGCATTTAGCTGCCTCTCAGCACTTTTGGTGTACGTACATAGTAGGGAGGAGTAGCGTTCAAAGTTCTGTGGACATCAAAATATTAGCAAATATATTCATCTCAAACATGAATATAAAACATCTGAAATATTTCACTCAATTCAAACAAATAAATTGAAAAGATTACACTTGTCTGACAGTTAGGTGCTGCATTGATGGGGAAGGGGGGGGGGGGGGGGGGAAGGAGAAAGTGATTAAACTTTCATCTCAATTAATATTTCCAGGTCTATTTGTGCTTGTCCTGTCTCCATCGTATGTTTGTAAATATTTCCCATTAATGTATCTTAAACTTCTTCTACTCTTCCTTTCCTTGCAATTTATGACAAACCTCCTTTAATTGAAATGTTATAAGCAGACAGACGATGTGTTACAACTTCAGCTCATGTTGTCTTTCTCTAGTCTTTCCAGCTGTTAGCTTTAATCTCAAAAGTGGCATTTTAGTAATATCCAAAAACACATAATAGCCTGTGCTCCAATATGTAAATAGAAGTCTTTCTATCAGACCGCACTCTATTCTGTCATTTCATCATCTCTTTTTCTCTCACGAAAACACATGCACAATGAACTTCTGAACAAACAAACAAAAAATCATAATAGTTTTAGACAGTGCCTCCTCAGCAAGTTAGACCCACCTTCTTAATGCCGACTAACATCAGTGGGTCTGCTGTGACCTGAGTCTTCTGTTCGTGAGCAGTGACCTCTATCAAAGCCGAAGGTAGACTGTGAATAACTTGCTCAATGGGGACTGAGTAAGCATGTCTGAAATGCAACAATGTTGAACAAAATTTATCGACTACTTCAAACAACCAAACAGAAAAACAAAAATAACACACACCATGGAAATGATGTAAATCCTTATGACAGAATGCACTGAGGAATTATGTTTTATGGCAAGAGATGACACCACAGGATGATTTCAATATATCAGTAAAAAAACAAACCTCAACCAAAAGTTAAAAGTAACAGAACATACCACAATATCACTAGGCCATTCTGTCACATAAAGGTAAGGTAAAATACAAGACTTGAATCAGTGTTTTAGTACATGAGTCTTCACCAATATGTGCTCAGCCGCTTATCCAGAAGTGTGCGGAGACTTCTGGATAGTGTCGCTTCAAGAATCAAAACTAAAGATGTGAAGTGGCATTCCTCAACTTTCCATGGTCTACCGCAGGTTTCTTTCTTTTTTTTTCCCAACCACAAGTACAATCCAACTAATTCCAGCAGGAACCAAACACAGATTGTCCAAACAATGGTAGCCTAATCGGGTGGTTTTCCCAACTAGGCTACTGAGGCTCCCCCCCCCTATCTGCTACATAAACTCAACCAATGCCTTACTTCAAAAAGAGTTTTACTTTTTAAAAATCTATTACTTTCAGAAACTTAATGTATGCAAGAAGAGCATAAAACTCAATTCTGTCTAGAAATATAAATACTTAATTCTTGCATATTAACTTCGTATGATTTACCACATTGTTCAGTCCATAGAGTTTTACACTTAAGGCAATAGTTCTTCTTATTCTGAGTACACTGTTAGAAGTCAGTCTCCGTTAGTTCAAAGAAAATGGTGTCCAACTGAATGCTCATTAGCAGCACTTAAGGTTGGAAGTGGTCAGTAACAAAAAACTGACACTTTGCATCAATTTGAGTGAAAAAAAATTGATCAACGCTTACTCCACCTTCTAGCAGTGCCCCAGGAAACAGACTAACTATCTGGCCAAACAAGTGAAGGCAAACCGGTACCTAAAAATATCATGCTGAAGTTGGATGTGCTGGATTATAAGGCACAATTATCACAGCTTGTTGTGAACTACAAGGCAATGCATTAATACTCAATTAATGTTCTTTTATTACTGTGGATATTGTGACCTTCCAGGCATGTCGTAAGAGGCGACTAAGGAGATTGATCGATGGCTTGACAAGCTGTCATTGTAAAAAGTATTGTTATGGAAACAGAGAAATAGATTTTAGAAGCAGCGATCTCTGCAATATGTGCCATTTTTGGCACACAATGTTTCTGTTTTTGAGATTGTGGTTCTGCCCTATGTGCCATCTTCGGCTCGAAAGGACAATAGATAGATAATGTTCTTTTATACAAAGACATAGACATTATAGTGAAGGAAAACAAAATTAAGGGACTCAGCCTCAACAGCAAAAAGACAGAAGTAATGGTAGCAACAAAGAAAAAGACATTGCCACAATGCACAATAAAGACAAGTGGAACAATTTTAAAACAAGTAAATGAATAAAAATATCTGGGAACAATGTTAATCTCTGATGGTAGATGTACAATAGAGGTGAGATGCAGAATAGCTCAGGCAAAAGCAGCTTTCCAAAAAATTAAGAACATGCTGTGCAATCCATTTTTGACAACAGAAACAAGAAAAAGAGTTCTTAAATGTTATGTAGAGCCAGTCTTAACATATGGAAGTGAATTATGGACAATATGACAACAGACAAGAAAATCCCTGGAGGCTGTGGAAATGTGGTTTTACAGAAGAATGTTGAGAGAATACCGTGGGCAGCTAAGTAGATTAATGAAAACGTTCTGAAAGAGGCCAAAGCAAAAAGAGAGCTAATTTCCTAAATTAGTAAGAAACAATAATAATTTTTTTGGCCATGCAATGAGAAGGGAACAGCTGGAATATATTGTAACAACTGGGAAAATTGAGGGACAAAGATATATAGAGAAACAAAGAGAAAAGTTACCAGGCAGCTTAAGAGAATGGCTTGGCAGAAGGTCAACAACAGAAATGATAAATAACTGTCAAGATCAAAATTTGTGGAGAAACATACTTAGCTTGGCACTTGATGATGATGATACATATCAATCACAAAGAAGACTTCAATGAAAAATACATTGTGCACAAGAATCACTCACTTTAATGAATTAATCTCTAGAATAAGGTTATCATCGCTGATCTTCATGACGCTGGCTCTTATGAATGTGTCCAGAAGTTCCTGGTAGAAATCTGTTAACAAAGATGAATACAATGCTTATATGTTGTACCATTGTTACACCACCTATATTTAGATAGTCAACAACTTGTACCATTGTTACACCACCCACATTCAGATAGTCAACAACTTGTACCACTGATACACCACCCACATTCAGATAGTCAACAACTTGTACCATTGTTACACCACCCACATTCAGATAGTCAACAACTTGTACCACTGTTACACCACCCACATTCAGATAGTCAACAACTTGTACCACTGTTACACCACCCACATTCAGATAGTCAACAACTTGTACCATTGTTACACCACCCACATTCAGATAGTCAACAACTTGTACCATTGTTACACCACCCATATTCAGATAGTCAACAACTTGTACCACTGATAAACCACCCACATTCAGATAGCCAGCAACTTTTCAGCTCACTGTAGAAAGCGAGTCTTCAACCATCACCACTTGTTCTTGTAATGGAATAATCTTGTAAGTTCTATCAATGCCCCTCTTATATTTTTTAAGTTCTATCAATGCCCCTCTTATATTTTGTAAGTTCTATCAATGCCCCTCTTATATTTTGTAAGTTATATCAATGCTCCTCTTATATCTTGTAAGTTGTATCAATGCTCCTCTTATATCTTGTAAGTTATATCAATGTCCATCTTACATCTTGAAAGTTCTATCAATGCCCCTCTTATATCTTGTAAGTTCTATCAATGCCCCTCTTATATCTTGTAAGTTCTATCAATGCCCGTCTTATATCTTGTAAGTTCTATCAATGCCTCTCTTATATCTATTTGATTCCTCTTTGCTGTGCCTGCTTGTTTTAAAACATAGATCTGAACAAAGATTACGATGAATTCCCTTCTTTGTTCATTCCTAAAAGAATGTATAGTATGTTGCGTCATATCATTTTTGTGCATTACGATATCTGCATTATTAGGTAAAAATAAATTCCTCTTCCAATGGCAATTTAGCATGCAGAAGATGCCAGTCTCATCTCAATCCTCTTTAATTAACCTTTATGATATGATAAGGGATATACCTTTGTTAAATGTTGAATTTGATAGCAGTCCCAGAAATGGAAACAAGGATACAAGTTATAGGCACTACATGCTACAGAAAAATTATGTGCATCACACGTTTAGACCATATAATCAATAATAATATCTGGTAACAGAATTTGGTAAGCAACAGTCACACAGTCTTCTTACTGCTGAGAAGAAACATAAACTAAGGTGGTATGGCCATCAAGTGTGAGCTAATGTAAGATTGCTGGAAACTGCGAGAGAAAGAAATATATGAAAAGGCAAACAAAGAAAGAGGTGGGGGAGGGGGAGGAGAGAGAAAGGGACAAGTCTTTGTTCCATTGAATCTCAGATAGATGTGAAAAACATGTAAAAAATGGAGATTACTTGTTGCATCATATGGCCAAATGATCAGAGATCCACACCGCTATGATTGGGAGGGAGAAACTGAGAGAGAGGGGGTGGGGAGGGAGAGAGAGAGACAGAGAGAGAGAGAGAGAGAGGAGGAGGAGGCTTCAGGTGGAGGTAGATATGTAGTGCATGAGTACCTGGGTTCCTCTCCATCATACAAGCTTTAGGATTGAACCCTATGGTACTGTCTACCATATCCTCTTCATCTTCATCCATGTCAAGATTGACATCAACTTCACTGTCTATCTCCTGTCCTTCTCTACTTTCATCATCATCATCGCCATCTTCATCATATGATAGATGGTCTTCTGATTCAGAGGCAGACAGACCCCATGTTACATCAACCACTGAAGAAAAATTAAATTGATGATTAGTGTTTATTATCACAAAATTAAAAACAATCAAAACTCTATGTTAGAAATCATATACAAAGGTCATAGTATGTGGAAACAAAAATCAACAACATAATTTACACAATTATAATTTATGTTCAACAACAAAAACAAAATAACATAAATCACATACAAAAAACATTCAATTTAAACCAAAAGAGAAAATTAACTAATAACATAAACCACACTAACTTATCACAACTTAAATAAAAGCAACATTTCACTACATAAAATCACACATGTATTGTATACATTCATAAGATATTCAAAATGAAGTTGTTTTTATATTAATACATACATTATTTCATATATACTGACCCAGACCCTCCTCTTCATTGTCACTATCAATGTTAGGTTTATAAAGATAAGCCTTGCTTTTGTCTCCATACTGGACTGCATCTTTAAGAGATTGAGAGAAGAAATAACAATAAAAACAAAGAACCACAAAAGTGTGCTATTCATATTAAATTTTATAATAGTTGTGAACATCCATTTTGCTGAACAGAACTAAAAATGCAGTTCCATAGTATATATTCATAATTCATCCCATTTTCCTCTCGGGCTGAAGACGGCACATAGGGTGGAAGTCATAGTTCTCCATGATTGACAATCTGATGCTAGTTCTTAGTTGTTTCTTAGTCCCATGGTTGAGCCTTCTCTTGTAATTGTTCTGCCAGCAATTCTCTTGGTCTACCTTGTTTTCATTTACCAGATGGTTTCCACAAGAATACCTGTCAGGGAAGCCTTTTTTAATTCATTATCAGCACATGTCCGATGTATTTCCAATACTTTCTTCTTATAAAACCAGACACATATTTTTGTTTTGATTCGTTTCTTATCTGTTCATTTGAAATGTATTATTTCCAGCTTATGTTTGAGATCCTACAAAAACATATCTTTTTAAAGGCATTTAATTTCTTAACTGCAGTCTTGGTGGATTTCCAATGTTCACTTCCGAATGTTAGTGCTAGTATCACACAGGAGTTGAATAATCTAAGTTTTGTTCATAGCATATGTAAAAAAAAAAAAAAAGTAAAGTACCCCTGTCACGTCAAGTGGCGTATAGAGAATTTGATGTTAGTGACCATAATTTTTACAGACCTTCAGCACATGATTTTTAGGGTAATGTGGTCGGTATTAAGCCCGTGCCGCTTTACTTTCCCAGAAAAAATCCGGTACCCATTTAAGGTTGGGTGAACCTGGAAGCCATCAGTTGGGATCGAACCCTACTTCTTGTCTTTTGTAGTCCAGTTCACTAACCACTGAGCTATTGTGGCTCCCTCATAGCATATGTTACCATTCTATAAAAAAAAAAAAACTATATTTATGGCATTATCCCTCCCACTTCTAGGGTCTGCCGGGGTGACTATAGGACCAGAGAATGAAGGCAGTTTGTCCTGTGCAGTTCTTGTGAGGTGTTTGAATCTGTGCTACTGACCTGATAAAACTGTTGCATTGTCGACAATGTCATCTCTGGCCCCCCCCCCCCAAAAAAAAAAGTACTGATATCATATTCCCAAATTGCCACAGGCATGGGGGAGCTCTTTCTTCTCCTATCTGTGGTATCTAATATTCCACAATTCCACCCAGCACAACATAAAAACCAAACTAAGGAAATATGACAACTGCGTACTTTCAGTGCTTCTATACGGATGTTTACAGGAAAACAAAAACAAACAAATATCAAGATTTTCATAATTTCGTTTGCCAACACATGTTGTGACGGAATATCAACTATAGACATGATCTTCACACTTAGACAACTGCAAGAAAAATGTCGAGAACAAAATATGCTGCTCAATATTGCCTTTGTGGATCTAACAAAGGCCTTCGACTCAGTAAACAGAGATGGGCTCTACAGGGTGTTAGAAAGCATAGGCTGCCCACCTAAATTACTTAGGCTGATTATGTCCTTCCATGAAGACATGAATGGTAAAATCTACTTTGATGGGAGTTCATCACAGAGTTTTAAAGTCAACAACGGAGTGAAACAGTGATGTGTCCTCACCCCCACACTTTTTGATATATTTTTTGCTGTCCTCCTGAATTACACCTTCGAAAACAGCTCAGGAGATATTTACATTTGCAAAAGATCAGATGGCCCACTAATCAACTTAGCACGACTAAACGTGAAAACCAGAACAAATGTTGCCCTACTTAAAGAAATTTTATTTGCTAATGATGCAGCCCTAGTCGCTCATAGTGAAGCCACCCTACAATCGCTGATCAACAACCTGGACAAAGCATGCAACCTTTTTTCACTGTCAATTAATGTTCAGAAGACAGTAATACTAAGTATTCCAAAAAATGAGGAAGATACTATGCAATCCATTTTTGACAATAGAAACAAGAAAAAGAGTTTTTAAGTGTTATGTAGAGCCAGTTTTAACATATGGATGCGAATCATGGACAATAGGACAACATACAAGAAAATCACTCGAGTCTGTAGAAATGTGGTTTTACAGAAGAATGTTGAGAGTACCATGGACAGCTAAGAAGAGTAATGAAGATGTTCTGAGAGAGGTCAAAGCAAAAAGAGAGCTAATTTCCAATATTAGGAAGAAAAAATCATAATTTTTTGGCCATGTAATGAGGAGAGAACAACTGGAGTATATTGTAACAACTGGAAAAATTGAGGGATGAAGAGATAGAGGGAAGCAAAGAGAAAAAATAACAGACAGCTTAAGAGAATGGCTTGGCAGAAGGTCAACAACAGAAATGATAAATAGCTGCAGAGATCGAAGGTTGTGGAGAGACATGATCACCTACGCCAGTAGGCCCGGTACTTGATGATGATGATTGTCAAAAATGGATTGCACATTAAGCCTCACTTAAGTTTTATAATTATCATTCCTTCCTCATATTCTAACAAAAAATAAAAAAATAAATTAGACTTCATACCAGTGATCTTATACTAGGACACATCTGCAGTGATGCTGTAAAATTTTTCCTGATTGAAACAACTTCTTCTGAATTCACCCAGGCTTTGAAAATGGGTACCATTGATTTTCTCTAGGGAAAGTAGCACGGCCAGGTATAGTACTGATCTCACATCATCAATAAAATCTACTGAAGGTTATGAATTTTAAAAAAAGCATTACCATCATACTCTCTTCAATTCTCCCATACCTTACTCTTACCACTGGCAAAATAAATACTTTTCTTGTATGCTCAACTTTACTTGCCAAAATTGTTTTTACCTTGAACCTTGACTTCTTTACCATTCTCTATTATGTCATTAGCTACTGTTTCATCCTCCCCAAAGGACAAGTTAGCATCATCAAAATCATCTCTCTGTGGTTCAGACATGAGCTGTGTGCCTTGTGGTACAGTAACATTTGGCCCAACAACAACCTGGGGACATGAGTAAATATTGAGCTATGTTGTAGGGCCAACATCAACCTGGGGACATAAGTAAATATTGAGCTATGTTGTAGGGCCAACAACAACCTGGGGACATGAGTAAATATTGAGCTATGTTGTAGGGCCAACAACAACCTGGGGACATGAGTAAATATTGAGCTATGTTGTAGGGCCAACAACAACCTGGGGACATAAGTAAATATTGAGCTATGTTGTAGGGCCAACAACAACCTGGGGACATGAGTAAATATTGAGCTATGTTGTAGGGCCAACAACAACCTGGGGACATAAGTAAATATTGAACTATGTTGTAGGGCCAACAACAACCTGGGGACATAAGTAAATATTGAACTATGTTGTAGGGCCAACAACAACCTGGGGACATAAGTAAATATTGAACTATGTTGTAGGGCCAACAACAACCTGGGGACATAAGTAAATATTGAACTATGATGTAGGACCAACAACAACCTGGGGACATAAGTAAATATTGAACTATGTTGTAGGACCAACAACAACCTGGGGACATAAGTAAATATTGAACTATGTTGTAGGACCAACAACAACCTGGGGACATAAGTAAATATTGAACTATGTTGTAGGACCAACAACAACTTAGGGACATAAGTAAATATTGAACTATGTTGTAGGACCAACAACAACCTGGGGACATAAGTAAATATTGAACTATGTTGTAGGACCAACAACAACTTAGGGACATAAGTAAATATTGAACTATGTTGTAGGACCAACAACAACTTAGGGACATAAGTAAATATTGAACTATGTTGTAGGACCAACAACAACCTGGGGACATAAGTAAATATTGAACTATGTTGTAGGACCAACAACAACCTGGGGACATAAGTAAATATTGAGCTATGTTGTAGGACCAACAACAACCTGGGGACATAAGTAAATATTGAGCTATGTTGTAGGACCAACAACAACCTGGGGACATAAGGGGCAGCATTCCTCACCTTCCCAGAGTATTACCCTGGTACCAATTTCTGACAGCGACTGTGGGTATTTTTTTTTCCAACCACAAGTACAATTCACATTGCTTTCAGCAATCTTTCATTTATGGATGTGTCTGGAGTGTTGTAATGATGATCCTAATTTAACAGAACATTTCTAGGAACTAGGTTAGATGAGGGAGTGGGAATAGAATCTTATACCAAATGCAGCTGCCATATAAAAAACAGGTTAAAGTTTTTGTTTTTCCACCAACAGAGAAAATAAACTTGACCCTGCCAAGAATTAGACATGTCCTTCAGATTAGAAATCTTTAATCCACACAGACACGTACTCCCTGAAAAGAAAGGATCCTGATACAGCAAGTGGCGCACAGGGAATATGGTGTTAGTGTCCATAGTTTTTCTTTTCCCACCAACACATTTTTGGAAAATATGCCAACACCACACCAGTGCTTATTTCTCCAGAAAATATCTCCAGTACCCATTTAAGGACAAGTGAACTTTAAGCCTGTCTATCAAAATCAACTCTCACCTCTTGTACTCAGTAGATCAGCTCATTAACCACTGTTCTATCACATAGTCCTCTACTTCTCAAACTGAATCTTTCTAGATTTGAAAGCAACCATAACACATGAAAGACTAGAATGACTTGATGGATTTTGTTTGTTTGTTTTTATGTTCACACTTTCACCACTGGTGGAGTTTATAGAGACTAGAAACTGAATTTTTTGTGTTAAATCATTTTTTTTTTCCCTGGCAGCCAAGTACACAGGGGTCCCTCACTACAATGGCAGATAACTCCATCTTTGGAGGTACTCATATTTTTTTTCTGTCAATGAATAATTGATGTTTCAAACTGAGCCTCGCAGCTGAGACCTGGGTGTGGTTGCAGCAGAGAGAAATCACAAATAAAAATCCCAATTGGAGCAGCCAGGATTTGAACATACAGCCTCGATGTCTTGAGACCATTGTCTTGCCTTGAGACCAACCAGTCCCCTACTTGATGGAGTGATGTGCTCCAGTGTAAACCAGCAAGCAGCTGCAACTATGTTTATATTGATCATCATTATTATCTGCCATATTGGCTGGCATGGGTGATCATGTTCTTCCACAATTCATTGTCTTAGTGCATCATACCAATTAGGTTTACCATACCTTGCACTGACACCTTGTTATCTAGTATTTTTTTTCGGTGTCATCCGCAATCTATCTTTTCATGTATTTTACCAGCTGTAATCAAACATTCTCTCTAATTTCCTTGTTTGTTTTGAATTCGTTCCATGCTATACCCAGTATTTTCCTTGGACATTTATTTTCGAATGTGGTCAATTTTGTTTCTGTCTCGTTGTTTTCCAGCTCTCACATCACAATCAACCACTATCTTCAGTAGTCAAGAAAAGACAATGGTCATATGTTGAACATGTGATGAGGAGAGATATTAACCGAATAGCAAAACAAGCTCTCATGTGGGAAACAACATCATCATCATCATCATTGCGTGCCTTCTCCGCAACAAAGGTTGGCTACCATGGGTCACCATTCTACTCTGTTTCTTGCTTTGATGGTGCAGGCTGACATAGATTGACTTGTCCATCTTTTGATGTTACTCGTCCATGTTAGTCTTGGTCTGCCGCTGCCTCATTTACCTTGTATTTTTCCTTCCAATATTACTTTTAGTAGGCTGTTGTGTCTTTTAACATGCCCCAAAAATTTCATTTGTCTTGTCTTAATTGTATTTAGTATTTCTCTTTTTATTTTCAGTTGTTTTAAAACTTCATCGTTTGTTATCTTTTCTTTCCATCCAATTCTACCTATTCTTCAATAAATCCACATTTCAAAGGCTTCAATTTTCTGTTCTGTTTTCTTGCCTAATGTCCATGTTTCTGCACCATACAGGAATATTGAGAAGACGTAACATTTTGCCATTCTTAGTTTCAGCCCTGCTGATATTTGTTTTGTTGTTAGTATATTTTTCATGGCATTAAAATTACTTTTTGCCATACCTATTCTTTTGTTTATTTCAGTTTTGCATTTTCCATCATTGGTTATAGTATGTCCCAGGTAGTTGTAGCTTTGGACTGTCTCCAGATGTATTCCCTCAACTGTGATATTTAATTGTAGGTCTTGAGAATTTTCTTTGTTTATGATCATAGTTTTAGTCTTTTTGATATTCATTTCTAGTACCTATTTTTTGCTTGTTATGTTTATCACATTAAGCAATTGTTGTAGGTCTTTAGGATTTTCTGCTAGTAGAACAGTATCATCAGCATATCTTAGGTTATTGATTGTCTTTCCATTAATGTTTAGGCCTGGTATCTCTGAGATGTTTTTAAAGATTTGCTCAGTGTATAGATTGAACAAGCTTGGTGATAGGATGCATCCTTGTCTTACTCCTCTTTTTATGTCCATGGGTGTAGAGTTCTCCTTGTTATATCTTATTATTACTGTTTGCTCCCAGTACAAATTACATATTAGTCGTATGTCTGTGTCATCTAGATTTATATCCTTTAGGCAGTCTATGAGTTGGTTATGGTGTATTCTATCAAAAGCTTTGGTGTAGTCTATAAAGCAGGCATATATTGGTTTGTTTACTTCTGTGTACTTTTCAATCAATGTTCTCATGCTGAATACGGCTTCTTTTGTCCAACTGTTTTTCCTGGGAAACAACAGGTAAGAGGAAAAGAGGCCAACCCAGAGACACTGAGAAGAACATTGATCAGAGAGGCAAGAGCAGCAGGAACCGGCTCCCTCAGTGAGATAGAGTTGCTTGCACAGAACAGAGACAAATGGCAAGATTGGATTAAAGATCTTTACAAGGATTGAAAACTGCTAGAATAAAAATTTAAATAAGAGAAAGAGTATCTGAGTCTATGCCCTATGGGCTGGCTAGGGCTTGAAAGATCAATAGATAGAATCAAACATTGCAAATTTTCTTATGATATGCCAGAAATATGTTGATTGTTTCTTTCTACTATTTTAAGCCAACTCTTATTTTGCGTTAGCCTTGTTGAGAATGTAATTATTGGTCCTATATTGATTATAATTGTGAAAAGAACAGAATACTGTTTCAGGTGTTTTGAGGTCAGCTCTGTTAATTAATCCTAAATATTCACATTATCTAAAATACTTATCACAATATTCATGATAAAGTGCTTCTCTCAGTAACACTTTCATCTTCACATTTACCTCCCAGGCGAGAATGACTCCTTTCTTGATAATCACGTTGTTCAACACTTTCACACTGGAGCACAGGAGAGCAGTGTCAATATCACAGTTATCCTCCACAATCACATTGTCCCATAGGTAGCTGTTTCTCAAGGTCACATTTTCACCTTGAAGTGAAAGAAATAATGAATTATACAAAGTTATGGAAATAAAATTATTACAAAGGAAAGCTGCCAAATAAATATATTATATGAAGAGGGGAGTGGGGAATGAAAGCATGGGTATTGTTATTGATCTTTTAGTTGTTGCCCTTGTTTTAGCGCAGTACACAGATGATCAAAGATTGTTATACCTCGGTAAATATCTATCTATCTATTGTCCTTTCGAGCCGAAGATGGCACATAGAGCAGAACTACAATCTCAAAAGCAGAAACCTTGCATGCCAAAATGGCACATATTGCAGAGATCACTGCTTCTAAAATCTATGGTTCTGTTTCCATAACATTACTTTTTACAATGACAGCTTGTCAAGCCATCGATCAACCTCCTTAGTCACCTCTTACAACATGCCTGGAAGGTCACAGTGTCGCTATTCTTTACTTCCCACATATTGAGGCCCCGGTAACACACGGGCGAAAAATTTTTTTTAAATTATAAAATATAAATAAATAAAAATAATAATAAAATATAGTTCCTAAATATTTGTAAAAATACATCTTCTACAAGCACTTAAAACATAATTTAATTATATTAATTTGGCAATTTTAAATTATTCTCTTAAATAGTTTCTTATATATTATAGCATTTAAAATAAATTAGCAATAATTTATATGGCATTTTTAGAGGGCAGCGTAACTGTAATTGGGCACATGCACACAATTACCTTGACCTAGATATCTAGTATTCCAACCATGTTATTGAAAAGAAATAATAACTACGCGTCGCAGAAACACCGATGAAAAATAAATGAATTGTGACCTATATAGTTATTACGGATGTTATTTTAAAATCTATGTGCAACGTATAGCTTTCTCATAATCATGTTTCAATATGTAGGTCGCTGACTTTCACCGGCAACGGTCGTAATCGATGGTGACTTGTCTAAAACTTCTTGTTTCTTAACCTAAAAGAACATTGTCAGAGATGAAACTTCACAGAATAAAAAACTGTATATTAAATTATTAGTCCAGGTAGCTTCTTTTCTTGTTAGAAAAGCAAAACCATGCAATAGTAACAGGGAGTTTTGAAGTCGCTTTTTTCACATTTTGGGGAGTCTTCCCAGCACGGAAGGTAACAAAAGGGAAGCGACAAAAGGTAAGACCTAAATATAATGGGGGAAGACAGGTGGAAGCAGAGATAAAAAAGATGGGGAAGACATGGATGATCTTAAGAGAATGGCATCCAACATAATGGCTTGAAAAGTGTCTGTTGAAGACCTATGCTGCATAGGGAGTTGACATGTAGAAGAAGAAAAATGATCTGGGGACAATTGGAAAATATATTGTGACAATTTGAAAAATCAGAGGAAGAAAGGATAGGGGAAAACAGAGAGAAGAAACTCCAGATAGATTAAGAAAATGGTTTGATAAAAAGTTAACAACAGAATTAATAAATACAATGGCAGAGATAGAAAGTTGTGGAGTAACATGATCACCTATGTCAGCAGGCACAGTGCATAATGATGAAACAAATTGCAAGTGTAATACTTTCATCATCATCATCAGGTTGCATGTCCTTTGCAGAACATTGAATTAACCACAGTCAAATCTCTGTAGCCAGGTCTCCCACTTCTTCTGTAGTCATGTTCATGGTCTCTTTGATGTCTTGAAACCACCTTCTTCTTGGCCTGTCCCTGATGCATCATCCAGGAACCATGCCTTCTATTATTGTTCTTTTCAGCCTCCTGTGTCTTTTGACATGGCTATAGTATTTACATTTTTTCTATAGAAGAGTGTTTATAAGCCAGTTCTTTCTAAATAGTTAGGAAACAAAATACAATGATGAAGAAAATACTAGAGAGGAAGGTTAAAGCCAAAACAACTAGATGAAGTCATCAGTATGAATGGTAGCTTGACAACATTTAACATGACACTTGAAAATACAGACAACAAAACATTTCTACAAGCTATTTTCAAAAATGAACTGGAAAACCACACTATAGAAAAGAAAAAAATAAATGGACTTACCTATCTTACAATTTTTGCCAACAACACACCCAGATATAACAGACCGACTGCCTATTTGTGTACCACTTCCGACAACAACATCCTGGCGAAGTTCACAGCCTCTGTTAAGGTAGGAAAAAAAAATCATGAAATTCAAATGTGTATATTATTTTTAAACATCTTTTAACATAAAAATAATGGTCTCTATAAACTAAAAGCAAGAGACAGAGTGGAATTTTGTGCTCCATGGTAGTCAACCTTCGATGCGGAGACGGCACTCGATAATGATGATAAACTAAAACACTTCTAACAAAAAGATTAGGCACATATGAATGTGGTTGTTTGCTTCCCAATCTCCTTGACTATGTGTTAGTTGTGATATTTCTGTTTAAAAAGTGTTTCAAATGTTTGGAGATGAAAGAATATATTTCTGCTTCAAGTCAGCAAGGAATGAGTATTTAAAGAGACAATGTATGACTGTTTTCCTTAGGCAATTACATAATCAACATGTTTGGATGATGTTAAGTTTTATAAGATGTAATGTGAATTTAAAGAGAAGGCTTAAAGCATTCCATATGTGATGACAGCACTGTATTCTTGATATTACCTGGA
Source organism: Megaustenia siamemsis (assembly GCA_032433765.1). NCBI lineage: Eukaryota > Metazoa > Mollusca > Gastropoda > Stylommatophora > Ariophantidae > Megaustenia > Megaustenia siamemsis. Next base: position 24,413,758 of record JAVIAB010000001.1, read on the forward strand.
AGGACAGAGTGATAAATATGGAGGTCCTGACTGTGCACAGGCCTTCTGAACATCTACACGCTGCTCAAACAATGTAGATTGCACTGGTTTGGCCACTTACACTGGATGAAAGATGGTCACATACCAAAATATTTACTTTATAGACAACTAGCAGCTGGCAAAAGAACTAGGATGTGCCTAAAAATCCAATTTATAGACACGTAAACGTAACATGAAGACTCTCAACATAAACCCTGCAGCCTGGGAAGAGAAAGCTGCAGACCACAATCTTTGGAAATTACACTTTAAAGCCCCAACTCAAGCAAGAAGCAGACAGTTCATAGAAAAAGAGAATATACAGAAAGAAATGAAAAAATAACATTTCCTAGGGACGCTTTAAAATCCATAGCCAACTATGACTGATGGAGGCTACTAAACTGAGTTTAGGAAGACATGCTGTATATACAATCTGAAAACAGTGACTTTTTCCAGTCAGTGTATAGAGTTTATTGTATCTCCTAGTTTTGGGGAGGGCATGTACGCAATAACATGTCTTTCAAACAATGTAGAATATATACATTACACATAAAAATATATATATGTCAAGTGTATGAAATACACAACTATATAAACTTTAGAGAAATCTAAGATTGAATTCTGACCCTAAGAAAGATAATTTGCAGACAAGCTGTGGGGTATTTATGATCTTCTGTCAAATTCATAAAGCAATGGCAACTAGTCTTTCTGTGTAAAATGCTGAGTATAGGAAACTGAATGCTGAGAGAGAAGAGAAAAAAAATACACAATTACTTCATATGTGGATGAGGTAGCTAATTATCCACAATGTACTGACTACTGTCCTAGTGTTGTGAATAATGAAAATAGAAGTAATCCTAATTAATTTTATGATATACCTTGAAAGTGTAACATCTTCACTGCAATACACATTATGCCTGCCATATTTGATTCTCTCCCCTTGAGTTGAACCAAACAAATCTGGAACCATGGGATATGTCCATCTGTTAATTACATCCTTGCTGTTGAAAAGATGTATTGTGTATTTGTTTAGTATTTACTGCAAACTGGAACAGAGCTCATGTTAAATACTAATATTACTATATGATGCTTCCAAAAATTTGAATTTTAAGAAGTTATTGTTGACGTGATCCCACGTCCATCAAGGCAACACTTAGGAGTCGTAGACTAAGATGGCAGGGTCACGTAAGAAGAATGGCAAACAATTGTATACCCGTAAATAAATATCGTATGGTGAACTTAAGGATGGAAAGAGATCAAAGGGCAGACCAGGGCTGAGATATAAGAATGTTTGCAGGGCTTCCATGAGGAAATTTTCTATCAGTGAAAGAAACAGGGTAAATCTAGCTGCAGATCATAGCATATGAACAAAAATAAAAAATTGTACAGCAACTTTCAAGGTAGTGCGGATATTAAATTCAGAAGACGAAAGGTGTAGGAGAAAGGAGATGAGATCAGGCACCAGAAGTACATCCTGTGGATGAATCTGTCTGTCCAATTTTGGCAGATTCACCACAAGAGAAGCTGTTCAGTAAAGTAGTATCCAGTATAAGACACTGATATTTTACCAAACTACAGACTTATCATCATTGCTTGTTACCAACCGCTTGTCAAGATGCCAAAGGATATATATATATATAGAGTATATATTATAATAGATAAGAATGAAAATGTTTAAAAAAGGAATACGTAGTATGTTATATACCATACCACTTATTCCTTTTTTTTTAAATTTTTATCATTCATTCTGTAAAGAATAACCATGGACCAAGTCAGATAAAGGGATTTTGGTGTTGGCCTACAAGACACCACAATGTATGTTGGCAGGGCCAGATTGAGACTTCGTGAGGCTCTGTTTAAGCTAAACGAAACTTAGAGGCCCCCTGTTAAAAAAATTAACATCAGAAGACCTCTATCATAAATTAATATATGTTGTTATTATGGATCCAGAAGCATATGAGCTGATGCCCTTCAACCCAATGCCATGTAATGATGTCTACAGCTAATTCTGAGTTCCCTTGTAGCTCTGTACAAAGTGTTCCATTTATCAGATCTTTGAGGAAGTAGAGTTGCTCTAACGTCAGAGAGCTTTGCACAGCCAAAAAGGTGATGTTCTACTGTTTCATGTGGGTGTTCACAGAGTGGACATGCTGGAGTTTGGTTTCATTACTTATTCTATTGATGTGGGTGTTCAATGGTACATGACCAGTTCTCAGTCTGAAGATGGTAGTTAGGTCTCTTCTTGTTATAGATTAGAATATAAACAAATTTGAAGCCCCCTTCAGATTGTGACACCCTAAGCTGTAGTTTATTTAGCTTAGGTCTAAATCTGGCCCTGTATGTTGGCCACTAATCAATTTGTTAGATCCAGGACAAGAAGTGACAATCATGTATACTTTACAAGCCATTTTTAAAATGCTCAGGTTTGGTAGTTACATAAACATTTTTTATTCTAATAAATGAAGTTTCACCAAAAAAATGATCTTGTTTTATAGGAAAGATACCATCTCATGGCAGTAATACGTAGCTTAAATGAATTTTTATCTACAAGTAAATCATATATATTTTACACACGCACATTTCACTTGCCTTATTGCATCATATGTATGCATATTTGACACTCTTGCTGCATATTTGTCACGGATGGTACTCAAATGAATTTTGTTGCCACTTATCTGGACAAAAATGCAATAAAAAAAATGTTTTGGTATTGTGGATAAAATAAAACTAAATAAAACAACATTTCGACTCCAGGTCTTCAAATGTAAACAAACACAAAGAAAACGATGACAAGTATAAGAAATTTGTAATATTATAAACATGCTCATATTTCATATAATGCATAAGCACAATAGGTAGAGACAACTGTAACAATGAACTGCTAATCTCTTTTCTGAGCAAATCTTGCTGCTGCGGACCAACACATGGAAAGGTACTCTTTTAAACTATTGGTGTTATGGATAACTAACTCTTAGAGTAATTCTCTTATAATTTCAGTTGCTAAAAGTGGCTGGGTGGTCTAGAGGTAAGGCAATGTCCTCTGAACAGGAAGGTTTTGGGTATCCTACCACAGGCGGTGAGAATTTTTCAAATCAGTGGTTTTTTCATGGCATCACCTGCTTAGGCAAAACTTGTAAGCAAATCTACCCATGCCGAAGACTGATGTGTCGGGCCTAAAGAGTAAAATATGACAGCTGAGCAGTGAACTAGCGACACAAAACATCAATGCCCATATAATGGGCAAACTCTAAGAAAAGAAGAGAGTTACTTTATATACTAAATTTTGTTGCTGAGTATCATCATTCATCATTGAGTGCCTTCTCCGCAACGAAGGTTGTCTACCATGGAGCGCTGTTCTACTCTGTTTCTTGCTTTGATGGTGCAGGCTGTCATAGATTGACTTGTCCATCTTTTGATGTTACTCGTCTATGTTAGTCTTGGTCTACCTCTTTTACCTTGTATTTTCCCTACCAATATTACTTTTAGTAGGCTGTTGTGTCTTTTAACATGCCCCAAAAATTTCATTTGTCTTGTCTTAATTGTAATTGGTTGTTCTCTTTTTATGTTTTAAAACTTCGTCGTTTGTTATCTTTTCTTTCCATCCAATTCTACCTATTCTTCTATAAAACCACATTTCAAAGGCTTCAATTTTCTATTCTGTTTTCTTGTCTAATGTCCATGTTTCTGCACCATACAGGAATATTGAGAAGATGTAACATTTTGCCATTCTTAGTTTTTGCCCTGCTGATATTTGTTTTGTTGTTAGTATATTTTTCATGGCATTAAAATTACTTTTTGTCATACCTATTCTTTTGTTTATTTCAATTTTACATTTTCCATCATTGCTTATAGTATGTCCCAGGTAGTTATAGCTTTGGACTGTCTCCAGATGTATTCCCTCAACTGTGATATTTAATTGTAGGTCTTGAGAATTTTCTTTGTTTATGATCATAGTTTTAGTCTTTTTGATATTCATATCTAGTCCATATTTTTTGCTTGTTATGTTTATCACATTAAGCAATTGTTGTAGGTCTTTAGGATTTTCTGCTAGTAGAACAGTATCATCAGCACATCTTAGGTTATTGATTATCTTTCCATTAATGTTTAGGCCTGGTATCTCTGAGATGCTTTTAAAGATTTGCTCAGTGTATAGATTGAACAAGCTTGGTGATAGGATGCACCCTTGTCTTACTCGTCTTTTTATGTCCATGGGTGTAGAGTTCTTGTTATATCTTATTATTGCTGTTTGCTCCCAGTACAAATTACATATTAGTCGTATGTCTGTGTCGTCTAGATTTATATCCTTTAGGCAGTCTATAAGTTAGCTATGGTGTATTCTATCGAAAGCTTTGGTATAGTCTATAAAGCAGGCATATATTGGTTTGTTTACTTCTGTGTACTTTTCAATCAATGTTCTCATGCTAAATATGGCTTCTTTTGTCCCATTGCTGAGTATCATCAGGTCTTTTTTGTCTAGAGTTTTCTGAGTGCCATAACTGTTATACTTGCAGATATTAGCTTTAATATTCTTTAAGAGTGAAGTTGTCAGACTGATAGAACTTTCTAGAATTGTACCGGCAGCATCCATACACATCATCTCTGTTCAAGCCATGTTTGTTTCTTTTTAAACAGATATTGAGTCTTCCAGCATTGAGGTCAAGATGTTGGCCCTACAATCAGAAAGTACTGAATTTGAACCACAATTGGAGCAATCAGTTTTTTTTCAGTGACCTCTGCTATCAGGGTAGATTATGAGATTAAGCACATAGTCTTATCAGAGACTGGCTATGGAAAGGAGATCCTATGTTTTGGGGCTCATCAAACCTATGAAAATTTGTAGCAGAGATTTTTTTTTTTGAAAGTTGAAGATCCTGGTGTGATACTGGCCACCTCAAATCATAAAATGTGCCTTTGGTTATTGAAAAATATGGGCATTAACACCATGTTTCATATACACCTGTTGGAACGATTACTTTACTTAAATAATACATAATGTTACAGAAATGTAAAGAGTTTTAATCTAATATGTGAAGTGTTTAATCTAAGAAGTGAAATGGTTTAATCAGAGATGTAAAATGTTTTAATCTGTGATATCAAGTGTTTAAATATTACAGGACTAAGTTACTGCATGAAAGAGAGGTGAACAAAAGTCAGTGCACTTCCTTGCTGTTATTGTTGTACCCTTTGCATTAAACTGAAACTCTATTACCCCATCCAAGAAAATGAGAGCAATTTTAAGATACCAGGCCTTGAAATACTAGTAAAAAAATAGTCAAATACCAGTGGATAAAGAGATACAGCGAAGACGATGGCGCTTGATAGGACACACACAGGGGAAGCCAACTGAAAGTATTACACAACAGGTCCTTTTTTTGGAATCCCCAAAGAAAAAGACAAAGAAAGAGACCAAAATATTCTCGGAGAAGACAAATGGAAGCAGAGATGAAGATGATGGGGAAGGCATGGAATGATCTTAAAAGAATGGCAAGAAACAGAACGGCTTGGAAAGTGTTTGTTGAAGACCTATACTCCACACTGAGCAGAAAGGTAGAAGAAGAAGGCATTGAAAGCTCTTACGTTTGTCAAAATGGATATTATATATATCAAACAGAAAAAAAACCAAAGCAATGAGTGATTGATGACAACCCTAGTTTTCTATGACTTATAAAATATGTATATCACGACCGTTAAGTTCTAAAGCAAAGCATTTTGGTCAGTTCTGACTGAATAAGGTCCTGGTTATACTTAATAATGTGAACCAGGTTCTAATTTTTGTACCTAATTTAAATGAAGAATGTTCACCTGGGAAGAAAGTGATGATGCTTTTTCAGTTGTAAAATGGCACAAAGCAAATGTGGAGGATTTCTTCTTCTGCGATCATGGCTCATTCAGACTAGGATTCCAGACTCTCTTATGAAGGCAGTTGTCTGTTTAAGTGATTTCGTTGCCCCGTATAGTTTCTCTTCCAGGGAGATGGGTATGGACCACTTTGTCCATCTCAGGTCTGTGTACTGGGGGAAATCCTGTAGAACATGTTTTGTTGTCATGTTATCCAGTGTACAGTGGCATTGGCTGGTAGTTCCTAATTTGAATTTGGTGAACATGTGGTTTCTCATTCTGTTGAGGCCAGTGCGTAGGCGAAGTACGATGACTTGATCCCTCCTTGATAGTTGGAGGTATCCATTCCTCTCGTTATACTTTGGGTGTTCTTGTTACCATTTTTCATGGTACTGGCCTTTGATGATGGATTTGACTTCATTGTAGCTGACCAGATGGTCCTCTTGTGGTAATCTCCCTCCCTCTTTAGCTATTTTGTCTGCGTGTTCATTTCCGTGTATATTATAGTGTGATGGTATCTGCTGGATGACCATTCTCTGGAAGTTATTGCACAGTTGGTCTAGGGTTGTTCTCAAGTCATCTAGCTCACTGTTCCTGGGGGTTTTTAGAGCTGTTAGGACTGACAGTGCATCAGTCAGTATCACCAATTTCTTGTGCATGTTATTTTTGTGTTGGATAGCCAGTTTTGCAGCATCTTTGAGGGCTTCAGTTTCTGCTTTAGAGTTGTTTGAGAATTTCCCAGTAGCTATTGACTTGGTGACCTCTTCCTGGTGTTTCAGTCCCAAGAACACACCTCCTCCTCCATTTCTAGTGGCATTTGTAGCAGAGCCATCTGTGTATATGTGTGACCAGGAGTCCTGTGGGTAGTTGTCGTTTGTGTGTTTTTCTGCTATGTGTTTTCTCACTGTGTCTGTTTGGGTGCCTTTTTCATAATTCCTATCATGTCTTCCTTATTCCTTAAGTTCTGGTATTTTGTGTTTCCCATGAGGAGTCATATCAGATGGGCTTATGGGTTTCGGCATTGTTGTGGAGGATTTATATATACACAGTGGAAGATATATATATACAATGTGGCACAATAGATGTCATACACTGAAAAATAGCTTCTCTCCTAGTCTCTGACATCAGTTTAAAGTTGTGTGGTTAGTCTATAAACTTTTTGTTTGCATGGAGCCAACTACACATGAAAATAAACATGCAAATGTCCCAGCTTTTTAGTTTCAACTGTCTCTTGTCTACCATGTTTTGAAGCAGATGGCATTACTCATGTGGAACATAGACAAGCACTGTAATCTAAAGAACCATGCAAGAACTCAGGATCAGTATCCCAAAATATGAAAGCTATAAATACAAAATTATTATAAATTAATAATATATTAGTCATTTGCAGTCTAAGACATATGTGCCACCCTGTGCATCATGTTTGAAAAATACTTACAATCCTACATTCTATAGTAATCTCTAATAGAAAAACTTTCAATAGGAGCAGGTGGAAACACAAATTGATTCACCTCTTCACTGACTAAGATCCCCTTGACAAAGTCATCTCGTGTCTGGTAGTCGAAGTTGTCAGTAAATATGGTAGGAACTATCGGGGAGCATACAGAAATATGACAGTCCATCAGATCATTGTGCATGATGATGTCATCATGCTCCAGCATTATGTCCTGTTGAAAATGAAAGAAATTGTTATATCAAATTCTGAAACACAAAATTAATTTTTTAAAAATCTGGACAAATGATGAGAACACTTCTAAGATGTTTGCCTGGAAGAATCCAAAACAATGGTGAAGTTCTTATTTGTTTACTCAATTTGTCATATGCTGGGTAGTGGAACGAGTATTTTATTTTCAGCCAATTTTCATGTCCCCATGTAGGATGCAACTGTCTCCACAAGTGTTTCAGTGTCTGACAGTTAATAAAATGATATTACCATGGCATTTACATACTGACAGTTCTGATGATTTCTAGCAAAATCTTGGAAGTTTGAGACAGATGACCTGTGATCATCATGTCAATCAGCAGCCCAAAGATGATCAAGATTTCACACCCCCCTACCCCTTCTCATCAGCAACATTTTGTGCCAAAACTAATGAGGTGTGGAATATTGGATATAAACCTTGTATTACAGCCACTGTAGAATGGACAAGCTTGAACTTCTTCAGTAGAATCAGAGAAACCGAAAACAACAAAGTAGCACACTACGCCAGCTTCTATGGATTATGGACTAAAGGCTCAAGTTCATCTCAAGACATCATATATATCAATGAGCTAAATCCACAGGACTGATTTAATCTTCAAAAGACACTGCAGTTTTGAACTTTCATCAAAATAGCTGAATTTACTTTGCAGCAATAGTCCTTCACTTTCATTGGATAAAATGTTTTTTTTTAATCTGCAGTTCAGGACTAGGTGGTATAGAACTAAAACATTAGCTCTGGACAAGGACTAGGTGATATAGAACTAAAACATTAGCTCTGGACAAGTAGGTTTCTGTCCTGTCAGACAGTGGGCATTTTTTTTTTTATTCTTGGTTTCTTAATGGCGTTACCCTCCCCTGGTCTTTGGTAGCGAAATCTGCCATTTAACCCTTTTGGATAATGGTGAAAAACTGGAGGCCATTGCATACTGCAGGCCATTGCATACTGCACATGTTAATAAACCCTTGGCAGTTTGAAGTACAAAAAAGTAAGCCAAAATGGTCACAACCTGGAGAAAATTGTTAGAAAGAAGACAAAAATAGCCATGTTACACCACATGGCACATAGGGAATATGGTGTTAGTGTCCATTTTTATAGACCTTCAGCACATTATTTCTGAGGCAATGCGGTCGGTATTACACCCATGCTGCTTTTCTTTCCCATAAATAATCCGGTACCCACTTAAGGCTGGGTGAATCTGGAAGCTGTCAATCAAGATCGAGCCCAACCTGTTGTCCTTAGAGTCCAGTTCAATAGCCACTGAACTATCACAGCTCCCTCAAGCAAAATTGTTAAGCAATTAAAAACCTATCTATGCTGATGATGGATGTGTCAAGCTGAAAGGCGTAGATATTTTAGCTTGTCGTAAACTAGTGACACAATGTATCCACAACCCTATGACGGGTGAATGCTGAAGAATAAGAGGAATGTGCAATCAAACTACTACAGTATCTCAAATTCTAACAACCTGCAGTCTGCTAGCACTTGCTGAGTTGTGGAATGAATTAGAGTTGCTGAGACAATATAAATATAATGGCTTGTCACATAGTTGATGGATAGTTTCACATATTCTCTATTTTTTGTGGTTTGCCCCTAGATTGTTTTCACTATAATGCCATAAATTAGACTTAATGTCTTGCAAATGTTGCCATGCCAGCCTGTGCTCAAGAGGCAAATTATTTATTTTTATTGCAAAAAATATATTGAAATGTACACTTTTTATTTTTAAAATTTAATGACATTTTCTTACTATTTTCTATAATTTATTCACATGGTATGAATGACGCATATGTTAGGAGAATAATGTTTATGGATTTCTGCCATTTGACTCAAGGATGATAATAAATAATAATAACTAATATGAAATATTCTATCTATCTATCTATCTATTGACCTTTCGAGCCGTAACCGGCCCATAGGGCGTAGACCAAGATACACCTTCTCCTATATGAATTTTTGTTCTAGCAGTTTTCTTTTAAAGATATTTTATTAAATCTCGCCATCTGTCTCTGTTCTGTGCAAGCAGTTCTATCTCATTGAGGGAGCCGATTCCTGCTGCTCTTGCCTCTCTCATCAATGTTCTTCTCAGTGTCTCCCTGGGTCTTCCTCTTTTTCTTTTACCTGTTGTTTCCCATATGAGGGCTTGCTTTGCTATTCGATTATTATCTCTTCTCATCACATGTCCAACGTATGACCATCGTCTTTTCTTTATTACTGAAGATATTAGTGGTTGATTGGCGATTTCTCTAATTTCCTCGTTTGTTTTGAATTCGTTCCATTCTATACCAAGTATTTTCCTTAGACATTTATTTTCGAATGCGTTCAACTTTGTTTCTATATCTCTTGTTGTTTTCCAGCTTTCACACGCATACGTAAGGGTTGATAGTACATTTGATTTGAATAGCCTAAGTTTTGTGTTTGTGCTAATGAGTTTTGATTTCCACAACTTTTCAAGGCTTCTGAAAGACATTGCAGCTTTAGCCAGTCTGATTCTAATTTCTTTGCTCGTATCCCCTTCTCGATCAATGTGACTTCCAAGATAGATAAAGTGATCGATCTCTTCTACTGGTTTGTTTTCCATGTATATTTTGTCACTTGTTGGAATTAAACTTTTCATGACTTTAGTCTTTTCATGATTGACCTCAAGCCCAATTTTGCTGGCTATTGATGATAGTTCATTTGTGTTTTCCTGCATCGTTTTTATCTGACTGCTGATGAGAACTATGTCATCAGCAAAGTCGAGGTCCTCCAAATGGTCTCCTTGTATCCATTCGATGCCTTTATTACCAGTGCAGCATTTCTTCATTATGAAGTCCATAACAATTCCAAATAACAAGGGCGATAAAATACATCCTTGTTTAACCCCAGTTTCTATTGGGAAACATTCGCTCAGTCCTTCCTCTGTTCGAACTGCACATGTGTAACCATCATACATGTCTTTGATAATATTTATGATTTTTGATGGTAAACCATATTGCTTCAGAATTTTCCACAAAGAATCTCTATGAATACTATCAAATGCTTTTTTGAAGTCGATGAAGTTAAGTACAAAAGGTTTTTGCTTTTCAATATGTTCCTCCAATATAAGTCGTAGAGTGAAAATGTGGTCAAGACAGCTTCTCCCTTTTCTAAACCCAGCCTGTTCTTCACGCATTACTGTATCTATTGAATCCTTTATTCTATTTAGGATGATTTTACAGAATAACTTTGAGGCAACTGACAAAAGTGTCACGCCTCTCCAGTTGTTACAATCTCTAAGATTGCCCTTTTTTGGGATCTTAACAATGATTCCTTTTTTCCATTTATGAGGCGTCTTCTCTGTTTTCCAAATGATGTTGAACATTTTTTGGAGATGTATTAAATTATGGCTATCAATTGCCTTGAGGATCTCAGCTGTTAACTTATCCTCTCCAGCAGCCTTGTTATTGGTCATTAGCTTTAAGGTGGTTTCTATTTCACTCAAGGTGAAGTCATCTAAATTTACATCTAATTCTGCTGCTGGTGTTTCAGCTTCAAAATCTATTAAACTGTGAGGTAGTGGACGGTTAAGAATTTCTTTGAAGTGTTCTGCCCAACGGGCTTTTATGTCTGCGCTTGTTGTTAGCATTAATCCAGATTTGTCTAGAATTGGTGTTCCACTGGATGTATAGGTGTTTGTCAGCATCTTTTGTACTGTATAGAGAGTTCTGCTGTCTCCTGTAATTGCAGCTGTCTCTGCTTTCTCTGCCAAGTTGTCTATATAAGCTCTTGTATCTCTTCTTGCCGAACTTTTCACTTTGTTGTCTAATTCTTTGTATGTTGCTTTTGCCAGAACCTTTCCAAGATCTGTCTTTACATTAGTCACGGCTCTCTTTGCTTCTCTTCTTTCTTTGATGTATTTCCATGTGGTGTCTGAGATCCAAGCTCGTTTTTCCATTTTCTTCAGTCCGGCACTTGCTTCTGCTGCTGTCATTAGTATTTTGCTCTGTGAGTCCCACATTTCATTGATATCTAAGTCTATTTCACCGAGTGCTGAATAACAATTACTTAGCTCTATGTTAAACTTTTCCTTTATGGCTTCATCTTTCAGTTTATGACTATCAATTTTATGTGTAATTGACCTCTTCTGTTGGTTTCTAAATTTTAATCTTATTTTCCCAATGCACAGGTTGTGGTCACTATTAACATCAGCACCTCTGTAAGCTCTTACATCTATTAATGATGATCTGAATTGTTGTTTAATACATAGGTGGTCAATTTGATTTGATGTTCTATCGTCAGGAGATATCCATGTTGTTTTGTGAATATTTTTGTGTGGAAATAATGTCCCACCTATAACTAAATTTTCTATTAAACATAATTCTATTAATCTTTCTCCATTCTGACTTGTTGTATTACATCCTTCTCTCCCCATCACATGTTCCACTCCTGCGTTATCTTGTCCTACTTTGGCGTTGAAGTCTCCCATTACAATTAAAAGATCGTGTTTTGGTATTTTGTTTATAAGTTGTTGCAGTTGGTTATAAAAAACGTCCTTAACTTCATCATCAGCTTCGTTAGTAGGCGCATAACATTGAATAATTGAAAGTCTTCCATGTTTTGTTTTGTATCGTGTTCGTATCAGACGGCTATTTACCGGTTCCCATTCTAATAAACTTCTTGCAGCTTTGTCTGTCATCATTATGCCTACTCCTTCACGGTGTTTTCCATCTTCCCTTCCAGAAAAAACTACTATTTTATTATCAATAGATCTCCTACCTGTTCCAAGCCAGCGCATTTCGCTTAATCCTAAAATATCTAGATCGTATCTGTCCATCTCGCTCGCGACCTGTGCATGTTTCGTCGGAGCGGCCATTGTTCGCACATTCCAGAATCCTATTTTTGTTGTTGTTTTGGGGCCGAAAAAACTATCATTATTATCTACTGCTAATTTACACATTCTGTATCAGGTCTACGTTTCATTAACAACATCGTTTTTACGATAGCGGCTTGTTAAACCTCTGATCAACGGTTCAATACCAAGCCGGAGAAAAATAATTCCTCCATTTTGGAAACAACCGGAAATGATCCTGTATTCTAGTACAATATATATAGTGGAGAAAATCTCTAAATGGAGTGAACAAAGACCAAGAAAAGCCAATGAAGATAAAAAGGAATTACTTTAGGAATTTGTATCTTCCGGCAGTCTTGTGATTTTTGAAAATACAGAAGGCGCCTTGTCTCTCCTTCCTCCACAAGGAAAATATCATCTTCTCTACTACGTGTCCTATGACCAGGGTGAGCCACCTTGTAGACCAAGGTCATCATCGAGGACTTGTCTTTTCCTTGTGTACGGACTCTGTTGATATTAAAATAGATGTATTAAATGTTAAAATAATTACAATATCAGCTTGAATTTAGCTCTGCTTAAAAGGGATAAGCACTTTTAATGCTTTTGTAGAGATTATAAATATATATAGTTAACAGATTGTAGGAGAAACAACAGTGAAAATGGAGAAGATACAAGACTCAGTGAAAAAGCAATAGTAAGATATATACTTATATAAACGTCAACGACATGATAATGGATAATCTTTATATCTTCCCCCACCCTGTCCGTCCGTCCATCCATCCATCCATCTATCTATCTATTGACCTTTCGAGCCGTGTCCGGCCCATAGACCCTGATACTCTTTCTTTTTTTTCTAAATTTTCTTTCTAGCAGTCTCAATCTTTGCAGAAACATTTATCAAATCCCGCCATTTGTCTCTGTTCTGTGCAAGCATATCAATCTCATTGCGGGAGCCAATTCCTGCTGCCTTTGCCTCTCAGATCAATGTTCTTCTCAGTGTCGGCCTCTTTTCCTCCTACCTGTTGTTTTCCACATAAGGGCTGGCTTTGTTATACGGTTATTATTTCTTCTTATCACATATCCAATATATGTCCATCATCTTTTCTTAATTAATGATGATATTAGTAGTTGATTGCCGATATCTCTCAAATTTCCTCATTTGTTTTTAACTCAATACACACTATATCAAGTATTTTTCTTAGACATTTATTTTCAAATGCGTTCATCTTTGTTTCTATGTCTCTAAGTTTCCAGTCTTGACCCAAGATGGAGATTGTTATTTTCAAATGCGTTCATCTTTGTTTCTATGTCTCTAAGTTTCCAGTCTTGACCCAAGATGGAGATTGTTTTTTTTTCTCCCGCTTGGCACAGAGCTGTTGATCAGAGGTCTAACAAGCAGCTATAATAAAAACGCCTTTGTTAATGAAACATACACCACCCTTTACTTAAAGAATAAAATTAAAAAACTACTCTTACGGCATTTTACCACTACCTGGGGTCTGCTGCATCTAAATCAATGTTCTAGTTCAACCTTTCTATTTCTCTATCAACTGCAGCACTTACTTGTGTTCCTTCACAACCTGGCTGATGTCCATATTTGAAACCAGATCTCCTGTGATGAGGATGAAATCATTGCGAATAAGTGATTTAGCATCAATTTCACGAAGTGCATCTCCCATGGACAAACAGGAATCTGACATTAGCGTTGTCACTGTCATTGGTGAGCCTGCCTGCAGCCATTTGGAGTGTCTGGAATTATCAATTACAAAAGTGCAACCTCATTTACATAAGTACAACTTCATTTGCATAAGTACAACCACATTTACATAATTATGACTTCATTCATATACTTACAACCTGATTTACCTAATTATGACTTCATTCACATACTTACAACCTCATTCACATAATTATGATTTCATTCACATACTTACAACCTGATTTACCTAATTATGACTTCATTCACATACTTACAACCTCATTCACATAAGGACAACCTCATTTACAAAAGTACAACCTCATTTAAATAATTATGACCTCATTCATATACCCACAACCTCATTCACATAATTACAACCTTATCCACATAAGTACAACTTCATTTACATAATTACATCCCATTTACATCATTACAACCTCATTCACATGAGTATAAAATAACAACCTGTTATACTTCTGCACAAGGAAACATAGCATGTCACTAGGGCCATCCCTATAAATTTTGATTGCAGTTATTTCATTCAGAATTATATAATGGATGAACGAAAAACTAGTCTGGAAACACATTAATTTAGGGAACATTTTTTTGTGAATTTAGAATTCAACACAACTGCTATTAAGCTGGCTCCCATGTGTGCCATCATTCCCTTCATGGAAGAATAGATGGTCTAAAATATGCACCTATCTGCACATGGGCTGTTCTCAGACCAACCCCCATGCACACATTTTTCATGGTTGAAATATGTAATTTTTACAAGCATGGAAAAAAGCCAGAAAGCGAACAAATATTATGAAGAAATTGGCAGGAACGGACTGGGGGGCAGACAGCAATATTTTGAAAAGACTATACATAGGAAGAGTCAGACCAGTTCTAGAGTATGGAGTCACAGCCTGGGCTATGGCTTCCAAATCACACCGTAGCAAAATTAACAGAACACAGAACCAAGCTGCCCATATCATCACTGGTGCTATGAAATCTACACCTATCAAGTCTCTAGAAACAGTAACAGGTTTACAACCCTTAGATGACAGACAGGTCACTAAAGTATTGCAACAAGCGAAGAAATATAGAAGGCTCCTTAGCCATCCCATGCACCAAAGAATATCTGGTTCAGGAATTTGTACGACTAAAGAGGAGCAACTTCGCTGCAATTGCCAATGAACTAACTACTGGAGACCCAGTACTTTCCCGAACAATATCGAAACCATTGGGCCCATCTGATATGTCTCCTCATGGAAAGCATAAAATACCAGAACTTAAGGAAAATAAAGCATGAATCATGAAAAAAGGCACCCAATCAGACACAGAAAGAAAACACACAGAAAAACACATACACGATATCTACCCACAGGACTCTTGGTCCCACATATACACAGATGGCTCTGCTACAAATGCCACCAGAAATGGAGGGGGAGGTGTGTTCTTGAAGCTGAATAATCAGGACGAGATCACCAAGTCAATAGCTACTGGAAAATTCTTAAACAACTTTAAAGCAGAAACTGAGGCCATCAGAGATGCTGTAACACTGGCTACTCGACAGAAAAATAACATGCACAATAAATTGGTGATTCTGACTGATGCACTGTCAGTATTATCAGCTCTAAAAAGCCCCAAGAACAATGAACTAGATGACTTGAGAACAACCCTGGACCAACTATGCAATAACTTCCAGAGAGTAGTCATTCAGTGGATACCATCACACTGTAATATACACGGGAACGAACGCGCAGACAAATTAGCTAAAGAGGGAGGGATATTACCACAAGAGAACCATCTGCTCAGTTATGATGAAGCCAAATCCATCCTCAAGGGTCAGTTCCATGAAAAATGGAAACGAAAAACACCCAAAGCATAACGAGTGACGAATGCCACCGACTATCAAGGAGGGATCAAGTCATCATACTTCCCCTACGCACTGGCCACAATAGAATGAGAAATCACATGTTCACCAAATTCAAAATAGGTACAACCAGCCTATGCCACTGTACACTGGACAATATGACTTCAAAACATGTTCTACAGGATTGCCCCCAGTACACAGACCTGAGAAGAGCAATGTGGTCCACGCCCACCTCCCTGGAAGAAAAACTATATGGGGCAATCGATTCGCTTAAACAGACAGCTGACTCTGAGAGAGTCTGGAATCCTACTCTAATTGAGTCATGATCGCAGAGAGAGATGTTTGCATTTAAAGTACAGAAAGAACAGCAACGGTAAAGTACGAGACTTGAATCGGTGTCTTATATCGTGAGTTTTCACCCATATGTACTCGGCCGCCTATCTAGAAGTATTCGGAGACTTCTGGATAGTGTCGCTTCAAGCATCGAAACTCAGATGTGAGACGGCATTCCTCAATTTTCCAGAGTTTTACCCTGGTACCTATTTCTGTCTGTGGCCGGATCAACTGCGGGGGTATTTTTTTTTCCAACCAAGAGTAAAATTCACACTGCTTCCAGCGGGAATCGAACATGGGTTGTCTGAACTTCGGCAGCCTTGAGGGTGGTTTTCCCAACTAGGCTACCAAGGCCAACAAAAAAAAAAAAAAAAAGTCTTTTGTTATTAATATCTCTTACTGCTTTGCTAATTTGTACCCTGATAATGTTGATGTTAGATGATAATGCATTTAATACAAATATAGGTATATGGCATAATATTATGTTTTCAAACATCTTTTAACTGAAATTTAGACCTAGTCAGGATGTATAACTTTATGTTGAAAAGTCCAAGTGGACCAAATGCTGAAATTCAATTGATCAAAAACCATTTACAGGATTCACATCACTTAATGTGTTCACTTTCAGAACATATACTTTCTCATCTTTCTGTGATTAAGTAAGTAAAGTAAAGTGTCCCTGTCATGCCACGTGGCATATAGGGAATATGGTGTTAGTGACCATAAATTTTTATAGACTTTCAGCACATGATTTTTAGGGTAATGTGGTCGGTATTACACCCGTGCCACTTTACTTTTCCAGAAAAAAATCCGGTACCCATTAAAGGCTGGGTGAACCCGGAAGCAGTCGGTTGGGATCGAACCCTACCTCTTGTCCGTTGTAGTCCATCTTTCTGTGATTGGTTCCATGAAAATAATTTTATACAAGTATAAACAATGTTAGTAAATTATAAATGCAATTAAAAATCTACAAATACAAAAGAATTATTGCGATATAACTTACTTTATATGTTCCCTCACTTGATCTCCTAAGTGACAGCAAAAAACAAACACCTCCTGCACCCCAGAGGCAGACAAAGCTTCTAAAGTGTAATCAATGAGGGGAACATTGACCAGTGGAAGTAATGTCTGAAAGATTATAAAGCATGAAGAGTCAAATAGAATTGTTCGCAGATATTATTAACCTAGTTCCTTATCCTATCATCTTTGCTGTAGAGCATTGTGGTGCGCCACAACAGCCATCTACCATGGACCCAGTGTGCCACACTTTCAGTTGCTAGTCCACACAACTGCATGATTCCTGTTACACTATATGACTCTTGGTCTTTCATGAGTTTTGAAGTAACATTGACATCATAGAACATTATTTTCTGTTATTACATTTCTTTGATGCTAAGTGAAATTATAACATTTTTTGGAAGTCATCACACTGTATTATCTATTACAACAATATTAATAGGTTTTTCTTAAATATCTCATCTCACATATTGTGTTCCTTTTCTCTTCTTAAATATCTCATCTCACATAATGTGCTCTGTTTCTCTTCTTAAATATCTCATCTCACATATTGTGCTCTTTTTCTCTTCTTAAATATCTCATCTCACATATTGTGCTCTTTTTCTCTTCTTAAGTATCTCATCACACATATTATGCTCTTTTTCTCTTCTTAAATATCTCAACTCCTGAGTCTCACACGTCGTGGCGACTGCTTGACCAAGCGGCCTTTATCCCTTGGGTTCTATCGTTGCTCCCCGACATACACCATATTATTGGTACTATGTGTCGTAAAGATAGTTTTTTTTTTCTCTTCTGTCTACAATAAGAATCATGCCTGTAACAGAGGTGGCAAAAATATAATATTATCATTAGTTTGTTTTGTTGCCATTTTGATGTTTGGCAGTACTAAATCATCAACCTTAGGGTGCATTTCCTACAATGTAGCATTATTAGATAAATGCATAAACTAGAACATAGAATTTTGCACTCAAACAATTGTAAAGTATAAAGTACCACCTTGCATAAAAACTTGAAATACAAAGCAATGTTTGCATACATCTTGAATAAAGTTAAAATAGAAACAGACAAAATAAAAAAAAAAAGGATGATACAAATATCTATCTAGTTAGTGTTAATGTTACTAAAAAGTAATAGTGAAAAAAAACATGCACCAACATGCATCAGAATAAATAAAACTGAGCAAAATATATGGGGAATATTTTTTTTTGGTACAAATGAGAAAAAATGTTTCGAAGTGTAAACCTATCTTCTAGTGCAAACTTTAAAATAGTCATGTGGGACCATGTAATGATTGTGTTTGCCTTTCTTTCTCATCGTTCTCAAAGGAACATAAACATGCCCTGTGGTTTACTGCAACCAGCAATATTTACATCTTTTCAAGGTCAAATATATTTAACTTCGACATAGTAATTTTTTGAGCACCTGGTTTGTCTTCCCTCTTCAGTCACTACTTGTTTGATCAGACTAGTTAGTATCAATCACCCTCCTACCCCATTCAGTGTCTACTTGTTTGATCAGACTAGTTAGTATCAATCACCCTCCTACCCCATTCAGTGTCTACTTGTTTGATCAGACTAGTTAGTATCAATCACCCTCCTACCCCATTCAGTGTCTACTTGTTTGATCAGACTAGTTAGTATCAATCACCCTCCTACCCCATTCAGTGTCTACTTGTTTGATCAGACTAGTTAGTATCAATCACCCTCCTACCCCATTCAGTGTCTACTTGTTTGATCAGACTAGTTAGTATCAATCACCCTCCTACCCCATTCAGTGTCTACTTGTTTGATCAGACTAGTTAGTATCAATCACCCTCCTACCCCATTCAGTGTCTACTTGTTTGATCAGACTAGTTAGTATCAATCACCCTCCTACCCCATTCAGTGTCTACTTGTTTTATCAGACTAGTTAGTATCAATCACCCTCCTACCCCATTCAGTGCCTACTTGTTTGATCAGACTAGTTAGTATCAATCACCCTCCTACCCCATTCAGTGCCTACTTGTTTGATCAGACTAGTTAGTATCAATCACCCTCCTACCCCATTCAGTGCCTACTTGTTTGATCAGACTAGTTAGTATCAATCACCCTTCTACCCCATTCAGTGTCTACTTGTTTGATCAGACTAGTTAGTATCAATCACCCTTCTACCCCATTCAGTGTCTACTTGTTTGATCAGACAACCAACCTCCTCCTCCATTCAGTGTCTACTTGTTTGATCAGACTAGTTAGTTTCAACCAACCTCCTCCCCCATTCAGTGTCTACTTGTTTGATCAGACAACCAACCTCCTCCTCCATTCAGTGTCTACTTGTTTGATCAGACTAGTTAGTTTCAACCAACCTCCTCCCCCATTCAGTGTCTACTTGTTTGATCAGACAACCAACCTCCTCCTCCATTCAGTGTCTACTTGTTTGATCAGACTAGTTAGTTTCAACCAACCTCCTCCCCCATTCAGTGTCTACTTGTTTGATCAGACAACCAACCTCCTCCTCCATTCAGTGTCTACTTGTTTGATCAGACTAGTTAGTTTCAACCAACCTCCTCCCCCATTCAGTGTCTACTTGTTTCATCAGACTAGTTAGTTTCAACCAACCTCCTCCCCCATTCAGTGTCTACTTGTTTGATCAGACTAGTTAGTTTCAACCAACCTCCTCCCCCATTCAGTGTCTACTTGTTTCATCAGACTAGTTAGTTTCAACCAACCTCCTCCCCCATTCAGTGTCTACTTGTTTGATTAGATTAGTAAGCTTCAACCAACCTCCTCCCCCATTCAGTGTCCACTTGTTTGACCAGACTAGTTAGTTTCAACCAACTTCCTCCCCCAGCTATCACAAGAGAGTGGAGTAAAGACGTAACAATTGTAAAATATAAAGTTGTACGTTGCAAAAAAAAACTTGAAATATAAATAATATTTTGCATAAATGATTGGTCGATTAATATTAATGCCAACAATCAGTTATGAGTCTGTGACTGCTGTCAGATTATCTACTATGTTCGTCTTGCACGGCCATATAAAATGTGGATTGCATTTAAAAAATTATTTGTTATTGTCTGTTTTTAAGGTTAATTTCATTGTAAAATGCAAATAGTTAATCATGAGAGCTCTTACACATCAGTCACAATTACTGCTCTCAGGAAGCACAGCCATCATCACCAATGGCTATTGTGCCAAGTAAAATGTCAATTTTTACATACACATCTAACTTGTGTGTTTATCTTGCTGCCTTAAAGTAGAAATCTTTCATGGATGACATAAACATCACCATGTGACCACAACAGTAGTTGAATGAACAAGGTGTATTTGTAGTAGGTACAAATAATAATACATAAATATTATTATATGGGGAACTTCCGAGGCGATAATAGGGAATAATAGAACAAAGAAGTATGTGTTAGCACTCGGAAAAATTGACAGACAAACAACAATAGAAAAAAACGAAGAACAATATATGGTCCGAAGTGGGATCGATCTGAGTACGGGTTCGATCCCACTTCGGACCATATATTGTTCTTCGTTTTTTTCTATTGTTGTTTGTCTGTCAATTTTTCCGAGTGCTAACACATACTTCTTTATTCTATTATTCTGTATTTGTAGTACCTGGCCTCATTTCCTTTCCCCTGGGTCTTTTGTCTTCTGAATTTGACATCAACACTGCTATGAATGTTGATGCGCCATTTTTTATTTTTGTTCTTTGTGTGTTATGATTTGATGCCAAACTATCTCAGTTTCATTCGCTAATAGAGAATTCACTCAAGGAAGGACTGCAAACATCCTTATATCTCACCACTGGTCTGCCCTTTGGTCTCTTTCCATCCCTAAGTTCACTGTAATATAATTGTTTGGAAACACTATTGTTCTCCATTCTTCTCATGTCTACGGCAACTTACAAAAATATATTGACCATAAATGTAATGTTTTCATATGGAGCATTTATACAACCACCGTTATACAATAGTCATTACAATGTGAAACAACCTCCTTTCACTGAGAAGCTTAAAGTCATCAGCAGCTAGATAAAAGAAGAAAGATTACAATGTGCCACATTATTTGCCCCTGATAACAAAAATTCCTTCTAAAAGTCATTAAAAAAGTTTCCTGTACTTTCGATGTTCTTAATTTTTCAATAGGTTTTGTCTCACTCCATTTTAAATGTTTGTCTTATTCAAGGTCTTCCTCGCATTCACCCATTACTGTTACTGCTAATAAAATCATAACACTTTGAACGCCTTAATGATTTTAAATAAAATGATGACTGTACAAATGACCATTCATTATTTTTACAAGATCCATCTTCCGTGCTGTAGAATGTTACGTAAGTTCTATCCTTTATGACATTCTCTCTCTCTTCACCCTTTAGATGTCAAGGGAGAAACAAAATTCTAGTTGTAGCCATTCTTGCTGTCTCAGTCAGTGTCGATTGGTGTTTTAGGATGTTGTCAGTCTATCTTACCCCGCGCCTACCATAGGCTGCATCTCCTCTTTTGATATATGTTTTGTATGGAAGAATCTGTTAATGTTCTTTACAGATGAGCAAACCACTTCATTGATTGTCTCTGTATGCAGTTTAAAATTGATTCAATGCCAAATAGTTCTCTTACAATATAATTTCTAATTCTGTCTCTTCTGTTCACTCCAAGCATTTTTCTAAAAAATCTCATCTCTATGGTAACCAGGTTCCTTTCAAGTTTATTCATGAGCAACCATGTTTAGCACTGATAGCACAAAGTGGAAAAAACATAAAGTCTGTATAAGATGTTTCTTTGTGATGATGCGTAGTCATGTGTTGAAATATGGGGTAGCTGTTCTAGTATTTGGTTTGCCTTGTTACATTGAATGTCTTTATCCATTTTGCCATCTTCAGAGAAGGTTGTTCCTTGATATTT
Source organism: Megaustenia siamemsis (assembly GCA_032433765.1). Classification (NCBI taxonomy): domain Eukaryota; kingdom Metazoa; phylum Mollusca; class Gastropoda; order Stylommatophora; family Ariophantidae; genus Megaustenia; species Megaustenia siamemsis. Next base: position 24,435,916 of record JAVIAB010000001.1, read on the forward strand.
TAAGTTTGTCATTTGCTTTAAAAATGGAGTGTTCTATAGCTATGTTTGACATCTGCTTTTATCTTTCACAGTCATGACTTCTGTTTTATCAGAGCTTATTTTCATGTTATTCGGTTTGCATGCACTATTCATGGATGACACATGTTATTGAAGTCCTGTTTCACCGTAAGCTATTAAAGCTTGATCATCACCAAAGAGTAGTTGATGGAGATCTTCATTTTGTGGCTTAGAATTCATGCATATGTTGTTGGTGTAAATGACGAACAAGAGCAGAGATAATTTGCATCTTTGTCTAGTTCTAGATGTTTCTGTGAATGAATTAGATGTTCCGTTATTTGTTCTAATTAGACTTCTGCAATCACCGTGTATAAACTTTTGCTGCATCTAATATATATACAGCAATCAACATTTTTCGGGCACATCACGAGAAGAGGAAAGTTGGAATACTTGGTTACAACTAGCAAAATAAAAGGAAAGAGAGATCGTGGACGACAAAGAGAGAAAATACTGGATAGCTTGGTGTCATGGCATGGAAAACAGTCAACAACAGAACTGATACGATGCACTGTAGATAGAAGATTGTGGAGGGACATGATCGCCTACGCCAACCGGCAGGGTACATGATAATGATGAATATATATACAGCTACACCCATACGTGTGCGTACACATACATGTGAAAAAGTATGCATACAACATAAATACCTACAAGTATCCACACCTAGGTCTGTGGGCATACACAAAAAACAAAGAATATCGCCCAGAAGAACACAGGGTACCCGAAAAGAAGAAAGAGTGAGATGTCTCAGAATATGTTCACTATGAACATGTAAAAGGTAAGGTACTGTATAGTGCAAGTGGAAAAGGTATCGCCTTGCACAAATGTAAGCAGCCCAAACACAAGAAATATATAGGACTACCGGAGTGTTGCAGTGTGGTCTAGTAGAGGAAAGCAGAGAATAGCATAACATGTGCATATACTAATGTACTCATACATAAGCAAAAGAGTGGAATATGCAAAAGGGAAAAAACAGCTTCAGGAAAACTATGTGTATAAGTGCAATACATTCATGCCTTGTGAGGTCAGTGAACCAAATTGTACCATAAGGCGATTCTCCAAGGTGGACTGACTGCGGTCGCCGGAATGGCAGAGGACAATACCATTGATATGGATGTCATTTTTGCCCTTGTAGTATCAGGAATTGAAATGGGATGTCACTGGAGTGCCAATATTCTGTTGAACATCCTCTGAAATAGTGGATAATTAGGGTGACAGAAGGAGAGGCTATTAGGCGTATAAAAGGTCAAAAGGTGAAGGTGAGAGATAGCCGTAAACATGTAGTAACTCATAGTCCACGGGGAATGAGATGAATGGGTGAGCGTCTCGAAAAACACGACGTTGAAAAGGGAGACAAAGATTCAGTTAGAGAAGGTTAGTTGGTTGGGACAGTCATTCGAGAGATGTGCGAGAAGCTGTGCGGACGGACTTGTCATGTTGACACCTGGTACCGAGGACTATGTTAGTAGGGAGAAGGAACAGAATGTTAGAAATTAGATTTTAATGTAGGAATAACAGTAAGTCAGGAAACGTGTGATAGAAATAGAAGTGTATTTCATGGATTTAGGAAATTATGCTAGAAATAGCTGTGATATTATTAAGTAAGGTGTGTGTAGAGTAGGGAAATTAAGTAGAATCTAACAGTGCAAGAGGACAGTAGTAGGAACTCGGTAGAGTTCATATTGTGCTCAGAGAATTAGGAAGAACAAGTGTGTTCTTACTGGTTGGCTGAATGTAAGCCGTGTAAGGAATTTCTGAGGCTGAATGTAAGCCGTATCAGGAATTTATGAGGAACTGGGTATGTTCCATATTCTATGTAGACATGGTAGAGAGCAGGATTGTTCTTACTGGTCTTAGGCTGAATGTAAGCAGCATAGAGAGATTAATTGAAGAAATTAGTAGATTCAATGTTGTGTGACAATACTGACTATAGAGACTTAGAGAACAGGAATTGTTCTGACCATTAGCAGGCTGTGTGTCAGCCATAAAGAGACAGTTGATGAATCCAATAGATTCTCGACATTGTGTGTCAATGTTGAATATAGAGATGTTAGAGAACAGGCATTGTTCTGACCATTAGCAGGCTGTGTGTCAGCCATAAAGAGACAGTTGATGAATCCAATAGATTCTCGACATTGTGTGTCAATGTTGAATATAGAGATGTTAGAGAACAGGCATTGTTCTGACCATTAGCAGGCTGTAGGTCAGACATAAAGAGACAGTTGATGAATCCAATAGATTCGACATTGTGTGTCAATGTGGAATATAGAGACTTAGAGAACAGGAATTGTTCTAACCATTAGCAGGCTAAAAAGGAGACAATTGATGAATGCAGTAGGTTTAATAGGTTGTGCAAATAGTGTGGAGCATAGGGTGGCGCTGGGCCACTAATAAATAAATAGTTAGCCATAGGGCGTGTTTTCCAGAGGAGACACACAAGACAGTGAGTAGGTGTGAGTTCTGTTCGTGAATAGTTGTAGGAAGTAAGAGAGAATGACAACAATGTATTTGTCATACCATATCATCGTGGGAAGTGCAGTAAAATAAAGCAACGTATGTCTTGTTCACGAGTGTCACTTCAATCATTCCTGTTGTCACGTCCATCATTATAGAGTTGCTGTATTCTGTCCCCGTGATGAACGGACAGGGGTGTCGCAGGCCATAAATCACACAACGCGAAGTCAAGAAGTACGGACTTGATTACGGACTTGATTACGGGCCAGCGGGATGGGAAAGCAGAGGAAGTCTGTCCATCCAGTCCAGTAGAACACCAGGTCGGGCTCAGGTCTTTACGAGCCTTGCCACTATTGCAGAGGAGAACATCAAGTCGGGCTCAGATGTGTACGAGCCTAACGTGTGTTAGACGCAATCGGTCTGAAACGGTCACAGGGCAGAGAAGCTTTGTTTGAGCTGAAGGGCGCAATCGGTCCTAACGTGTGAGCTCAGATATCTCACATAGTTCTTTCCCGATCAAGTAAACGTGGGGCGATCTTTCAGCAGCTGAGCAAGTGCCGTCGAGAGGTATCAACCAGTTATCAAGGTTCAGTACCTCTCTCATCAAGGTTCGAGACCTCGTCCCTGACCTTTTAAACATCTCTTTTTTACAATGGTGCCGAAGGTTCCATCTCTGTCTTTACACCTCAAGATGTTCACAAAATCTGACCACTAAGCGTCTCCTAGACTCACCAATATAAGACATGTGACATCGTTGGCATAAATGATATTGTGGGGCTGACATGTGAAATCATCCTTGATCTCAAACTGTCCATTGGGGAATAAGACTGAGTTGGTGTGGAGCACATAAGCACAGGTAATACAGTCATATCTACAGTCGTACAAAAGTAAATATGGTTGGAGCAAGGAAGATAACTCCAGATCAGAATGTCTCTCAAATTCTTGCCACTTTAGAAGACGGCCTTAGGGGTAAATCACGGAAAAGTAGACGAGTAGTGGGATCAGAGTGGAGAATGGAACGTTAAGGTTGAGTATTCTCACAGCAGCTAAGTTGTGAGGATGGTAGTGAGGACGAGTATTGTTCTATCAGAGTGGAGTCCTGAAGTGCCCAAGGAAGCAATAAGGTCTAGAAAGGTAACAACGTGTGTGGAGATATAAAATGTTGTCTTTATGGCTTTGTGATAGCTGCCAATGAAGTTGATAAACTTGGAGCTGTCGTCCTCAGGTATATTGGTTAGTCTGAAGCAGCCATCAATATACCGGAGGTATTTGATGGGAAGGGGACCCTGGTACGAACTGAGTATTCAGTGTTCAAGGTAACCCATTAATTGACAGGCATAGCTACGACTACGACCCATCTTATCTTGGTGCCCATGACCACTTCACTAACTTGATCACAGAAGTCACCATTGAACTCTAAACTGTTGAGGTTGAGGACAAATTCTGTGAAACGGAGAAGAGCAGAATTATTAACAGAAAGGTGTTGCCTTTGGTCAAGAACCAAAGGCCATCAGAGCGATGGATCACACAGTACAGAGATGTGTAAAGTAAAGAAGAGACCAAATGTCGAAAAAAAATAGATTATATGCGACGTTAGTAACTTCAACTTTAGTTCTAGTGGTCTTATATTTTAAGTAAGTCAGAAAGTGAGAAGGTGATGCAACACAGTTGAGTTGAGTAATAACAGTAACACTGACACTACACACCACACAGTCCCACACTTAGAGTACTTAGACTCTTAGAGTGACTCTCCTACCCCCACACTCGTGACACTGTGTGTAAGTCAGTCTCAGTCACTTAGTGCTCACTAACATTCAACGGTACTAAGTTAGTTAAGTAACCAGTAACACTTCTTTCTTCTTCGATTTCACCGTTTAAACTTAAAGGTTAAAAGTTAATCATCAAATCATGTCATAAACTTTTATTTTTATCTATCTATTAAAAATATTATCATTGCATACTGATCATTGCATCACTTTCTTCTGACTTACTTAAAATATTATAATAATATAATAAATAATAAAGACCACTAGGACTAAAGTGCGCATACGTCTCCGCTTTAATAAGTTATTGATTAGCTTCAGCTATTTACCCTTGGTTTTTTGTATGTAACCGGTCCGAAGCGAACATTAAAACTGTCAGCAATTACTACAGCTTGTAGTATATCTTCTTGCACAAGATCTTCGTTTCGACTTTTCCCTTTAGGTGCCATTTTGAATGTAACTGGGAGTTATCATTGATGATAATAATTGTTTTCTGCAAAATTCGATTGCGTAAACTATCTCTACAAAATAAAGTGCACACTAAATTTACATTTATGCATTAAATTATTACAAAAAAATTAATCATGACGTATCACTGCCGCATTATTATTAAAGTACAATTGTCACTCTGGTAGCAAAATTAAATGAACTCATTTGTACATCCGGTCGGGTTGCAAAAGTTTCATCTTCTTAAAAGCAGAAGTTAATTTTGTTGTTACCAAGGTGAGAACAGTGTTGGAAAAGTAGGCGCAATTAACTCATCATTTTCAAGTAAGTGAAATAACTCTAATAAAATTAACTTTGTGGATACCTTGTTTCATGAATATCCAAGTCATAATGATTTTTTTTTTTATAGCGCACGTCAAAAATGAATGATGGATTGATTCTTGAATGGATTTGCCTGATTTGGGGGGGGGGGGGGGGGGGGTGTCATCGAGTCCGAACGAGCCTATCTCTGAACCGAGATGACATTGACTGACAGTGACACTCAACTGACACTGGACACAATTTTAAATTATTTAGTATGGTACACATATATAATTATAATTGAATACCGAAATCGAAAATTAAAGCAAAAGGATGATACGGTCGCACATACACATTCATTGGACAACACAACATCATATCATATGAAAATATATCAAAAATATAATCAAGTACAGTAATATAATATAAATATATTAATAATAAGTATAGTAGTGATAATTAATTTCATTGCAATTAATTATCACTTATACTAGATTATATTTTTGATTGAAAGGGAGCTGCGGTATGCTATAGCAGCTTTTGTTTGTCAGCTTTTGTTTTGTTGGTCTGTCACTGACCAAACAAGTTTTAACAACTTGATGATTTAGACTTTGCTGATGACATAGCTCTCCTATCACACAGCCATCAACAGATGATGCAGGAAAATTAGTATATTAGATGAGAGATCACAACAGCTAGGACTAAAGATTAATAGAGATAAGACCAACATTATGAGAATTAATGCAGTTGGCAATAATCAATAAAACTAGGAGAAATACCTCTACTAGACGTAGAATCTTACATATATCTGGGCAGTAATATAGATAAAGAGGGAGGAACAGAAAATGATACCAAAATAAGGATATCAAAAGCAAGAGGAGCTTTCATTGCACTGGGAAACATATGGAAATCCAAAGAAATTAGGTTAAATACAAAAATTAAAATTTTCAAATCAAATGTTAAGTCGGTCCTATTATATGGCTGTGAAACATGGAGAATAACAAAATTGACAATCACGAAGGTACAGACTTTCATTAATGGATGCTTACGCAGAATAAAGGGATGGAAATGGCAGGACAAAGTCACTAACGTGGAATTATGGAAATGTACCGGTCAAATACCAGTGGATAAAGAGATACAGCGAAGACGATGGCGATGGATAGGACACACACTACGGAAGCCAATTGAGAGTATTACACAACAGGCCCTTTTTTGGAATCCCCAGGGGAAAAGACAAAGAGGAAGACCAAGGAATTCTTGGAGAAGACAGATCGAAGCAGAGATGAAGATGATGGGGAAGACATGGAATGATCTTAAAAGAATTGCAAAAAACAGAACGACTTGGAAAGTGTTTGTTGAAGACCTATGCTCCACTGGGAGCTAAAAGGTAGAAGAAGAAAAGAAGAATGCTCTTCCTTGCTGTTATTTATCTTTCTCAACTCTTTGAGCAAGGTATCTTTTTATCTTTCAGCTTGCTTGATCGGAAAGCACATGGTAGAAGAAGAAGAGAAGAATGCTCTTCCTTGCTGTTATTTATCTTTCTCAACTCTTTGAGCAAGGTATCTTTTTATCTTTCAGCTTGCTTGATCGGAAAGCACATGTTGTGCTTATATACTTATAAGATATGGGATCATTTTCTTCTTTTCCACTTTGTCACTGACCAACACTATTGTAATGTCTTATCATCTTTAAGTACTCATATGGGTGATCATGTCTCTCCACAACATTTTATCTTTACTTCTGTTGTTGATTTCCTATCAAACCACTTGCATAAATTGTTTTGTATAGCTTCTTTCTGCTTTCCTCTGTTTCTTCTCAATTCTTTTCCTGTTGTCATAAAAATATTCCAGTTGTTCCCTTCTAAAATTCTTAATCCTCTGAACTGCACCTACAAGAGATTTTCACCCAATCCTGTCTGGAGCAAGCACAGACAACTCTTGCCAGCCTCTTTCTTTTCTTCATGTATGATATGTCACCAACATAGCCTCAACTAAGCCTCTTCTTTGCTTACCAAATGATGTCTAAGTTAATACTAGCTGTGGATGCCTGGTTCATTCCATATGTAGTGCATAGCCTAGACATTTCCAATGTCTTCTTTTCACTTTTTTATTGATATTATTAATACTTGATCAACTTCTTTGTTTGTGATGTGTTGATCCCAACAGATGTTTAGAACCTTCTTAACACAGTGACCTTCAAATTCAAAAATGATGACAGTTTCCTCCTGATGTTGGAAATAAGCTGTCATTTTGCTTTGACCTCTTTTAAAATATTGACAATACTCTTTTTCACTATCCAAAGTATTCTCAATATTTTTCTGTGATTTTTTTTTTTTTAGTCTGACTGTCCAGAATTCACTTCCATATGTCTAGATTGGCTTCACGCTGAAGTACTCTTTTTTTCTGATTTTCATTGACAAAAGTGGGTTGCATAATATTTTTCTCATTTTAATAATGCGGTTTTTGCTTGTGATATTTTGCACCTTACTTCAGTTGTACATCTATCATATGAGGTAAATATCAGTCCTAGGTATTTGAATTTGTAGGTCTGTTTTAATGCTGCTCCATTTCCTTTAATTGTGCATTTAGATGTCTTTATTTTTTTGTTGCAGCCATTACTTTGTCTTTTTGATGTTGGAGCCCAGGCCATTATTTTTATTTTTCATCATTAAAATGTCAGTCATCTTCTATAGGTAATTTTCACTCTTAGCAATTAGAAATCTGTTATCCAGTATACATCAGGTTGTTTTATATAATGACCACCAACTGATATTCTGAGTATGTCCTTTATGGATCTTTGTGTAAATTCAATATACATATTGGATAAATCTGGTGATAATAAACATAAAATAACACTATGTTTTAATTGTTAGGACATTCCCAATTGATTTCTGGTTTCATAGGCTGCATTTTGTTGTCAGTACATGTCAATTATTTTTCTTAAATACTTTCTGTGAACATTTATACGGTCTACAATTTTTATTACTTCTTGATTCTTTACTTTGTTAATTGCTATGATGTAATCTATAAAACATAAGTATAGATTTATTTTTATTTTCATTTTGTAGTTATGAGGTGTTCATACCTTTACCCCCAACACTAATATCCGGTTTAATTTTGTTTTTCACTGTTCGCTTGATGGTTCTTAAAAAGTATTTTATTATGTGGTGCATAAACCTTATTGTGCAATGATCTTCACACTCCATGGTACCAGGTTTCTTTGATGCAGATATAAATAAAGATTTTAGTCTTATAGAGCAAGAAACTTAACTACTTTGCATGGTTAATTGCCATCATTTAAAGAGTGTCTTAAATCTGGCTCACACTATTCATTTATATTTTAATTGCTCATTGCAAGGTTACCCTTCATCTACTCTATTTCTAGACTGAGTCGAAGAGATAGTGCACAGAAGAAAAGTTAGCAAATAACAGTTTAAATGGAGACTAAACCAAGCAGTTGCATTGGCGGAACATCAGAGGACAATTCAAAACATAAACACTGATTGTATTTTTATACTTCTTTCTTCTCTACTCAGAATGTAGACAGTGATGATGTGAAGGAGTCTGAGATAACAGTTTATACTGTACATGTTGGCATAAAGTATTCGAATCCTAAAACTCATGCCACACCCATGGGTTTTCAGATAACACAAAAACTGTGTGTTGATAGTTCCTGTTGTTTGCTGGTTTTATGCACTCCTGATCCATCCTCTCACCCTGTCATACTAGTAGCAAGCTTGACTCCTTGTTCACTTGAACCTTCATAAATCTCATTTCCTAATTAGCGTTCATAAAGACTTCACTATATCTTTTCATCTAGCTCTTTGATCAAGTCTCATTGATTGAATGCAAGGCAATCATTAGTGAGGAAAATCTTATCGTTACCATTAAGTTCTGTGCCTGTTGCTTTACGTTGTTGATCATGCCCCTTCACAACTTTCTGTCTCTACAGTTATTTATCATTTTTGCTATTAACTTCCTGTCAAACTATTCTGTTAATCTGACCAGTATTTTCTCTGCTTTCCTATCTTTTCTTCCCTTGATTTTTTTGGAGGTCAAGGCAAAGAAATGCATAAAAATGTGAAGCTACAGTAAAGCTGATTGTAAAATAAAAATGAAAAAAAAATAATTAGAAAAAAATGGTGTGGTTAAAGCTTTATGTAATTAATGGACAGCACAAATTTGAATGACGTTTTGGCTCAACAGGCCTTCAGCAGGGCACAACAAACAACACAGACACTGATATGTAAGTAAATAAAATTAACCCTACATAGGTAACTAATAATGCAGTACTTAAAACAAAATAATTTTGAACTATGAGAAATAAAAATGAAAATGTTCTCCCTGCATATTGTGCTGGGCCATAAGGAAAATGAACAAGGGCTAGTCTGCGCATGATACACATTGTAGTTGACCAGCTAATGGGAGGGTCAAAACGCAGGTGGAAGGGTTATAAAATTATGTGGAGGAATATTGTATAGGTTACCTCAACTATAACATCAGCAGCAATGTCTATACATATCTAACATTTAAACAACCATGTGAGAACACACAGACCTGATAAACCATATTTAACCATACATGTTTTTTTTTTTCATTTCTACTTGATTTTTTTTTCAGTTGTCACATAAATCCTCTTTCATGTATTAGGAGTGATATGTATATTGATTTATATGCAATCTTTCTGTTATTCATCCTGGTTTTATTGTTTTTTTTCTTTTTTCCTGCAGTCTGGAAAATCATCAACTTATCTTCCCTTCATGGTAAAAAAAAACGTGATGTGATATATCCTTTGTTCTAAATTACAACTTGCCCCTGTGATTCTATAACCTACTATTCTATTCTTGTCTCAAGGTACATTGGTCTTCCTGCAATAAAGGTAGCAAATAATCTGTTCACATAATATTGAAGATCTGGAGTTGGAAATATGATGACCTTTGAAGATAAACATTGTTCAGATCCACTAATATCATGTGTGATTTGCTTTCTGTCTGTAATACCTCTTCTTCTCTCTCCCCCCCCCTATTTTAAAAATATTTGTCAGCCTACATCATTCATCCTTTACGTGTTTACATCATGGTGTTGATACCTTCGGGTAAGCCTTCTTCATATTTTCTTCCTCTTTTTCCTTTTGGCGTCAAGATTTCGTATAGTGTGTGATTTTTTTCTCCTCTTCTGTTGACCTCCCTTGCTATGTTTTATAGTGTTTCTAATATTCTATTAATCCATCTTTTTCATGGTCAGACCATAGAACTAATGTTGTCGTAGCATTTGTTAAAATCTTGTTGTTTTTATTTTTATCTTTCAGATATGTGCTATGTGATAAATTTTACTGATATCTGGAGTTCCTTTTTTGTTCCATGCAGCTTCCATTGCATAGTTCAGTCTGTAAAAAAAAAGTAAAGTAAAGTACCCCCGTCATGCCAAGTGGCGTATAGGGAATATGGTGTTAGTGACCATAATTTTTACGGACCTTCGACACATGATTTTTGGGGTAATGTGGTCTGTATTACACCCGTGCTGCTTTACTTTCCCAGAAAAAAATCCGGTACCCATTAAAGGCTGGGTGAACCGGAAGTCGTCGGTTGGGATCGAACCCTACCTCTTGTCCTTTGTAGTCCAGTTCGGTCTGTGCTTAAGCATAATTTTTTAAATTGTTCAGCACTTCCTGCTTTGTGTTACCATTTTAATAATTGTCACTCCATCACCTTCTTCCACTTCCTTCCACCTCACATGAAGCCACAATGGTGAGAGGGTTAGTTCATCTGTCTGTGGCTAAGTGGTCCAAATTTAGTTCTCGATTGTGGTGACTTCTCCAGACTTTGGGGTTGACCTGGCTCCTTGTCAGGTATTTTCTCTGGAAAGGTAATAGTCAACATGGTACTGACCTCATCACCCATAAATATGTTGATGGTCATGAAAATATGAGCATTAACAAAATGCATGATGTGTACTCTTGTTTCTTTTTTTTTCTACTTTATCTTTCTACCATATCTGGGGTCAAGATAGACACTTAGTTATTTTTCTTATTTACTCTTCTGACAGCCTCAGCCATTGACACTTGAAGTTGTTGTAGAGTTTCTTTGATGTTGTTACTCAAGTGTAGTCTGGGTCTGAATCCTTCCCTCTTTTTTTTTTATGTGTAGTGTTGCATCACTAGACACTTTCTCCACATGGGCAATTCATTTTTTTAAAATCTAATTCAAAATTAGTGCTTTTCCAGTTCTTTTTTTTTTATAATAACAATTCTGATGTCTTCTGGTCACTCCTGCATTCTTTCATCTCATTTCCCTGGTGACTGACTTTATTTTCTGATTTATTGTTAGTGACATGATTGGCACTTGTAACGTAGAGTTGGAACATCTATACTTTGTTGTATATTTTTTCATGTTGATTGGCACTGTCATGTGTTATAGGAAAGGGGTTAACTGTCCAGAACTTGGCTTGCCTTACTACATCAAATGTTAATTCCTTTATCCATTTTCCAACTTCAATGTTCCTGAATACTTGAACCCAGGTGCCTATTTTATACCTGTGTCCTTTATTGATATATTTACAATTTGCTTCTCTCTCCTTACAGGCTTTTCTCTTCCTTCAATGATCAGCTATTGCTATGCATTTAGACCAGCTTGAGTCACGAACAAGGTGGTGTGTTTGAGATCATCACCAAATACCTTGTCATGTAAGGCTGTTTCTGTGGGCCATATTTGAGTTCTTAGGGCGTTTAGAGTGCTGTAGTGTATGCTCTGGAGTTTGTTTGGCTGTTCCGCAGTTACATGCTGCAAAGTGACTGAGTCCTATCTTGTGTAGATGTGTTCTGAGGCCACAATGACCTGTTGTGAGTCTGAACATCTTTCTGCTAAGTTTGTTTAGGATGTGATATTCTGGCTCGAATTTTCCATGCAGCTCCCTCCATTTTGTTTTCCTAGCTTACTTCAGGATTAATTGTATTTCTTCCAGGCTTTGGTGTTGGTTGGACTGTTGAAGGCTTCCACCTGCTTTTGATTCTCTCCTCCTATTGTTATAACTTATGTTTTACCTATGTTGATTCTCATTTTATTTGCTTTACACTCCTGACTCATGGGCATGAGATGTTGTTGAATTCTCTCAGATGTTTTTAATGTCAAAGCTTGGACGGGTGCTCTACTTTTTTATTAAATAACTCCCTGGTTTAGACCGCAGTGAGACTTACTTAATTAAGGGCAGTAATTGAACAAAGGGGGATAACTGCAGCGTTCTTCGTGCTATATTGTGCTTTCGCTTATCCTCCCTGAGATAACTGATCTTAAATGGATCCCCGATTGTCATTAGGCTTCTCTACTTTACAACTCGGTGTTAATTTATTGTCCTGGGAGCAACAAGAAGTAGCTGAGGAACTCACAGGAGGAAAAGGGTATTAGTAGGTGGAACATTTCTATTGCAGAAATTAAAGAACTGTGTTACTGTTGGATCATGGACAGTAAACAAACAAATGAAAAGGCGATCAGAAGCCACAGAGATTTCTCAGAAGAATGTTGAGAGTTCCCTGGACAGCTAAAAAGACCAGCGAGGAAATTCTCAAAGAGGCCAACACAAAAAGGGAGCTCATAAGAGACATCAGACAGAAACAATCAACATTTTTTGGGCACATCATGAGAAGAGGAAAGCCGGAATACTTGGTTACAACTGGCAAAATAAAAGGAAAGAGAGATCGCGGACGACAACAAGAGAAAATACTGGATAGCTTGGTGTCATGGCAGTGGAAACAGTCAACAACAGAACTGATACGATGCACGGTAGGTAGAAGATTGTGGAAGAACACGATCGCCTACACCAACCGGTATGGCACATAATGATGATACTGTTGGGAGAACGTTCGAATCTGGTTGAGAAAATGATATTCTAACATTGTTGTGGTCAGTAGTAGTGGCAACATGTTCAATGAGAATGTTGATCATTTTAAAAACATTTTGAAAAATCGTCAAAAGCAGACAGCAATGGACACATTTTGAAGTATTGCCAAATTTAAGCTTCTTCATATTCTCAAACCATAAAGAAGAAACGGCAAATAGAAAATTTACCTGTTTATTTTGTGGACTTTCTTTCCGGTAACAGTAATAGCATACGTTCTCCTTTTCACCTTCCTCCTAATTTATCACCTCTCATCAGAGCGTCTAGAGTGCAGTTACCTTGTCAATATTTAATATACATTTATTAGTTGTATGGTGTTTATGTCCTATTTTAAGCATTGGGTACTGTAGTGTATTATTATTATTAAAAATAATATTGAGGTTTAAATGAGCAATCAACGGTGGTCCAATCGGCGGATTAGTCCAGTTTACCTTGTTTCTATAGGGAAACATTGATTCGGTATTTGTACAAATCACAATTCAAACAGGTTCCTTGAAAGAATTGTGTATAAATAAGGCTGTTCCAGTGTATATACTTTTCCTCTCTTGTTTTTGTGGCTGTCGAGCAACAAAACATACATACTTTGTGGTATCTTGTTGGGCAATAACAAAATTTCTCCACATTATTGGTCCGTGACGGTTCTTCTCGCGGTGTCTCAGGTGTGGTTTTTTTCTTGTGTCCAACCGATAGCTATTGTTCTTTATCCGTTCTTAATCATCATCATCATCAAGTGCCATCTCCACAACGAACGTTGGCTACCATGGAGCACCATTCTGCTCTGTCTCTTGCTTTAATGGTGCAGGTTGCCATATACCGATTTGTCCATCTTTTGATGCTACTATTACATGTTAGTCTTGGTCTGCCTCTTTTACCCCGTATTTTCGCCTCCAAGATTACTTTTAGTAGGCTGTTGTGTCTTTTAACATGGCCCAAAAATCTAATTTGTCTTGTTTGAATTGTGTTTAGTAGTTCTCTTTTAATTTTTAGTTGTTTTAAGACTTCATCATTTGTTTTCTTTTCTTTCAGTCCAATTCTACCTATTCTTCTATATATCCACATTTCAAAGGCTTCAATTCTCTGTTCTGTTTCCTTGTCTAATGTCCATGTTTCTGCACCATATAGGAATATTGAGAAAATATAGCATTTTGATATTCTTAGTTTTAGCCCTAGTGTTATTTGTTTTGATGTTAAAATATATTTCATGACATTAAAATTACTTTTTGCCATTCCTATTCTTTTGTTTATTTCAGTTGTACATTTTCCATCACTGGTTATAGTGTGGTCAAGGTAGTTGTAGTTCTGAACTGTCTCCAGGTCTATTCCTTCAATTTTGATGTCCACTTGTGGGTTTTGAGTATTTCCTCTATTTATGATCATAATTTTAGTCTTTTTGATATTCATATCTAATCCATATTTTTTTGCTTGTCATGTTTATTTCATTAAGTAATTGTTGTAGATCTTAGGACCCATCATTTATTGTAGATCATTCGCTCTTAAAGTAACCTTTAATTGATGTAGATACGTTGTGTTATGGTTTACTTAAAGCCTAGGTATCTACCCCGTTCAGCCAACATATCTGGCTCAAGCGAGACCTTACTGTGCACCAGGTTGTCCTCTCTCATCGATCCTCTTGCTAGATGGAACTAGTCAATCTGTTGCAAGGCCCATCATATGGGGGTGTTTTATTTTAATCAGTTCTACTTCACCGATTTCGACACAAGCTGTCAGCTGTGACGCCTCTTGTTTCCATTATTGTTTGTTTGTTTGTTGTTATGATCATCACAACTGCACACCGGACGAATCCATCAGTGCTCCAATATCCCCCCACCCCCTTCGAGAAAATCATAAGAGAATCCTGGCCCTCGTGCACGAACTCCGTAGCACATCCTTAAATCCAAGGTATGGGCATGTCTACTGACATTTTTTCCCAGGCAGCGGCCCAGTTTATGGCCTACTCTTTTCGATTTTAACTGCCAAAGATTCTTTAACGTGAACGAGTGCACTCTGGAACTCCTCATATCTCCGTTATCCAAGATGGCTAAGCATCGGATATCACTACCCAAGAGATCGTTGGGATGTAACGTCATGTACATATAGAAAGCACGGTTTAATTTGTCCTATTTATGAAAAACCGCCACCATTTCTGGTGTACTTTTGTAGCAATGTCCGTTCTGTCCTGAGGCCGGCGTCGTACCAAGCACCCCCCCCCCCCCCCCCCATTTG
Source organism: Megaustenia siamemsis (assembly GCA_032433765.1). Taxonomy (NCBI): domain Eukaryota; kingdom Metazoa; phylum Mollusca; class Gastropoda; order Stylommatophora; family Ariophantidae; genus Megaustenia; species Megaustenia siamemsis. The sequence goes on from JAVIAB010000001.1 coordinate 24,451,049, forward strand.
CTATTCGCCGCCATGTTGTACTTTGTTAAAATATGTTTGCACATAGTCTACGTTCTCACCAGAAATATGATATCTCAAGTAATACTTTTACAGTACGTGTTCTATAGAGCCCCAGGGTATCCCTGTTTCTATATTTCATCTGCTGAATTCTTATTACAGATGTTCTATGTCACTGCATATCATAACTAAATATTACAGTTTTTACAAACCACGAACTTTTTTTTTTTTATCACGTTCACCTGGTGAGAATATAATGTATCGATCTTGCTTGACACGTTACACGTGTACACGTTTTATTTAACTGCAGGTGTGTGGACATATTGGCACGCTTAGTACTTTCTGATGTGCACACAAATTCCGACTTATTAATGCAAATAATTATGACATTTTCCCCAGGTAGAAGTTATCAGGGTTTTGTGTGTACACTTTTCACCAATGCTGAAACCACGGCATCGTGTAGCCATAGAGATCCGGATCAGTTGCTCAAACATTTGCCGAGATATTTGAACAAATAACAATACACACATCATCATCATCGAGTGCCATCTCCACAACGAACGTTGGCTACCATGGAGCACCATTCTGCTCTGTCTCTTGCTTTGACGTTGCAGGTTGTCATAGGCTGATTTGTCAATCTTTTGATGTTACTCTTACATGTTAGTCTTGGTCTGCCTCTGCCTCTTTTACCCCGTATTTTCCCCTCCAAGATTACTTTTAGTAGGCTGTTGTGTCTTTTAACATTACCCAAAAATCTCATTTGTATTATTCTAATTGTGTTTAGTAGTTCTCTTTTACCTTTTAGTTGTTTTTAAAACTTCATCATTTGTTCTCTTTTCCTTCCATCCAATTCTACCTATTCTTCTATAAATCCACATTTTAACGGCTTCAATTTTCTGTTATGTTTTCGTATCTAATGTCCATGTTTCTGCACCATACAGGAATATTAAGAAGATATAATATTTTGCTATTCTTAGTTTTAGCCTTGGTGTTATTTGTTTTGATGTTAGTATACTTTTCATGGCATTGCAATTACTCTTTTCCGTTCCTAATATTTTGTTTATTACAATTTTACATTGTCTCCGCACGCGCGCGCACATCTATTTTAAAAAAGCAATTCTCCGTTGAAAGTTCTTCCTGCCCTTCTTGCTTGCATTGACTAATAATATTATGGAAGGAGGGGGGGGGGGAGGTGTTTGTTTTCACGTGGACCGTTGTCATGGTTTTTTTTAAATTATTTTCTTCCTGATTTCCCGGTTCTTCTAAGGGAATTTGGAGCTTGCCCTCCATCCTAAGGGTACTGCATCACTACTACTGCTTCTTCTTCATCTTCTTCCTCCTCTTTTCCTGCTGCGGCGCTAACGCGACAAATACCTGTTTTCATCGTCCGTCCTCGCCTCATGTTTGGAACAACCAATTTCATTTGAATTGTGGGGTGGGGGGGGGGAGACCCACTTTGATAACGGTTTATCTTTCAGTTCACACAGCTCAAATTTCTCGCAACATTTAGCAATCGTCAGGTTATCTAGATTTGTGATTCACATATAACACTTGCGGTGTCGTAAAAAAGCTTTTCTGTCTGTCAACATTTTGTTTATTTTAAAAATTAACCATGGGGCGGCATGCTAAAACCATTATTAAGTCTGTAGGGTAATTGCGAGATTTTGTTGAAGTGGTAAAAAATGCTTGCCGTGGATATATTAAATTATCTCCCACGTAGTTATGTAACGGTGGTTCCCACATTTTTTCGGTTGCCCGCTCTTAGTGCCATAGACTTAATACAAATAATAATACATACATATTATTATATAAGGGAACTTCCGAGGCGATAATAGGGAATAATAGAACAAAGAAGTATGTGTTAGCACTCGGAAAAAATGACAGACAAACAACAACAGAAAAAAAACAGAGAACAATATATAATTATTTGTATTCAGTATATAACCACTGGAAACTACTATTCGTTTAGTTTCGTCCAATAAATGTTTGTCTGCAACACAAGTATTCAGCCCTACTGGGAGATACTTGCATTAATAGGAAAGTACAGAAATAAAGTTATTTCCGATCTGTGATCGTAACCCTATGCTATAGTCATGGGAACGCCTTCGTGTAAGACACTGCTCACAATAGCTAATTTTTTAGTTAGCTGCGTGGCAGTGTACCAAGCGTTCGGCTGCTCGTGGCAAGGCGCGTTGCCATGGAGTACGGGTTCGAATCCTGCTTCGGGCCATATATTGTTCTCTGTTTTTTCCTGTTGTTGTTTGTCTGTCATTTTTTCCGAGTGCTAACACATACTTCTTTGTTCTATTATTCTCTGCCATAGACTTATCAGGTTCATGTAGTTACATAAGTGAACTCACGTTTTGGTTAATACGCTCATCCTGCAGGCTCCATATGTTTCCTTAAATCCACTCATTACTTGTCTCGGAGAATTCAATATAATTATTATTATGGGGGGGGGGGGGGACTGGTTGGTTTCGAGGCAAAACGCCGGTCACGAGACAGAGGTTGTGAGTTCTGATCTCGGCTGCTCTAGATGGGATTTTTATTTTTGATTTGTCTCTGCGGCCACCACCACTGGTCTGAGCAGCGAGGCTCGGCTTGAAACGTCAAATATTCATCGACGGAAAAAATATGAGTACCTCCAAAAACGAAGTTATCTGCCTCTACGACGAAAGACCCCTGTGCACACTGCTGCCAGGAAAAGACGGCTTAACACGCAAAATTCAGTTCCTAGTCTCTAGTGACTTCGCCATAGGTTAAAGCTGGCGAACGCGAAATAAAAATGAAAAAGAGTTATTAATAGCTAATATAAAGAACCTGTCAACGAATGGTGGACTACAAATGAAGATTGTGGCGTGTAGGGCACACGGAATGGCATTTTGGAAAATGCGGATTGTTTTTTTTTTTGTATTCATAACTTGGCTCTACGTGTGATTCAAGAGATCTGTCACAGCTTTTCTTATTTTTATTTTAATCATAGTTTTTTTTTTTTTTGGGGGGGGGGGGGCGCACCTCCATGCTTAGCGTTCCCGTTAAAGTTGCAAAATTGTCTGCTCTCTCACTTCTCTGTGAACCTAGTAATAATCCTATAACGATTTCAGTAAAACATGTAATAGACTGGAGCATTTGCAGCAGAACGAGACGACCTAAAGGTGAATGACTGTAGTCACCAGCCGCACTATCACATTATTGGTATATTTCTTTGTCTGCAGTGAGGACCCAAGGATAAAAGCACGTACACCCAGCATTATATTGTCTGATTTCATTCCCAACCACTTTCGCGAGTTGAAGTGACCAATGGTTGCTAAGATAATACAAATTTCTTGTTCATTAACAGTATTGCTCGTTGTAAATATGTATTAATAAATTGTTATGTAGAACAACACAGCAAGCATTTTGTTCAGGGCTGCTCCCATCATTTGTGGCTCTATTTTTTTTCTTTTAATATTCCTGCAAATTGTTTGTAATCAGAGTTGTATCACCTATGAAAGCAGTTGGAACCTTAATACACCAAGACTGCTTCCTTTCAACAGACAACTGCTGTTCTATTTAGTTTTTAGAGTTCTTTCCTTTATAATACCGCTCTATCTTTCCACTATTTATATGTACAGTGCCCCTTATAATGCTACCGCTTCAAAAGGACTATGTTTCCCAATTTGAAAACTACTGGTATAAAATATTGTGTCTGAGAACTATAAGCTGATATAGAATTTCGACGGAAATAGATAATGTTTTGCCGGATTGCACAGTGAGATTACTTGGACTGAAAAAGCATCAGTGTTTTTGGCATCGATTTTTATGTAAATGCGAGACGGTATTAATTTGCAATCGCCTGACGCTAAATACAATTGTTTATATGTGGGGTATCTCCGTTGTGGGTCGGTATTTTCTGTTTCTTGTGTTTGTGCCTGGAAGATGATTTCATTAATACAAGTTTAGTCATGGACTACGTCTGCGTTTTATTTGATGGCCAGCGCAGATATCAAGTTTATAGATGCACTACACTGATATAAACGTTCATGTTTACAACGTCGATATCAAGATTTATACATTTAGTACATTGATATCATGTTCAAAGATTGACTGAGTATACTTATAGAGATTAATTGCGATAAATTTTACTTAGAGTTATATTAAATGAATATGCGTTTAATTATTAAGTTAATAAACGTTTAGATAATACGTAGGTATACTTTTATATATCGACTATGTGAGTATTCGTTTAGATATTATTCTGCAGTCTTAAACGTCAGCCTCAATAGATTCATAGGAAGCATTGATCAGCTCAAGGTTTGAGGAGTTCGATACAGCTTATCGAGGAATTGGCACCCGCGATAGCTCAGTGGTTAGTGAACTAGACTACAAAGGACAAGAGGTAGGGTTCGATCCTGATCGACGGCTTCCGAGTTCACCCAGCCTTAATTGTGCACCGAATTTTTTTCTGGGAAAGTAAAGCGGCATGGGCATATTACCGACCACATTACCCAAAAAATCATGTGCCGAAGGTCTATAAAAATGTTGGTCATTAACAACATATTCCCTATACGTCGCTTAGCGTGACGGGGCTCTTTATTATTATTATTTTTTTAATCGAGGAATTGCAAGGATGTTGTCTTAGAAACCTCTCTGTTCATCCTTTGGTGAACACCTCTGTACGTAGTAGGTGCTCAGCAGTCGTTTTGTCAACGCTGCAGTCTCATTCATTAAGCTTTCCTATCCCAGGGGTTTGGTAAATGTGTGCTTGTCTTTTACGGTCGCAACAGCAGGGCCGGCGATCCAACAGATGAACAAAACCACGCCTTGGTCTACTAATTGATCTCTCTGGAAAGAACCAGCGTCAAAACAGGTCGGTTAACAGAGGCAATGATCGCCGTGTTCTCCAAAGTGGTGATATTTACTGATATAGAAGACTAGTAATGATGCACTGTAGACAAGACACGTTCCAACTTCTCCAGTAAAAGGCGATAATTTAAGAAAAAATCCATTACAACCCGTCACATTACAAGGAGGTGCGCGTGGCCGTGCGGTTTAAAACCATTGTTCCGCTGGCTAAAACGCCAGCGTATAGTGTTCGAAATCCGCGGTAGACAGAAAGGATTGTTTTTCTATTGGGGTGAGGGGGGGGGGAGAGAAAGGGGTGAAATAAAAAATGCTCTCACACATAGTGGCGACTGCTTTGACCAAGACAGTCTCGTAACAACAAGAATCCAAGAGTTTTGCACTTTATCAACTCGCGACTTTAAAACAAGACAAGATGGTCTCATAGAAATGTAAATATTGTTATTTGCATCTTTTCCTCCTTTGATTTTGTACATCTTAATCATCGTCATATTGTCTATTCTGATATGGACTTTGTTCTTTTAGCTGCAAGTCTGAATATTTCTCGTTGATTTTTAAACAAGCGTAGCTTTTTTCCCCCTCGCATTTGTGTTTTATATTTCATTTGGTCATGTACTTGTTTCTGATAAATCTATTAGACGTCTAAGTTACACTTTTATCTCTTTTAGATAATTTGTCATATTCCTTTGCCAGCTTATCAGCCTCTTGTGGTTATGTATATGTTTATGATAAATCTCGTGGGCAAAATTACATTTGTATCTTGGTGAGATAATTTGTCACCTTTCTTTACCAGCTTATCATCCTCATTATATCGATAAATATTGCTCTTGAGGTGGAATGTAGTGAATCGCTGTTCCTTTGTATAGCAGGCACAGTTTGTGGAGTGTTTCTGTTACATCGTTCAAATGTGTATTTATGTGACTACATTGTTTAAGGATCGAATAAGTAGATAATAAGTTTAACCTTTACTTAACGTTGATATAAATGTAGCCATCGACTGTGTTGATATCAGTTTTGATATTGTCTACGTAGGTGTTTAAATATTGACTCCGAAGATATCAGGTTAGTGTTGACTATCTATCTATCTCATGTCCTTTCGAACCGAAAACGGCACATAGGACAGAATTACAATCTCAAAAACAGAAACCTTGCATGCCAAAATGGCACATATTGCAGAGATCACTGCTTCTAAAATCTATGGTTCTGTTTCCATAACAATGCTTTTTACAATGACAGCTTGTCAAGCCATCGAGCAACCTCCTTAGTCGCCTCTTACGACATGCCTGGAAGGTCACAGTGTCACTATTCTTTACTTCCCACATAATGAGGCCCCGGGGTATAAATGTATATATTTAGTTTAGTCTATAGTTCAGATTGATGTTACCGCAGTCGAGTCATTCCCATATCCGCTTTGCCACCCGTTCCAGCAATCATCGAAGCGTTCGTCTAATGGTAGTTCCTGTACTGCACTGATTGACCGTGTTGTTTATATATATATATATTGACTACGTGAGAATATAATTCTACGAATTGACTAGGCATTATCATCAAGTACCGTGTCTCCTGATGTAGGTGAACATGTCTCTGCACAACCTTTTATTTCCATAGCTGTCTAATCAATTCTGTTGTTGACTTCATACCAATCCAGTCCCATAAGCGGCTTGCGCCGATATGGAAACACTTCTCTCCGTTTATCTCCATCTCACCTTCTCCTAACTTCTTCAGTCGATACAATACACTTCAGCCGGTCCCGTCTCACAACATGGTACTCTCTTACCGCGCCCTAAATCTCGCCCTTATCTATGTTGAAAACAAATGTCTTTTTTCTTTGATCTCTCTCGTAACCTCCAACTATTCATTCTAGCAATTTATGTTGCCTCCGAACATCTCCCTGCCTGTCTCCCGTCCTATTATGACCACGTATGTGTGTAAAAAAAAAAAGTAAAGTACTCCCGTCACGCGAAGTGGCTTATAGTGAGTTTGTTGCTGATTGTTCATCATTGTAGTGTCTAAATTTGATAGCTCAACACTGGAATGAAAATTGTGTTGAAGAGCAGTCTTTGGTCTTTAAGTAAAGTAAAAGTAAAGTGCCCCTGTCATACCAAGTGGCGTATAGGGAATATGGTGTTAGTGACCATAGTTTTACAGACCTTCGGCACATGATTTTTGGGGTAATGTGGTCGGTATTAGGCCCGTGCCGCTTTACTTTTCCAGAAAAAAATAAGGTACCCATTAAAGGCTGGGTGAACCCAGAAGCCGTCGGTTGGATCGAACCCTACCTCTTGTCCTTTGTAGTTCATTTCACTAACCACTGAGCTATCGCGGCTCCCACGTATATGTGTACACGTGTATAATTTTTAATATTGACTTGGTCGATACACATTTAGACAAAGCCACTCCGGTCCGATGCTGGCGGAATGGTCTTCCTCCACGCTTATTGGCGAACACCAAAATGAACTCGGTGCTCAGAAATACAATGTTGGAGTCGGATTTGTTTACTGATAGACTTTAGATATCGCAGTTAACTGTAAACTACACCACCGCGCTTTTAAGCCAATTTACTGTCATTTTAAGGACGGACGATGAAGAGTAGTAACCGTGGGTCGAACACCAGAGAATAAAAAACAATGACAGTAAAATAATTGTCATCAAGTTCATTCTTATGTACAGTGTGTACTGTGTAAATGTATACTATTGTTATTATGTATATATGACCATATTCATGGTTCATTGGCCTTGTTTCACTTGTAACACTCATACCCTGCCTTTTCCTGATCACACAAGAACCGAACTCGGTAGCACCATTTAAAGGCTGCAGCAATTGATGGAAGTTGTTATATAAGTTCAGTGACGACGAAATTCTATTTTTATTTATTTATTTTAGCCCATGTTATTCAATCTAGTGCCCTCAATCTCAGCTGTTGAAGAGTACTTTTCTGTGTTTACGAATAGAAAAAGAGTATGTTGGTTCACTCTTTAACCTCAATGGCTCAAACACAATAATTATAATCTATCACATTATAAATAACTTTTTTCCCCAACATACAAAAGGAAGTTGGGGTGGGGGGGGCGCTACTATTCTCACACAGACCTATCAAAGGGGCTGCTTGAATTGCGAATGTGCAATTGATTTCCCCTCCTAAGAAAAAATATAAATAGGATTAATCCGCTCCAGACCTACCGTGATTATTGCAACCTCTACAATAATACATATAATACAGCACTCAATGCATACACCCAGAAACCAATAAATGCACTTGAAATACTGATCATGAACATTTCGCTGCACTTTACCCGTAATGAAGAAAGGCTGATAGCAAAAGTGGAAGGTGGAGGGGAGAAGAGAATGTTATTATTTGGAAAGAGTCAGCTTCCATTAAAATCACCACTCAACCTGTACAGTGTTCTTCCCTTTTATATTATTTTAAGTTAGAAATGTTCCGAGTTCGTGATTCTTTACTTTCAAAATCTGTTCATAGTTTCTTCCTTTTGACTATTAAAGCAAAATCTAAACTGGTTGACAACATTGTCATTGAACAGGTTAGCTTGCCTGTTGACTACAATAATGCTAGCGTGCTATTTTCTCACCCAGTTTTGTGTTTTTTCTGCAAATGGTAACGCAGTACTTTTTTTTTTTACTGTGTACATTTTCCACTTACTAATGTGGCACATCTGTGAAACCTCTGTCTCAGTTACTTCCTGCTCCTCTTTGTCATGGAGTCTTCAGTCATCAGCTCATGTTTGTGGTCTTCCACAAATTGCTCCTTGTCTCCATTGGCCACCTGTAAACCATGTACTTTTCCGGGTACACGATATCATCTAATCACTACGGTCTTCTGAAGCAAAGGCGCCTGGAAGGATCAGAACTAAAAGAGATTAGAGACTCCTGGCTGACTGCGTTAGGATCAGTGAACAAGAATCGAATTCCGTCTCCAATTCTTTGTGCAGACTCTAGAAACACACTAACCAGTCAGTCCAAATGAGTAAAGATGGAGAGGGACGACAACAAGGTACCAAGAAACGCCAAGCTGAAGTCGAATATGTTGGGTCGAATGGCGAAGATATAACAGTTCTACTGCAAGCCACAAAACATCGCATCTACGCACACTTAACGACTTTTTACAAGTGCGGACGACGAAAATGGCTGTTTATTCCTTTAGTAGTCGACGAGTTTATTCCTTTAGTAGTCGACGAGTTCATTCCTTTAGTAGTCGACGAGTTCATTCCTTTAGTAGTCGACGAGTTCATTCCTTTAGTAGTCGACGAGTTCATTCCTTTAGTAGTCGACGAGTTCATTCCTTTAGTAGTCGACGAGTAAACGCAAGAAAGAAAAGCCACGAAATCCTGCCCATTGTTTTCTGAAGACCTTCAAAGGGTAACAGTCCACAGCTTCTTCTTTGTCTCATCATAATCATTGAGTGCCGTCTCCGCATCGAAGGTTGGCTACCATGGAGCGCCATTCCACTCTGTCTCTTGCTTTGATGGTGCAGATTGTCATAGGCTGACTTCTTTGTCTGTTATCTGGAAACTTGATTTTTAGTACGAGATTCTTTTTCTTTTTAATGCGTTGTTAACAAGACGACGGTTTGTAATTTTAGTACAAGGAATATTTTTTTAAAGCCAGAAAAGTGTCAAATAAGCCCAGAATGTATATGACGCCATGTAGATGGAAAAAGGGCAAATTTCTTATATTTGTGGGGTGGGAGGGGGAAGGAGAAGAGAAAGGAAATTCGCAATCGTAGGCTGACCTGACAATCGAGGTGGGTCGAATGCTGTTAGAATTCGGCCACATTTTATTTGAAAAAGTAAGTTACGTTTAGGGGCGCGCATGAAGCAGATCAGCAGAGCGCCAACAAAATAAACTTGTCATCCGACATTTCTATCATTGATCCGTGCGATATTTTAAATTATAATGTGAGATTACTCCTTTTGAGATTAAGTGTGAACAGAGTGCGTGTTCTGAATGTTGTTTTGTTGTTTCTTTCGTTATAACCCTGTTTGACTAAGCTCGGGTTATCATTGCGTTCAGTGACCCCAACCATAAAAGGCTATTCGTGTCTCTGTTCAATGAATTACCTTCTTTGTTGGGCTTTATAATCACCTGTGGACAACTATTGATAAGATATCTTTTCATTGAGGTACACTATGTTGGATCACCACCACGATCTATCAGAAGACAGGTGTTTATACCCTGAGGCACAAATACAACAGGTGTACGGTTTGACATATCATTCGGTGAAATAAATAACTTATATACGACAAACATTCTAATACCATTTCAAATAGCTCCACATCATCAAGTGCCGTTCCTACTGGCTTGGTGCTAACGTGTCTCCACAACTCTCTCTACGGCTGTATATAATTTCTATTGTTGACTTCTTGCTAAGTCATTCTCTTAAACTGTCTGCTATCTTTTCTTTCCTTGTATCTCTGCTTCTCTCAATTTTTCCAGTTGTCACAATATATTTTAGCTATTCTCCGCATATTCATTTAATCATGGTTCATGCCAAGAGATGTTAGATACGAGGTCCCTCCATAACCATCGTTCTTGTGCGTTGTACTACAGTCCCACTTTATTTTTTAATCCGTGCCGAGCCATGAAACCATCCAGCATCACTTCCCACCAATTCGTTGGCACTACTTTCATTTAAAACTTAGTCAAAGCAGTCGTCACGACGTGTGTGACTCAGGATTTTTATTTCACCCCCAATAGAAAAAAAAAATCATTCCTGTCTACCGTGGATTTCGAACGCCGTACGTCGGATTTTTTTCAGCCAGCGAAACAGTGGTTTTAGCCGCACGGCCACGCGCTCCTCTACTACCTTCATTTAGTTTTGCCAAAGAGAATATTTAACTTGCAGGCACACAGTCGGGTGGTAGTTGAAGTCCAGGTGATAACGCTGCCATTAGTTTTCATTTCACCCTACCCATTTCATCATAAGCATTGATGTTTTAGTTGTCATTCACACTTGATCATATCAGAAACACATTCTTTATATGATTCTTCTATATTATACTCAAGCTGATTTGAAGAATCTATTTATTCATTTGTAATAACTTGTGGTGAACAGACAATTATTCCATCTTTGAAGAAGGAAAAAGGTTTTGCGTAGGTATTGATCTACTTAAGTATTCTGACGTCAAACATAATTAAGCTACAAATATATTTATTTATGCATTTATTTTATGTGGTATCACCACTCACATAAAGCACTAATTTTAAGAATAAACATAATGTAACAGACTTAGGACATCATTACCAATGATACTGCAAAAATGTTTAAGATAATATAGCTGAAGTACCATTTTGGAAACTATAACTAGCGACATTTTATACTGTCGTTTTTGTTGTTTGGTTCGGACTTATGAACCAATAGTTATTATAAATAACGGACGTTGCTATATGTTATTATGTACCGGAAGCATAAGTAATAGTAAGACGGTACAAAACAAACTCAGTAGATGTGAGCAAACCAAAATCTTTAGATTTATAACAGCACGCCGTGCACTCAGATCATAGTTACAGAAAATGAGTCACAGAGACCACCAGTTGCGACTGTGGAACACCCAGGTTGCTAATCAAATCCTGAAACTCTACTCTAAACAGCCAAAAATGTGGCCCGCAGAAGTAAATTAACATGACTAACTTTGTTTAGCGAAGACTTCAGTACGCTTTGTCCTTTATTTTGGTTAAGCGTGTGCGTTAGTTCCTCTGGGGCCGAAGACATCTATGAGCAGAAATCATACCTCTCCATGTCTAACGATTTACTACTAAGTTTTGTAGGTCTTGTTTTGGTCTTAAACTTATTGTTGAGTCATCTCTATTAATTGTTATTCCATATATAGTTTCTTTTGATCTTCTTTGGTTTTCTGTAACTTTGATGTTATTTGTTAATCAAAATTCCAAAATGTTGAACTAATTTTGAGGTTTTATTCTTTTCCATCGATATAAAATAGTTCACTTTTTGTTTAAAAAGAAAGTAGTCATGGTACGCACACAGACACCCCTTACTCTACCATATAGTTTGCAATTGAAAGAGAACTTAATAATGTGGTATTCTACTGCTCCTGATGCTAACCGTCGCCATCTATAGATAGAGTAAAGGCATCCAGATCCATACAACTGCGAAGCTGCTGTAAAGCTGATGACAATAATGACAATTTAAACAAAAAAAAGGGGGAAATCTAATCTGCCCGTCATTTTCTTCCGTAAATTCATAGTAAAAATACACTTGTTTGTGAAGTCCGTTTTAGCAAGAACTGGCACTTATTTATATTTGCGTTATAAAAGAGGTACAGACTAGGTGGCAGAATGGATAGATTATTGTCGCTTTTCATGGCAAGTGGGTGTGGTTTTGAATCACAGCGGGGTAAAAAAAAAAGTTTATATCGGGGTGGGGTGAAATGAAAACTTTGATCAGAACACCTTGTGACTGCGCTGAACATTCGGTCTTTATTTATACTGGCGTACCCCAAAATGGGATTAAGACAGTAATGGTAGTTGATAGTTTTATACGGAGATTGGATGGCCGAGCAGATTGGACAGTCTGTTTACAATCAAGTGGATGCCTTTCTTGTCGGTAGGATCAAGATTTTTACCAATGTAAAATAAATCTTATTATATGGCTGTGCAACATGGAGAACAACAAAGACGACAATCATAAAGATACAGACCTTCATTAATGGATGCTTGCGTAGTATACAAAGATGGAAACGGGCAGAACAAAATCATTTACTTTGATCTATGGGATAGTACTAGTAAAATACCAGTGTACAACAAAAGAGACACAGCGAAGGCGGTGGCGCTGGATAGGACACAAACTGCGGAAGCCACATGAAAGCACTACATGAAATGCCCCCTTTTTTTTATTAATACCCAGGGGAAGTGACCAAGAGGAAGACCAAAATATTCTTGAAAAGACAGGTGAAAGCAGAGATGAAGATGATGGGGACGACATGAAATGATCTTAAAAGAATGGCAAGAAAACAGAACGACTTGGAAAGTGTTTGTTGAAGACCTGTGCACCACAGGAGCTAGCTGAAAGGAAGAAAAAAAAGTAGAGAAATATGTCCATCTGTGTGTCTTTCTCTTCCCTCTTCTCTCTCCCCCCCCCCCCCCCAAAAAAAAAAAAAAAAAAAAAAATCAAATGTAGAAAAGTGATGTTATCCACTGATTTTTTTTTTTTTTAAATATGAGATCAATTTTATTATGAGCAATCATTTTTGTGGCAAACAGTAGGGAGATTGATTTAACGTTTGTGACCTGGTTAGTGCGAGAAACACGTTCATGTTTGATGTGTATGACCAAATCAACAAGGCTGTTATAGATTCTAAGTAAATTTTAAAAACTCTGAAAAGTTGCCCACATTTTGTTTTCGCCGATAGCTGGTATCAAGCAAGTGTCTGGACACGAACACTGATACGCAAAACATAGACATTTATAAGGACCAAAAATGGTCAGTGTCATCACCTATGGCAAGATGTGTTAAGCAAATATAGGTTCCCTCAATGCCTTGCTAAGCGTGTGGGAAATATGGTGTTAATGACCTATTTTTTTTCCATAACCACGGCACATTTTTAAAGGACAAGAGGTAGGGCTCGATCCCAACCGACGGCTTCCGGTTTCACCCAGCCTTAAATGGGTACCGGATTTTTCTGGGAAAGTAAAGCGGCGCGGGCGTAATACCGACCACATTACCCCGAAAATCATGTGCCGAAGGTCTGTAAAATATATGGTCACTAACACCATATTCCCTATGCGCCACTTGGCGTGACGGGGGTACTTTACTTTTTTTTTTTTTTTACGGCACATTTTTGGGTGATTGGTCGGTATCACGTCAGGCCGTCTTTCCCTCCCAGAAAAATTGAAAACTTAATAACCGTTTTGTTTTAATTGTTGACTTTTTTATGCACACTGTTTATTGTCATGACGTTATATGAAAAAAAGTCAAACTATCGTATTGAAGATTTATTAATATTTTTACGGGGAGTCTTTATCTTTCTTTATCAAACCACGAGAAGAGAACAATGTCATCAAATACTACGTATTTCTGCGTCAGCTATATCTTTTTTTTTATCTTTTGTATTTGACGATGCCGGGACTTTATCTTCTTGTCTATACGACTTTTTCTACGTCTTTGAAATAAATCAGAACGCACAAACAGTATACAATGAAGCGCGACGTGGTGAGTTACGCACTTAGCTGTGCGAGAAAAACCTACACGTTTTTTTTTCCGCGTGTAGTGTTGACCAATAGAAACTTGATATTTTATTAGACTATGTATTTCTTTTATATACCTCATATAAGACGCAATTAAAACCATCTATTTGTTTGCAATGAATTTTGTTATATATAACGTCTTATAAACAAAATACCAAAACACGATCTTTTAATGTAATGGGAGACTTCAACGCCAAAGTAGGACAAGATAACGCAGGAGTGGAACATGTGATGGGGAGAGAAGGCTGTAATACAACAAGTCAGAATGGAGAAAGATTAATAGAATTATGTTTAATAGAAAATTTAGTTATAGGTGGGACATTATTTCCACATAAAAATATCCACAAAACAACATGGATATCTCCTGATGATAGAACATCAAATCAAATTGACCACCTATGTATTAAACAACAATTCAGATCATCATTAATAGATGTAAGAGCATACAGAGGTGCTGATGTTAATAGTGACCACAACCTGTGCATTGGGAAAATAAGATTAAAATTTAGAAACCAACAGAAGAGGTCAATTACACATAAAATTGATAGTCATAAACTGAAAGATGAAGCAATAAAGGAAAAGTTTAACATAGAGCTAAGTAATTTTTATTCAGCACTTGGTGAAATAGACTTAGATATCAATGAAATGTGGGACTCACAGAGCAAAATACTAATGACAGCAGCAGAAGCAAGTGCTGGACTGAAGAAAATGGAAAAAACGAGCTTGGATCTCAGACACCACATGGAAATACATCAAAGAAAGAAGAGAAGCGAAGAGAGCCATGACTAATGTAAAGACAGATCTTGGAAAGGTTCTGGCAAAAGCAACATACAAAGAATTAGACAACAAAGTGAAAAGTTCGGCAAGAAGAGATACAAGAGCTTATATAGACAACTTGGCAGAGAAAGCAGAGACAGCTGCAATTACAGGAGACAGCAGAACTCTTTATACTGTACAAAAGATGCTGACAAACACCTATACATCCAGTGGAACACCAATTCTAGACAAATCTGGATTAATGCTAACAACAAGCGCAGACATAAAAGCCCGTTGGGCGGAACACTTCAAAGAAATTCTTAACCGTCCACTACCTCACAGTTTAATAGATTTTGAAGCTGAAACACCAGCAGCAGAATTAGATGTAAATTTAGATGACTTCACCTTGAGTGAAATAGAAACCACCTTAAAGCTAATGACCAATAACAAGGCTGCTGGAGAGGATAAGTTAACAGCTGAGATCCTCAAGGCAATTGATAGCCATAATTTAATACATCTCCAAAAAATGTTCAACATCATTTGGAAAACAGAGAAGACGCCTCATAAATGGAAAAAAGGAATCATTGTTAAGATCCCAAAAAAGGGCAATCTTAGAGATTGTAACAATTGGAGAGGCGTGACACTTTTGTCAGTTGCCTCAAAATTATTCTGTAAAATCATCCTAAATAGAATAAAGGATTCAATAGATACAGTAATGCGTGAAGAACAGGCTGGGTTTAGAAAAGGGAGAAGCTGTCTTGACCACATTTTCACTCTACGACTTATATTGGAGGAACACATTGAAAAGCAAAAACCTTTTGTACTTAACTTCATCGACTTCAAAAAAGCATTTGATAGTATTCATAGAGATTCTTTGTGGAAAATTCTGAAGCAATATGGCTTACCATCAAAAATCATAAATATTATCAAAGACATGTATGATGGTTACACATGTGCAGTTCGAACAGAGGAAGGACTGAGCGAATGTTTCCCAATAGAAACTGGGGTTAAACAAGGATGTATTTTATCGCCCTTGTTATTTGGAATTGTTATGGACTTCATAATGAAGAAATGCTGCACTGGTAATAAAGGCATCGAATGGATACAAGGAGACCATTTGGAGGACCTGGACTTTGCTGATGACATAGTTCTCATCAGCAATCAGATAAAAACGATGCAGGAAAACACAAATGAACTATCATCAATAGCCAGCAAAATTGGGCTTGAGGTCAATCATGAAAAGACTAAAGTCATGAAAAGTTTAATTCCAACAAGTGACAAAATATACATGGAAAACAAACCAGTAGAAGAGATCGATCACTTCATCTATCTTGGAAGTCACATTGATCGAGAAGGGGATACGAGCAAAGAAATTAGAATCAGACTGGCTAAAGCAGCAATGTCTTTCAGAAGCCTTGAAAAGTTGTGGAAATCAAAACTCATTAGCACAAACACAAAACTTAGGCTATTCAAATCAAATGTACTATCAACCCTTACGTATGCGTGTGAAAGCTGGAAAACAACAAGAGATATAGAAACAAAGTTGAACGCATTCGAAAATAAATGTCTAAGGAAAATACTTGGTATAGAATGGAACGAATTCAAAACAAACGAGGAAATTAGAGAAATCGCCAATCAACCACTAATATCTTCAGTAATAAAGAAAAGACGATGGTCATACGTTGGACATGTGATGAGAAGAGATAATAATCGAATAGCAAAGCAAGCCCTCATATGGGAAACACAGGTAAAAGAAAAAGAGGAAGACCCAGGGAGACACTGAGAAGAACATTGATGAGAGAGGCAAGAGCAGCAGGAATCGGCTCCCTCAATGAGATAGAACTGCTTGCACAGAACAGAGACAGATGGCGAGATTTGATAAAATATCTTTAAAAGAAAACTGCTAGAACAAAAATTCATATAGGAGAAGGTGTATCTTGGTCTACGCCCTATGGGCCGGTTACGGCTCGAAAGGTCAATAGATAGATAACGTCATGGCAATAAACAGTTTGCATATAACTTGTCAACAATTAACAATCAAACGGTTATTAAGGGGGCGTGCGTTTTGGAACGGACTATAGAAGCTGTCCCAAAGGGACATAGTGAATAACTATTTTAAAATATTAATGGTGAAATTCCTAAGGACGACAGACAGACAAGTAAGGAAATGTGTTAGTTTATTTCATTTCGTTTTACCAACCAGATTGGGGGAACTGTCTCTAGTGTGGAAGGTCAGTGAAGGTAGCAGTTACATATAGAGGATAAATAGACCGATCTGTATATTCTAGATTGCCTCATTTCATTACCACCGGTTGACACCTAGTGTGAGAACATAGGGCCAGAATTAACAAGTCAGAGACTGAATTAAGTAATGAAGTGTGTTGTGGGGATTTAATAGATTGTATCATCATCATCATGTGCCATACTGGTTGGCGGAGGCGATCAAGTCCTTCCACAATCTTCTATCTACAGTGCATCGTATCAGTTCTGTTGTTGACTGTTTTCCATGCCATGAAACTAAGCTATCCAGTATTTTCTCTCTCTGTCGTCCGCGATCTCTCTTTTCTTTTATTTTGCCAGTTGTAACCAAGTATTCCAATTTTCCTCTTCTTATGATGTGCCCGAAAAATGTTGATTGTTTCTTTCTGATGTTTTTTAGGAGCTGCCTATTTGTGTTGGCTTCTTTGAGAACTTCCTCATTGGTCTTTTTAGCTGTCCAGTATCATATGAACTATATTTAATATATACAATCAGGACAATTACGAATTGCTTGTAAGATGGTGGTGCAGGGTAGTCTAGAGGTATGACGTTGGCCTCGAGACAGGAAGGAGCCGGGTTTAAATTCCACCAGAAGCGGTAGTGATTTTTCAAAAAATTAATCCGTGGTTTCTTTGTGACGTTTCCCTCCCCTGATCTGTTTGTTAGTGGTATCCGATGTCTAGCTTTCTATGATAACGGCAACCATCATGAGGTCTCGTGTGCACTTCCAGCATATTAAAAATTCATTGTAGATAATATCGGAAAGAGTTGGCAATAAATATGGTGGCTGCCTGGGCAAAATTGTCAGCAAAAAACATACCCACTCCGTGGATCCCTGGCCGTGCTACGGAGTTCGTGCACGTGGGCCAGGATTCTCTTCTGATTTTCTTAAGATTTTCAAGGGGGATGTCGGAGCACCTATGAATTCGTCAGGTATGCAGGAATGATGATCTTAACAACAAACAAAGATCGAATTATGATTGTAAGAGGGAAAGCTAACGCAACACTGTGACTATTAAAAGATGTATATATTTCTGTCCGTTCATTCTAATGTTGTCCATTTGTTGATTTCTTGCCTTGTTGGTATTTATGACTTGTATGACAACTTCCACTTTCATCAATTAAAAAAGTGATATAAAATTGTATATTTAAATATAATTCACATTATATATTATCCACATACTACATTTCTCTGACGTTAACCTTCTCTGTGCAAAATATAATCATGTTTTCTTGTTGTCCCGTTGAATCTGCTAAATAGAGGGAGCGCAGTGACCCGCACATATGTTGCTCATACAACGTGTGATCTTGATATCTACAGCTTATTACTTATCTTTCCTTGTCATATTTATGTGCTAGTAATTCTAGTTCCTTTACTCATACTTCATTTGATCAGCACACTTTTTGGACTTCGCACATTTATGATTACTTCTCATTGTGAATTGCTATTATGCGAGTCATAATATTGACGTTCTTGGTTCAAAAGAGTTCTCCGGCATCATTATAGCTCTTATGCTTGCGGCCTCTGTACCATCAAATATTCTCATTTCTTCTATTTACATCATTACCCTGCAGCACACAAAATCCTACGAAGAACTTTACCTGTGATGAAATTTCCCCGGATATTTTTTCTGTGGGTGTTTTTTTTTTTTTTTTCCCCTGAATCTTATAGACCGTTTCTAACATTGAAAAAAGTACCATCACATTCAAAACAAAGAAAAGTTCTGTTATGTGTATCGAACACTCTCATATATCAATCATAAACTTGTTTTATATTATAAATGAGGTGTTAGAAATAATTTATTTTGTCTGTTAGAAATAACTTTTGAATCTTTAGAAATGTGGATTTACAGAAGAATGGTAGTAGTTGTGTGATAGGAGAAGAAAATAAATAATGAAGTACTGCAACAAAAGAAATGAACTAAATACTTATTGAATATAATCCGAGCAAGTCAAATAATATGTTTTGGATGTTTTTTGCTTTTGAGCCTAATTCCTTCTTTAAAAAAAAATTCCCCTCATTATAATGTCTTTTGCTTTCTTTTTGCTTATAAAGTCAAAAAAACAAATGCCGCGATAGCTCAGTGTTTAGTGAACTAAACTACAAAGGACAAGAGGTCGGGTTCGATCCTGATCGATGGCTTCCGGATTCACCCAGCCTTAAATGGGTACCGGATTTTTTTTCTGGGAAAGTAAAACGGCACGGGCGTAACACCGACCACATTACCCAAAAATCATGTGCCGAAGGTCTTTAAAAATTATGGTCACTAACACCATATTCCCTATACGTCACTTGGCGTGACGGGGTACTTTACTTTACTTACTACGTCGAAAAAAAAAACCTTCAGGAGTGTTAACGTACGCTTATCACATAGCGATACGTTTCGAGTGTACGGAGACAGCCTGCCTTCAGGAATGGCTTCAGTTTAGCAGTAACTGTTGATAACTATAGTTCTACTGTCTTGTGACAGATAATAGCGCCCTAACCGGATTTGACTGAAACTCTCACTAAGAACTTCCAGATGTAATTGTCTATCCTCGTCATTAGCTGCTGTATAAAACTGGCTGTTTTTTCTCATCTATGTCGTCTGCTAGGTATGCTGCAGTATTATCTTAACTCTAGTCTCTATCTGACTAGCCTTAATTGGGACGCTAATTCTATCTCACTCTCGGTCTGCGACTCACAAAGACTTTCTCTCTACTATAACTGGAACTACTGCTAGCCCTAGTTGCTTTGCCAGTAAAGCCATACAAATTGGAAGATGACGAGTTCTCAACTGTCTGTTATTTATAATACCTACCTGGGGCGCATGGATTATGTCATTTCGGCCAATTTAAAGCTTAACAGTGAGTCACTATTTTGCACATTTTAGTTTTCTAGAACCCACTTCTTAGAAATTCTGGCTTCTATACATCCATATTTGCTCATGTCAACAGCAAGTATTTGGGTCATAGCTTCTTCTCAGGATGCAGTCGGCTTTGGTAAACTTAAGTAGGCTGTTGTCTTAGGTATCTGCTGCGATGCGTCAGTCCAGAGGACCACTGAGTCGCTATTCTGCTACTAATTACACCAATAGGCCAATCTGCATTCTAGTCAGTGAAAGGTTTTTTCATAAATAGTCTATCAACGTCTACTACTGTTGAACTGAATGTAGCATAATTCACCACTGGCGATAGAATGTAATTTAATTTTAGCATCTAATTGTGGTTATGGAAGGCCCCAGTTTCACTGCAAACGAATTAAAATCCATAATTTCTCAACCGCTCATACCAGTGGAATCATCCGAATTAATATCTTATCTCCCAAACAAAGAAAGGTAGCTGCAGTTCCCATCATAGCAGTCACAGCACACGCCGGGAGAGACATAAGGCGAAACCGCACATAAAGTGAACACAGCCGTCTGTTCCCCGTCATACGATATCATCATTCATCGTAAGCAATCGGAATATCGAAATACAATCCGGATGAAACACGTCTGATTGTATGTAAACTGCAAGAACCACGTTAATTTATAAACTTGTCTCTTCAGCGTAATTCTCCGTTATTCTCTTTGTGTGGTTCTTGTTAATTCCATAACAAGGCCTGTCTTCACCTTATCTGTGCTAGTTTTCTTAAGCCATCGCCGTTATCTTTTGTTAAATTCTCCTATTTCTACCTTTTTGATTCTTTCGACGACTGACCTTGCTACAAAACCATAACTTCTCCATTATTCGCAAGCTTTTATATGAAAGCTGATTATCCTGTCCCATCTGATTATCAATTTTCTAGCTGTACATTTTCCCTAACTATGCTTTGGCTAAATATGCGTTGTTGTTCTTTTTAAAACATTTATGTAACGGATTTCCAGCTTAATTTTCACTATCATGTGTCATATTCGTCATATTGCGTGATTATCATTTTCATCATCATCATCAAGTACCGGGCCTACTAGCGTAGGTGATCATGTCTCTCCACAACTTTCGATCTCGGCAGCTATTTATCATTTCTGTTGTTGACCTTCTGCCAAGCCATTCTCTTAAGCTGTCTGTTATTTTTTTCTATTTACTTTCCTCTATCTCTTCGTCCCTCAATTTTTCCAGTTGTTACAATATATTCCAGTTGTTCTCTTCTCATTACATGGCCAAAAAATGATGATTGTTTCTTCCCAATATTGGAAATTAGCTCTCTTTTTGCTTTGACCTCTCTCAGAACATCTTCATTACTCTTCTTAGCTGTCCATGGTACTCTCAACATTCTTCTGTAAAACCACATTTCTACAGACTCCAGTGATTTTCTTGTCTGTTGTCCTATTGTCCATGATTCGCATCCATATGCTAAGACTGGCTCTACATAACATTTAAGAACTCTTTTTCTTGTTTCTATTGTCAAAAATGGGTTGCATAGTATTTTCCTAATTTTTTGGAAAGCTGCTTTTGCCTGAGCCAGTCTGCATCTCACCTCTTTTGTACATCTTCCGTCTGAGGTTAACAAAGTTCCCAAATATTTAAATTCATTTATCTGTTTTAATATTGTTCCACTTGTCTTTATTTTACACTGAGGTGATGTCTTTTTCTTTATTGTTACTATTACCAAAGAAAAAGATTATCATTTAACAAGCTACATAACACCTTTGCGGTATACATTATCTTCATCACGAATCTATCCAAATTTGTGCCTTCATTTTTCGTTTTCTTCTTCAGCTATCAGCTTCTGCTATACATTTAGAGACGGTTAGACTAGCAAAGGTTACGAACAGGACGTTGTGTTTGAGATTTTCACCGGTTCCCCTTAGTTAATCATGCATGGTTGCTTCTATGGGCCATTTTTGTGTTATTAAATTGTTGAAAGTGATTCAGTTCTGTAAGATATGATCTGGAGTCCATTTGGATGCCCCACAATCTCATAATATTGCGATGACACTGATACTTATTTTGTGTAGGTGTGCTCAGAGGCCACAGTGACCTGTTTTTTTTTTAGTGTGACGATCTTGATCTAATCATACCTGTTGAATGTTTGTCTACATCATCTCAAAGCTCCATTGACATGATTCAACAGTCGTTTCAACCAGCAAGATATTTTTTGGTCTTTTTTCTTTCTTCGTTCGCCAGCTTTTACCCCTGACGAAGTCCCTAGAGACTAGGAAATGAAATTTGCGTGTTAATCCATTTTTCCCTGGCAGACGTGTGCACAGGGGTCCCTCGCCGCACAGGCTTCGTCTTCGAAGTTTATATATTTATATAATATTATATTTTTACATATTTTTTCCGTTGATAAGTAATTGACGTTTCAAGCAGGGCCCCGCTGCTGAGATCAGGGGTGGTTGCCGCAGAGAATAATCTCAACCTGTGCAGCCGGGATTTGAACCCACAACCTCTCTGTCTCGAGGCCGACGTCTTGCCTCGAAACCAACCAGTCCCCCAACCAGCAAGATATAGATTGGTGGTTCCATATCTAAGTCAGCCAGGGCTGAGTTAAATATTACATATTTTTAATAAATCTGCTAATTACTTTGTGTTTGTTTGCGTATGCCGAATAGTGTTTTTGTTTATCGTCAAGTCGTTCACAGTGTTTCACTGTTTGTTTTACGCCTTGAACATTTTGTTAGCTCGATCAGTATTTTATGACTTAACATTGTGAATTAATATCATCGAGCTCTCATATTTGTACACATGAAAATTAACCAACTAAAACGTCTTGCATCGAGATATACTCATACGAACCATATTCATCATGGCAACATTTAGGAATCTGAGACTAAGGCAGTTGTGTCATGTAAGAAGAGTGGGCTATAATCGTATTTCTTAACGATTGTTATCTCAAAAATATGGAGAACTTAGGGACCAAAGGGCAGGCCAATAATGATGTTTAACAATGTTTGTAAAGAATTCCAGAGAAAATTATGAATCAGTGAAAGGACTGAGAGAACCTGGTAACAGCTCGTAACATTTATCTTATATTGATACTTCCAGCGCCGCTAGACGTCGTATGTCTTGTAGTGTTTTTTGTCATCCATCTCTATTTCGTAACATTTCTCTTATATTGATACTTCCAGCGCCGCTAGACGTCTTATGTCTTGTAGTGTTTTTTGTCATCCATCTCTATTTTTTAACATTTCTGGAGAAAAATTTAAAAAAAAAAGAAAAGGAAATAAACGGCGCAACAACATTCGAGGACGAAATAATGTTTAAATTAAAAGGAAAAATATGCAAGAGAAAGGAGATGAAGCCAGGCAACACAGATGCATATTGTTCAATCTGTGGCCAGATCTATCGATCCATTATAGCCAAATTCAGCCGTGAGAGATGCTGCTCAGTAAAGCAGCACACATTTCTACTAACATATTACAAATTATGATTGCCTGCTATGAAGCGTCTGTCAAGACAACAGTGGATATAGTACATACTTCTGTATTTTCTACTTCGTGCGTTCACCCGATGACTACAAGAATAGGTGATCCGTTGGATAGTTCCGGTTCACCGATCTCGATGCAAATTGTCTCTCTACGTCATTCGCGCTTAAAAGAACGTTGAGTGGGCGTGAATGCGTTGTGTTGGCAATATAAATGTTTGTTTGCACCTTTCGGCCAAACACATCCGTCTTCGGCATTTGTATTTTTGAGTACCTAGTCGCCTTCCCTCGCGATCCCTACTCGGTTGTAAGTAGCTACATTCATCATCGTCATGTGCCATACCGGTCGGCGTAGGTAATCATGTCCCTCCACAATCTTCTATCTACATTGCATCGTATCAGTTCTGTTGTTGACTGTTTTCTATGCCATGACACCAAGCTATCCAGTATTTTCTCTCGTTGTCGTCCGCGATCTCTCTTTCCTTTTATTTTGCTAGTTGTAACCAAGTCATTACATGTGCAAAAACTGCTTAACGTTGAGAAATGTGCTGTGATATTAGTGAATATATAATGACGCGTTGTTCTCACTGACGCAGACGATCATGGATAATGTTAACTCCTTACTCATAATGTTGCCTATTTTTTTCACATATTTTCTTTTATTTCGCGATTTTAAACTATCATCTTTTCTCTTTGGCATATTTTTTCCTTCCAAAAATGTTATTTATTTCCACCATGCCTTCTAAACTTTCACGCAAAATGTGGCAAACAAATATATATAATTTATTATGTTTGTGATAAGATTACTTTTTGTCTTGTCTTTTCGTCGCTTTTCT
Organism: Megaustenia siamemsis; assembly: GCA_032433765.1. Lineage (NCBI taxonomy): Eukaryota > Metazoa > Mollusca > Gastropoda > Stylommatophora > Ariophantidae > Megaustenia > Megaustenia siamemsis. The sequence goes on from JAVIAB010000001.1 coordinate 24,475,287, forward strand.
TTGAATTTTCTTAGCTGTCAATGAGATTCTAAATATTCTTTAGTAAAACTACATTTGTTGATCTTTTAACGTTTATATTTATTTTACGGTATTAGCTATTTATGTGCTTCCTCTTGATGTAATAATCGAACTAAAGTTAATGATTGTGTTTCACTCGTCCACTACAACTCTTTGTTATCCACCCATTCTATTCTATTGTCCTTTCGAGCCGAAGACGGCACATAGGGCAGAACTACAATCTCAAAAACAGAAACCTTGCGTGCCAAAATGGCACATATTGCAGAGATCACTGCTTCTAAAATCTATGGCTCTGTTTCCATAACAATACTTTTTACAATGACAGCTTGTCAAGCCATCGATCAACCTCCTTAGTCGCCTCTTACGACATGCCGGAAGGTCACAGTGTCACTATTCTTTACCTCCCTCATAATGAGGCCCCGGTAACACACGGGATATCCACCCATTAACGGACACTAATCGGCGTAGATGTGTTTGGTCGTAGTTTACGGTAAGATGTGTAGCTTGTCGCCTATCGGACCAACACATTTGTTTTCAGCATGCAATTGTGGGCTAACGAGTTGCCTTCCATCTTCGATACCTACTCGCTTGGCCACACTGGTAGTTTTTTTTCCGTGTCCACCACGTCGAAGTGGAGTGGGATCTTGATCAGGTCTCATTCATTAATCCTGGCGCGATCTGTCAGCTGTGAACCGCAAACTGTTTTCAGAGCACAGCCATTATTTTTAATTGATCTTGACATCAGCAGTTGCGCTGTCCTGCGCTTTGATTGTCTCTGGTCCTAATACATTTCCCGTTCGATTCTCAACCTAAACAAAACTGTTTTTTTTTTTTTTTTTTTTTTTTTTTTTTTTGGGGGGGGGGGGGTGTATAAAGTGATGATCAGCCCCGCTCAATAAATGCTTTGGATAGTTTTGCCCATTAACCCTTTAACTCCGGACCAACGGTCAGGGCAATTATAAAGTATTATTGTTCAAATATTACCAGTTCCCATTAGCAGTATTTTCATTTTGCGTAAAATTATCGCTTCAGTTTTATCAGTTTTAGTTAGAAACATTGTATTCAGCAGTTTGACTTCGATGACATTATGTACATTGCAATTTGTAGTGGGATACTTTTATTGAAGCTAAAACAGAAATGGCCTAAGGATAGACCCAAATGAGAGACACATTTGTCTACAAGGCATCACAGAGTGAGTTCATCTTTAGTTTATCTGGCAAAATCTGCATGAGATCGCAGCAAAAGGAGAAAAAATATAAATACCACAGCTATAGAGTTAATGTGGGGGTCTTCACAGTTTAACAACCACTCCGTGCATTCAACGACGCACGCCGTTTTTGGTTATATCAGACTGACTTGGCACACTTATAATACAATAATCTCCGCCTTACCCTGCAACAAGACGACATACTTCAGCAAAGGTGTCTCATCTGAATGTTGGTCTTTTTTTTATGTTTCGCAGACGTGTCACGTGTCAGTATATTATTACAGTGGGGGTCATGGGAAAATGTTTACCTCAACAATTCCTGCTGTGGTCTAGACAAGGGAGATTAATATGTTCAAACTCCCTTCTCTTAATATGTTCTTACCTCCTTTTCCCCGTACTTTTGTGTGCGTGTACGGAGATAGACACAAATATATGATATCGTTTTGGTTATCGCTGCCAGTCTGTATGAAACATTAAATATAACAGTGGTTCGGTGTCATTTATCTACGATCACGACCGTGATCCCTCGGGCGAGTCAGCTACATCTCTTGAGAAATTAACACAAAGAGCATGGAATAACAGGAAATTGACTCTACGACAAAGACCTTAATATTTTATGTTTGACGGTTAGCACACCTCTATATGGATCTGAGGCTTGAACTACCTACCTATTCAACGCACGATTAAAAAAAAAAGGTGAACCGTTTCTGTATATAATGTTTTCGACAAATAATAATCTAATCAAATGGCAGGACAAGATAACAAAATCAGATTTCCTGCAGGCTACCCAGAGACTTCCAACCACTTTGAAAACACTCAGAAGCCAAGGAGGTGACATGATGTGGGAGTGAATAGCAATCACACCTTGAAACAAATATTTATAGAAAATTTACAGAATGGAAGCGGCTTGTGGGGTAAGGCCACATCTTTGAGGTTACAATGTGGCCTGCAAGGCATCCCTGAGTGAGTTATCCACCAGTTAAAGAAACAAGAGTAAAATGCTCTGTCACGCCATGTGCCGTATGTGGAATATTGTGTTAGTATCCATTTTTCTAAAGCCCTCTGACAAAAGATTTTTGGGGTAATGTGTTTAGTATTACGCCCATGCCGCTTTGCTTCCCTAAAAAAAAAAAAAATCCGGTATATACTGAAGGGAGGTCAAAAAGTAATGCACACCGATTTTTTTCTCGGAAACTATTCGGGCAAAATGTGTGAAATTTTCACAGATTGTAGCTGAACATCCCCTTTACACTACCTATTTTTCAACATAATCTCCGTCCAAGCGTATTGCCTTACGCCAACGCGAAACTAGGTCATGAATGCCTCGTTTGTACCAAGTTTTGTCCTGCTCGCGTAGCCATTTTTTAACTGCACGGATCACATCCTCATCATTGTCAAAGTGTTTCCCACGCAGGAATTTTTTGAGTGGTCCAAACAGATGGAAATCTGAGGGAGCCAGATCAGGGCTGTAAGGAGGATGGGGCAGTACAGTCCAACCAAATTTGTTGATTGCTTCCCGTGTTACCAGACTTGTGTGAGGGCGTGCATTGTCATGTTGAAGCAACAAATCTGCAGATGGCTTATTAGGCCGAACTCTGTGGAACCGATTTTTGAGTTTTGTCAGTGTATTGATGTAAGCTGTCGAGTTGATTGTCTCACCTCTTGTCATTACATCAACAAGAATCACATCATCAATGTCCCAGAAGACAGTGATCATCACCTTTCCGGCTGATGGAGATGTTTTGAATTTTTTTCTTTTTGGTGACTGCGGATGATGCCATTCCATTGACTGCATTTTTGTTTCAGGCTCATAATAATGTGCCCACGTTTCGTCACCGGTAACAATTTTTGACAAAAACATTTCTCCTTCAACACCGAAACGCTCCAACAATTCAGAACAGAATGTTTTCCTTTGAACTCTGTGATCATTTGTTAGGCACCGAGGAACCCATCGAGCGCAAATCTTTGAATATCCGAGAGTTTTAAAAATTGCGATTGCACTTCCCTTGCTGACTGTAAGCTGCAATGCCAATTGCTGACTAGTGATACGCCTATCCTTACGAATAATGGCATCAGCCCGGTTTAACATGTCTGTGCTGGTAGCCGAGGCAACACGTCCAGAACGCGGTAAATCATGCAGCTCCACTCGTACACTTTCTGCAGCTTTAATTCTCTGAACCCAGCGACTAACTGTGCTCCTATCGACTGCAGAACATTTGTACACTGCACACAGTCGTTTATGAATGTTTCTTTTTCCGCAACCAGAAATTCTATGACAATTCGCTGTTTGTAACGGACATTGTTGACAAGCTCCATTTTAACGGTTCATAGATTGCGTAATATTTATCAGAATGCTGTGCAATTTGGTGCACATAATTGGAACATGTCATATTCCAAGTGTGCAAAATTTCATATTCCTATCTTTATTATTAGCCGAGAAAAACATTGGTGTGCATTACTTTTTGACCTCCCTACGTAGTTAAGGCTGGGTGGACCTAGAAGTCGTCGATCAGGATCGAACTGGATCTATTGTCCTTAGTAGTCCCTTGTGGTTCCTTAGTAGTCCAGTTAATGAACCTCTGAGTTATCTTTAAGCACCCCCCCCCCTCCCCTTTCTAAATCCATCATTTAAAGGGACTGGAAAAATTTGACAGAAGACTATAGGACACGTAGAACAAATATAAGAAATGACAGAACGAGAAGTCAGGGTTAGAAGATAAAAGGTATAAGAAGCAAGATGTGGGAGCCCTAATGATGTAAATTTGCTTTGTTTATTCCTTAGCCGGACTTGCCATTATTCGAGAGAAACGTCTGGGCAAAATATCTCAAAGCAAACACTATCGAAGATTGATATCAGCTTGCTATGAACCATTATATATGAAGACGTAAAATGTTACATGTAATAAATATGTGACAGAAAAAAAATGCCGCGCAACTAAACAACACGGAACATTCGAGCAGCACGATCTTAATACGTATATTCCAGACATCGTCTTCACTTTCAGAACTCATCGAGGACACGGCCAGTCTTGGCTGATTTCTCCTGGGGACTTCCAGTTTTGGAGTACAATAGCTCACTTGACATTATAGCCAAGGTTCACGAGATTCGGAATTTACCCTCAGGGGGAAGAAATCGGCTGCTTCAAAATGCCCGAAGCTTGTAGTTGAGATCGAGTGACTCAGATGCCTGTTCAACTATATTTTCATCTTGGTGGGTTATTTCCTGTACAATGACAAGGCGGAAACACTTCCACTTTCACGCCAATCTAATTCTGAGTAAACATGACGTTGTGTTATATTTGTGAAGAAGAATTGTCCTGTCATTTTATGTTTCTTAAAATATGATGAAGTGTCCGTTATAGGATAAGTGTATTCTGCTATTATGTTTTTTGTTTTTTATTCCTGAGTGTTCGTCCAACGATTATTCCTTTTTTTCCCTGCCCACGACGGGCGTTTCATGGGCGTAGTTGCGCTGTTTTGTAGTTTACAACAAATTACGATTTCTGCAGGTTTAGGTCCAACACACCATACTTCAACATTGTAGTATTTGAGTACAATGATTTCTCTTTCTTTTCGATTCTACTCACTTGGCTGGATATCATCATCACCATACTATATCATTCAAAATATTGGTTGTCTGTTTTATATGCCACATCGTCACTGTTTGATAGACTCTTGATCAATTCCGATTCACCGATTATGAATCCAGCAGTCAGCTGTGTGTCTCTGTCCGCTTCCAGTCCAGGCGTTGGCCATTCAGATTTAGTTCTGTCGTGATTAGATTAATTTAATTTATTGTTCTGTCATGTTTAATGTTTGAATGTTACCAATAGTTTTCTGTATTGTTCGCTGGTCAATAAAAACAGCTTGAAGTATGTGCAGATGACACAGTATTGATTAATCGCTAAAGATACTAGAAACACTCAGAGGTGTAACAACAGAAGAGGCTAGAATATGTGTAAGAAGTCGTGAACCATTACTCACCACGATGCTGAAAGAAAGAAAGAAAGAAAGAAAGAAAGAAAGAAAGAAAGAAAGAAAGAAAGAAAGAAAGAAAGAAAGAAAGAAAAGAAAGAAAGAAGAAAAGAAAGGAAGAAAGAAAATGGACAGGAGGGAGGAAGGAAGGACGGCTAAAGAGTAATAGTTTTAGTTTAAGAAAGTGATTGAAGTCATAGTGATTGGAAACAAAAATAAAGGTATTAGCCTCGACAGTAAAAAGATGAAAGTAATGGTCACAATAACAGGGGGAAAAAAAGATATCTCCTAAATGTACAATTAAGTAAACTGGCTTGAACAGTTTGAATTTTGAACTATAGAAGTGAATCATGGACAGAGTGATAAGAAAATCGTTGGAGGCTACAGATATGCGAAGTCGTGTCTCTCCCCCTCTTCCCCCCCCCCCCCCCCCCAGAATAATGTTGAGAGTACCGCGGACAACTAAATTGACTAATACACGAAAAATGTACAGTTTAAATTGCTTGAAAAAAGAACAACAGCGAAAGAAGAAAATAGAGAAATGAAGCATTTGAATAAAATAGGGAAATAAAACAGTTGGAAAAAAAATAGAAAAAATAAATAGTTTGAAAAAAAAAAGAGAAATGAAACAGTTTGAAAAAAAAATATATATAAAGGTGAAAAAATTGAAGAACAATAAAACAGGTGAAAAATAGAGAAATAAATGTTGAAAAAAATAGAGTGATAAAACAGGTGAAAAAATAAATAGAGAAATAAAATAGTTAAAAAACAGAGAAAAAAGCATTTGAAAAAGGAGAAACGAAACAGTTGACACAATAAGAGAAATAAAGCACTAGCGAAAAGAGTGAAGTGTAGCAGTGAGAAAAGAAAAGTAAAATAGACTGTTTTCGAAAAAGCACAACTGCAGTGGCAGTTTTGTGTGGCAACTGTACAGCCCTGCTCACTGACTACACAGTACCAAGCAAATAGCCTGCGGCATGAATTGACTTAGTAGCAGAGGAACGCACGAAGTTGACACTGAAAGACCGCACATCTTGTTACTGGAGTCAGTAGACGCGAGATCACGAAGGGAAAACATCATCCGTGGAAGTAAAGAGATCAAAGACTTGGGTAGGTCGATATCCGTTTCCTCATCTCAGAGCACGTAGAGGCGGAACACGAGGCAAATGAAGACTGTGTCAGCGATACTGGAGAAGGTTGTGATTGAAATGTGGTGCGATGCGGCGCTTATAACCAAAGTTGTTAGGCGTTCCATGAGAAAAGATGTAGCGGGCAACTGTGGCGAACTTCTACGAAGATTGTGATACATAAGAAGAGGGGAGGAAGGAAGGAAGGAAGGAAGGAAGGAAGGAAGGAAGGAAGGAAGGAAGGAAGGAAGGAAGGAAGGAAGGGAGGGAGGGAGGGAGGGAGGGAGGGAGGGAGGGAGGGAGGAAGGAAGGGAGGGAGGGAGGGAGGAAGGAAGGAAGGGAGGGAGGGAGGAGGGAGGAGGGAGGGAGGGAGGAAGGGAAGAAAATCGGTGTTAGTGCCATTAATATTCTGATCATCGCTACCTGTTTGGGTAATATTGTCAGCACTGTGTCATTGTGCTTTTCCTTCTTTTATATTGGCACGGGTTCTGACTCATTTTTCCTGGTTTGTATATTACTTTCAGTCTTGCTACCTATCTGTTGTTGTAGTGTGTTGTCTAAGAGCGGTTATCAAATTATTATTAATTTATAGTGTTTTGTGAGAGATAGAGAGAAAGAGAAAGCGTTTGCTTGCTTATTAAATGATTATTTATGTTTTGTAACTGTTATAATTAAAACTGTTGTAAATAAAACGTAAATGTTATTACGTTTTTGGAGCACGAAATGAATTAAAATATTGTACTTGTTGGGAGTATTTAGAGAATCAACGTAGTGGTTTTATTGACAGGCTCGCTCACTGGACGATGTGTACACAGGGTAATCAAACAAGCCTTTATTTACCCATAATTGTAGTACTTGAAACAGATGTTATTACTGTAATATTTACTCTCCATAATGAACATAGGCAGTCAAAACCCAACAATAAATGATTGAAGTACGTCCCGCCCTATCCTGACCTACAAGTCACGTGGTGGCTGTTGTTGGAGAGACGCGGTAAAGTATCAAAGACGGCGTGTTGTTTGTACATACATTGAACGACAATTTTGTTGTCCCTTTGTATAATAAATAATAAAAGATTAATCAAAAACATTTCCCGCTATATACCTGGTCATCTAGAAGGACCCGAGTTCAAATCCACCAGATATTACTATATTTTGTTTAGACCTATGCGTATTCGAGTGAATATGAGTATATGAGTATCCAACCTTTGAAAATGAGTACCAGTATTTTTTTCTGGGAAAGTAGGGCGGTCTGGTGTGATACCGACAACAGTATGTATACAATTTGTCTTTGGTATTTAGAAATAGGGATAATAACACCATATACCCCATACGTCCTAATGCGTTGCGGTAACTTTTTACTCAGTGTTTATGGTATCTAGTTAACTCAGTTGTAAACGTGTATGTAACGACATGTACAATTAATGAAGAGATGAGAAGAACATCCGTAGTAAATATCATCCGTAATGTACCAGTCAAATAGTGGTTAAAGAGATACAGCGAAGACGATGGCGCTGGATAGGACACACACTGCGGAAGCCATTGAGAGTATTACACAACAGGCCCTTTTTGGAATCCCCATCGGAAAAGACAAAGAAGAAGACCAAGGAATTCTTGGAGAAGATAGATAGAAGCAGAGATGAAGATCATGTGGAAGACATGGAACGATTTTAAAAGAATGGCAAGAAACAGGATGGCTTGGAAAGTGAATCAATTCAGAGGAAGAGGTATGTTTACAGCACTCGGAAAAAATGACAAATAATCAACAACAGAAAAAAATATGGACCAAGGCAGGATCGAACCCGTACTCAGTGGCACAGCGCCTTGCCACGCTTCGGATGTTTCCCTCTATAATAATATTCATTTATTATTATTTGTCTCCTGGCTTGGAAAGTGTTTGTTGAAGACCTATGCTCCACAGGGAGCTGAAAGGTAGAAGAAAAAGAATTACAATTATTATAAATTATATATATATATATATATATATATATATATATGCCATTCTTTTAAAATCGTTCCATGTCTTCCACATGATCTTCATCTCCGCTTCTATCTATCTTCTCCAAGAATTCCTTGGTCTTCTTCTTTGTCTTTTTCCCTGTGGATTCCAAAAAGGGCCTGTTGTGTAATACTCTCAATTGGCTTCCGCAGTGTGTGCCCTATCCAGCGCCATCATATATATATATATATATATATATATATATATATATATATATATATATATATATAAAGGTCAACAGCTGCTGTTGAAGACACTCATCTGTCAGTTGTCATGAAAGCATTTTGTTGGTTAGTCATGAGCAGAATAAAAGATGTGATAAACACTTTCGGGATGAGCAGGCAGGAAGGAGTTAGATAAGAGAAGCTAACTTGATCACGTTTTGTTTTACGAATTATACTGGAGGAACACGTTGAAAAGCAAAGACCATCTCCTATTAATGTTATATTTAATAAGTCTTTCATCAGTGTACGCATTGGATCGTTGTGGAATATATCTTGGTCTTGAGACAATATGAAATAATGTGAAAAATAAGCATCATGACGTAAGTTTTATTCGGTTTTCTACCTTTGTTCAGTTCGCTCGGAGAAAGGAGTGAGTTAATGGTTCCAGATTGAAACGGGGTAAAACAATGACGTATTGTATCTCCTTTGATGTGTAATTGTTATTTATTTAATAATGAATAAATGCTGTACGCGTAACGCATACAGTCATTGGGCGGATATGTAATACTCAATTAGAAGAGCTTGACATAGTTCTTTTATTGACAATGTGAACAATATGGGGAACAAAATTAGTGTCTATACTAGCTAGCAAAATATGATTTGAAATCAATGAAGAAAAGACACGATACGTGAACAGCCTGGTTATTTAAGAATAAAGCAAAGATGTATACTTGGAAGGGAAAGTGATAGAAGTAGATCACTTCGTATATCTCAGAAGTTATATAGATCAAGGAGACACAACAAAGAAAATTAAACCACGAACGGCAAATACATCATTAAAAACCGTATGCAAATATGGAAATCCAAATCCCAAGAATAAAAAAAAAAAATCTTATGATGTTCAGCTGCAATGTTTTATCCAACCTTATTTATGTATGTGAGATCTGGAAAGCAAAGAAAGGAAATAAATTATGTATTCAAAAACAAAGTCTAAGGTAAACAATATTTTTTGTACAGTGGCATAGATTCAAGGCCAGTGCGGAAATAAGAGAAATAGCCATACAACCAACAATCGCATTCTGCAATCTAGATAGAGGAGACGGTGGGCATATGTCGGCCATGTGATGAGAAGTAGCAAGAGAATCATAAAGTAAACCATGAAACGAGAAACAGCAGCAAAAGGAAAAAGAGAGGTCGGATTAGAGAGACGCCAAGAAGAACGGTTATTAGACAAGCAAGGTCAGTGGGCGTGGACTGTCTTACTGAGATGTAGAAACTTTGTCCAGAAGAGAGAGAAGTGACGCATTTCACTGGTAGATATGTGTGACGTTTGATGTCATTGGAGAGATGGAGTTAGGGTGGCGGAGGGGATAACAACCATTGTTGATTCAATGAAATAAAATCTATAACCCGGACACCTCGATTCGCTTGCACTGGGCGTACGACCTTTATTTTATATAACCCTGCATGCCCCAGAAACTGAATAATTCGTCTTCATTTATACGTGAAATTTGCTTCCAGTTTTATACTTAGTGCCAGCTTATCGTGCCTTCCTATCTTGTTTATGGTTGCATGAGTTCGTTAGTCACGCATGCAGGTTGCAATAATGTGCTACTACAGAGTCAACATACTTCTGGCAATGCTTGAATCACTGGCTTAAATGACGTTTAAATATTTAGTTATAAACAGCGTCCACAAGAAAACACTAATTGATTTAAATATACATGAGCGTGCTGAAGTCGGATGTGTTGGGCCGAAAGGCGCAAATATCACAGTTATACTGTAAACCACAACACAACGCAGGGAGCCGCGATAGCTCAGTGGTTAGTGAACTGGACTACAAAGGGCAAGGGGACAAGTTCGATCCCAACCGACGGCTTCCGGGTTCACCCCGCCTTAAATGGGTACCGGATTTTTTTCAGGGAAAGTAAAGCAGCACGGGCGTAATACCGACCACATTACCCCAAAATCATGTGCTGAAGGTCTGTAAAATATAGGGTCACTAGCACCATATTTCCCTATACGCCACTTGGCGTGGCGGGGGTACTTTACTTTTACTTACTTACAACACAACGCAGGCACACTCACTTAACGTCATTTTAAGGGCGGATGATGAAGAGTAATTCTGTAGTCTACTAGAATACTCTAGTCATCGGGCGAGCAAGCAAGCAAATATATATGAGGATTATAACATCAAAACTTACTAAATTATTCTTATATATCGGTTGTTGCAATAGCTTCAGTTCATAAAGTTTCATGTGGTATCGACTGGTATAACAACACACTCAATGTACGCCCCCACCGTTACTCGGAAAACAGTGATGCTATAATGTAGCTCAGACCAGACTCGTTGCAGCATAACCGGCCTGATCTAGTTTACAGCTTCACTTTTTGCGTTCCTGCAGATCATCCATGTTTGCTGTGGGTTGAGCGCCGTCGTGGATTTCACTGACTTTTGGTTGTGGGAGAAGTGCATAGATATTTTGTGGGCCAAAAAGAGATTTGGAGTTAATGTATCTGCGGTCACCATATTTATAAATATATTTCAATAATAAGTTATATATATATATATATATATATATATATATATATATATATATATATATATATATATATATATATATATAAAACTGTACTCGAAACCAATGGTTTTTTGTGTGGACACACTGTATAAATGTTTGTGTGCCCACCCGTCCACGCACATTTAACAAGTAGAATTAGTAGTAGCCTTTTTTTTAAGTTATTATAGATGCTGTATTATTGACACTAGCCTTATTTTTGTTTTTCCAATCAGAGCTATTATATCTTTAGCAGAAAATCTTAAAGATCTACAACAATTACTTAATGATGAAAACATGACAAGCACAAACTATGAATTAGATGTGGATGCCAAGAAGACTAAGAGTATGATCATAAACAAAGATTATACTCAAAACTTACAAATGGATATCGCAGTTGAAGGAATCGATCGGGAGACAGTTCAGAGCTGCAACTACCTTGGACATACTATAATCAATGATGGGAAGTGTAAAACTAAAATAAACAAAAGAATAGGAATGGCAAAAAGTAATTTTTAATGCCATTAAAACAAATGGCATCAAAACAAATAACACCAGGGCTAAAACTAAGAATAGCAAAATGCTATATCTTCTCAACATTGTTGTAATGCGCAGAAACATGGACATTAGTCAAGAGAACAGAATAGAAAATTGAAGCCATTGGAATGCGGATTTATAGAACAATGGGAAGAATTGGATGGAAAGAAGATAAAACAAACGATGAAGTCCTAAAACAACTAAAATTAAAAGAGAACTACTAAATACAATTCAAACAAGACAACTGAGATTGTTGGGGCACGTTAAAAGACACAACAGCCTACTAAAAGTAATATTGGAAGGGAAAATACAAGGTAAAAGATTCAGAGGCAGGCCTAGACTAATATGAACGAGTAACATCAAAAGATAGACAAATCAGCCTATGACAGTCTGCACCATCAACGCAAGAGACAGAGCGGAATGGTGCTCCATGGTAGCCAACCTTCGATGCGGAGACAGCTCTGATTGAATCAGAGCTATTGTCACCGTTAGTGAGTCGTAGATCAACTAAGACATAACGTGCTTGTATCTGTCTTACTGACCAACAGCAAGAAATTCTTGATAGCTCGTAACTATAGCAACGGTTATAGAAATAGACAACTCTAGAACTATAATGCCTTCAGGAATCAAGGGTGCATGATGTTGACTTTTTAAATCTGTTATTTCGTGTAGGATTGTTCATTTCGGTTGTCGATGTACTAACGCCGTATATAGGAACTAATAGTGTAGATGTTAGCTAGAGCGTTAAGTGGTGCTTGAAGTTAAATTTAGAACCACGCCTTCTATTAGTACAGCAGACATGATCAACTGTAGCCAGCGGGCAAATGGCTGCTTACAGTGGGGTGGGCTCTGTCAGACTAATTTTAGCAGCAGACATAACACGATGATTGCAGCTAGTGAAGGAAGGAGAAAGAGATGGAGGGAGGGAGAAAGCAGGGAAGGAAGGAGGAAGAAACGAGAGACGGGGGAAGGAAAATAGGAAGGGAGGAAGGAAGAGAGAGAGGAAGGAAGGGAAGAAGCGATCATATCTTCTGCTGTTACAAGTACATATAGCGTAGCTTTTACGCACTGACTGAATTGCTTAAAGATTTGAGTATTTGCCCCAACATGGAAACAGCCTGTTAAAACGATAACGTAGTTTGTATTATGGGAGTAACAATAGTGAAAGACCTTCCACCCCAAAATGGTGGGACCTAGTTTTAAAAAAAAATACTAGGCTTTGAGACTCGCGTTACTTTTATTTGTGATGCAAATTTACTTGTGATACAAATTCTAGACGCCAACATTACCAACAATTTGTCTCAAGTTGTATGAAAACCTTTTAGTCCGGCAGTTGACCGGTCGACACTGCTTCCTTCAATTGGCTGAAAAAACATCCTGCACACGTGAAGGGGAAACAACAGTGAACAAGCTAATAGTAAAAAAAAATACAATGAACTGTTAAATAAACAGGCAAAATAACTTGAGGCAAAACAAATATGATTTTATATAAGAGAATACGAATTATATATTGTACTTTTTTATATGCAAGCAATATATTATAATATCAAACATAAGCTGAAAGAATACATTTTAAACTAACTGATGAGACTATCTGAACTTGATTATGTGTCGAGCTTTATAAGAAAAAGGCGTTGGAAATATTTCAATCTTGTGCCTAGAATGAATGAAGAAAGACTTCCCAATCGGGCATTCATGTGGAAACCATAGTTAAAAGAAAGCAAGGCAGACCAAGAGAATTGGTATGTAGAACAATCACTAGGGGAGGCTAGACCATGGGATTAAGAATCAACAAAGAACTAGCAGCAAAATATCCAGCTTTGAGAACTAAAACTTTTGCCCTTTGTGCCGTCATCGGCTCGAGAGAAAAATGAGTGAATGAATGAAGCAAACCTGGTGAAGAGCAGTAGAGAATAATGTGTAGTCTGATTCTACTCCTTTTCTTTCTCATTTGCTTTTCATCTTTGGAGAGGTGTACTAAGTTTGCTGTCCTAAGATCTTCTGCTGGGTTCTCCTGGCTATATGTATTAGTGTCTCTAATATGCTATCAATCTGTCTTTTTGAGGTCGGGCCCTTCGATTTAGCATTCTCGTACCGCGTTTGCTGATGACTTGTGTCACATTTAGTTCTTTGTCTTATCTCGTGGCCATCGCTGTTTTTCTGCTGTTTCTGTATGTATTTGGTAAAAGGCATTATTCCTAAATTTCTTAATTCTTCACTTTTGATTTGATCTCTGGGGCTGTTTCCATTCTTACATCTAACACATCATTTCGGTGGTGTTTTTCGCCACATTCTTGTTCACGAGGCAGTGTCCAGGTCTGTCACAGATAGCTCACCTTTGTGGATGAAGATTGCATTTTAGAGCGCTAGTTTAACGTCTTGGCGACTCTCTCATTAACGAGGTTAAAGACAAATATCAATTACTATCATTATTTAAAATGCAACTCGTGCAGCCCTGTGTTTCACAAGGAACGTTAAAGTAGAAATGAAGCAGATTCGGGTGCCGACCTAATATAAAGACAAAACCCTATCTTTAGCAAACTACTCTCTCTCTCTCTCTCTCTCTCTCTCTCTCTCTCTGTGTGTGTGCGTGCGTGCGTGCGTGTGTGTGTGTTCCCCCCCCAATCTCGTTTTATATATATTTTTCGCAACCATTATCTCTCCATTTTTGCACAATTTTACTGACTATTACCATAGATTGAAATTCTCCTCATTATCCTCTAAATGTTCACGAAGTTTTTTTTCTTTTCGTTTTCTTTCAACACATCTTCAGTTCAACCTAGATACATGTTGAATATATCCCAACGTATGTGGCTTAACTAACCCCGCATTATATAGTCGCTTGTACCGCAAACTCGTGTAATTATGCCCGCTCAACATAGTTCGGTATTTATTTTTGCAACGTCTTCTAACAAATGTTTACTGAGAACACTGCAACAGGAGACAATCTTATCACACCCATTAAATCTCCAGCCAGCCCTCCATCAAACACGGATTGAAGCTTCTGCAGGTAGTCGATCTCTTCTTTGTGCAATAATTGAAGGTAACATCGAGCTGGCTGCCGTCGGTGACTTATGTGTGTAAATGAAGCTACAGCATGACGTTTTAGGGGGGTAATGCAATAATAAGAGTGGCTAGAGGCCACGAATTAGGTGAAGCTGACTCGCATTCTATATTTTCACGTACACATTCATTAACCAAAAAAAAAAAAAGAAAGTCGCATTTTAAGTAAGTCGTCCATCCAGCTTCTTTTCTATTGACCAAAATTTAATACCAGGGTGCTGAAAAGGTGGGAACATTTGTCGTTCCATCGACATTTACGATGTTTATCTATGGATGGTAATGTTTGGAGATTTGGAAAAGTGGGGGGCGGGGTGTTGAGTATTTGATATCTTGTTTAATGTTATCAAGGTAGAACTCCATATATTGAATGAAGTGTCGTATTATAATGAGACTTTCTGGTTTGTGAGCATGTTTGTGTACATCAAGCCTGGAGAGGCCGTGTTATAGGTGTCTTGTGACTGCTACAGTTAGTTCGGAACGTGCTGTAAAAAGTTGTGTACAAAAAAAGTAACATTTTCTCTCCACATGTTGATTATGGGGAATATGGTGCTAGTGACTATATTTTTCCGTGACCGCGGCATTTTTGAGGTAATGTGGTTGAGGTGATCACGCCAGACTGTCTTTACTTCCCATAAAATATCTGGTACCCATTTTTAGAGGTTGAGTGAACCCCGGAGCCTTGTCGGTCCGAAAATCCGGCACCTCTGGGAATTGAAGTCGTATAGTGATTATGCCTATTTCTGTAACGATGTCACGTCAAGTGGCGTATAGGGAATATGGTGTTAGTGACCATAATTTTTATAGACCTTCTGTACATCATTTTTGGGGTAACGTGGTCGGTATTACGCTCATGCCGCTTTACTTTCTCAGAAACAAAGAAATCCGGTACCCATTTAAGGCTGGGTGAACCCTGGGAGTCGTTTATCAGGATCGAATCCCGACCTCTTATTCTTTGTAGTCCAGTTCACTAACCACTGAGCTATCGCGACTCCCATAAGGTGTGTAGTGCCTATATCTCATTTTATAACCTGATATCGTCATCATCATTAGATCGCATGTCATTTGCAGAACGTTGCATCCACCACAGCCCGTGTGAGAGAATCTCTGTCTCTAGCTAGATCCCCACTTCTTTTGTTGCCATGTTCAAGGTCTCTTTGATATCTTGAAACTACCGTCTTCTTCGGAAAATATGTTTGTAAATATACAGCCAAGAAATCAATTGTGCACAGTAGTGTGTTTCCATGTCATTGTACGTGTGTGACTGTTGTCAGTGATTGTCAGGTTTAGTTTTTCCTTGTGTCTGCTGTTGGGTTTCTTTGCGGCATCCACATCGCAAATTATATGTATTATATTACAATGTAATGTAACGCAACATAACATAACGTTACTAATGTTAAGAAATTAAATATAACTAATATATATGATATATAATATATATATATCGCTTTATATAGTATAATATAAATGGGGGGAGACGGGTGGTGGGGAATGGGTTAACATGAAAAAATTCAGTTCGTAGTGTCTAGGGACTTCGCTAGAGGTGAAATCTGTCGAACGTAGAAAAAAAAATCACCTACTCTCATTGACTTATAATAATGATGATGACGACATCGGTGATGATGATAATGTTGATGTCTGTGTCAATAATAAAAGTGAGGGGGAAAAGGGGGCACTTTGATGGTTGAAAAAAAAGGTCAGTAGTCGGTACAACCCCGTCCATAGTTACCTTCCTCAGTGTAGTTCGACTCATCAACAATCATGTGGTACAAGTCTACAAGCTGCGAAGGCAAGGGCCGGTAACTAAACTAGTTTGAGAGTCTCTGAATCTCTATGAAACCTGATCTCAGAGCGGGAGTTGGAGAGGGGGGGGGGGGGGAATGAGTGATAACCTCTTCACAATATGCACCGGAAACGTTTAGTTAGATTGAGAGCGAGGGGAGGGAGGGAATGAATTTCTACCACATTTCTTAACAGCGAGCTGACGATACCATGCAGAGCTTTTAATTGGGCCATTCTGCTCCTGTGGAGTCTTGTGATCATGAAACTTGTTTAGCTGTAGAGAATTCTAGACTCGTGTTACGCGCTTAATGATTTATTAGCTTCATGTAAAATACAGTCTCTTCTCTCTCTCTCTCTCTCTCTTCTCTCTCTCTCTCTCTCTCTCTCTCTCTAGTTTCTTTTAAATATAATATTTGACTTCTCTTAGTTCTCTCATGCACTTTCATATAGAGAGAACACACATCTTCTGTGACTGTTTTTCAAATGCAATGTAAATAGTGTATTACTATATATAGTTACAGTAATCTAGCCCTTTATATAAAAGATTCATTGCGGTATGAATATTATTTCCGGTGTTTTATTGCATTTCGTTTAACAACATACGGCGTATCGACCGAATATGACAAACAACTACAGCAATCTGGAATTTTATTAAGTTTACAACAATACAGTACTTTATAAAATGTTCTAATAGTACAATACCTGTAATGTTAACATTTATTATAGTGCAACTTGTTTGTAACAGATCGAATGCTTTTGGTTCATTTAAAATCAAATCCAGTGTTTTGGTTTCATTTAAAATCAAATCCAGTGTTTTGGTTTCATTTACAATCAAATCCAGTGTTTTGGAGTCATTTATAATCCAATCCAGTGTTTTGGATTCATTTATAATCAAATCCAATGTTTTGGATTCATTTATTATCAAATCCAGTGTTTTGGATTCATTTATAATCAAATCCAGTGTTTTTGGATTCATTTATAATCAAATCCAGTATTTTGGATTCATTTATAATCAAATCCAGTGTTTTGGATTCATTTATAATCCAGCCCAGTGTTCTGGATTCATTTATAATCAAATGCAGTGTTGTGGATTCATTTAAATCAAATCCAGTGTTTTGGATTCATTTATAATCCAGCCCAGTGTTCTGGATTCATTTATAATCAAATGCAGTGTTGTGGATTCATTTTTCAAACATATTCAGTTATTTTCAAATATTGGATGCACGTATTATAATGTATTTTATTTGCGCTGCCAAAGTGTCGTTGAAAGTGTGATGTATTTAATATAGGTCAAACGACAACGATCTATAGTTTTGCTTATTAGTACTATAAATGGATGTGGGCAAACCCCTTTCGTGCGAAAATGCGTATAAGTATATATGGGGATTTAATGAGTCTTAGACATTATCGCCAAAAGGCAAATGAGGAAGGGAATAATAAATAGATTTGTAAAATTATAGCGATTTAATTAATTTTACACAATTTTGTTCTGAGTGTAATGTAATTATAATGATTATAGTGAGTTTTGAAAGAGTTTGATTCTGTGTAAATTAAAAAAATAATATCCCGTGTGAATATAGGTTGTGCGCAGTTTTGTGCAACTCATGTTGCTACTTATAGAAGTGTTAATTGCTGGAATATTATACCTCTTTGGACTCGTGACGTCGATGCCGTTAGCCCCTGTGTGGTAGGCGACTGTGAGACAAGGCTATAGTGAGCTCTTCACGGCACTTGTCAGAGTATTTATTATCAGACCGAGGATTGCTATTGCGCATACAGCGGGATTCACGTGCTTCACACAACGTGTGTGTGTGTGAATAAAAGAAACAGATAGGACTAAACCGATACAACTTAGTCAGCAGATGTCGCCAGAAGTGTTATGCGGGAACCTGTACCGGATCGCTATAACCTATAGGCCCATGGATCTCGTATTCTCGCAATGTTTATTTAAGCATCGTTGAGATTTTTTCCTTATCACGGGGCTAAACCATCTAACTGTCGTTTCTTTATGTACTGTTTTTGACTGAAATTATTCCTAGCTTTTTTTTTTCGTTCTTCATTTCTGTTCTTATCTCTCAAGCTGTTTCCTATCATTCTTATAACTTTTTTTTTATCCCAATTGTGGTTGCGTTGGACAACATTAATGTATTTTCCATCAGATCTATTAATAGCTCACGTTTCAAAGTCATATGTTGCTCTGGCAAAAATACAGACTCTTAAAAATCTTAATTCTGTCGCTATATCAGTTCATACCAATATGTGCAGAAACATAGATTATCTATTATTTGATTTTATATTATTTTTCTGGGCTGAACAAGTCTTTAGTCAAGCAATTCGCCTACTCTCTTCGTGATTTTATAATATAAGGAGCACAACTGTTTGGTTTAATCTCAAAATGGCATTTTAGTGATAATTTTAGAAATAGTACAGTGTTTATGAGTAAGAATGTCCCGTTCCCTTCATTAATAAACATTTTAATTTATGTTAATTTTCAAGTTAAAGTTCATTTTTTATTGTGATATTTTTGGTATATTATTGTAAGTAAATATGTTTTTTTTTATGTATGAATTTAAACACTTTTTTTTTCTTGTGAGGTGCTCTTTTTTCCTCTACCCGCAAATGTTATTAAAGTGTAATATATAGTGTGAATGTTCCAATAAAACATGATCTACAGGATTGCCCCCAATGCACAGACCTGTGAAGGACAACGTGGTCCACACCCACCTCCCTGGAAGAAAAACTATATGGGGCAATCGAATCACTTAAACTGACAGCTGACTTCATAAGAGAGTATGGAATCCTACTCTTATTGAGACTTGATCGCAGAGAGAGAGAGAGAGAGAGAGAGAGAGAGAGAGAGAGAGAGAGAGAGAGAGAGAGATGTTCCAATGAAGTATCGTGAAATAGTTTTCTTTTTAATTACATAAAAAACCAAATGAGCAATGTAACTAAATTATAATTGACAAACAGCTGTGTGTGATAAGATGTTTCAGTTTTCGCAGACAAAACTGAAGGCACATAAACGAAATGCCTTTTAACCTCAGATTGGAATTACATTTGTGTATTCTGTACTTAACCTCAGACCGACATACTTGTGGCTGGTACGTGGTACGCTTCGCGGTGTCTTGTAGAGCAACTACAAAAATAATCCACGTTGTGCCCCATGTCTGGCCCATATTACTATCTGTCTGTTTGTCGGTCCGTCCGTTCGTCCGTCCGCCTGCCTGTTCCTCTATCTATCTTTAGTTCGCCTAAGGTATTGTCTATATCTACAATGTCGTTTCCTGTGTAAATGTTACTGTCTTTAGTAATTCGCCCACACTACTTATGTCTGTTTGATCTGTCTTCCGCGAAGTTCTGTTTCTCCTGCCTCTCTTTCGTCTTCTTTCTTGAGTCCACTGCACGGCAGTGCTTGTATTTATTCCTGGATCCCATCTAGACACAAGAGCTGTCCATCTTCTTCCTGTACCTGTCATCACTTAATGCAACTCTTATTGACTGTACCTTTTGAGCAGTTTATGGCTGATGATTTTATTTGTAGGTTGTTTGAAATGATGACGTTTTATTTTCAGCTTCTCCTCTATTAAAATCCATACATAAGTAGAGAGAGTACACAGCTTTCACATCTCCTACATTTGAGTTTTTGTGTTGTACACTAGTCGCATCAGCAGTCTTATCTTATTATTTCTTGCATCTTTTGTCTTTTCCTATCTCTGTTAGGAGAGACGGTCTGCAGCGAGTTACATTTTTGTTTTACCTCTACTGCACTTTGTTTGACCTCTACTGCACTTTGTGTGACCTCTACTGCACTTTGTTTGGCCTCATCTGCTTTTTGTTAGGCCTCTACTGCACTTTGTGTGACCTCTACTGCACTTTGTGTGACCTCTACTGCACTTTGTTTGACCTCTACTGCACTTTGTTTGACCTCTACTGCACTTTGTTTGGCCTCATCTGCTTTTTGTTAGGCCTCTACTGCACTTTGTGTGACCTCTACTGCACTTTGTTTGGCCTCATCTGCTTTTTGTTAGGCCTCTACTGCACTTTGTTTGGCCTCTACTGCACTTTGTTATGCCTCTACTGCACTTTGTGTGACCTCTACTGCACTTTGTTTGGCCTCATCTGCTTTTTGTTAGGCCTCTACTGCACTTTGTTAGGCCTTATCTGCTCTTTGTTTGACCTCTACTGCACTTTGTTTGGCCTCATCTGCTCTTTGTTTGACCTCTACTGCACTTTGTTTGGCCTCATCTGCTCTTTGTTTAACCTCTACTGCACTTTGTTAGGCCTCTACTGCACTTTGTGTGACCTCTACTGCACTTTGTTTGGCCTCTACTGCACTTTGTGTGACCTCTACTGCACTTTGTTTGGCCTCATCTGCTCTTTGTTTGACCTCTACTGCACTTTGTTTGGCCTCATCTGCTTTTTGTTAGGCCTCTACTGCACTTTGTTTGGCCTCATCTGCTTTTTGTTAGGCCTCTACTGCACTTTATTTGGCCTCATCTGCTCTTTGTGTGACCTCTACTGCACTTTGTTTGGCCTCATCTGCTCTTTGTTTGACCTCTACTGCACTTTGTTTGGCCTCATCTGCTTTTGTTAGACCTCTACTGCACTTTGTTTGGCCTCATCTGCTTTTTGTTAGGCCTCTACTACACTTTATTTGACCTCATCTGCTCTTTGTTTGGCCTCATCTGCTCTTTGTGTGACCTCTACTGCACTTTGTTTGGCCTCATCTGCTCTTTGTGTGACCTCTACTTCTAATTGTTAGGGTTCTTTGTTTCACCCATATTTCTCTATATTTGCCCTTTACTGCTCTTTGTGTGGCTTATTTTGCTCTATCAGAGGAAGAAAAATGTTTACAACACTCAGGAAAAAAATTAACAAATAATCAACAGAAAAAAATAACAAATAATCAACAGGAAAAAATAACAAATAATCAACAGGAAAAAAACAAATAATCAACAGGAAAAATAACAAATAATCAACAGGAAAAATAACAAATAATCAACAGGAAAAAAACAGAACAGACATGCTCGAAGCAGGATCCAACACATACTCATCGACACAGCGCCTTGCCACCAGAAACAAACACTAGAGCGCATGGCCAACTCAGCTACCTAAAAAAAAAAAAGTAGCCATCATAGGCGATGTTTTTCACACGTGTGTAATCTTGACTATAGCATAAGGTTACGAAAACAACTCGGGGATAAATTGTCTATATGCATTTTCCTATTAAGACAAGTATCTCCCGTAGGGCTGAATACTTGCGTTGCAAATATTTATAGAACGAAATAACACGAATTGTAGTTTCCAGTGGTTTTCTTCGTCTGAAATGATTCACCGATCTGTCGCCTCGGAAGTTTCCCTCCATAATAATATTCATTTATTGTTATTTGTCTCATATTCTGCTCTTTGTTTGGCCTCTACTGCACTTTGTTTGGTCCCTTCAGCGGACATGTTTCCGAGCGTCTCTAGTATAATGTTTATTTAGCTTTTTTCAAGAACGTCTTCTTAGTCTTTTTTTTTTTTTTTTTTTTTTTTTGGTGGTGGTGTTTGTTTAGCTGTGTGGATTGTGTTTAGTTTATTATGCCTTCTTACATGACCAAGCTATTTGTTTCTTGGTTTAGTATTGCGTTCACCAAGTTTTAACCAGCGAAGCCTGTGTAAGTCTGTGACCTGTTTTCACTGACCGAATTTTGCATGAATATTTCGTTACCAGTCCCTATTGACAGTGTGAGCGGGTATCCTTCGTCACACAGGCAGATACTTCGCGAAGAAGCTCCGATTACCCATGCAAATTGCCTGTGTTGTGTTGTTATTAACATAACAAAACAGGTGGATATTCGCTGACTTGGCAAATACTCATATTTTTTATCCCCTATAGGCTGACGTTGGCCAAACCATTTGATTCATTGCTTCTGTATATATTCTACTAGAGGCATTACCCAAGCTAACTTACTCGTATTAGATCTTCGCTTCTAATTTCGTCTTTCAATCGGATCCCCATCACGTCTAACACATTTCGTAATGTTGGCGGCAGTGATCTTATTGGTTGCTCTAGAATCTAGCGTCAAAGGTTGACATCGATAACACAACATTGGGATGAAGATTGTGCAGCAGCGATATCATTCAAAAGAGAACTACTAAACACAATTCAAACAAGACAAATGCGATTTTTGGGCCATGTTAAAAGACACAACAGCCTACTAAAAGTAATCCTGGAGGGGAAAATACAAGGTAAAAGAGGCAGACCAAGACTAACATAGACGAGTAACATCAAAAGATGGACAAGCCAGCCTATGACAACCTGCACCATCAAAGCAAGAGACAGAGCTGAATGGCGCTCCATGGTAGCCAACCTTAGTTGCGGAGATGGCACTTGATGATGATGATGATGATATCCCACTGAATGATAATATTATATGAAAACTATGTAGTCCTGGGTGAACGGGAGCCGGATGTGTTACTTGTCGTGCTTCAGATCAGGAGAACGCGGTTCGGATCACGATCATCATCATCATCAAATACCGGGCCTACTGGCGTAGGTGATCATGTCTCTCCATAACTTTCGATCTCGACAGTTCTTTATCATTTCTGTTGTTGACCTTCTGTCAAGCCATTCTCTTAAGCTGTCTGGTATTTTCTCTTTTTGCTTCCCTCTGTCTCTTCGTCCCTCAATTTTTCCAGTTGTTACAATATATTCCCGTTGTTCTCTTCTCATTACATGGCCAAAAATGATGATTGTTTTTTCCTAATATTGGAAATTAGCTCTCTTTTTGCTTTGAGCTCTTTCAGAACATTTTCATTACTCTTCTTAGCTGTCCATGGTACTCTCAACATTCTTCTGTAAAACCACATTTCTACAGACTCCAGTGATTTTCTTGTCTGTTGTCCTATTGTCCGTGATTCACATCCATATGTTGAGACTGGCTCTACATAACATTTAAGAACTCTTTTTCTTGCTTCTATTGTCAAAAATGGCTTGCATAGTATCTTCCTCATTTTCTGGAAAGCTGCTTTTGCCTGAGCCATTCTGCATCTCACCTCTATTGTACATCTTCCGTCTGAGGTTAACAAAGTTCCCAGATATTTAAATTCATTTACCTGTTTTAATATTGTTCCACCTGTCTTTATTTTGCACTGGGGTGATGTCCTTTTCTTTGTTGTTACCATTACTTCTGTCTTTTTTATATTAATGCTGAGTCCTTTATTTTTGCTTTCTCTCACTATAATGTCAAACATTTCTTGTAACTCATTTTCACTCTTAGCGATTAAGACTGTATCATCAGCATACCTTAAATGTTTTATATTATTCGGATCACAATAGATCAATTAAAACTCTGACCCGTACTCCTAGTGGTGTCAGCATTGTACATACGGTCTTTGTTCTCTAGTCATGCAGTCTCCCCGGCAGACCCCAAAAATGTGAAGATCTTTATCGAAACTGTAAATGTACTCGTATCTTGATCATATGATTCGGATACATCATCATCAGCATCAAGTGTCGGGCCTGCTGGCGTAGGTGATCATGTCTCTCCATAACTTTCGATCTCGACAGTTATTTATCATTTCTTTTGTTGACCTTCAGTCAAGCCATTCTCTTAAGCTGTCTTGTATCGTTTCTTTCTCTTTGCTTCCCTCTGTCTCTTCGTCCCTCAATTTTTCCAGTTGTTACAATATATTCCAGTTGTTCTCTTCTCATTACATGGCCAAAAAATGATGATTGTTTCTTCCTAATATTGGAAATTAGCTCTCTTTTTGCTTTGACCTCTCTCAGAACATCTTCATTACTCTTCTTAGCTGTCGATGGTACTCTCAACATTCTTCTGTAAAACCACATTTCCACACACTCCAGAGATTTTCTTGACTGTTGCTCTATTGTCCACGATTCACATCCATAGGTTAAGACTGGCTCTACATAACATGATTCGGATTCAGTTCTCTAAAATGAGGAATTATTTTTCGACTCAACAGCTTCTAGTTTCATCCAGCCTCTGAAAATGGGGTACCAGAGATTGTATCGGGGAAAGTAGGGCAAGCTGGTATAATCTGACTACGTCCCCAATAGATTTGGTTGCGGTCATGAAAGTGTTTAGTATGAGCGATACTAATATTATATTTGTGACCGGTTACAAGATGTGACATATACCTTTACATTTAGGTCAACGTATCCTGTAGCATATTATATTGACGGAATACCCTGCACTTGTACTCGTAGGCAAAGGTAGCGTTACTGACGTTGCGGTGTGTAGTGGGCGGTCTTTTTTCTTTAGTGTACATCTAGGATAGAGTATAAACCCGACATAGGTATAGTGGGCTCAGCAGCTCTGGTCGTCATTCACCCTACGAGACGGAAACGTCTAACCAACAGAGCGTGTCAGCCGCGTCGGAGCATGGGAAAGGACGAAGTGGACACATAAAATAACACGATTGTTGACCTTTCCATTGACACGTACTACGTGGTGTTGTTTCTGCCCCCATCAAAGCAACAGAACTGCCGATTAAATTTGCACGATCAAAAGACTCAAACGCAAAGGCTGAAGACGTAGACTAGAAGGGAATTCGACCCACTGCTCTCTCTCTCTCTCTCTCTCTCTCTCTCTCTCTCTCTCTCTCTCTCTCTCTCTGCATTTCCTTTCTCGACCAAACGTCAGGTACCTACATTTCTTTATGGTTATGGTTAGTCGAAGGCCCCGGTATCATTGCAAAGGAATTAAAATTCATGATTGCTCAACAGCCTGTGCCAGTGGAATCATCCGAATTAAAACTCATCTCATTGAAGGATCCAAAAAAAGAAAAGCAGCTGCAGCCCCCATCATTTCAGCTACAGCACACGCCAATAGGCATAAGGCCAAGCAGCACAGAATGTAAACGCAGCTGAACTGCCCTTCGTCATACGATATCATCATTCATCGTTATCAATCGGAATATCGAAACACAATCCAGATGAGAAACACAGCTCACGGTGTGCACAGAGCACTTAACTCAGTATCTCCGGCTGCAAGCCGGACTTGGAATATAAGAAAAGTGCAACAAGGAACACTTTTCAGACTGAGCCTCAATGGTTCCTGCCGTTTATCCGCCATATTGACCGGAAGTCATTTCTTTATTCGGATTGATCGACAGGTGGAAGGCTTTACTTACTTAAAATAATAAAACAACAAATGCTAGTCTATAAGCCAGGATAACTCAATTAAGAAAGGCTGCTTTAAACGATCATGATGTTGTCTTGTCAATGTTGGCGATGAACAAGTCTTATTCTAGATACTGGTGTCAACATTGTAGACGCACCTTTCACGCTTGATCTTTATTTGCTTCTTTTCTCCCTTGTCTGCCTTTTAGCGTCGAGGGGAGATATAGTTTGCGGTCATTTGCTCTTCTTATTGGCCTTTCTTGCTGTCATGTATTTTTAGTGTTACTAATATCCCATCTGTCATTCTTATTTCTATTGTGTAATATATTTATCTGCCCATGCGCTGCCGGGGCCCTAAAGGGGAGTATAAAATAGTGGCGCTGTTCCCTACCAGGCATGTTCATAAGAGGCGACTAAGGAGGGTTGAGCATGGTTCTGGCTATCCCATACTGTAAAAAATAAGCGGAAAAAAAAAAAACTTAAGTGAACAAGTCAAAGAGAGTCAAAATATTCTTGGAGAAGGCAGATGGAAGCAGAGATGAAAATGATGGGAAAGACATGGAATGATCTTAAAAGAATGGCAAGAAACAGAACGGTTTGGAAAGTGCTCGTTGAAGACCTATGCTCCACAGGGAGCTGAAAGGAAGAAGAAGAATATATTTATTCCCTACCGACCTTGTAAGTCCGGCGTGGGTTAAGGTCATATTTACTTAGTTGGCCTACACATAAATTCTATTAATACGTTCTCTGTGTTTTCTATTTTATTTTTGTGATTGACAGTTTTCTGAGTTTAAATATTACCTTTGTGCAATTTCTTCATTTCCGGGATCCCATCTGTTCCGTTTGGGCATCTACATGTATAATTGGTCTTAATCGAATGAACAGTAATTTGCTAAAACCATTTTCTATCTGAAAAAGCAGCTTTAACCACGTTCGTGGCACATCTGGCATTCAGTCTACGGCACGCTATTTTTAACTCGCTAATTAAGCACTTAGCTAATTCGAGGAACCGTCCGTATCTGGTATATATATATAGGGTGTTTATAAAGTCTCACTACACTTGGTATCTAGGTCAATTTGAAAAAAATGTTTATGACGTCATCACAATATGTGCTCAATGGTAAGTTCACTTGTTGCGACAGTTTTCTTAATGACTTGTCTGGACTTTTAAGGATTCTGTCTTGGATATCTAAACATATTTCATCATTCACAGCAGGCCTACCAGATCGTGGAGCATCTTCCACATTTCCAGTAGCAATAAACTTATTCAACAAATTTCATTGACAGTGGGAGCACATATTGTGATGACGTCATAAACATTTTTTTTTCAAATTGACCTAGATACCAAGTGTAGTGAGACTTTATAAACACCCTGTATAAAGAGAGAGAGACAGCGGCACCTATCTATTCCTCTGATCTGTATTAGAGAGATCTCCTGACAACAACAATCAGATTATTGCGAATATAGGGATAAAAATAATATAATTAAATTATCCGCATATTATTTATCCCATTTCCGGGGTTGTCATAGTGGACTTAAAGGGTAGGAAAATAAAGCTTGTTAAATGCATTTGCCACAGTTTTTATTTCATCCCCGATAGAAAAAGAAAAAAAAGAAAAACTCTTTGCCAACTATAGAAGTAAGGCTGGAGACTAAAAGGGAAACCCCCAGAAAACACCCAACTACCGTCATGTTTTCAGTCTTTTGAGTAGAGGCGGTTGTGGGTAGAATGACGTCAGCCATCTATGGCCCCTATATCTGAAAGCGTTGCTCTAGAAAGGGTGTTTTAAGATTTCCCTTTCAGCCGTCAGGCTTACTTCTATAGAGGACAATGGCAAAAAATTAAACCAAACTGTTTAACCCTATCGTGATCGAATCCGCACACTCACGGTTAAGAGCACATCTTATTGATGCAGTCACCTATTCACCTCCTACGAACCGCAGTGGCATCTGTATTTATAAACGCTTACGAAACATGGACACCCTTTGTTGATCTTCAAATTAGAATTCTATCCCTGAAAGCGAGATGATGTAGAAAGATCTTGCACGTAAATTATATCGCCAATGAGGAAGTCGCGCAACAAAATCTAATAGTCCACTGGTCTTGTTAAAGATTTGTTCTCCGCGGTCTTTCTTTCTTTCTTTCTTTCTTTCTTTCTTTCTTTCTTTCTTTCTTTCTTTCTTTCTTTCTTCTTTTTTCTTTCTTTCTTTCTTCACTTTCTGTTGTACCCGTTCGGGTGTTGAGTGAGATACAAAGTTCTGGTTCTCGCTTTTTTGGTGGCTTCACGCATCGTCAATTGATAATGTTGTAACGTTTCTTTGATGTTGTCTGTCTATCTTACTCTTGGTCTGCCTCTTGCTCTTCTCTCCCTTTTCATCTTTTAATATATGCTTTGTATGGTAAAGAATCACGCGGCATTCTTGTTGTCAACGGTAAAGGAAGAAACATGTGTGGACCTGTTAAGAGATTGACATATCTTGCCTAGATTATTCCACAAAGCTCAGTACTAGACAAGGGAGACTGAGGACTAGATGTCAACACACCAGTGTATGGACAGAATTGCCACATCCCAAAATAGCAGCCAATAATCGTGAAGGTTTGAAGTAAATGGTGAAGACAACGTCAAGAATGCTCCAGCAACTGCCAGTGTCTCTGGACTAATCGATTTGTTTCACTTGATTGTTTATAAACATCATTCTTCATCTGCTTTCGTCAAACAACTCCACAGTGTCGTCCGTCCTTAAAAGCATGTTAATCCAGGGTTGATTCTCTGTGTTGTTGACAGTAATCTGCAATATTGTGCGTTTTTTCGGCCCAACACATCCAACTTCAACACGGTTTTTTTGTGGTGCTGGGTTGCTTCTCTCTTTGATCCCTGCTCTTTTGGTCAGATTTGTCTTCTGTGCCCATGTTCATCACGTGGAGGTATATTAAAATAAGGTTTGGTTCTATGGTCTTGACGTAAACTACAGCAATGAGTCGCCGACCGCTTCCAGCACAGGTGCTGTTGGGCATTTGCATATTATAGGTAACTTGTATTGGTATATATGTGTTAATTTATTCAGTGGTCGCTGTTGTATTAATTATAATAGCCGTCCATCGCAAGCCTTCATTTTCTACTTCAAAATTAAATGTGGTATCACCTTTCATGTATGTACGGCAGCGGCGTTAATTGACCTTAGGGGCAGTTGCACCGAGCGCAACGTTCTTATGGCGCAAACGTTCAAAAGAAAAAATAAATAAGTAATAATACATTTTCTTAAAAAAAAAAAAAATAAGCAGTTTAGTCGACGCGCTATAACAATCATCATCATGTGCTATATCGGTTGGCGTAGGCTATCATGTCCTTCCGCAATTTTCTATCCATAGTGTATTGTATCAGTTAAATTGTTGATTGTTTTCCATGCCTGACACCAAACTACCCAGTATCTTCTCTTTTTATCATCCGCGATCTCTTTTTCCTGTATATTTTCAATAGTAACCAAGTATCCCAACTTTGCCCTTATGATGCGCCCGAAAAATTTCGTTTCTTTCTTATCTTTCTTAGGAGCTCCCTTTTTGTTTTGTCCTCTTTCAGAATGTTCTAGTTGGCTTCTTTTTTTCTCATCTGTTCATGGAACTCTGAACATTCTTATGAGAAATCCCATCTCTGTAGCCTCTAATCGTTTATTCATGTCTCTATCTACTGTCCATAATTCACTACAGCAACATGACACGCAAATTAATCAAGCATATCTTTTAATGAAGTTGACCGTTGTGCGATGAAGATGCAAACTAAACATAAAGCAATAATTGCCTTTTTACAGGCTCCAAGAACTCGGTTGTGCTGTTGATGTACGGAGGTTAACGTAAAGTAACCGTTATCTGTAAATTAAACGCAGATAATCTTTCTCAACAAGTACCACTGACTTGTTTTCAGAAATGAGATAAATTCGCTCCCAGAATTCGTGTTTGATGAACTTTATTACAAATATACTTCAATTACAAGTCAAGTCTATACCCACAACCCTCTTTTTTATGCCTCTATTCTATTCTATTCTATTCTATTCTATTCTATTCTATTCTATTCTATTCTATTCTATTCTATTCTATTCTATTCTATTCTATTCTATTCTATTCTATTCTATTCTTTTCTATTCATGAAATCAGTTGCATCATCGGACCATCCTCATATCCCCTCCACCGCCCGTCCTCGAATTTCTCGAAATGTATGCAGACTGATTGTTCTTGTAAGGCGTTGATTGTAAATTCATCTTCTTTTCCCACTAAGCACTCGGGATCGACCTGACCCCTCAGTCTCTCAATGTATGCATCATTGTCCCATCCATTCTCCTCTTCTTTTTTTTCCTGCCTCAGGCAGCTTTTATTTATTTTACATTGCTATTTTAAACTAATATTTGTACTTCTTGGCCAACCTACTCTTTGGCATATTTGCTTGGACGGGCCTGCCATAAGCTAGACTGGTAAGTAACACGATATAGCCGTCTGTTGAGTGTTTGAATAGTGTGATCAAACTTGGAATTTAATCAAATTTAAATTCTGTTATGAAAATCGGGTGGTTCGTGTGCTTTCGGCACCTCATGGGAGCCTCATTGCTTAGTTGGCTAGTAATGCGTAGTCTCACGTAGCATAGATCCTATGTCGAGGAGCACGTGTTCGATCCTGCTTCGAGCTGCCTTTTTTTCTGTTGTTGATTACTTGTGAATCTTTCCAAGTGTTGTAAACTTCCCCTGAAATGATTCGTTGATCTGCCGCCTCATAAAGTTTCCGCTCATAATAAGATTCATTTATTATTATTATTATTATTCAGCCTCAGTAGAGCCTCTGTTAGTAAAATGATGTACTGAGGACAAGAGATGTATTTCGATTCTAATCGACAGTTTCTGAGCTCACACTTAGTCTTAAATGTGTGACAGGGTTGTTTTGTATATCTCCGGTCACGTATAAAAAAAAAAACAAAAAACTACCATGCCGTAGTTTTGACATCATCTTTTTTTTTTTTTTCTACAATGTTGATGCTCCAGAAATATAGGCACTAATACTACCCCACTAGTACGGCACATTTGAGATCATGTGGGGGTGGTGCTTCTTCTCCCCGCTTAAGACTCATTAACCAATTCTATAAAGTACATACATTTATATATACATATATTAGTAACACTAATGTCTTACAACGAGCCAAACTCCCATCGATCATGGCAACACTTAGGATTCGTAGACTTAGGTGGCTGGGCCATGTAAGAAGAATGGCAAACAGTCGTATTCCCATAAAAATATTGTATGGCGAAGGAAGGAAAGAGACCAAAGGGCAGACCAGTGCTGAGATATAAGGATGTTTGCAGGGCTTCCTTGGGGGAATTTTCTATAAGTTAAAGGGACTGGGAAAATGTGGCTGCAGATCATGGAACATATAAAATGGCACAGCAACTTTCGAGACAGTGCTGATGTTAAATTCAGTAGACAAAAGGCGCAAGAAAAAGGGGACAAGGCCGGGTACCGCGGTTACACTTTGCTCATTCTGTGGATGGATCTGTCTGTCCAGGATTGGCAAATTCAGCCATGAGAAAAGATGTTCAGTAAAGCAGCACCCGGTATGAGACACTAATGCTTTACCAAACTACTTACTTATCATGATTGCCTGCTACCAACCGTCTGTCAAGACGCCAAAGGCCGTATATATATATATATATATATATATATATATATATATATATATATATATATATATATATATATGGCCCTTTTCGTCTTGTCAGACGGTCTAGTGGAGGCTATTGCGTATTTTTTTGAGGTATTGTTTTTGCCGAACAGCTTCTCTCGTGGCTAATTCTACCAATGTTTGACAAACACGCGCGGTCACATAATGAACAGGTCAGGCTCGCTGGTCCACAGGGTTTACCATCCTTTTTCATGAGTCTCTTCTCTTCTAAGTCCTGTCTTAGAACAGTCTCAAATGTTGTTATACCGTTCCTTATACGTGCTCTCCATGATGTGCGATCACTTGCCAGATGTTGCCAGTCGTTTTCACAGATGGAGAAGTCTTTCAGAGATGATTTGCAGATATCTCTATATCGTAGTTTAGGTCTGCCGATTTGTCGTTTTCCGTGTTTTAGCTCGCCATATATATATTAATACGTTTTAAAATATGGTAACGGATGCCTTGTAACATTTTATGAGAGAGTGAAACATTACAATTCGTCGTACTGGCCCACGTACGGGCTCTTCCTCGCTTTTAATGCCTTTCTCAACTCAGGAAGTTATTTATTCATTCTTTTTTTTTTTCTGCTGGAGAGTCAAGCTGGAGAGTGGGCCACGTTGAGCCAGCCGATCCAGCTATTATTTTGCACAATACCACCGACACTCTCATAATGTTATATAAAAGTAACTAAAGACCCCCGTCACGCCAAGTGGCGTATAGGAAATATAGTGTTAGTGACCATACATTTTTACGGACCTTCGACACCTGATTGTTGGGGTGGGTATTACGCCTTGTAGGGAGCCGCGATAGCTCAGTGGTTAGTGAACTGGAGTACAAAGTACAAGAGGTAGGTTCGATCCCAACCGACAGCTTCCGGGTTCACCCAGCCTTTAATGGGTACCGGATTTTTTTCTGGGAAAGTGAAATGGCACGGGCGTAATACCGACCACATTACCCCAAAAATCATGTGCCGAAGGTCTGTAAAATGTATGGTCACTAACACTATATTCCCTATACGCCACTGTGACGGGGGCACTTTACTTATTTTTTTTAATGAGAAGACATTATCATTAGAACCGATCAGGAACACCAGGACGGCAATATTTAGAAAAACGTGATCGTCTAAATCTGTTGCTATGGTATAACATATGATGGTGTGCTGATTTGTAAATCTATTTGATAATATGACCTTTAAGTAAAGTTAATCCATTTCACTGTGATAACAGTGGGTTTTTTTTCTTTTTAATCAACGGAAAGCGGAAAGCGCAAGCACCAGAATTGTGTTGATATGCGATTGTAGTTTATTGCAGTTATTGCGATTGTAGTTTATTGCAGTTATTGCGATTGTAGTTTATTGCAGTTATTACTAGAACCTAACAAATTGGGAGGCTGAGTGATCTGAACGTGAGACGTTACCTTTTGGACAGGATCGTTCCGGGTTCGAATTCCGGTGAGAGTTTTTATTTTTCAATTCGTGGATATATTTTTTGTTTCGCTTTATCCTCCCAGGGTTTCTGGGTAGGGAGATTAGATATCTAGCCCTCTCGACCAAAAAAAAATAATAATGAAAAGCAGATTCCGTGTGCACTCTGCGCTCGCTAAAGAATCATCATCATCAAGTTCCCGTCCTACTGACGAAGGTGATCATGTCTCTCCACAACTTTCGATCTCGACAGTTCTTTATCATTTCTGTTGTTGACCTTCTGCCAAGCCATTCTCTTAAGCTGTCTGGTATTTTTTCTCTTTGCCTCCCTTGATCTCTTCGTCCCTCAACTTTCCCAGTTGTAACAATATATTCCAGTTGTTCCCTTCTCATTACATGGCCAAAAAATGATGATTGTTTCTTCCTAATATTGGAAATTAGCTCTCTTTTTGCTTTGACCACTTCCAGAACATTTTCATTACTCTTCTTAACTGTCCATGGTATTCTCAACATTCTTCTGTAAAACCACATTTCGCTAAAGAATACTTGGCTGTTTAAAATCGAAGAGTACAACAAACATGGCCGCTGATCAGACAACATTTGCTGAGAGAAAAAAAAAATTCGACTAAATTACCCCGTCAATTTTCAAAGTCATTACCCGTGCTACGGAGTTCATATGACGGCCCGTACTACATGTGGAGAGGTGGGAGGAGGGAATCTGATCACAAGGTTATCTGATGCCCAGTTGTGCAATAAGGCTATCTATCAACCTAACTATCAAAGGGTGGAATATTCAGGAGTGTAATGGAGCTACAAAACAAAAGTACATCCCCTATATGCATAATTAAAATAGATGGGACAATGTTGAAACAGGTGTATGAATTCAGATACCTAGGAACGTTGTTGATTTTAGATGGTTAATTTATAACAGAGATGAAGTGCGGAATGGCCAAAAAATGATGATTGTTTCTTCCTAATATTGGAAATTAGCTCTCTTTTTGCTTTGGCCTCTTTCAGAATGTTTTCATTACTCTTCTTAGCTGTCCGTGGTATTCTCGATACAATAGGACAAGCCAGTGCCATATCGGGACAAGCTGTACGGTGATGTCACCAACCTTGAGCTAACGAATGCGATCTGCGAACTGTTTAATATTGACGTCACACAGTGACTGAGTGGTTAAAATAATCGCTTCCTGATCCAAAGCGTGCGAAATCGATCCCCAAAAGTGATGCATTTTTTCGGACCGATAAGGCTCCGGGGTTCACCCAGCCTCTAAAAATGGGTACCAGATAATTTTCAGGAAAGCAAAGGTGGTCTGGCGTGATACCGACCACATCAGCTAAAAATGTATCGTGGTCATAGAAAAATATGGTCACTAAACCATATTCCCCATACGCCTAGCAAGAAAGGTAGGGAACCTAGAATTTTTACACAGAAGATTATCTAAAACGAAGCTGATAGTCTGAAGGGACAGTACATTAACCTCTGTTGCTAGCTTTCAACAGTAATTGGACTACTGTGTGGGTAGAACTGAGAGAACGATAGTCCAGTTACATCTGTTGTACTTAATTAGATGCAGGGTTAACAGAATGTTTAAGTTGTGGTTGCAACCCAGGTGGATTGTTTTACATCAAACGTGTTTTTATGCGACAGCTGTTATGTTTTTTTTTTTTATATCTCTCAGATCTGTTTATTAATTTGGAATTACCAATTTTGTCAACATTTAATGAAAGTATGTTTTGTTTGCCTTTTAAAAAAATATGTTGGATAGGGAAAGCGAGTGATTACTTGGCTTTTTCTGCATTGTGTCAGTTTAGAGAAAGTGAGTGGTTGCTTGACTCTTTCTGCATTGTGTCAGTTTAGAGAAAGTGAGTGGTTGTTTGACTTTTTCTGCTTTGTGTCAGTTTAGAGAAAGGGAGTGGTTGCTTGACTTTTTCTGCATTGTGTCAGTTTAGGGAAAGTGAGTGGTTGCTTGACTTTTTCTGCATTGTGTCAGTTTAGGGAAAGTGAGTGGTTGCTTGACTTTTTCTGCATTGTGTCAGTTTAGAGAAAGTGAGTGATTATTTGGCTGTTTTTTTTTTTTTTTTGGTTTTTTTTTTTTGCATCGTGTTAGTTTAGGGAAAGTGAATGAGTACTCGTTTTGTTGTATGTTTTTTTCTGTGTCGTATAGTCATAAAGAAAATGAATGGTTGCTTGACATTTTAAATAAAAATGTTTCATTCGAACACCCAGTATCAACTGCGCTGGGCATGCGACCGTCTTTTTTTTTTACTAAGGTGCGGTTGCAGAAATCGTATGAACAACATAATATTAGATATTAGACTCCACACCCCCCAACGCTGAATCCTGAAAAGCCAAACCATGGTGATCTACAACACCTGACTACACAAAATATTGCGGACGTACACGATAACAAGGACACTTTACCAGCGACCTGACATGTCAACGAGCGCCATCTTAAGGACTGGAGATATATAACGACTGTCAAACCAACGTTTAAAGAAAGAAAGCGCAAATGCTGGTCTCAATTGTCCTCGTCCCGTCTTTTCCACCTCCCCACACACCCGCTCTTCCACACGCGGAGTGGGATAGGACCGTTAAGTGTTGAACATATCTGCCTTACTTGCAGATAGATATATTGACAATAAACCCAGGTGAACTTTTCACGAGCAAGACGAGCGCGAACAAACGAGGCGCACTTGAGAGAGTCCCTTGAGTCTGTTAATGGAAAAATCTGGTACCGGGCTCGTTAAAGCAGTAACTAAACATAGTTTTATAATGTAAGCAGACCTGGAGTGCGGGCATAGCTATATAAACCTGCATCGACGATTGGTGTCGATCGGTGTCTCGTTTAGGTATTTTATTAATTACCGGCTTAAATTCTTTGTCTGACGATTTGTGCAGTTTCCCTTCGGCTTTTTAAAAAGAGGATTAGATTTGGATATTCAAAAATACTAATTCATTTCATCGGTGTTGGTTACATTGCTGTCAGTGTTGTGTATGCTACATCGGTTTAAGTGTCATTTTATTTTATTTTTCCCTACAGTGATCTTATTGAAATATTGCCTACATTTATCTTATTGTAATATTGTTTACGTTGATCTTATTATGGTATTGTAATATCATTTACATTGATCTTATTGCGGTATTGTAATATCGTTTACATCAACCTTATTAAATAGAGTCCATATCGATCGTATTGTAATATCGTAAACATTGGTGTATAATAGTGTCATATATTTTACATTAATATCTTATTTTAACATCGCCTACATTTGCCTTATCTTTTGCATTATTTTATTGTAATATCGTCTAAGTCGACATCAACCTTATTAAATTGTGTTGAAGTTGATTTTATTGTAATGTCGCCTACATTTGTAACGTAGTGCAATATCTTTTACATTGATCTTATTGTAATATGGCCTAGATTGATACTATTTTAATACCTGGATATATTGGAAATATCAGCCGACGGCCATAACATAAACAAACCTGAAGTGTTCTGATGACAATAATGACATTGTTTTGCTCGCTGAGAGTGAAAACGAGCTACAGAAAATGATTGATATAATAGTGGTATAAAGTAAAAGATAAAGAGGTCTTAGTCTCAACAGCAAAAAGGCAGGAATAATGGTTGCGTCAAAGCAAACACATCTCCTAAATGCACAAGTAAATGGGGACAGTATTAAAACAAGTCAAACAATTTAGATATTAGGAAATGATGTTAAATGCACAACCCTAGTGAGGTGCATAGTTTCGAGAAGTTCAGACATAGGCAGTATTCTTAAAGATGGGAAAGATATTATGCAATCCATGTCTGCCAGTCAATATCAGAAAATAATGTCCTAATTGTTATGTGGAACCAGTCTTCACGTATGGATGTGAACCCTGGACAAAAGGATAAGAGACAAGAAAATCGGCACATAGCACATAAATGTTTTACAGAAAAATGTTGAGAATATCATGGACAGCTAAAAAAGTAATGGTGTTCTAAAAAGAGGCCAAAGCAAAAGGAAAGCTGATTGTTACCATCGGAATGAAACAGTCATCATGGTGTTGGGGGGGGGGGGGGGGGTTGTGGTCATGTTATGAAAAGGAAAGAGTTGGAATGTAATGTGGCAGATAGGATACTTGAGAGAAGAAGAGGGACACAGAGAGAAATGATACAAGGCGATTCAAGAGATTGGTTTGGTAGGAAGTTAACAACTGAAATTATAATTAGCTGTAGAGAGTTGTTGAGTGGCATGATCCCCTACGCCAGCAGGCCCGATACTTGATACCGATCTTATTATAATATATTCTAAATTGCCGTATTGTAACACCGCGTACCCTTATTTTAATATCGTTTTCATCGGGTCTTACTGTTGTACCGCCTACATTGATCAATGATCTTGTCGAGTAAACGAATTTTCGTGGTATATCGAATATGCAAGAGCTTATACAGTAATTTCAGAAGAGTAATTAGAGCATGTGGAGCCGCGATAGCTCAGTGGTTAGTGAACTGGACTACCACGGACAAGGGTAGGGTTCAATCCCAACCGACGGCTTCCGGGTTCACCCAGCCTTAAATGGGTACCGGATTTTTTTCTGGGAAAGTAAAGCAGCACCACGGGCGTAATACTGACCACATTACCCAAAAATCATGTGCTGAAGGTCTGTAAAATATAGCGTCACTAACACCATATTTCCCTATACGCCACTTGGCGTGACGGGGGTACTTTACTTTTTTTTTTTTTTTAGAGCATGTAAACGAACAACAATCATTCTCAGTAACCTCTGGAGTTAGACATGGTTGCGTTCTGTCACCACTCTTGTTTATCACTTACGTTAACAAAATATGCAAGGATGCCAAATCATAATGTGAAGATATCAATGAACTACTTTTTAATGACCAGTTCCTAATAGCTTTCGAAGAAACAGAACTTCAACATCTACTGTCCCTGAATAAAGAATGTACCATTTTAAATACCTGGGAACAACATTCTCTGAAGATGGTAACATAGACACAGAAATAGATATACGATACAATAAGACACATATTTGGACAGCTATTTCTTATACTTCAACTCAATGCAACACGTATAACCACCAAGAAACATATTATACAGTGTATATTCATTCCAATATTGTGCTACTAATGCCACACAAGGTCACATACGTCGAAGCATAAAAGAGAGCTTGTCAACTGAGAGATGCGATGTCTGAGGAAAGCGCTTGGAGTAACTAGAACAGACAGATTCATATACTCCTTTAGTCATCGGGCGAACGCAGGCAAACAAGTAAATGGGAAGTGTCTGATGCTATCATGTTTAAACTTCTGTGCTACGTATGTTTCTAATTACAATTTGTCAAAATAATATACATATGAATTATTGTACAATGTGATACTATTGTTAAGTAAATTTAGAATGCTGCAAAAAATCCTTAAGATACCTTGGATAATGAAAAAGAGCAATGAAGACATTAAAAGGTTTAAACGTTAAAAAGAAGTGGCTTACATACATCATTCTGCAGAAGAGATTAAAATACTATTGCCACGTAAAAAGACACAGCAGGCTGAAAAATACATAATGAAAGACATGTTTCCTGTGTGACGCATCAGGGGCATACCAAGAAGACGATGGTTTCATGGCATCAAAAAGAGATCCTGATCGTGACAGCAGAAGTGGGAGATCTGGCTAGAGACAGATTCTTTCTGACGGGCTGTGGTTAATGCAACGTTCTTCTGAAGACATGCGACCTGATGATGGGTTTAATATTATTTTAATACAAAACTTTCGAGTCGGTAGGAAGGGTAGTCAGCAGTTGAAGACATAAACACTATAATCTCAGTGTAGTGCTGTAGCAGACGATTCTAACCTAAGAATAGCATATACATGTACAATCATGAATGTATTGATGAAACGCTTGCATCGATTATACTGATTTAATTATGATATTGACTGTATCGATTAGTATCATTCTACTAGCTCGATTCAGTTAAATGCCCTTTCTATATCGTATCGATTTGATCAGTCTGAAGATTCCAACGGCTATTTCGGTATTCTTATACGTTCGTCTAACGATATTTCCTTTTGTCTTCCGCTCTTAAAGGGACGTTAAATAGACGAAATGTGAGTCGTG
Source organism: Megaustenia siamemsis (assembly GCA_032433765.1). Taxonomy (NCBI): domain Eukaryota; kingdom Metazoa; phylum Mollusca; class Gastropoda; order Stylommatophora; family Ariophantidae; genus Megaustenia; species Megaustenia siamemsis. Next base: position 24,514,087 of record JAVIAB010000001.1, read on the forward strand.
TCGTGAGTTACAGAAAATTGTGATGTCTGCGTTATTCTGCCCATTACAACCGAATTAAGGACGAGCCTTTTTGGTACTGGGTTTTCTTCTCTCGCCACTCTCTACTCGCTTGAGTAGAAGAGTTACGCTGTTTTGCGGTGCCTCCACGGGAAGGCATCTTTCTCTATTCTAAGGCACTGACGCTGACGTCAACAGTGAGCTATGAGTTGCAGATCGTTTTTATCCCATGTCACAGTCCAACTTTTTAGCCCCACTAAAATATGTATATTAACACTCTGTTAGACTGTTTTTTCTTTTTTTTTTATTTGATGGTTAACAAAAACCAACCTTTTGACATTTCAAACAGCCACATTGGTGAAGTGGGAGCCGCGATAGCTCAGTGGTTAGTGAACTGGACTACAAAGGACAAGCGGTAGGGTTCGATCCAACTGATGGCTTCCGGGTTCACCCAGCCTTAAATGGGTACCGCATTTTTTCTGGGAAAGTAAAGCGGCACGGGCGTAATACCGACCATATAACCCCGAAAATCATGTGCCGAAGGTCTGTATAATTTATGGTCAATAACACCATATTCCCTATACGCCACTTGGCGTGACGGGGCTCTTTACTTTACTTTTTACATCGGTGAAGTGACACATTTATATGTCTTAATCCGCGGAAACATGATATTACTATTGTTAGTACCTGCATATTCTCATGAATACCCGTATATTATCATTAATACCGTATATTCTCATGAATACCCGTATATTCTCATGAATACCTGTATATTATCATTAATACCCGTATATTCTCATGAATACCCGTATATTATCATTAATACCCGTATATTCTCATGAATACCCGTATATTATCATTAATGCCTGCAAATGTATAAGAAGTGCGTGGTAAGTATAAAGCATGATCGTCTTACCTTTAAGAATTCTTCTGTGTAACCAAATTCTGATAGCCATCTTCAAAAGCACGGATAGATCCAACCCCCCTTCTAGATCACCAAAATAAGTTAGGAACTGACACGATCCGTTCAGCCTGACGGTAGACATACGTTATTTGTATGTTGAGTTTCTAGTTATGGTTATGGTTAATCGAAGGCTTTGGTATCACTGCAAGCGAATTAAAATCCATAATTGCTCAACAGTGCCAGTGGAATCATCCGAGTTAAACATCTCATCTCATTGAAGGATCTAAACAAAGAAAGGCAGTTGCAGTCTCCATCATAGCAGCTACAGCACACGCCAAAAGACATAAGGCCAAGCAGCACCGAAAGTGAACGCAACTGAATTGTCTTTATATATACGACATCATTCATGGTAAGCAATCGGAATATCGAAACACAATCCGGATGAAACATAAGTCAAGGTTGTGCAAAGAGCACTAAACTCAGTAGCTCCGACAGCAAGCCGAACTTAGAATATGAGGAAACTGCAAACAAGGAACACTTTTCAGACTGTGCCTGAATGGTTCTTGCCGTCTATCTGCCATATTGACTGGTATTCCAATGATGATGTATATTGCAATCAAGACAGAACAAACTATTGCGCACATTGTAAAGGATTTCAGATAACATTTTACAATAACAAGGGAACAGTATCTATGCTTTTTGAAATAATTGTATTTTCTTTTATCTTAAAATCGTTACTCTTATTCCTGCTGACATTTTGGAAGGAGCAGGAAGAATTGATGTTGATAGAATGCCACTGTTTCGACACAAGGTGTTTGTGATGGTTACAGTTGCTTTCCCTGTTTCCTGAGTTCTGCTGGAAACGCTGGAGTATGTCTATCCTAGAGGTACTACAATACTAGGTCTTTTAATGAGCAGTCACTTTAGCCATCTATTTTGACACAGGTTTTTACCTGGGCAACTAAATATGAGAAGAAGTGTGATCTTGGTGAACTATGGGTTGACCCTCCCATTGCGACCACAGATCGCCAAGCTTGTCTGGTACGTTAGTCTAATCGTTTCTCTTGTATTGTGTGTAAGGTAAATGCATTAATATGAAAATGCATTTGACGTTTGGAGTTTGTTAACCATATGCTACCAAATCACAGCGTTTGAATAAACGGGGAATTAACCCTGTGAATAGAAGTGTAGCTTTGATAGTCAGGTGTTGACGTGTTTATTTGAGTGTATTGTATACTCGGGATTTAAGTATTTAATGTTTATCTGTATTTATTATTACATGAAGCGTCATTTAGATGTGATGCCTGCAGCGATTATTTTTGTGAATACTGTCAGTTCATGGAAGTGAACATAACCTCACAGCTGGACAATGAATGAAGCTTTAATAGCAACTGTGACCCATTTACGTGGACCTGGTTTCTGTTTTGTCCGCGAACATTAAGCCAGGATTCTGAAACAGTCGTAAGGGAACTAGCCGAGAAGTGTACATTATCACTGTCGAAAGCTTCCAGCTCGACGTTGGTAGACGCTTTTGTTGAAGTTATTCTTGGATTTTATTTTCTTGGATTTAACGAACTCTGGATAGCTACCCAATATGTATCTAAGGTACGTACATTTGTATATATGTGATATATGTATGAGTCTGTTTCGGTTGTTGTTTGTCATGTAGCAGTGATAGTTCTTGCAACCCAGTTGTAAAATGGTTACCCGACTCAAAAGTGTCATTGAAAGTAAATTCAGTGAAAAGAGGCATGACTTTCCACATCCAAATATTACGTGTTAGTTATACAGGTTTATAACATTTCAAGTGTCTAGTATACATGTTTATGTCAGGGGAGATTGAGTCAGGTGATATGCGGCCCCTCATCAGGCCTAGACCTGATTTTACTTCTCTCTGGTTCCTTATCAATAGTCTAAGCCAAGACTCACTAGGTATATTATCATTTCTCCTGACATGACTAGCCGTCTATTTGTCATTGATTGATGTCTGTTCAAGAGATAATAACCGAATAGAAAATCCGGCCTCATATGGGAAACAACAGGTAAGAGAAAAAGAGGAAGACCTAGGGAGACACTGAGAAGAACATTGATGAGAGAGGCAAGAGCAGCAGGAATCGGTTCGCTCAATGAGATAGAACTGGTTGCACAGAAAAGAGACAAATGGCGAGATTTGATAATATATCTTTAAAAGAAAACTGCTAGAACAAAAATTCAGATATGAGAAGGTGTATCTTGGTATACGCCCTATGGGCCGGCAATGGCTCGAAAGGTCAATAGATAGATAGATAGATAGATATATGTCTGTTCTCTGTACACCTCTATTCCCCCTCCTCCCTATTTTTTTGTTCTTTTCACCAATAGTTTTCTAGCAGTCACCTTTTCGACGAAGCGTTGATTTCAAATTCAGAAGACAAAAGGCGCAGGAGAAGAAGACGAGTCCAGGCCTCAGAATATGTATACATCTTATATATATTATGTTTACATGTATATATATACATCTTGTTCATTCTGCGGTGGGATCTGTCTGTCCAAAATTGGCAGATTCTGCAACGAGAGAAGCTGTTCAGTAAAATAGCATCCATCCCTAGATATTAATATTTTACCAAACTACTGACTTATCGTGATAGCTTGAATGGTCTTTACCGTCTGTCAAGACGACAAAGACCATTTGGGAAAAAATAATGTTCCGGAATAGTGTGCAGCCATCTTGCACACTTTTCGGAACTTCATCATCATGTGCCATACCGGTTGGCGTAGACAATCATGTCCTTCCACAATCTTCTATGCACAGTACATCGTATCAATTCTGCTGTTGACTGTTTTCCATGCCATGACACCAAGCTGTCTAGTATCTCCTCTCTTTGTCACCCGCGATCTCTCTTTCCCTGTATTTTGCCACTTGTAACCAAGTATTCCAACGTTTCTCTTCTCATGATGTGCCCGAAAAATATTCATTGTTTCTTTCTGTTGTTTTTTTTTACGAGCTCCACTTTTATGTTCTCCTCTTTGAGAATTTCGTCGTTGGTCTTTTTAGCTGTCCATAGAACTTTCAACATTCTCCTGAAAAATCCCATCTATGTGGTATCTAATCGTCTTTTCATTTGTTTGTTTACTGTCCATGATTCCCTTCCATAGGTCAGAATTGGCTCTATATAGTACCGATGAACTCTCTTTCTCCCATGTGTTGACATATACTAGTTGCACAAGACATTTTTCATTTTCTAAAACGCTATTTTGACCTGAGCTATTCTGCTTTTTTATTTATGTGGTGCATCTTCCATCTGATGGTATTATTGTACCCAAGTATTTGACGCGTTGCACTTGTTTCAGATTTGTCCTGTTTATTTTTATGCTGCATGATGGTTTTTCTTCGATATGACCATTACGTCTGTTTTCTACTATTCAGACTGAGATCTTTCTTGTTGCTTTCTTTTTCTATTATGTCTATCATTTCTTGTAGTTCATTCTCTGTCGCTGCTAATAAGACTGTGCCATCTGCATATCGCAAATTATTTTTGTTGTGACTGTTGACTTCAAGTCCTTTTATATCTACTATTGATCTCATAATATTTTTGCTGTACATAACTTTATCTATCAATGTTCTCTAGAAGTATAATGCATTATTGGTGCCCTTGTCTTCCACAAATCCACATTGTTCCTCACTTATTTCTGGTTTTATTTTGTTCCGTACACGTTTCATGATAATTCTTGCTAATATTTTCGTCATTTGGCTGATGAGATTAATAGTGCGATGATCTTCACATCTGTGGCACCGGATTTCTTCGTTTCGGAACTTCAGCTCGTCATAAATTATTTGATTGGCTAATTCATCACTAATGTTCTATAGTAAAGCCGCCTCATTGACTCTGACGCTCCGGTTTTCCCGTATCACATTCTGCATAGTTGTAGTGTTATCTCCTGTGAGAGCCGGAAATGCTGTGCTCGGGCGACGAAAACTCTCAACGTTGTTGAGTTTCTCAGTCCATTCGTTCACATGTGCATTTATTTTTCCTTATATTTTTTTTTCGTTCGCCATCTTTGACCTCTGACGCAGTCCCTAGAGGCTAGACACTGAATTTTGCGTGTTAATCCATTTTTCCCTGGCAGCCGTGTGCACAGGGGTGCCTCACCGCACAGGCAGATAACTCCGTCTTCGGAAGTACTCATATTTTTTTCTGTCCATGAGTAATTGACTTTTCAAGCCGGGTCTTGCTGCTGAGACCAGGGGTGGTTGCCGCAGAGAGAAATCATACATAAAAATCCCAACTGGTGCAGCCCGGAATTGAACTCACAACCTCTCTGTCTCGAGGCCGGCGTTTTGCCTCGAGACCAACCAGTTCACGCATGTATGATTCGTACATCTGTTGCCGTAATTAATTACCTTCGCGCGATGACTCTCTAGTTTTTGCACGTTTGCTAAACAAATATCTCATAACACTTCGATGCTCTTGCTTGGTGCATTGTTGCATGAGAGTCACCAGGTTCCTGTGCATGCTAATGCAATCTATTGGTAGCTCTAGGTCACTGCTTCTGTATATTAGGCTCATAGTAATATCGCTCGTGCAAGCGAGTTCAATGCAATTTATCCGTATTCCTACTGAAAACACTTGCATATGTTTGTATGTGGCGAGTGCTTGCTTACGTTTATATTATACTTGTGTAATTGTTTGGTGGAGGCTATTGTGTATTTTTGTGTGTGGAGGTTTTGATGTTGTCGAACAGGTTCTCTCATTTCTGATTCTACCAATGTTTGACTAACACTTTTGGCCACAGAATGAACAAGTCCCACTGATGCACATGGTCTTCCAACCTTTTTTTATCAGTCTTTTCTCTTATTCTTCTTCTGCGATCATGGCTCATTCAAAGTGGGATTCCGGACTTTCTTATGAATGCAGCTGTATGTTTAAGTGATTCGGTTGCCCCGTATAGTTTCTATTCCAGGGAGGTGGGTGTGGACCACATTGTCCTTCTCAGGTCTGTGTACTGGAGGCAATCCTGTAGAACATGTTTTATTGTCATGTTGTCCTGCGTACAGTGGCATTGGCTGGTAGTTCCTATTTTGAGTTTGTTGATCATGTGGTTTCTCATTCTGTTGTGGCCAGTGCGTAGGCGAAGTATGATGACTTGATCCCTCCTTGATAGTTGGAGGTATCCGTCCCTCTCGTTATACTTTGGGTGTTCTTGTTTCTATTTTTCGTGGTACTGGCCTTTGATGATGGATTTGGCTTCGTCGTAGCTGACCAGATGGTTCTCTTGTGGTAATCTCCCTCCCTCTTTAGCTAATTTGTCTGCGCGTTCGTTTCCGTGTATATTACAGTGTGATGGTATCCACTGGATGACATCTCTGGAAGTTATTGCACAGTTGGTCTCTGGTTGTTCTCAAGTCATCTAGCTCACTGTTCCTGGTTTTTTTTTTAGAGCTGTTAGGACTGACAGTGCATCAGTCAGTATCACCAATTTCTTGTGTATGTTATTTTTGTGTTGGATAGCCAGTTTTGCAGCATCTTTGAGGGCTTCAGCTTCTGCTTTAAAGTAGTTTGAGAATTTCCCATTAGCCATTGACTTGGTGTTCTCATTCTTTTCAATTCTATGTTTTGCTACACTACAGCCTCAAATGATGTTATGCCATTTTTTTAATACAGGCTATCCATGATATTCGATCTCTTGTCGGATGTTCCCAGTCATTTTCACAGATAGAGTAGTCATTCAGAGATGATTTACAAATATCTCTATATCGTAGTGACATCTTAGGACCCTTTGGCGATAAAACAGCTGAAATAAACGAAAACGGAAGCAGACTGCTGGAACTATGCAATCAAAACAATTTATTTATCACCAACACATTCTTCAAACACAGAGAGTCGCAAGTATACACCTGGTACAAATGGAATGACACAACATGCAGAAGCCAGATAGATTTTATACTAACAAGAAAGAGAACAAGAAAAGAGTAACCGACAGTAGAGCAATCCCAAATATTACAGACGACACGGATCACAAGATGGTTATGATCACACTAAGACAGCCAAAAATAAAGAGAAAACACGAAACAAAACAAAAGAAGCGAAAAGAACAGACAATAAAAATAAAACAATTAAACGATCAAGAAACAAGGAAAACCTAGAAGAAAAACTCAGAGAGGAATTCAAGAAACTCCCTAACGAAGTATGCACAGTAGAAGAAGAGTGGAAACATTTAAGGAAACAGTAACTAACATCTCTAAAACAGTTTGTGGAACGAAGCTAAGAACAAGAGAAGGGAAAAAGAGCACCCCGTGGTGGAACGAAACAATCAGAGAAGCAATTAAAGAAAAGAAGAAACTGTTTAAAAATTGGAGGGAGAACAAGAACCAAGAAAAATATGAAAGATATGCCTTAGTTCGAAAAAGAGTTAAAATGCTGATCAAAGAAGCTAAGCAAAGGAATTGGACAGAATTCGGACAAAACATGAGCAGGGACTTCAAGACAGCCACAAGAGATTTCTACAAAGCAGTAAAAGCCACAAGAGCGAGAAAAGAAAACCATGATCCTACTGAGCTGATAAATGACAAAGACGGACAACCAATATCAAACAACCAATGTATGCAACAGAGATGGAAAGAATATTTTGAAGACCTGTTAAACATACCAACTACCAACAAGACAACAAAAACCACACTAGAACTCACAAATACTGAACCCAACATCATGAAAGAGGAAATAGAAGAAGTAATCAAATATGCACCAAGAAACAAAGCACCAGGGATAGATAACATTCCAATAGAAATAATAGCAGCAGCGGGAGAAACAGGAATGCAATGGCTGCACAGAATATTTAATGCAGCATGGCACCAACAACAAGCCCCAGAAGACTGGCAACAGGCAATCATCATACCAATATGGAAAAAGAAAGGTAGCAAAAGAGACTGCAATCAATATAGAGGTATAACTCTGCTCAGCCATGTAGGAAAGCTATACGCCAAAATCTTGGAAAAAAGACTGAGACCAATAATAGAACTACAGTTAAGCGATTCTCAAATGGGGTTCCGAAAAAACAGAGGATGTACCGACGCACTATTCACACTAAAACAGCTTGCAGAAAAAACGACAGAACACAACCAAAACTTATACATAGCCTTCATTGACCAGGAAAAAGCATTCGACAGAGTAAACAGAGAACAACTGTGGGAGATACTAACAACATACGGAGTAAGCCAACATCTAACCAACATTATTAAAAGTCTCTACGCCAACAGCAGCTGCAGGGTCAGAACAGCAACAGGCTACACAGACCACTTCGAAGTTAGATCAGGTGTAAGACAGGGGTGCGTACTATCCCCCCTACTGTTTATTACATACATGGACCATATATGCAAGCTAGCCAACCCATCAGAGACAGAGGAGATCAACGAGCTTCTATTTGCAGACGACCAGGCACTAATACATGAAACAATAGAAGACCTACAAGAACACTTAAACAAACTCAACATCTTAGGAACAAAATACAACATGAAAATCAACATCAACAAAACAGAAGTCATGAATGTCGCCAAAAATAAACAGAACATCAACATAACTATAGAAGGCAGACAACTAAAACAAGTAGAGGAATTCAAATACCTAGGAAGTCTAATGACAAACGACAATTCCCAACAGCAGAGATAGAATCAAGATGCAACAAAGCTTGTCAAATCATCGGACAGTTATCACCACTATTATCCAACAAGGAAATAACTCTGGAGGCAAAACGAGCACTATACAATACAATCTCATTCCAACGTTGTGCTACCAATGCCAGACCTGGACTCTAGATGCAAGAACAATAAGAAAAATAACCTCTACAGAGATGAAATGTGTTAGACGAATGACAGGAAACAGTCTGAGAGATAAGATCAGAAATGTAGAACTGAGAAAAAAGCTAGGAATAGCCCCAGCCATAGAATATATAAGGAAACAACAGATAAAATGGTTCGGCCACGTGACAAGGCAGAAAGAACAAAACACAACACAACGAGCCTTCAACAAACGTTGTGAGAACAACAGACCCAAGGGTCGACCACGAAAAAGATGGATCGATGGAATATTAGAAGCACTAGGAAACATAACAGCAGCAGAGGCGAACAGAAGAGCAAAAGACCGCAAATTATATCTCCCCTCGACGCTGAAAGGCAGATGAGGAAGGAAAGAAGAAGAAGAAGAAGTAGTTTTTTGGTCTGAGGATTTGTTTTTTCCGTGTATTAGTTCACGATATAGTAGTTGCTTATGGATGCGGTTTTCTTTCATTTGCTGGACGTGCCCCAGCCATCTTAACCTTCGTCTTCTAAGCACTGACATGACTGTTAGGGTCTTAGCACAAACCAGGACTGTTTAGTTGGTTAGTTTGTCCTCCCATTTGATGCCCAATATATTTAGTTATTTGTATTATATATATATATATATATATATATATATATATATATATGTGTGTGTGTGTGTGTGTGAAACTAGTACATACTAGTGTGTGATTTATGAAATATTATTTTGAATATGTCAATCATAAAATCTCGGTATTAATATATCTTCCCACGTGTGGAAGTGGGGGTGGATGGCGAGACGATTAAAGCAGCCAATCAATATATATCCACCCACTGAGCACGTGTACAGATGTACTTAATATTGTTTGGATCAGGTTTTATGACTATTCTTGCTGTGAAATATTTTTTTTTTGTTCACTTTGTGTCGTGTTGGAAGAACGCGTGTGCTCTCAATAACCACAAGAACCTTGGTTGTGGTCAGGGCTGCAATTAGATATCCTGCCCCTCAGTACAAAAATAAGTGGGACACAGTCACGCCCCCAGCACAAATATTAAGTTTCAACCATCTTTGTCTAGGAGAAATATTATTATGGAGGGAAACTTCCGAAGCGATAATTCAGCGTAATACACATTTTAAGAATTTTTAAATTATCATCATCATTAAGTCCCGGGCCTGCTGGCGTAAGTGATCATGTCTGTCCGCAATTTTCGATCTCGACAGTTATTTATCATTTCTGTTGTTGACCTGCCAAGCCATTCTCGTAAGCTGTCTGGTATTTTTTTTCTCTTTGCTTTCCTCTTTCTCTTCGTCCCTCAATTTTCCCAGTTGTTACAATATATTCCAGCCGTTCTCTTCTCATTACATGGCCAAAAAATGATGATTGTTTCTTCCTAATATTGGAAATTAGCTCTCTTTTTGCTTTGACCTCTTTCAGAACGATTTCATTTCTCTTCTTAGCTGTCCATGGTATTCTCAACATTTTTCTGTAAAACCACATTTCAACGGACTCCAGTGATTTTTTTGTTTGTTGTGTGGCGATTCATGATTGTACAAAGAAGTTACGACGGTGGTATTGTGTTGCCTTCCATTGGTTTGTTTACGGTTGGCTTCGCTAGCCTTTGACTAAAAAGTTTCCCCCACAAGGCATTTAAATTAAACAATTTTTTTTTTAATGTATACAAAAGTTTCATACATTATTGTCTAGTCTGATCATCCCACTATAGAAATCAGCCTGAGGGCTAAAGGGAAAGTCCAAAAACACCCTCACTAACGTGTTGTTTACAGCTGTGGGATCTATACACTGCTGATGCCATTCTGCTCACAACAGCCCCTGCTCGCAACGCTGAAAACGTCACACTAACTGGGGGTTTTCTAGGGTTTCCCTTTCAGCCCTTAGGCTTACTTCTTCAGATAGCAATGGTCTGATTACAGCCACCTATAGTATTAATACGGTCCGCGGGTTGAAAGGAATGACCAAAATTTGTGACGTTTTCATCGTTACGAGTCAGGGATGGTCGTGGGTAAAATGACTTCAGCCGTCTTTAGCTCGCATAGCTGAAGGCGTCACAAACTTGGGTGATTCCAGGATTTACCTCTCAGCCCGCAGCCCTTTGTAAAACTATAGATGACCGTGGTCTGATACTATATTTCGTCAGGATCTTTCAGGAACTCTCATGCACTGAAAGCAACAAAAGGTTAACGCCTGGGAATCATTATCCAGGCGGACTCGCCGCTATTAGAGTCTTAAGAAGGTAATGATCCGAAACACTTGCACGGGCCGGGATACTTTTTCTGAAGATCAGATTACCTCTTGCCGCCAAGCTCTGCATAAAGAGATTCCTATCCTCGACTTTTTTAAAATAGTAATAATATGCGTTTACTATGTAAATAAACTTGGAAAATTCTATTCATCATCATCATGTGACCATACCGGTTGGCTTAGGCGATCATGTCCTTCCACAATTTTTTATCTACAGTGCATCGTATCAGTTCTGTTGGCTGTTTTTCATGCCATGACACCAAGCTATCTATTATCTTCTCTCTTTGTCGTTCGCGAACTCTCTTTCACCTGTATTTTACTAGTTGTAACCAAGTACTCCAGCTTTCATCTTCTCATGATGTGCCCGAAAAATTCCATTGTTTCTTTCTGATGTTTTTACGAGGTCCTCTTTTGTGTTGGTCTCTTTGAAAAAATGGCAAAAAGCCTGAAATATTCGATAACTTGATAGGCTAAGTAGTCAGCGAATTGCTCCATCTTGAGCCATGTTTGGTGTCTGTCCTCTTAAATAGTTTCCAAGGTGTAAGTAAAGGTTCCCTCCACTCTTTGTTAGGCGAATGAGGAATATGGTGTTAGTGAGCATATTTTTCCATGACCACGACACATTTGTTGGTAATATGGTTAGTATCACGTCAGGCCGCCTTTACTTCCTACAATTTTCTCTGGTACCTTTTTACAGGCTGGGTGAACCCCAGAGCTTCTCGGTTCTTGTTGCGCCTTATTGCAAATACAGCCCTCAATGTCATGTAGTAAAACCCTTGCTCTTGATGTTAGTGCCTATACTTTTTCTGTAACCGTCGGTACATTTATGAGTGATATGGTCATCACCACGCCAAGTCGCACCACTTTCTTAAAGAAAATCTTTTTTTTGCTCGTTTTCAAAAGCTGTGTGGACCCTAGATTTGAAAATGGCGTGGTTGCTTAACTTATATGTTTTAGTATGTGTATACACGTTTCATGTTCAGTTTAGTATACACCTCATATGTCTGCCTGTGTATCTCGTGTCTTGTTCAGTTTGGTATACACCTCATATGTTATGACCTTTGTATGCACGTTATATGTCCACTTTTGTATCCATTCCATATGTTCTGTCTGTATGTCACTTTAATTACTTTATATGTCCATGTATGTATCCACTATATATGATCTGTCTGTGTATCCATTTTAAGTATCCATTTTATTTCTGTTGCATGTGTTCAGTCTTGTATACACTTTACACTGTTAACCTGCGTGTCAGTTAAATAGAGGACGGATGAACGGGGCCGTAGAGGGCTCGAGTTTCGTGCCAAATGTCAGGGTTCAAAACACTCGACCTACAATCTGCTGAAATAAGACAGTACCTAGCCTTTGATCGACCTGCTGAAATAAGGCAGTGCCCGACCTTTGATCAACCTGCTGAAATAAGGAAATTCATGGCCTTTGATCGACCTGCTGAAATAAGGCAGTGCCTAGCCTTTGATCGACCTGCTGAAATAAGGCAGTGCCTAGCCTTTGATCAACCTGCTGAAATAAGGAAATTCATGGCCTTTGATCGACCTGCTGAAATAAGGCAGTGCCTAGCCTTTGATCGACCTGCTGAAATAAGGCAGTGCCTAGCCTTGATCGACCTGCTGAAATAAGGCTGTGCCTAGTCTTTGATCGATCTACTTAAATAAGGCAGTGCCTAGCCTTTGATCGACCTGCTGAAATAAGGCTGTGCCTAGTCTTTGATCGACCTGCTGAAATAAGGCTGTGCCTAGCCTTTGATCGACCTGCTGAAATAAGGCTGTGCCTAGCCTTTGATCAACCTGCTGAAATAAGGAAATTCATGGCCTTTGATCGACCTGCTGAAATAAGGCAGTGCCTAGCCTTTGATCGACCTGCTGAAATAAGGCAGTGCCTAGCCTTTGATCGACCTGCTGAAATAAGGCTGTGCCTAGTCTTTGATCGATCTACTTAAATAAGGCAGTGCCTAGCCTTTGATCGACCTGCTGAAATAAGGCTGTGCCTAGTCTTTGATCGACCTGCTGAAATAAGGCAGTGCCTAGCCTTTGATCACCTGCTGAAATAAGGAAATTCATGGCCTTTGATCGACCTGCTGAAATAAGGCAGTGCCTAGCCTTTGATCGACCTGCTGAAATAAGGCAGTGCCTAGCCTTTGATCGACCTGCTGAAATAAGGCTGTGCCTAGTCTTTGATCGATCTACTTAAATAAGGCAGTGCCTAGCCTTTGATCGACCTGCTGAAATAAGGCTGTGCCTAGTCTTTGATCGACCTGCTGAAATAAGGCAGTGCCTAGCCTTTGATCGACCTGCTGAAATAAGGCTGTGCCTAGCCTTTGATCAACCTGCTGAAATAAGGAAATTCATGGCCTTTTATCGACCTTCTGAAATAAGGCAGTGCCTAGCCTTTGATCGACCTGCCGAAATAAGGCAGTGCCTAGCCTTTGATCGACCTGCCGAAATAAGGCAGTGCCTAGCCTTTGATCGACCTGCCGAAATAAGGCAGTGCCTAGCCTTTGATCGTCCTGCTGAAATAAGGCATTATCTAGCCTTTTGATCGTCCTGCTGAAATAAGGCATTGTCTAGCCTTTGATCGACCTGCTGAAATAAGGCAGTGCCTAGCCTTTGATCGACCTGCTGAAATAAGACAGTGTCTAGCCTTTGATCGTCCTGCTGAAATAAGGCATTGTCTAGCCTTTAATCATCCTGCTGAAATCAGGCAGTTCCTAGCCTTTGATCGACCTTCTGAAATAAGGCATTGTCTGGATTTTGATCGTCCTGCTGAAATAAGGCATTGTCTAGCCTTTGAACGACCTGCTGAAATAAGGCATTGTCTAGCCTTTGATCGACCTGCTGAAATAAGACAAGTTCCTAGCCTTTGATCGACCTGCTGAAATAAGGCATTGTCTAGCCTTTGATCGACCTGCTGAAATAAAGCAGTTCCTAGCCTTTGATCGACCTGCTGAAATGAGGCAGTTCCTGGCCTTTGGTGGGGGAAGACAGCCATCTAGATAGGACGCTGGACCGAACCCCACCAAAACGTTTAAGAAAAGCGGATGCTCTACGCTCTAGTCACTATTTTTTTAAAAAGCAGTTTTTTTTAAAAGCATTTTCACATTATTATCATCTGCCGGTTGGAGTATATAGGACCGAAGATTAAAGGCCGTTTGTCCTGATCAATTACCACGAGGTGTTTGGGTCTTAGTTTGTTTTTTGTTTTTTTCACACACGCACGCACACACACACCCACACAATATATATAATAAAAAATATTTGAAAACTTTTGTTTAATTTTGACTCTGCTGAGATTCGAAACCGCGTTCTCCTGATTTGGAGCACGAGTTATATATTCGGCCACCCGCTATACGCTCTGATCACTACGAGCAGTAAAAGAGTACAGTAAAGTTTCTCTCCACGTCACCAGCGGACGCACTAACCATGCAACCGTCTTATTTTTTTTTTTTTTTTTACGCTGCGGGATATCTTGAAATGTAGTATTAGTTTGTCTATTCTAATCCGTTCAAGTTGATTCAGCTCATAAGGTTGAACGTTTAGTATCGCTCGTAACGAAGAATATAGTTTTATTGAACATTCCGTTATCCACGGTGGGGTAAAAATCCCAACAGAACAACTGCCTCCCAGGGCTTAAGTGTCAATCCAGTTGTAACAGTTGGGCGGCCATTTTGAATAATTATTTTATTTTTATTACCGGAGATCAAAGAAATAGCAAATAAAGCTGTACTATAGACACAAAACTCCACGCCCTCTACATGACTGTCTATTAAAGCGAAGAAAATTCACCGAAAAGACAACTTAGGGGCGAGATAAACGTCAACGAGATTAATATTGGCTCTTGGTCCTTGTTACATTTTAAATTTTTACAATTATTTATAAAGTGGCTCCAGTCACAGCCAACTAATTATTTAATTAGGCCTGCGGGCTGAGAGGGAATTCCTGGAAAACAACCAACCATCGTGACGCTTTTCATCCACTCGTCAGCTTTACAGCAGGTCAGCATATCTTCTCTCCCCTCCCCCACCCCCTTTGCCCATCCCATTTACAAATATCGTAGATACTCTACACCTTAATATTCTGTGTTGGTCATTATTTAGGTCCATGTTCATAGTATAACTCACTGTAACATTTTTCTAACTTTTCAAGTCATGTACAAATTGACATCTAGGTTGGAATTAAATAACAGGAATGTATATCTGTCAGATGTAGAAATGTGGTTTTACAGAAAAGTGTTGAAAATACCACGGGCAGCTAAGAAGAGTAATGAAAACGTTATGAAAGAGGCCAAAGCAAAAAGAGAACTATGAGGAAACGATCATCATTTGTTGGCCATGTTATGAGAAAGCGACAGCTGGTATATATTGTGACAACCGCGAAAATTGAGGGACGAAGAGATAGAGGGAAGCAAATAGAAAAGATACCAGACAATTTAGAGAATGAGTTGGCAGCAGTTCAATAACAGAAATGAAAAATAACTGTCGAGATCGAGAGTTGTGGAAAGACATGATCTCCTACGCCAGCAAGCACGGTACTTGATGATGATGATAACTGTGAGATTACTCTGCAGAACAAAAGGCCAAAAATGGAATTGTGCATTTTTATTACGCAATTATTTGACGAGTTTTAATCAACCCCGCTTGGAGATTCATGGATTGAATAGCCTATTAAAAGAAAAATTGCACTGGCGTATGAAAGGTGCAGGAAGATACAATGTTTAGTGATGTACGCTAAATGGCAAGGCTATATTTATTGACGGGCTGAAGGTACATAAAAGTTTATTAAAAACGCACATTGATACACAGAACACGTGTGTGCACTATACGCCTGGACAGCTAGATAGATACACACCCCTGAGTGTTATCTTTACGTGTTGAATATCGGACTGTATTGTAAGTTGCCCGCACGTCTTTAACATTGTATTCCTTGTTATTTTTATTTGTTTTATTGAGTTGCTGGTTTTCTTTCTTTAATTACCGTTACGTTGTTGGCTTTCTTCGTTTCATTGATTATAGATTATAGATTATGGATTAACAGTTCTGATTGTCCTGGCCGCGAACG
The DNA here is from genome assembly GCA_032433765.1 of Megaustenia siamemsis. Taxonomy (NCBI): domain Eukaryota; kingdom Metazoa; phylum Mollusca; class Gastropoda; order Stylommatophora; family Ariophantidae; genus Megaustenia; species Megaustenia siamemsis. The sequence continues at coordinate 24,530,092 of JAVIAB010000001.1, forward strand.
TGGTCTCGTATTGAAAGTGTGTAGCTTATGTTTTTTGCTTAAGTAGTGTTTTTTTCTTTTTGTAATTATTTTGTTTCGCGGATTTAGGTTTGTGGTTTTGCTTTATTTGACACTCCTCACATAAAGGATATATTTCCTACGTCAGGGCTCTGGTATGTGTCATGACTTCAGTCGTTGGATTACGATCAGTGGAAGCAATTTATTTTTCCTTTCCCATGTCTCCACTTTTTTCTGTCTCTCTCTGCTTTTTGTGATTTGACGAAGTCGTGACCATTACATCACTGGCGTTATCATTCCTGCTCTGTCTCTCTTTCACTCTCTCTCTCTCTCTCTCTCTCTCTCTCTCTCTCTCTGCTTTTTGTGATTTGACGAAGTCTTGACCATTACATCACTGGCGTTATCATTCCTGCTCTGTCTCTCTTTCTCTCTCTCTCTCTCTCTCTCTCTCTCTCTCTGTCCCCCATCTCGCGGTTTCTTTTATGATGGTTTTTAGTGACGTAACGAGCGTATTATATGACCACACCATCCCATCTTCCGTCTCTTCATTATAGTGAGTAGATAGAATCAAAAAGTTCCTTTTTCTCCCTATCAGAGTGAAATAAACGTTCTGATCCGAACACGTCACGTCGACTAAACTGAGAATGCGGCTTTTATTCTCTGGTCATATAGTTTCCTCTCCCCCCGAAAACCACAGAAATGTGCTAGATACTGAAAGATAGGTTTAGATAGTTTACCGTAGGTGAAAGGTCATTATATTAGCCTATGGTCATAATCATCTTTTTTTTGGGCCATGTAATGATAAGGGAATAGCTGGAATATATTGTAACAACTTGGAAAATTGAGGGACAAAGAGAAAAGATACCAGACAGCTTAAGGTCAACAACAGACATGATAAATAACTGTCGCGATCGAAAGTTGTGGAGAGACATGATCATCTACGCCAGTAAGCCCGGTACTTGATGATTAGGATGGTGATGATGATGGTCATAGTTTCTTATTCGCGCCTCAATTTAAGGGATCTGCGTCTATGTCACGTGTCAAGGTAAAAAGATTATCTCTTTGTCACATCCTCTCAGTGAGAGAATTTATGTCTATGTCACGTCTCAAGATAATATCTCTCTATGTCACGTCTCAAGATAATATCTCTCTATGTCACGTCTCAAGATAATATCTCTCTATGCCACGTCTTAAGATAAGAAATTATCTCTTTGAGGGGATTTTGTGTCTATGTCACATCTTAAGATAAGAGATTATCTCTTTGAGAGAATTTGTGTCTATGCCACGTCTCAAAATAAGAGATTATCTCTTTGAGGGGATTTGTGTCTATGTCACATCTTAAGATAAGAGATTATCTCTTTGAGAGAATTTATGGCTATGTCACGTCTCAAAATAAGAGATTATCTCTTTGAGGGGATTTGTGTCTATGTCACATCTTAAGATAAGAGATTATCTCTTTGAGAGAATTTATGGCTATGTCACGTCTCAAAATAAGAGATTATCTCTTTGCCACACCCTCTCAGTTAATGGATTAATTCCTTTCACACAACAATTCAGAGTTTGATATGATTACAGTTTCTTGAAGAGTCTTTCCTTGTCGTATCTGATTTATAATTTTACTTTCTTTATCTTTTGAATGGGTTTACTTTTTTGCTATATATTTGTAGAGGTTTAATGTTGGTCAGAATTAAGTTACAGATTGTTTTTCACTTTTCGAAAATTATTGATGAGCTATTAGTTATTCCTGTATGGTACAGAAATGTGAACAAGAAAACAGAACAGAAAATTGAAGCCTTTGAAATGTGGATTTATTGAAGAATAGGAAGAATTAGATGGAAAGAAAAGAAAACAGAAAATGAAGTATTAAAGCAAATACATTTGTAAAGAGAACTACTAAACATAATTCAAACAAGACAAATGAGATTTTTGGGGCATGTTAAAAGATACAGCAGCTTACTAAAAAGTAATCTTAGAAGGGAAAATACAAGGTAAAAGATGCAGAGGCTGACCAAGACTAACGTGGTCGAGTAACATCAAAAGATGAACAAGTTAGCCTATGATAACCAGTACCATCAAAGCTAGAGATAGAGCGGAATGGCACTCCATGGTAGCCAACCTCGATGCGGAGGCGGCACTCAATGATGATGCTATTTGTTACAATTTAGTGAACGCTTTATTTCTTCCTTCTTTCAGACACTTTAATTGCGAACTAATATCACTATCATCGGTGCTATATACAGCCAATTTTGACCTGTGCAAGCGAATTATAAGTAGGAGACAAAAAAATTAAAAGGCTATTAGAAGCCACAGAGATGGAATTTCTCTAAAGAATTTTGGAAGTTCTTTGGACAACTAAAAAAAACCAACGAGGATATTCACAGAGGTCAACACAAAAAAGGAGCCCCTAAAAAACATCAGAAAGAAACAATCGACATTTTTCTGGCACATCTTGAGAAAGGGAAAGTTTGAGCTCTTAGTTGCATCAGGCAAAATACAGGAAAAAAAGGGATCGCGGACGACAAGAGAGAAGATCTCCTAGCTTGGTGTCATCTCAAGGAAAACTGTCAACAACAGAATTGATACGATGCACTGCACTGTGGATAGAGAATTGTAGAAGTACCCGATTGCCTACGCCAACCGGTATGACACATGATGAATATCGCTATTATCAATCGTGATTGATTTTGTTACTTTCACTTAATTTAAACATTGATTTTTATTTTTTTCACACGTTATCCATTATATATCCTCAAGGAGATTGATTTTTATTTTTGCACGTTTTCTCTTAAAGGCATTTTATTCATTTTTTTAATTTTGTTTTTTTCATTTTGATTTGCGCAATTTATTTTTTAACAAATATATTTAATCCACAATTATGTGTGCCGTTGTAAATATCAACTCTCCGAACTATCTATTTATCTGTCCGTCCGTCCATATATATATTTACATGTGTGTGCATATATGTATGTATGTGTGTGTGTATATATATATATTATATAGGAGGGGAGGGAGAGACGTCGGAGTGTAATCATTGAAGACCGGAAACGCATTGAACAAAGCGTTGTCCATATAGCAGTCAAGTACTAACCATGCTAAGATAAACACCCTCGACTGAAAATGTTCTGAGGAAACCTTTGCACTTCTCGTGGGAATTTCTACTTCTCGTGCCCATGTCCCACCTACTGACCTCTACTACCGAGACCTCTGACATTAGTAGTATACCCAACTGGTTTCGTTTTGAAAGGTCTCATGTTTCATCCATCTCGCTCTTCTCCCTTTTCTATTTATGTTTTCTGCCACAACCCTCTCTTAAAGTCATTACTTCACTCCATCCATTTATCGCCATACAAATCTGTATGCTATTTATACTAATTAGTATGCTATTAATATGCGCAAAAATAATTACTAATAGTTAACTGTCTGTCTATGTATCGTGTACTTTTAGAGCCGAAAACGACACTAGGGCGGATATTCTAGATTCTTTGTGCCCGTCGATCCTTGTTATCAGGAATCAACCTTGCACAGGACGCGCTTTGTATTTCACAACACAACTCTGTTCTAGGCGAGTTGCTCAATTGCTTCTTCCGCTTTTGTGATCGCCTGACGACTACTCTTCAGCGTCCGTCCTTCTAAAAGAGGCCAAAGCGAGCGTTCTGTTGTCGTTAACGGCAAGCAGCAATATGTTGCATCAACACGTCTGACTTCAAGAGGGTTTATTTGAGTTCTTAGTTGCCTTATTTCTCTCTCTCTCTCTCTCTCTCTCTCTCTCTCTCTCTCTCTCTCTCTACCCCCCCCCCCCCCGCGCCCCTTTCTTTCGATCCCTTTTCGCTTGGTCAGACTAATCAAACTATTTTAATTGGCGTTGGATGTTGATATTTCTGGTCCACTGATCCGGACGCAAGCGGTCAAATATGGGTCGCTGACCACTTTCAGCCTAATTGGTTCTGACCGTCTTCAACCCCCCCCCCCCCCCCCACGCCCCTCAAGAGACGGTGGTCGGTATTACGAAATATCCTTCCTCTCCTCCCCACCCAGTTTCTCCCGTCTCAGCACGTGTTTTCGTCATTTATCTTATTGATGTTTGTTCTTTTTATGTTTCATACCTTCACAACTAAGACGCGATACTTATTCTTCTTCCTTTCAACACCCTGCGGAACAGATTTCTTCAATAAACACAATTTCCAAGCTGTCCTATTTCTTGTCATTCTTTTAAGATAATTCCATGTCTTTCCCATTCTCTTCATCTCTCTTCCACCTGTGTTCACGATAGCTTATTTCCAGTAATTAACTTGTACTTATTGTGTATACCAGTCTTGCTTCTGGTATGACGAGTATAGAATATAGTGATAGTGTCCATACATTTATTAACCCTCCGCTCAGAATTGGGTAATATGGTCAGCACTACCTCAACCCGTATCTATATCCGTGACAAATATTTCTGAGGCCCATTTAAGACTGCCTGGCTGAACCTAGAAACTGGTAGATTGGAGGATCGAACCCGGTCAGCTGTTTCCAACAGATGAGCTCTCTAACCACAATTTAATACTTGTAGTTCTCATTCCAACAATTGTTGCCTCGTCACCGACTTACAATTTAATATTTGTAGTTCTCATTCCAACAATTGTTGCCTCGTCACCGACTTACAATTTAATATTTGTAGTTCTCATTCCAACAATTGTTTCCTCGCCACCGACTTACAATTTAATATTTGTGGTTCTCATTCCAACAATTGTTGCCTCGTCACCGACTTACAATTTAATATTTGTAGTTCTCATTCCAACAATTGTTTCCTCGCCACCGACTTACAATTTAGTATTTGTAGTTCTCATTCCAACGATTGTTGCCTCGTCACCAGCTTACAATTTAATTGTTATGGTTCTTATTCCAACAATTTTTGTCTTGTCACCAGCTTACAACTTAATATTTTTATGTTCTCAGAGAGTGGAACATGACAATAAGCAAGATCTGCTGTATTGGAGCAGGCTATGTTGGGGGTCCATCATGTGCTGTCATTGCCCACAAGTGTCCCAACCTGCAGGTCACTGTGGTTGACATGAGCTACCATAGGATAGCCCAGTGGAATTCAGACAATCTTCCCATATTTGAGGTCAGTGAATGATCACACTCAACCCACATATGGGGTGTTTATACTATTTCCTTAAATATTATTTCAACCATTTATCATAAATATCCCTACCTCATATTATCATATATTTTCTGCACCAGATAATGTATTTTCCGTCTATATATCATCACATGTTTCTCTTAATATTTTTTCTATCATGTATCTTCATATATTTTCTTTACCATAATTATCTCTACCAAGGGTCACCATATATTTTCTTTAGGATATAACATCATATATTATTATGTCTACCAAGGGTCACCATATATTTTCTTTACCATATATTGTCTTTACCCTATATTGTCACATATTATCTCTATCATATATCGTTACATATTATCTCTACCATATATCATCAAGTGTTGTGTCTACTATGTATCATCATATATTATCTTTACCACATATTATCTCTACCATATAATGTCACATAATATCTCTACCATATATCATCACATAATATCTCTACCATATATCATTAGATATTATCTCTGTCATATATCATTATATATTATCTCTACCATAAATTATCAAATATTTCTCTGCCATGCATTGTCAGTTATTTTCTCTGTCACGGGTCATCAAATATGAGGGTCAGGCAAAGAGTATAATACAAGTCATTTTAAAGACATGCTTTTTATGTGGTTTGATCGGAGTGCAATGTGAAAGAGAAATTCCCTGGAAAATAATGGGCTTTCAAAATGTATTTTGTGTTTTGATATGAATGGATCAAGAGACACATACGTGGAAATTTGTATGAGTTTAATTCCTTTTAAATGTATTCACCCCTCAAGGCAATACATTTATTCCATCAATTCTTCACCTTACTGATGTTTTGATTGTAGAACTCTTGAAAACTGAACCCTGATGCTTTCACTGATCAAATCCTCAATTTCTCTTTCCCTGAACACACCAAATATTTGTGGGAAATTTCAACCAGTAATGATTCGACCTGAGGAAGAAACTCGAAATTAAACCAGCCATCGAATGCATAAAGAAACAACAAATTGGTTCGGCCACATAACAAGACAAAAAGAACTAACAATGACTTAAAGAGCCATAATCAAACGCTACGAAAACGCCAGATTAAGTGGAAGATCGAGAAAGAGATGGATAAAGGGAATACTAGAGTCATTAGGAGGGATAACACCAGAAGAGGCCAACAGAAGAGCAAAGAATCACAAATTGTATCTCCCCTCGATGCCAATGGCAATAAAGGAAGGATAGAAGAAGAAGAAGAAGAATGATGCATAGCATTCCTGTCTGCCTTAATGAGTTTTTAATGAATTGCACAACTTTTTAACTGAACCTCATATTTTCATCAATTATATTTTCATTATTTTTTTCTTTCTTGGGTCATCAAATATTCCTTTCATCTTTGTTCATCAGATATTCTTCTCACCACACGTTATCACATTTTTTTCTCACTACAAATCATCAAATATTCTTCCCACCTTAGATTATCAAATATTCCTCTCAAAACAAATCATTAAATTTTCTTCACTCCACAGATCATCAAATATTCCTTGCATCTCACATCATCAAATATTCTTCTCACCTTAGAATATCAAATTTTCTTCTCACCACAGACCATCAAATATAACTCTCGCCATATATCATCAAATATAACTTTCGCCATATATCATCAAATATAACTCTCGCAATATATCATCAAATATAACTCTCGCCATATATCATCAAATATAACTCTCGCCATATATCATCAAATATAACTCTCGCCATATATCATCAAATATAACTCTCGCCATATATCATCAAATATAACTCTCGCCATATATCATCAAATATAACTCTCGCCATATATCATCAAATATTCCTCTCATCACATATCAAATATTTCTCTCAAAACAAATCATCAAATATCCATCTCACCTTAGATTAACACATTTTCATCTCACAACACATCATCAAATATTCCTCTTATCATATATTTATTATCCCATACCATTCATGTATTCTTGTCCAGTGCGTCCTTTGTTATTTTACAATTGATCCCTTTATATTCTATACGGCTAAGCTGTCTAGTATTTTCTCTCATCATTTTCTGTCTCTCTTCCTCTTTATTTTTTGCTGTTACAACATTTTCAAGTATATCACTTGACCTAAAATGAAGGCTGTGTTTTATTAATGTTCTCTTTGTAAGAAGCTAAGGTTTCCTTCACGTGCATGTGAAATATTATATATGGTATTAGTGCCCATATTTTTCAATGTGAAATGTAGTATTAGTGCCCATATTTTTCAATGTGAAATATGGTATTAGGGACCATAATTTTCAGTATGAAATATGGTATTAGGGCTCATAATTTTCAATGTGAAATATGGTATTTGTGCCCATATTTTTCAAAGACCAACATCACATCTTATTTTGGTGATGCCGTCATGAACCACCCACCAAATTTCCCAGAAAAATCTATGCTACCCATTTTCAGAGGCTGCATGAACCCTGAAACCTTGTTAGTTCCAGAAAGTTCATTATATATAGGAAGTGAAACCAGACCCTTCTTATCACACTAACCAAAGTTTTCCCTGTGTGCTGACTTTATTCACAATGTCTTAATTACTCTTTCAGCTGTTCAACATTCATCTGTATCATTTCTGTTGCCTCCAATTAATTTTTTTATGCTCATCGTTAAGTGTCCACGATTCAGATAAGTAATATTGAAGAACACTTTTTTTTAAAGCTCCATTGACAGAGGTGAAATCATATGCTGCAAGTAAAATTGATCTTGAAACAGAAACAACAAGCAAACCTTTTACCATTTATCATCTGCTAATTCTCAAAATTTATATCTTGACATATTTTTTTCTAACATTCTTCTCTTTTTTCTTTTCTTCTTCATTTGCTATTGAGCATCAGAGGGAGATATAGTTTGCAGTATTTTACTCTTTTTTGGTCACTCCTGCTGTTGTGTTTTTTTATATTCCATCAGCCTATCATTTTCATGGTCTGTACATAAGTCAGGTACTTTTGTAGCATTCGTTGTAATGATTTAGTATTTAGGGACAAAACTATAAGATATTATAAAGTCTTTATATTATATTCCTCAACAGCATGTATATTTCATAATATATCTCACTCATTATCAGTACAAATAATTCATACAATTTTCTAACTAGTTAAAAGAAATTAGGACAAATCAGCATACATATTTTTTCACACAATTTTCTGATTAGTCAGCAAATATTTCACACAGTTATTTCATTGGACAGCACAAATATCTCACACAGTTATTTCACTGGACAGCACAAATATTTCACACAGTTATTTCACTGGACAGAACAAATATTTCACACAATTATTTCACTGGACAGCACAAATATTTCACACAATTATTTCATTGGACAGCACAAATATTTCACAGTTAGCACAAATATTTCAGTTGTTTCACACAGTTATTTCATTGGCAGCACAAATATTTCACACAATTATTTCACTGGACAGCAAAAATATTTCATACACTTATTTCACATAATGATTTCACCGGACAGAACAAATATTTCACACACTTATTTCACTGGAAAGCACAAATATTTCACACACTTATTTCACTGGACAGCACAAATATTTCACACACCTATTTCACGCAATTATTTCACTGGACAGCACAAATATTTCACAAAATTATTTCTGTGGACAGCACAGATATTTAACACACTTATTTCACTGGACAGCACAAATATCTCACATAATTATTTCACTGGACAGAACAAATATTTCACACACTTATTTCACTGGACAGCACAAATATTTCACACAATTATTACACTGGACAGCACAAATATTTCACAGTTATTTCACTGGACAGCACAAATATTTCACACAGTTATTTCACTGGACAGAACAAATATTTCACACAATTATTTCACTGGACAGCACAAATATTTCACACAATTATTTCATTGGACAGCACAAATATTTCACAGTTAGCACAAATATTTCAGTTGTTTCACACAGTTAGTTCATTGGGCAGCACACATATTTCACACAATTATTTCACTGGACAGCAAAATATTTCATACACTTATTTCACATAATGATTTCACCGGACAGCACAAATATTTCACACACTTATTTCACTGGACAGCACAAATATCTCACACAGTTATTTCACTGGACAGCACAAATATTTCACACACTTATTTCACTGGACAGCACAAATATTTCACACAATTATTACACTGGACAGCACAAATATTTCACAGTTATTTCACTGGACAGCACAAATATTTCACACAGTTATTTCACTGGACAGAACAAATATTTCACACAATTATTTCACTGGACAGCACAAATATTTCACACAATTATTTCATTGGACAGCACAAATATTTCACAGTTAGCACAAATATTTCAGTTGTTTCACACAGTTATTTCATTGGGCAGCACAAATATTTCACACAATTATTTCTCTGGACAGCAAAATATTTCATACACTTATTTCACATAATGATTTCACCGGACAGAACAAATATTTCACACACTTATTTCACTGGAAAGCACAAATATTTCACACACTTATTTCACTGGACAGCACAAATATTTCACACACCTATTTCACGCAATTATTTCACTGGACAGTACAAATATTTCACAAAATTATTTCTGTGGACAGCACAGATATTTAACACACTTATTTCACTGGACAACACCAATATTTCACAAAATTATTTCTCTGGACAGCACAGATATTTAACACACTTATTTCACTGGACAACAATAATATTTCACACACTTATTTCACTGGACAACACTAATATTTCATAAAATTATTTCTTTATTTCTCTGGACAGCACAGATATTTAACACACTTATTTCACCGGACAGCACAAATATTTCACACACTTATTTCACTGGACAGCACAAATATTTCACACACTTATTTCACTGGCAGCACAAATATTTCACTGGACAGCACAAATATTTCATACAATTATATCCCTGGACAGCACAAATATTTCACACACCTATTTCACATAATTATTTCACTGGACAGCACAAATATTTCACAAAATTATTTCTCTGGACAGCACAGATATTTAACACACTTATTTCACTGGACAACACCAATATTTCACAAAATTATTTCTCTGGACAGCACAGATATTTAACACACTTATTTCACTGGACAACACTAATATTTCACACACTTATTTCACTGGACAACACTAATATTTCATAAAATTATTTCTTTTTTTCTCTGGACAGCACAGATACTTAACACACTTATTTCACTGGACAGCACAGATATTTCACACACTTATTTCACTGGACAACACCAATATTTCACACACTTATTTCACTGGACAACACCAATATTTCACACACTTATTTCACTGGACAACACTAATATTTCACTAAATTATTTCACTGGACAACACCAATATTTCACACACTTATTTCACTGGACGGCACAGGTATTTCACACACTTATTTCTCACACTTATTTCACTGGACAACACCAATATTTCACACACTTATTTCACTGGACAACACTAATATTTCACTAAATTATTTCACTGGACAACACCAATATTTCACACACTTATTTCACTGGACGGCACAGGTATTTCACACACTTATTTCTCACACTTATTTCACTGGACAACACCAATATTTAACACACTTATTTCACTGGACAGCACAAATATTTCACAAAATTATTTCTCTGGACAGCACAGATTTTTAACACAATTATTTCACTGGACAACACCAATATTTCACAAAATTATTTCTCTGGACAGCACAGATATTTAACACACTTATTTCACTGGACAACACCAATATTTAACACACTTATTTAACACATTTATTTCACTGGACAACACCAATATTTAACACACTTATTTCACTGGACAACACCAATATTTAACACACTTATTTCACTGGACAACACCAATATTTAACACACTTATTTCACTGGACAACACCAATATTTAACACACTTATTTCACACACTTATTTCACTGGACAACACCAATATTTCACAAACATTTATCTCATTAGACAGCACTAGTATTTCTGACAATTACCTCACTACAAAACAAGTGCTAATGTAGCTTCATCCATTCTGTCTTGACAGGTAACACAAATTCAGACATTTATATCACACACTGGACACCACACAAAATTCAGGCAACTTTTATCTTTAATCTGCTACCAGATCAGCACTATACCATTTCTTCCAAAGAAGTGATGCATCAACACATACTTCGTTCAGAAAATAATTATCGCACAAAAAGTGGAGCAGGTCTGTGAAAAGATGTGCTAAAATGGAGCTTGCTAACAACCTTTGTACCTTTATGCAGCTGCCTCTTGATCATCTTCCATTCATGTGACATTGTTTTAATTCCTGGATGGGCCAAATGTTCTTATGTTTGTTTTTCAGTTAGCTTCAGTTTCGTGTTCTATACTGTTTTAATTGCAATTATTTCATGCATTTTGGTTTAGTATATTGGTTGAGGTATATGATACAAATATGATATGTATTGATGATGATACAGTCTTAATCTCTAAGAGTTACAAGAAATGTTAGACATTATAGTGAAAGAAAGCAAAAATAAAGGATTCAGCCTTAATAGCAAAAAGACAGAAGTAATGGTAACAACAAAGAAAAAGACTTCACCTCAGTGTAAAATAAAGACAAGTGGAACAATATTAAAAAAGGTAAATGAATTTAAATATTTGGAAACTTTGTTAATCTCAGACGGAAGATGTACAAAAAAGGTGAGATGCAGAATGGCTCAGGGAAAGCAGCTTCCCAAAAATCAGGAAGATATTATGCAATCCATTTTTGACAATAGAAACAAGAAAAAGAGTTCTTAAATGTTATGTAGAGCCAGTCTTAACATATGGATGTGAATCATGGACAATAGGACAACAGACAAGGAAATCACTGGAGTCTGTAGGAGTATAGTTTTACAGAAGAATGTTGAGAATACCATGGACAGCTAAGAAGAGTAATAAAAATGTTCTGAAAGAGGTCAAAGCAAAAAGAGAGCTAATTTCCAATATTAGGAAGAAACAATCATCATTTTTTGCCCATGTAATGAGAAGAGAACAGCTGGAATATATTGTAACGAATTGATAGAAGGACGCAAAGAGAAAAGATACCACACAGCTTGGCAGAAGGTCAACAACAGAAATTATAAATAACTGTGGAGATCGAAAGTTGTGGAGAGACATGATCACCTACGGTACTTGATGATGATATTGGTTGATATTGTATTATTTATTGTATTGCTGCTGTTAAATTTTATTATGACAAGTTACCATTTTTTTGCTAATTGCTTATTGCTAATTTATTGTGTTTTTTATAGTTACATTTTTCTCATTTACTCTCTGGTTTGTTTTTTTTTTTTATTAATTTTTATTTATTTTGTTACTGTCATCTGTGTAATTTATTGGACTGCCACATATAATATAATTAATAAAGGGATACTAAATTTAGTTTGTAACTTTACTTCATTGCACATGTTCATTGAGTAGTTATATGATGTGATGTAAATAAATGACATCCATTTAAATTATCTGTGGATTATTCAAGCTGTGGATGTGAGATGTTATCATAACATTCTCAGCTTCTTAGAGATCATATCACAAACAAGAAAGTTTATAATATCATCACCAATGACATAGGTCCACATGAGTTTCATACATCAGTAAAGTAGGTCCAAATGAGGTTCATACATTAGTAAAGTAAGATCCACATGCGGTTCATACATTAGTGAAGGAAGGTCCACATGAGGTTAATACATCAGTAAAGTCCACATGAGGGTCATACATTAGTAAATGAGGTTCATACATCAGTATAGGAAGGTCCACCTGAGGTTCATGCATTAGTAAAGGAAGGTAGGTCCGCTTGAGAATCTTACATCGGGAGAGGAAGGTAGGTCCACATGTGGTTCATACATCAGTAAAGGAAGGTTCATATAAAGTCCATATAGCAGTGAAAGAAGATTCACATGATGTTCAGATATCAGTAAAGGAGAGTTCATACCACTGTGAAGTAAAAGAAATTATACATGCTACAAGATCTAATGTCCTAGTCAAAATTGTTTTACAAGAAATAATTAAAAGAAACAAGAAAGGCAACAAGAAATAATGAAAGGCAAAGGAGAGAAAAGAAAATGGATTAATGATTTCAAGGTCAGGGAAAAACGTGTGAACAAACTCAGGCCAGAAACTGGCATACAGCAAGGGATCATGGGAAAAGATCATATCTGCATTCCAAAGACTCTTGAAAGAATTAGTGGATCAGGCAAGCCAGCATTACTATTCAATAATAGAAAAAATGTTTCAGTTCTTTTGTTCCTTAATACTATAATTATTAGAAAGTTGGGCCAACTTGAGTCCTAACTCCCAGTTGTCTTCCACCTGTTGCATTCTGAGCCTGAAAGCTTGTCACACATCCTGTTTAATTATTTTATAAGATAGCACTATCTGCCTATTCTAGTTCAAACCTATATAGAGCTTCCTGATCAATATAATATTGACTATAATTAACTATAACTACTTAAAAGTCACTTATTGTAATCCTACAATTTTTTTTAATTCTCATTATAAACAACTATTTACAAGTTACAGTTTTCTCCCGAACTTAATATTTTTGTTCATATTTTTGTTGTAATGTTCTTTCTTTTCTTTTTTTTTTTTTTTTTTTTTTTAAAAGAAATGTCATTTTAAAATTGTTATGTAATGGCATTAATATTTGTAATATAGTTGTATGACAATTGCATTGATTACCCTGTTGTTTGCAACTAAGGAAACTAGTAAAAATTATTTAGGATTACTGGGCTGTTACATTTTTAAATTTTAAATATAATGCCTGTCTTTATATTCAATTGATGAAAATAAAATAATCCATATAGATAAGAATGCCTTGTACATAGTGGAATTAAAATACATTTATATAGAAGAAAACAGTTAATCCCAAATTCTTGCCAACATTAAATTTTGTCAAAGGACAAGAAACAGATTCACTGGCTTCCGAATCAGCACTCAGCTGACCATGAACTTAACAGATGTACAGTTTCAAATATGTAATAAAGACAGATAAACTAGAATAAAATAGCATTAATATGGTAATTTTTTACATCTTGAAAATATTACATCTAAACAAATATCACACTGAAAATGGAAGTAGCAAACTTTTATATTTAACACTTTCTATAGAACAGAAAGAAGAAGAAAGAAGTGCCATCAGTCCCTGTGTGTATAAAAATGTATTGTTTGCACCCACATTCTTGGACCATCAGCACATTTTTGGTCATGTCGTCAACATTATACCAAGTGCAGTATTTCTTTCCCCCAAAAAATCTGAAGTCTGAATGAACCTAGAAACCTTTGATCAAAATCAAACTTGAACTCTTGCCATAAGTAGTCCAGATCTAATGCTCTACCATGTCTCTCTGTGTATGTTATGTTATGTATGTTGTTATAGTTTTTCTTTGTTGTTATACATTTCAGCCAGACCTGGATGAGGTGGTCAAAGCCTGCAGGGGAAGGAATTTATTCTTCTCAACTGATGTTGAGAAAGGCATCCTGGAAGCTGAGCTCATCTTTATTTGTGTCAACACTCCAACAAAGACATTTGGATGGGGCAAGGTTTGAAATTATTCTACTTTCCTTAGACAAAACACTCTTTTCATGTGTTATGATCTTGACCATGACTTGTACTCACAGCTTTACTGGTTTGAGAGACATCGCGGACGATAAAGAGAGAAAATAGAAAATACTGGATAGCTTTGGTGTCATGGCATGGAAAACAGTCAACAACAGAACTGATATGATGCACTCTAGATAGAAGATTGTGGAAGGACATGATCGCCTACGCCAATAGGTATGGCACATGATCTTGATCCTTCCAGTGTCACTAGACATCACATGAGGCTCCTACTGTTTTTTGCACCCATCTCTATTCTTTACAAGATATTTGATCTTATCTAATGAGTCTATGTCCGCCAACTTTGCTTCTCTTATAAATGTTCTTTTTAGTTCTTCTCTAGGTCATCCTCTTTTCCTGCAGCCTGATGTTTTCATAGAAGGGCCTGTTTTGAAAGTTTGTTGTTGTCTCTTCTCAGCACATGTCTCACATATGTCCATCTTCTCTTCCTGTTCTCTTCCAATTGTATATGAGATCATTGGTTGCACGGCTGTTTTTCTTATATCTATATTAGTCTTGAATTTATTCCATTTACACCGATTATTCTCCTTGAGCATTGTCTTCAAAAGCACACATCACGTGTGACAACAACAAAATTATTCTACCTTGCCTGGTCCTTTTCTTCTTAACTTTCACCCGTTAAGTTGGCATGGATACATTGTGTCAATAGTTTACTACAAAGCTGCAATATTTGCACCTTAAAGTCCACCACATCTGCCTTCATCATGAGTAGATTAGCATAACAATTTTAGACTCTGGCCCGTAGCCATTTTTGGCCTACTCTTTTAACCGTCAAGAGTTCTTTAACGTGCATGAATGCACACTGCTGCCTCTCCCTCCATTTCCCCCTGTTCTTTGCTGTTTTCTAAGAAGACTAGTCATCAGATCTCACTACCCAGAAACCAGGGAAGATAACACCATGAAAAAACCACAGATTTGGTTTTGACAAATTCCAACTGCCTGTGGTGGGATTTGAACCCAGGACCTTCCATTCCAGAACCCAATGATTTGCCTCTAGACCATCCACCCAGTGTGGTCCATAGTAATGTTTTACCACGTACCTGTAGTCTAGCCCACATTGCATCACTACCACCACTGTTCTCCTATAGGCTATCCTTAGACCGTCTCTCATTCTCTTCCAATGGAGCACATTACATGATTGTTCGTGTGATAGTTTCTGAATCTCTTTTGTACTAGCACTTGACCTATTCAACTCCATCACCAGTCTATTTTCGCTCTGTGCCTCTCCTCTTAAGCTCTTAAGTGCGCCATCTTGAGCAGTTCCTGATTGCTTGTTTTGTACAGACACATAATCTATTATAATTTTCCTCAGGCAAGTTGTGTGATGTTATCATTTTTTTTTTATTCCTCTAACACTCAGATCCATAGAGTAGAATAGAAAGTGCAGAGCTCGCATTTATCCTTAATTTTGGTTTTTGTGTGATAAACAACATGGATCAGCAGATGTTGTATTATCAAAATTTGTTCTGCATTGTTTATCCTTTTGTAATCTCCATTGACTCCCGCATCTGGTGTTATTATGCTTCCCAGATATATTATTGATTAGCACTGGTTGTCTGTTTTGACCATTGTAAATTTTTCTATTTCCTGTAAGACACGTACAAAAATATGCTTTGTTAATGGTGAGAGAGGAGGGCTCTGGAATGAGAAACATTGAGCTAGAAAAAATAAATGAGACAAAACCATGTTTTTTATATGATTTGGAAAACTTGACATGTATGCTAAACAAAAATACAAGACGAGATTGAAAATAAAGAATGGAAGTAATGAAAGTTATATAGCTAAAATAAGTAAGTGTTATTCTTCAATTGTGGTGTATGGGGATATGGCATTAGTGCCCATTTTTTTTAACCATTAACATATTTGTGGTTTAGTATCTTGCCTGGCTTATTTTGAGAAGATCTCAGGTACCCATTTTCAAAGGCTGGATGAAGCCTGGAGCCAATGTCAGTCTATTAAAATGTCACCTCATCTGAAAATTAAACCTGATAGCAACATTGTTAGTAGATGAGATGAGCAAAGTGATAATATAGACTTTGTTCAATTCTTTTTTTTTTCCTAGGGAGAGCAGCAGACCTCAAATATATAGAATCTGCTGCCCGACGAATAGCAGAGGTAGCCCAGAACTCAAAGATTGTCGTTGAGAAGAGTACAGTGCCAGTAAAAGCAGCAGAGAGTATCTCCAACATTCTGTCTGCCAATGTGAAACCTGGAGTCAAGTATCAGGTGTGCAACACAGTACTGTTTTCTTTGTTTGTGAGGAGCAGTGGTGTATGTCTATGCTGTTGGAATTTTTTTTTTTTTTAAAAGAGAGAGAGAGAGAGCATGAGATACATCATTTAATGCAAAAAAAATGGCCAATTTTCAAGAAATTGGCTGTTTTTCCTAGCGAATACTGCGCTATGCGGTCGCTGAACATACTGTCAGACTTCCTGGGACCATACCGATAGATATTGTAAAACGTCCTGTCCATGAGGTGAAATCAGGTCATCAATCAACCAGAGCCAGGAATTTCGAGTCCCCATGTTTTGCCTAGTGTTATCACATGGGACTGTGTCAAGAGTTCAGAGAAATTACTATTTTTAGAGCACTTAATGTTACATTTAAGTAGTAGAATTTTTTACTTTGGTATCGTAACTGGGTTAGTTACAGATAGGCATCGTAATTGAGAGTTAAGAATCTCAGAGTAAGCTTTTAAATCAGAACCACTGGGCAAAAGAAAAAGAGGCAGACCTAAAGAAACCCTAAAAGGAACACTGAGGCAAGTGACATCAGCTCCCTTGCTCAGAACAGAACTGTGTGGCGAAACACAATGCAGTTCCTGTGTAAGGCCTGACACTTGAAAGGTTGTCGGACACGAGTCTAGAATTTCTGCCCTATGTGCCGTCTTTGGCTTGAAAAGACAATAAATAGATAGTTTTGTCTTTTTCGAGTAAAAGTTTTTTAGGGGGGGGGGGGGGGATCAGTCACGTGATTAGGCGAGAGGTCTGAAAGGGGTCGCAGATGATAACAAGGTATGAATGGTGGTCTAGAATTAAACAGGTATTGGTTGAGATAGAGCAATATATACTTGGGCTTGAAAACATGATCAAACATAGCCAGACATGACACCGGGCAACAAGGGAAAGTATTAGGTGTAATGGGGGATCAAAGAAGACTGGTGTAAACACAGGGTGCGAACAGTTGGTGCAATCTACACAGTGGGATAGGATGGTGTGTCAGAAAGAATTAAAACTTCCTTAGTTGCCTCTCTTACAACATACTTGGCAGCTGACAGTAGCTATCTTATAGTCTTTTCTGCACTCACTGCAGTCAGGGTAACCACTCCGTCAAGTCTACTATTACTTGCTAACTGCTTACACTACAGCATCTGTGGCCTCACAAGATTGATTCAGAATGCAAAATAATTATTATTTGTAAAAAAAACTAACAATTATATATACCTCTAGTTGAAATAACAGTCTCTATAGTTGACACAGCAGGTCAGTGGTTTAAAGGTGAACCAGACCACATTTAATCTCCTAGCTGAACTCCCCAGTAATAGCGTGCATTAAATTAGACTAACAAACAAGCTGAGGAACACCATAGTCCCCGCAGTGGTGGTATTGATCTGTAAGACTTGGTGTTGTAGTATCTCTGTGAGACTTCGTGCTGTAGTGCCTTTGTAAAACTTAGTGCGTTAGTATTGCAGTTTCTCTGTAAGACTTAGTGCTGTAGTTTCTCTGTAAGACTTAGTGCTGTAGTTTCTCTGTAAGACTTAGTGCTTTAGTACCTCTGTAAGACTTAGTGCTGTAGTATCTCTTTAAGACTTATTGCTTTAGTACCTCTGTAAGACTTAGTGCTGTAGTATCTCATTAAGACTTAATGCTTTAGTACTTCTGTAAGACTTAGTGCTGTAGTATCTCTTTAAGACTTAATGCTTTAGTACTTCTGTAAGACTTTGTATCGTAGTACCTCCGCGAGACTTAGTATCATAGTACCTCTGTTAGACTTAGTATTGTAGTACCTCTGTTAGACTTAGTATTGAAGTACCTCTGTTAGACTTAGTATCGTAGTACCTCTGTTAGACTTAGTATCGTAGTACCTCTGTTAGACTTAGTATTGTAGTACCTCTGTTAGACTTAGTATCGTAGTACCTCTGTTAGACTTAGTATTGTAGTACCTCTGTTAGACTTAGTATCGTAGTACCTCTGTTAGACTTAGTATCGTAGTACCTCTGTTAGACTTAGTACCGTAGTACCTCTGTTAGACTTAGTGTCGTAGTACCTCTGTTAGACTTAGTATTGTAGTACCTCTGTTAGACTTAGTATTGTAGTACCTCTGTTAGACTTAGTATTGTAGTACCTCTGTAATTACAAGATCCAACTTCTCCAGCAGAACTTTGAAAATCAAGAAAGCCTATGTAACCTAAAAGGCTATAAATTTTACCTACCTAAGCAACAAAATGTCCCGAGATAGAGCCATAACATCGAAAATCATGACATGCATTGTACTAGCATCAAATGCTTTAAAAAAAAATCTGAACATCTGGAGATCAAATGCACTTAGTAATCATGTAAAATTTGGACCGTTGAACTCCTATGAGACACCGATATTAACATTTGGATGTGAAAGCTGGAAATCTACCCAGTCCTTAGGAATTTAAATGCTTTTGGAAATAAATATCTCAGAATAATCTCAAACGTAAGTTGGAGAGAATACATTTCAAACAATAAGATAAAAGACAAAACTATACAAGAATTTATCTTTATAAAAAGACAGCTTTTAAATATATGGTCGTGTGTTCAGAATGGATGAAGAAAGACTTTCCATCAGACATTCGTGTGGAAACCATCTGGTAAAGATAATAAGGAAGATTAAAATTAGCACTACGCAGAGCAGTTACTAGGGAAGGCTCAACCATGGGACAAAGAAACAACAAAGACCTGCAAGTAAAAAGTAAAATACCCCCGTCATGCCAAGTGGCGTAGAGGGAAATATGGTGTTAGTGACCCTATATTTTACAGACAGCACATGATTTTTGGGGTAATGTGGTACCTACAAAAACTTGCAACAAATTGTCAGTTGTGAAGAGCCAGGACTTCTGCCCTGTGTGCCCTCTTCAGCCCAAGGGGAGCTAACTAACTGATATATACTACCACTTTATCTGCCTCTGTGTGAGCTAGTGGCTTGTGTCAACCTTTAGATCATCACCTGTAAATGATTTATATCTAATGGTTCTGTTTGTAAAGTAGCTACAGACTTTTTGTTATCCATGTCCACAAATCAAAATGCAGGTAGTGTCCACCACACCTTGTATCTTGCAGAGTGGCAACCAAATTTCTCTATTTTGCTCACTCTGTGACCATCTTACAATGGGTGCCTTAGTCTAGCCTACATTATATATCCCCATCACCAATGTTCTCCACCATGATGTCTGGCTGCCACTTTTTCCACCTTCCTTCTCAAGTCCACTTGCATGGCAGTTCACCTGTTTGTTTCTGGATGTTTCCTCAACCCTGTCAATGGCTACATGTTATGTTAGTCATCAGATTATCTTCAGTGATAACGTACAAGGGTAGCGAACCCTACCCCTTACTTGTCCTTTGTAGTCCAGTTCACTAACCACTGAGCTATCACGGCTCAGTTAAGCAACATGATGTTAAATTAGTATCCCCACAATGTTTTTTCTTCTCACTAATTCTGACTTTCTTTTATTTTCTCCCTTATTTCTGTCATGCCTAAATCACTTGTTATTTACTAAAACATAATGGTAAACATAATGGTAAACATAGTGATAAGCAGCTAAAGTAAAATTTCAAATACCTAGTCAGTCTGGTGATTACTGACAACAAGCAGCAGAAAATAAAAATTCAAAGTGCAGTGAAATATGTCAGGTTGTATGCAAAATGGAACTATTATTGGATAACAAAGATATCACTCTAGAAACAAAGAGAGCATTTTTCTAAATAATCTTGTTTCCAATATTTTTCTGTCATTGTCAAATGGAGAACATTACTTAAAAGCACTGAATAAGATGAATGTCACTGAAATGAAATGTGTTAGATTTATAATGGGAGCTGGCTGTAGAGACAGAATTAAAAGGGAGAAACTTAGAAGACAGTTAGGGATCACCCCTGCAGTGGAATATATAAAGAAACAACAAATTAATTTAATTAAACAGCATAGACAATAATATGAATAGGAAGGAACAACTAAGCTCAATATCAACAGCACATCACAGCTATTGCTAAACTCCTATGATAGCAAACAGAGAGGGAATCCTTGATAAGGATGAATAAGGAAATTCTAGAAAAACTGGGAAATGTGACCACAGAAGAGGCCAACCAAAGAGCAAAAGACCTCAGACTGTCTTTCTCTTCAATGCTGAAAGGCAAATGAGAAGGAGAGAAGATGAAGAAAAAGTGCCTAAATAATAATCTTTGTGTTACAAAATCTTTGCTGCTTCTATCAAAGGTTCTTCTGAGAAAGAAATTGGCATGTCGCATTCAATCATGTGACAACAATCTGAACACACAATTCATGGGATAATCTTCAAAATGTATCCATTTTTCACAGTTGCTACATGACTTACGATGTACAATGTTAAACTCCCCATCCAAGGTTCTATGTTAACCCTACAAACACTAATTCTAATACACTATTTTAACCCTACAAAACCCAAATCTGGAGAACTTCTTACTAATTCTTCATGCTATTATTAAATATAAGATTTTTCTCAATTTTCAGGTTTTGTCAAATCCTGAATTCCTGGCAGAAGGCACAGCCATAGCTGACCTCTTAAAGCCTGATCGAGTTTTGATTGGTGGAGATCAGAGTCCTGAGGGTTTAGAAGCTGTGAGAGCCCTCTGCTGGATTTATGAACACTGGGTGCCTTCTAAAAAAATCATCACAATGAATACGTGGTCATCTGAACTTTCCAAATTGGTACATAATAAACAGTTCTCTTATTGTATTCTTTATTTATCTTTAAAAATCAGCTATTGTTTAAATAATTTCTCCACACTAAAATACGACTTTGTTATGTTTGTATGCAATCACAACTTTATAATGTAACTTTATTTTTTAACAAGAAAAATGTTGTAAAACTTGACCAGTTTAAGATATTTCTTGTCGTCCCTCTGACTTCTTGTGTCTTCCATCACCTAAGGAAAATGTAATGCTTTTGACAGAGCTATCAATAGCTGGCTGTGATTTGTTTCATGCATTTGTTGTGCTTAATTTTTTACTGACTCATCTTTATGATGGTCTTGATTTTTTTTAAGGCCTTTGTTCATTAAACACAGTCAAACAAATAATAAACTCAAACAGTAGAGAAGAGTGGCTGAATGAATGGGCCAAGGGAAAAACAGGAAGAGATTTTTTTTTTAAATACATG